>CM062920.1:21524047-22724047 GCA_031878705.1 Tapirus indicus
TGAGAAAATAGTCACTCCAATCGTCTTCTGTAGTGTATACTTCTCTCATGGTATCTCAAAAACATAAACCAAAAGCTAACTAAAATTTTGCCTTTTACATAGGTTATGTTTTCTATTAAAAGAAATGAATATAGCTCTCTTTTGCTCTCAGGATGTAAGGGGAATAATTTAAAAAACATGGGTAATACTGATAATCTTGACTAGGTTTCCTAGCAGTTTTGCTAATTATGAGATTTTCTTTCTAAAAGAAAAATGATTCTCAGGGTTTACAGAAGATAGTCACAATTTATAGCTGTTTCCCATAATCCTGCAAAAGAGTAATAATACTACATAGCCCAGTAATTTTTAGGCTGAAAAGAAGACTTAAGAAACTTATTAGGATCATTGCTTTCTAACCTACAGCGTGCCCTTAAGTTAAGGCTAAGTACACGGTTTTTAAAAATCAGCAGTCAAGTCTCTGGGTGGAACCTGCAATCTTCCTCTAACATTAATTATTTTCTTTATGAATTTTTGGTCTGTTTTACAATCTCTGCAAATATACAGTGTTGTTTCTGATGATTTAATTAGGCAAAACACTAATTTTAACAGTCATATTCCCAAGAGTCATACCAAAGAATAGATAGGTATAAATTAACATTAATAGGCTCCAATGATGGTAATGTTTATCTTCCTTAACTGCCTTTATTTAAATAAACTTCTTTACAAGAGGGCTAACCACAAAGTTAATAACATTACCATGGAATTTCAGAGTTCTAAGTATCTGAGTTAGTATGTCTTAGTTTTCAAGATAATCCCCAAATTTGCTTAAGATCACACAGCTACAAAGTGGCAAGTGATATCTGAAGCCAGTTTCTCCAAATCTAAGTTCCACAGTTCACCAAGAATCCAGATCTGAGGTAAACTGTGTGCAGAAGTGTACACAATGGTCCCTTCCCCCACTCTCCCAACTAGGAGGCTGTAGCTAACAGACTGCCTCTGTCACAGAGCAGGGTTTGCAATCCTTCCCAGTCACTTTCCCCTCTACTTCTTTCCACTTGCCCGGCTCTTGTTCTGGGTTCAAGATGTAGTTCACGTGAGGAATACAAAGAAGAATGACGAGACAGTAGCCTCCCCAGTTTCTCTTGAAGAAACATTCTCCTGAGGCACTAGAGTTTCCTTTCCTTCTCCAGAACTATCTGGTCCCATGACGGGGAGAAGGAGCAATAGCTACACTTTCCTGTCTCCCATAATTTGAATAACTGAAGAAACACTGGATTAACATTAATTTATACAATCAAACATTTTTATATTTTAAATTATTTTTAAAAATTTCAAAAGCATCAACTATCCTAAGACAGGCAAAAGGGGTGTTTTGGGCACAATGCCTTTTTAAAAAGCACCCAATGCATTTTAGAAAGGCAGTAAAATGACAGAAAAAAGAGAGGGTCCAGGTTTTTGTCCCATCTCTGCTACTAAACAGCTAAATGGTTTCTGGCAAATCATTAACTACACAGTTTCCTCAACATATCTATCCTACAAGGAGGTCATGAGGACTAGAAGATATGAAAAATATAAAAATAAATGTTCTCCAAAAATGTCAGTTATCTTGAAGAGCAAACAATATACAGGGTTATAAAAAGAAGGAACTATTCTTCCTCATAAGACGCCTAACATATTTTAAGGTTATATACTTAGACTGGTAAAATGTGAGATTAAGTAATGTTTCTGAAACTAATTTCAGTATTAACTAAACAATATTTCAGTTAATCATTATATACTGCTAAGACTCTTTCTTTGATTTTTGGTGAGGAAGATTAGCCCTTAGCTAACATCCACTGCCAATCCCCCTATTTTTGCTGAGGAAGACCAGCCCTGAGCTAACATCTGTGCCAGTATTCCTCTACTTTATGTGGGACGCCTGCCACAGCATGGCTGACAAGCAGTGCGTAGGTCTGAGCTGGGATCCAAACCTGCGAACCCTGGACTGCCACAGCAGAGTGCATGAACTTAACTACTACGCCACCAGGCTGACCCCAAAGATTATTTCTTGATCACAATCAGCAGAACCTCTGCAACGTGTCTATTAGGCTACTGTGAACCAGTAGAGAAAAGCCCTGAGGAAGATTTTATAAGATAGAAAAATAATTTCTCTCTTGTGAAGTATAAAAGGAGGGTTTTCTACTCTCTGCTACTTCAGACTTTCCAAGAAGCCTTACTCAGTCAACAAAAGGGAAAAGGGAACAATTAAATTGGTTTGAACAAATTCTAAAGTAAAATGACCAGTCTAGGTATTTTCAGTTGCTTTTTCTTTCTTTTGAAAACACAGAATTTGAATATGGGCTCAGAGGCAGGCCTACGTAGTTAATGTTTTTATATACAACATATTTACTAAGAGAAATTTCATACCTCACTACAAGATGCAACTGCTCTGTGTAAAGGTGTCAACCATTTGCTGTCTTTGGCATTAACTCTAGCTCCTGCAACAAGAAGAAAAAAATAAATTGAAATATTTTGCATAAAAATTTAAGTAAATCTCCTAAAATAATAGTTATATATAGTCCAAATTGGATAAATAACAATTGAAAAAGTAGTACTTCATCGTTTATACTTTCTGCTAATAAATTACAGAACAAAATTATCCAATAAGGTATTAGCTCTTTTTATTAAAAATAAAAGAAACATTTTATATAGAGGCTAGAAAAGCCACCTTTATACAGAGCATAGTCAAAGTAAAAATTAGACCCCACTTTAGAATATGTGTTAAAAAACTCAAATACTTAAATGAATAAGAATACTCAGACATAAAACATAGACTATCACAAAATATTCATTACATTTCTTTACTGAGTGTATCATATTATAAAGCAATATAATAATATCAAAATAGTTCTCCAGTAATGATTAAAAATGCATAAGTACTATAAAGTTATTGTATAAAATGGATACAATGGCCAAAGATTTAGGGAAAACAATTTAGAAAGAAAGAAATGAACCAACCCACATGTGTTTCTATCAGCTATGTACAGTTCAAAAATTGTTAAGTCAATGGACAAAAACTATCCTTAATAGAATGGAAACACATTTAGTAAGACAAAAAGTGTATTACATAATTTGAGGGGGGAAAAACACCTACCACGTACATGAAATCTACTAATTTGGTACCTAAGTCCCAAGTAAATAGAAACAGTACATTGCAGGATCACTCTGTATCTAGGTAGAGAGAAACAGCCCTGGCTCTTAGAAGTGTAGAGGAACTGGGGATAGGTCCTGCACCAAAAGCAATCCTAGATTTATATCCAAAATCATAACTAGTTAGTGAGAAGGGGCTTTCGATATCTAGTCCAACCTCCTTATTTTCTAGATGATAAAATGCAGGTACAGCAAATAGCTCAACGTCAGAGTCAACTATAGCAGAACCAAGGCTAGAATCCAGACCTCCTAATGTTTACATTCTATGTTTTGAATGTGGGAATAATCAAGTTCAGTGACTCCAAGTTATGGCTCTAATAACTACTAACTATGGGTCTCTAACTAGTTGTGTGATCCCTCTGAATCTAAGTTTCTTCATTTATAAAACAGTTCTCCTAATACCTTGTTACAAAGATTAACATACAATAAACATACCTAGTACACATAGCACAGATATATTAGATTTAAAAGTCTTAAATGTGACGGAAAATGAAATGAAATGCAGGTGTAAGAAACTGTCCACAAACGGAGCAGCTGAAATTCTGTGAGCAGTTGAACTTTCTGTGGGCAGTGACAGTGAGGACAGTGAAAGAATCAAGAACCAATATGAGAGCTTTTAAGATTGCTCTATTAGGCTTTTGGAGATAAAAAGAGTGTCAGCAAAATAAAGAACCAGCCAGACAGAGTAGTATATTCATGCAATAAACATCTGAACAACTATCTGCCAGGCTCTGTGGAGACCAAGATGGTTAAAACATAGACTGCCTGACCACAATCATGTCAGTGTTTGTTTTGGGTAAGAGGTAGAATGCAGATAGTACAAACACTTGAAAGGTATACAGATTAGAAGGTTGGAGCCCCAGAGACAGTGAAGAGGCAATATAGAAGCTAGACTCCTTCATTCTGCCATTTATCTGCTTGGATTTTCAATGTTTCTCTATAATCCCTGTATTTCTTTCTACAATTTTGTATTTATGTGCACAGGAAAAGGGCAAGTCCTGGCAGTAAGGCCTGAAGGACACTCAGAAGAGACAAGTATCCTGGACAGACAAAGGTAGAGAATACTGAGGCCTGATAATGGGCCTTCAGCAAATGGGAAGGGTCATAAGCCTGATTCGAGATAATAATTAAGAAGAAAACAGAATGTGGCTATCCCCAAAAATGAGGATCTCTACGTGCTGATAAAGATCTGAGAAATAAAAAGCGAAAAAAGCAGTGAGAACTGTATGAATACTATTCTTTACTTTCATGTAGAAAATGGAAGAGACATATCTATATTCATATTTGCTTCATATGCATAAGGAAACCCTGGAGGAATGCTAAGACATAAATAACAGTGGTTGAGTATGAGTTTGTGTAGGTGGTAGGGTGCAACAAGAAATGGTTGATGGGAGGCTAGAGTAGAAAGGCAATTTCACTGTATACTGTGTACCTTTAAAATAAATACATATTTTAATTTTTAAATGAAACTGAAATATTATCTATTAAAAAAATGAAATGTATCTAAGAGGGAATAAAAGGAGTGGTCATAAAAAACATTCCAAGAATTTGCTTCAAGTGCAAAGAAAAAATTGTAAAATAACTAGGTAGAGGGTAAAGACAGTTTGCCTTTATGTTGGATGTGGGTTATCAGATATACAATTGAAGAAAGAAAACCTCATTTTCATGGCGCATTTGGCAGCCCAAAGTAAAAAACCCTACCAGCTTCATTCTTCCATTTTAAGTTACAATAATTAATTAATTAGTTTTTTTTTCTCTTTACTTTTAACAACAAAATCAAAGTTAATCTATCAAAAAACATGAGTGACTACAACTAAGAATCCACCAGTGGTTTACTGAGGATACATCATACTGCTACTTGCTACTAATACAATTTGATTAAAAAGTTGGCTTGTTCTTTTCAGATTCTAAAGATACTTATCTGCAGGAAGATCAGCACAATGGGATTTTAGACATCTGATCATAATCTTTCTTAGAAGACACTTGCCTTATCTTTTGTTAAATCATGTGTTTCTTCTAATAGCACTAATCAAATGTTTTAATTCCTTGGAAATTAAAGGTCAAGTATAGGAGAAAAATGGTTGGACTATCTCTAAGAGCACCAACAGAACAAATATCTTCCCTGCCACATGGGTTAATTAGTACCTGCTTTATATATTACAAACAAATATGGCATAGCACTGTATATCACATGAGCAGCAGTTGGCTATAAAATGAAAAATGGCATAAGAGCAACAAACATGGCAGCACACTTCAGGTGTCCAGGCTCCAGAGCTCATCTCACGTGAACTCTCTGAAGGTAACCAGACTTCCATGCTATACAGAGAGCTCCAAAATTAGCTATATTCATATACACAAACTATAGTCATTCCAGTAATGAAAAAGACAATTCTAGAGTGAAGTTAACTAGTTCAACAGCTGAAAACTAGCCACAAAGGCTAATAATGAAGAAGGAGACAGGAAAAAAAAGAAAGAAATCATATCCATTTAAAACACAAAATAGTCTTTGTAGAGAAAAATAAAACCAAATATAACAGCTCTGGTGGCATCATCACATGCTCTAATACCTGGCAGGGTATAATATTTGTGGTTTATAAGGATGATCTTAAATCACCAAGAAAAGATTAATTTCTTTACTATTTCCTAGTCATTAAAACAGAGAAGAATATAAAATAGCAGCCCCATCTCAACTGTTGAAGTTAGGTTACTGGGAGACCCTGCGGTAGAAGAAAGCACTGCTGAGAAACTGAAGACAAAAAAGATAAGGATTTAAGGATGTCATTGATGACTATTGCAAATCAACATTTACAGAAAATCTCCTAAGTGATAGGAGCACAACTCATTAAATCCAAGATGGTTATGCCCAATTGTATAATCAAATACTTTCTTTACTAGACTCCCTTTCTCTCGCAAATCCATGTATATCAACTGAGCTTTCCCTTAGGATAAATAAGCAGCCAGAATGTATGCCACATCAAATATCTGAATTCCTTCACCTTTCCAGAGTAGAGATGTGATTAGATTTTGGATATGTTAAAAGCAGAAAGAAACAAGCAAGCAAAAATCAACTGCAGGGTCACCCAAACAGGTTGTATCCATTTATTACCACAGATTATATAGAAAAATTCAGATAACCAGCTTCTGCTCACCCAATTTTTTCATTTAAAATTCAAAACTCTGAAATGATAGTTTTTAAAAGAAAAAAGATAAGATTCCCAGAATTAGATAAATGTCTAAGCTCATTTGGAGATAAACCAGAAAGTAATTTTAAAAAATAAAAAATCTGATTTACTTACATCAGTCTATTCTGGGCTCTAGATGGCAATGCAGCTGAAGAGAGGTTGGGACGTGTGAGGAGGCAGTCAGGGGTTAGTGGAAGGAGCCCAGGAGCAGGACCTGTGATCTAATAATGGCTCTGTAACCAGTAAGCTGTGTGACCTGGGGCTGTTCATCATAGCCCCAGAACACAGTAGGCTGTTCCTAGATTTTTCATTTTGTTAATCATATTCCCTGCCTCCTATGCTTCCTGTGTGTGGATGGGGGATGGGGGTGGAGGTGAGGGAGGATGGACCCTAGGTTGAAACAACATAGTGAGCACCTGTTTCTGCAAAGTGAGTTCTACAAATCAGTCACTCAAATTAAGAGTATCCTATTTGACTCTAGGTCTCTTTTTGCAAGATAATCAATTCACCTGCTTTCCCCCTAATCTCATCAGTCACCAAGATATGCCAATTCTTTGATTTTTGAACCTCAGTTACCAGTAAAATAAGGGTTGTGCTAAAAGAGCTCTATGATCCATTTCCAGTTATTCTATCCTATTTTGAAATACTCAGAATAAATTATTTCATACTTATTAATCTTTTAACATTAAATAGATGAAGTGGTATCTTTATAATCTATGCTAGGGTGTCTTCAAACTACAGGCAACAGGCTGCCAGACACCTATGTTGTAAATAAAGCTTTACTGCAACATAGCTCATCTATTCACTTAAGTGTTAAATATGTAGCTTTCAGATTACAAGAGTCGAGTTGAGTAGATGCCAGAGTGTCTCTATGGCCCTTTACAGGAAAAGTCTGTTAATCTCTGATCTAGGCTAAGTACTTGATAGCAGACACAATTAAGTTATTTCTATTTTCATATGCATTTGTAATAATTATAATAGTCCCACTAATAATTTTCTAAAACTTCTATTTGCTGAGAATAGTTCTCTTCTCTGCTCCCAAGCCAAAGAGGAGATAGTCCACATCCAGTGAGCTGGGCCAGAAGCCAAGTACTTTCCTCACTCTTCCCAAAGTGGAAATAATGCTTTCCTTCAGCTGCCTACCGAAAGCAGTGGCAAAAGCTTCAGATTCTGTTTTCAGGTTGGGAGTGGAATGAGCAAAATGCAATTATATTTTCACTTTTCCAGCTGAAATGCTGAAAAAAAGGCTGCTGCATTGTATCATTTAAGAGGGTGTTATGGACACCAGATATTGTTGGTTAAACTGTGTCCCTACCACACCCCCCTGCCCACAATTCATATGTTGAAGTCCTAACCCCGTTACCTCAGAATGCGACTTTACTTGGAGAGAGGGTCTTCACAGAGGTAATTAAGTTAAAATGCAGTCATTAGGATGGGCCCTAATCCAATATAACTGGTATTCTTATAAGCAGAAGAAATTTGGACACAGACACATACAGATGGAAGATACAAGGAGAAGGTGATCACCTACAAGCTAAGAAGGGCCTAGAACAGATAGATCCTTCCCTCACAGCCTTCAGAAGGAACCAACCCTGCTAACACCCTGATCTCAGACTGCCAGCTACAGAACTGTGAGAAAATAAATTTCTGTTGTTTAAGTCACTCAATTTGTGGTACTTTGTTATGGCAGCCCTAGCAGGGATAAGGAAATAACCTAAAACTAATGGAAAAGACAAAATTACAATCAGAGAAAAACTGATAAAGACAGATGAAGGAGATCCAACTTAGTAGAAAAACACATGGTAGAAAAACTTACAGAAAAACACACGGAAATGAAATATTCAAAGATTTAATGGAAGATATAAATGAAATAAAAATCTCAATTTCAGAAATAAAGGTGCACATTCACATCATGTCCCAGCAAAAATAATCAACAGATTTAGCCTAGGGAAGTTAGTAGTGTATTTCAGGGATAAAGAATTGAATCCTGCAGGCATCCAGGCAGAAGAGAAGTGACCATGGTAGTGGAGGGTGGTATGGGGGGATGGAAATGGTAAGCAGAGAAGTGCCTGATCCAAGACTTTCACTCAACGCTAGAAGACACTAGAGTAAGATCTGTAATATTGAGAGGAGAAAGCATGAATGAAAAATTTTATAACTAGCCAATCTACCCTTCAGTTAAATAAAAAAGGCAACAGTCCCAAATAAATAAGATACCAGGAAATATGACATCCATGAGCTCTTACTGAAAATATAAAATCAACAACTTGATGATGACATCTATTCAACCAAGAAATACATCACAATAAAAAACTCGGGAATAGAGAAGCTATGGATAACGACATGGTGTGTGAGAAAGAAAACAGCAGGAAGTCAGAAAACAATCAAAACGTGAAACATGAATATGTGAGGACACAGCTCCATAGAAAGATCTCAACCTTTTTATATTCTTCATTTTTCATTTTAGAGAAATATTTTAGGAACAAATAACCTTGCTATGGATACCAAAGTAGTTTTTTATAGTATAAAATTACAGTAATATACTTTATTGTGTGTTCTTATTAAAGCATGTCATGACCTGTATAATTCAAGAGCTAAATGGAGATTATTTCCCATTGCCTCATTTTTTGAAGATTATACCAGTTAAGGTTAACCTAATTACTACTGTAACATGTCACTGGTAATTAACATGAAGAGCAAGAGCAATCTGCTCTAAACTTTTCTACACTAACAGTTTTCATTACTCACTATGAAAAAATTAGCCTAATTTTGTTGTCTACCCTTCTCTCCATGTATTGAATTCTCTTCTTTAGTATCTAGGGAAGTGATCAGGTCAAACACCTAGTTTCAATTCTAATTTATAACTAAACTTTTAGAAAATTCATTCAATACGATTACAAGGTTGTTTTGATTGATGTAGAATTTGAGATCAGGGGTATGAAAATCGGTGTCTAACTTAGGTCTCAATAACCATGGCATTCAAACCAAATTTAAAGTAGAACCTCTGAAGCACAACTGCAGAATCTTAAGAGGCTACATATACTGTTTGAAGACTATTGTTCTGAGTGATATTTATTCTTTTTTCCCCAGTTTTATTGAGATATAATTGGCATATAACGTTGTATTCATTTAACGTGTACAACATAATGATCTGACATGTATATACAGACAGTCCCTGACTTACAATGGTTCAACATACAATTTTTTGACTTTATGATGGTGTGAAAATGACGTACACTCAGTAGAAACCGTACTTCGAATTTTGAACTTTCCTCGGGCTAGTGATATGTGGTATGATACTAGCTCGTGATGCTGGGCAGGGGCCATGAGCTGCAGCTCCCAGTCAGCCACACGATCATGAGGGTAAACAACCAATACACATACAACAATTCTGTTTTTCACTTTCAGTACAGTATTGAATAAATTACACGAGATATTAAACACCTTATTATAAAACAGGCTTTGTGTTAAATGATTTTGCCCAACTGTAGGCTAATGTAAGTGTTCTGAGCACATTTAAGGTAGGCTAGGCTAAACTATGATGTTTGGTAGGTTAGATGTAGTAAATGCATTCTCAACTTACGATGTTTTCAACTTAGGACGCGTTTATTGGGACGTAACCCCATCGAAAGTCGAGGAAGATCTATATTGCAAAATGATTACCACAATAAGTTTAACATCCATCACCTCACATAGTTTAAAAAAATGTATTCCTTGTAATGAGAACTTTTAAGATCTACTCTCCTAATAATTTTAAAATAAACAATATAGTATTGTTAACTATAGTCACCATGCTGAACATTACATCCCCAGAACTTATTTATCTTACAACCAGAGTTTGTACCTTTTGACTGCCTTTCCCCATTTCCTCCATCTCCCACTCCCCAACTCTGGCAACCACCAATCTGTTCTTTGTTTCTATGAGTTCGGTTTTTTTTAGATTCCACATACAGTCATGCACCGCATAAACAACGTTTGGTCAATGATGGACTGCATATACAATGGTGGTCCCGTGATTACTACCATACAACCTAGGTGTGTGGTAGGCTATACCATCTAGGTTTCTGTAAGTATGCTCTATGATGTCCACACAAGGATGAAATCACCTAACAATGCCATTTCTTGGAATGTACCCCCGTGGTTAAGCAATAAATAATTATATAAGTGAGATCATGTGTTATTTGTCTTTCTCTGACTTATTTCATTTAGCATAATGCCCTCAAGGTCCATCCATGTTGTTGCAAATGGCAGGATTTCCTTCCTTTTTTATGGCTGAATAATAGTCCACTATATATATATATACTACATCTTCTTTATCTATCAATTGATAAGACACTTACGTTGTTTCCATGTCTCGGCTGTTGTGAATAATGCTGCAATGAACACAGGAGTGCAGATATCTCTTCGAGATAGTAATTTCATATATTTAAACATAAACCCAGAAGTGGAACTGCTGGATCATATGGTAGTTCCATTTTTAATTTTTTGAGGAATCTCCATACTGTTTTCACGGTGACTGTACCAATTTACATTCCCACCAACAGTGCACAAGGATTCCCTTTTCTCCACATCCTCACCAATACTTATCTCCTGTCTTTTTTATGACAGCCATCCTAACAAGTATAAGGTGGTATCTCACTGTAATTTTGCTTTGCATTTCCCTGATTATTAGTGATGCTAAGCACCTTTTCATGTACCTGTTGGCCATCTGTATGTCTTATAAGGAAAAATGTCTATTCAGTTCCTCTGTCCAATTTTTAATCAGTTTTTTTTTGCTATTGAGTTGTATGAGTTCTTTATATACATTGGATATCAACTCCTTATCAGATACATGATTTACAAATATTTTCTCCCATTTGGTAGGTTGCCTTTTCACTTTGTTGGTTTCCTTTGCTGTGCAGAAGCTTTTAGTTTCATGTAGTCCCACTTATTATTTCTGCTTTTCTTGCCTTTGGTTTTGGTGTCAAATCCAAAAAGTCACTGCCAAGACTGATGTCAAGGAGCTTACCATCCCCTTTGTTTTCTCCTAGGAGTTTTATGGGTTACAGGTCTTATGCTCAAGTCTTTAATCCATTTTGAGTTGATTTTTGTGTATGGTGTAAGACAGTGGTCCAGTTTCATTATTTTGCATGTGACTTTTCACTTTTCCCAACATCATTTATGGAAGAGACTGTCCTTTCCCCATTGTATATTCTTGGCTCCTCTGTCATAAATTAATTGACCATATATGCATGCATTTATTTCTAGGCTTTCTTTTTGTCCCACTGATCTGTTGTCTGTTATCAAGCTAATACCATATTGATTTTTTTTTTTTTGAGGAAGATCAGTCCTGAGCTAACATGCGTTGCCAATCCCCCCTTTTTTTTTTTGCTGAGGAAGATTGGCCCTGGGCTAATATCCGTGCCCATCTTCCTCTATTTTATATGGGATGTCACCACAGCATGGCTTGACAAGTGGTGCATGGGTCCGCACCCAGGATCCAACCCTGTGAACCCTGGGCTGCTGAAGTGGAGGGTGCAAACTTAACCAGTATGCCACTGGGCTGGCCCCTACCATATTGTTTTGATTACTGATTACTAAAGCTTTGTAATATAGTTTGAAATCAGGAAGCGTGATGCCTCCAGTTTTGTTGTTCTTCCTCAAGATGCTTTGGCTATTCAGGGTCTTTGCGTATCCCTACAAATTTTAGGATTGTTTTTTCTACTTCTGTGAAAAATGCCACTGGAATTTTGATAGGGATTACAGTGAATCTATAGATTGCTTTGGGTAGTTTAGACCGTTTAACAATATTCTTCCAATCCATGAGCACTGAATATTTTTCCATTTATTTGTGTCTTCTTCAATTTCTTTCATCAATGTCTTATAGTTTGCAGAGTACAGGTTTTTCAGCTCCTTGGTTAAATTTATTCCTAGGTATTTGACTCTTTTTGATGCAGCTGTAAACGGGACTTTTTTTTTTAAATTTCTTCTTCTCATAGTTAATTACTAGTGTATGGAAACAACAGATTCTTGTATATTGATTTTGTATCCTGTAATTTTACTAAATTTATTATTTCTAACAGTTTTTTGGTGGAGTCTTTATAGTTTTCTCTATGTAACATCATGTCATCTGCAAATAGAGACAGTTTTACTTCTTCCTTTCCAACATGGATGCTTTTAATTTTTCTTGCCTAATTGCCCTGGCTAGGACTTTCAGGCCTATGTTGAATAAAAGTGATGAGAGTGGGCATTCTCATCTCATTCCTGATTTTAGAGAACAAGCTTTCAGCTTTTCACCACTGAGTATGATGTTAGCTATGGACTTGTCATATATGGCCTTTATTATGCTGAGGTACATTCCCTCTATACTGACTTTGTTGAGAGTTTTTATCATGAATGGAGGTTGAATTTTGTTAAATGCTTTTTCTGCATCTATTGAAATGACCATACGATTTTTATCCTTCACTTTGTTAATGTGGTCTATTGCATTTATTGACTTGTGGATGTTGAACCATTCTTGCATCTCTGGAATAAATCTCACTTGATTATGGTATGTGATCCTTTTAATGTACTGTGGAATTTGGTTTGCTAGTATTTTGTTGAGGATTTTGCATCTGTGTTCTTCAAGAATATTGGTCTACAATTTTCTTTTCTGGAAGTGTCCTTGTCCGGTTTTGTTATCAGGGCAAAGCTGGCCTCATAAAAAAGAAGTCTGGAAATGTTCCTTCCTCTTCTATTTTTTGGAAGAGTTTGAGAAGAATTGGTATTAATTTGTAAAACTTGGGAGAATTCACCAGTGAAGCCATGTGTCCTTGACTTTTCTTTGTTGGGAGGTTTTTGACTACAGATTTCAATCTCCTTACTAGTGATTGGTCTGTTCAGATTTCCTATTTCTTCATGATTCAGTCTTGGCAGGTTGTATGTTTCTAGCAATTTACCCATTTCTGCTGGTTTGCTCAATCTGTTGGTACATAAATATTCACAGGTGTCTCTTATGATAGTTTGTATTTCTTTATCAGATTGTCAAGTCTCCTCTTTCATTTCTGATTTTGTTTACATGAATTCTCTCTCTTTTTTTCTTGGTAAATCTAGCTGAATGTTTATCTTTTAAAAAAATGAGTTCTTAGTTTCACTGATCTTTCTATTGTCTTTTTTTTTTTTTTTTTTTTTTTGGTGAGGAAGACCAGCCCTGAGCTAACATCCGTTGCTAATCCTCCTCTTTTTGCTGAGGAAGACCGGCCCTGGGCTAACATCCGTGCCCATCTCCCTCTACTTTATATGGGACGCCGCCACGGCATGGCTGACAGGCAGTGCGTCGGCGGGCGCCCGGGATCCGAACCAGCGAACCCCGGGCTGCCAAGCGCGGACTAAACTGCTGCGCCACCGGGCCGGCCCCTCTATTGTCTTTTTATTTCATTTATTTCCACTCAGATTTCTGTTACACTTCCTTCCTTCTACTAACTTCAGGCTTAGTTTGTCCTTCTTTTTCTATTTCTTTGAGGTGAAAAGTTAAGGTTATTTGTGTGAGCTCTTTCTTTTTTCTTAATGTAGACACTTAACACCATGAACTTCTCTCTCAGAATTGCGTTTGTTGCATTCCATAAGTTTTGGTATGTTGTATTTCCATTTTCATTTGTCTCAAGATATTTTTTGCTTTCTCTTTTGATTTCTTCTTTAACCCATTGGTTGTTCAGTAGCATGTTTAATCCCTTAATATTTGTGAATTTTTCAGTTTTATTCTTGTAATTGATTTCTAGTTTCATATTACAGTGGTCAGAAAAGATGCTTGATATGATTTCAAACTTATTTATGAAGACTTGTTTTATGGCCTATCTATCCTGGAGAATGTTCCATGTGTGCTTGAGAAGTATGTGTATTCTGATGCGATTGGATGGAATATTCTGTAAATGTCTGTTAAATTACACATTAGAACAGATGAACCTAAGTCCAGTGTTGCCTTACTGATTTTCTATCTGGATGATCTATCTATTGTTGAAAATTCTGAACTAAAATTTGAATGTAATTAGTTTTTTACTAGCTTGTCATTCTGGAAATCTATTTCTAATACTTAGAATTCAACAGTTAGCTTATACTTGTTGATTTCTAAATTATCTACTTTATCCTCTGTAAAACTGTTCTAATCAACTTTCAAAGAGTTAATGGGACACTGACATAACACGAATGAACTGAAGAAGTATTTTAAAAATTGTTATTTTTATAAAAATCAGCATGAGCCATTTCATATACATAAAATTATAGCAAATGGCATAATCCAACAAACTAAAATTCCTCCTGATTCAGGTTTCAGTCTTCCTCAACTATGTCAAGGGGTATTTTATCCTATATAGTAGCAACTTTAAAAGTTAGGAACACACTCATGATTACTCTTTATCTTCTTATGTGTTAGAGCTCTGTTATCCAAATATTATGAGCCATCATTATTTGTTCAGCTACTAGAGGCCCTGTTCAGTAAGATGCTTACATACATACAGCTTTAAAGGCTGTTTTCTGATTCTAGAATTTGTTGAATAAGAACACATTTGCTCCATCTAGAAAGAGTATATAGAGTCCATTTTCTTTCAACCTTTGTCTTTCTAGATTGTACAAATTAAACCTTTTCCATTTTTCCCCCATAGTTAAGTCATTCCTTCCAGTTTATCATTTCAGAATGTGACTGGACTTCAAAATGGGGAGGGGAGAATTTTTAAAGAAGTATATCTAAAAGTCACAAAAAAGGTAATTCCTGACATCAAGAATTTTGGGCAGGACCAAATAAAGCTGAGGAAAAGAGAGAAGGGCTGCTTAAAAAACTAATAGCCCAAATTTTGAGTATCTATTATGTACCATGTACTTTTCTAGGTATCTTAATTACATCTCATTTGCTTCTTCAAGCCTATAAAATTTATATTATTCCCACTTTTCAGAAGAGGAAGTCAAGGCTGAGAGACTGAATAACTTCCCAAAGACCATGGAGGTGGTAAGAGGTGGAGCCAGGATCTGCACTCAAATCTGTCTGGCCACAGAGCCTGTGCTCTTTATACTATCTGCAGTGCCTATCATGGTGACATAGAGCCTGGTTTATTTTTTTCATTTCTAAGCAGAAAATTGAGGTTCTAGTTTTGTAGCAATTTAGCCTAGGATTTCATTCCAGCTCATTCTATTTCAAATCCCAGTAAGTTTTTAATAAAAATTTATTTTATTTTTCTTAAATTAGAGCCTAGTCGAGTCTGAAGAGAACAAGTCTAAAGAAGAGCTTGAGTTGCATCCATAGGAAAGAAATCATTTACCTTCTTTCCTTTTCCACTTACCTGATCCCCTCAACCCCACACTCTGACCCCATTCTCACTTCCACTAAAGACTTGGGAAACTGAGACCAAAATGTGAACAAATTTCTGAAAAGGAGACAGAGCCTAAACTTATATTGCTATAATCATATAGTCATTTAGCCAGTATTCACTCAGCACCTATTATGTATTCAACACTGTAGGCACTGGGAATAAACATGCTAGGGAACAAAGCAGACTAAATCCTTGCCTTTTTGGAGTTTACACTCTAGTAGAGACAGAATTACAGGAAACAAGTTTTAAAAGGATGTCTGATAACAATAAGTACTATGAAAAAAGGTAACAGAAGAGAGGGAAAGGATGGCAGTGATCAGGGACAGCCTCAACAATGAGGTGACATTCGACAATGACATGACAAAGGTGAGTAAGGAAGTACATCCCGTAGCTTACCTGAGGAAAAAGGGTTTGAGGCTAAGGAAAGAACAGTTCAAAGACCCAGAGATGGAAGGACAGTGGCATTACAGCAGTGTGGCAATGGGAGAGTAGTAGACATTGAAGTCAGAAGAAATTTGGAGCAAGGAGGTAATGTTTGAGGAAATGTTTGGAGCAGTTTGAGGGCAATGTAAAAACTTAATTTTTTATTCTGAAAACTGTGAATAACTAAATTAATTTGGAACTTTATTTTTCCTTTTCAAAACAGCTACGTGAGCTATAACCTCACGAAACTGATGAAATACAATATAATATTAAAAGTATTTTTCAAAAACAAGTTGAAGTAGCTTTCTATACATTTATATTGATTAATTTTATACATGATTTTTATTTGAACTATTCAAAAGAAATTAAGCATTCTGTCAAATGCTTATTTCAAAGCTGACATCTGATACTATCACACTCATAAGGCTCATCTGACTGTCATACTTAGGAAGACCAGGAAGTCAACTTTCTATAAGTAACTAAGAATCCTTGATGCAAATATTTACTTTAAAAGGAAGCGATTTAAGTCAAACTTTGAGCATTTGAAAAGTTTCTCCTAGGTATAAAAAAACTAAAAATGGGAAAAAACCCTCCATATTGAGTCATATAATCTTTATGTTAAAACCAAAGTAAATGTACAGGATTCTGTGTTAAAATAAAAAATGCAAAGAATTGTTATTCAAAGTCCTAGACATTAAACTAATTGAAACTGTATAGTTTCTAGCATAACTATTTCTTAACATTAAAAAAAAAACTGTTTGGGCTGGCTCGGTGGCATAGTGGTTAAGTTCACATGTTCTGCTTCGGTGGCCCAGGGTTCGCCAGTTCGATCCTGGGCGTGACCTACACACTGCTCATCAAGCCATGCTGAGGTGGTGTCCCACACAGAACAACTAGAGGATGTACAACTATGACATACAACTATCTACTGGGGCTTTGGAGAGAAAAAAGGAAGAAGATAGGCAACAGACGTCAGCTCAGGGCCAATCTTCCTCAAAAAAAATCAACTGTTTCTTGGATAATGTTTGTAAAGGGAATTCCATGATAAACCTGAATCCCATCAAGTCATATTATTAAAGAAGAAGCCTCAATTAAGAGGAAATATGGTTTTTCTCTTGAACCTCCTCAGTTCTTATCTCTAGTAAATTTCAGACAAAAACTAGTGAGCTAGCACCCATAGAGGAACAGACATCTTCAAGTAAGCGCATCAGTGATGAAGTTATTCATGAAGAAACTAATATAAGAATATTGGCTGGGTCCATATTTAACTATATTTAATTCTGTATGATCATGCAATTTGTTATAAAAACCAGATTTAAAAAATTTTATGTATTTATAATGGCAAAATTCTATGTAGGCTACTATTTAATGGGATCTTTATTAGAAATCTCTCTCAGCACTCTTTCTCCCAAGTATCAAAGGAATGATACTATTTCTCCAATTGTATTACGCATATATCTACATAATCTGGCAACACAAGCACAATTCAAACACATGCATCCATTCCCAAAACATATCACTTACAATAATCTGGCTACAACAAAAATATTTCTAAGCTCTGTTTGACCGCCTATTTTAGGACTGCAGGCAGTCTGACCACAACAGGAGTTATTCTGTAAGAAACAGTTCTACCACTACTTCATATTGTAAAGTCCTAAACAATTTAGAAGATTAAAAAATAAAGTAAAATTTCTTAAAATGTATTTTACAGGCCCTCAAATAGAATTAGATAAAAGCTATTTAAAGACAGAAATCTTGGGGCTGACCCAGTGGCGTAGCGGTTAAGTTCTCGCGCTCCACTTTGGCGGCCCAGGGTTTTGCAGGTTCGGATCCTGGGCATGGACAGACGAACCGCTTGTCAAGCCATGCTGTGGCGGCATCCCAGAAAAAGTAGAGGAAGATGGGTACGGATGTTAGCCCAGGGCCAGTCTTCCTCAGCAAAAATAGAGGACGATTGGCAACGGATGTTAGCTCAGCGCTAGTCTTCCTCACACACACACAAAAAAGACAGAAATCTTGCTGGCATCACTTTCAAAATATATCCACAATCATACCATTTCTTACCAACTCTACTGCTGCACTTGGTCTGAGCTACTAGCACTTCCCCCTTGAAGAAGTGTAATAGTCTACTAGTAACTCTGTGGTCAATGAGGCCTACTATGAATACTCTATATAATACCCTACCTTATATAATGCTCATTCCATCCCATTATTCTGATCTACTTTTTCATTTTTCCATAGCAGTTATTACCTTCTAGCATACTCTAAAATTTACTTGCATTTGTAGCCTGTTTTTCCTTATTAGAGTATATGCTCCACAAGAGCAGAGTGTTCTGCTCTCTAATGTACTCTAAGCACTGGAACAGTACCTGGCACATGATCTGAGATCAGTATTTGTAGAATGAAAAAATAAGTCTCAGCTTATGAAACAAATATGAAGAAATAGTTAATTAAGTTGGATATTAATTATGACAAAATTATGCATGATGTGCTCTTATTATACAGAGCTTACCATACCAGATAAAATAAGCAGTTCAATGATTTCTGCATCTCCAAGATAGGCAGCAGCATGCAGTGGAGTTCTCTTTTCATTGTCCTGTAATAAGAAGGAGAGGTGAAACATACATTTTAATATAAAGTTAATTTTAATATACTTTAAATAAAGAAAAACCATTAACTACCAACTTACTACTTCCACAACTCTAGTCTAGTCTGCAAGTCCCATTAACAGAGTATTTCCTTGCTAGGAGAGGAATAACCTAAAAAAAATATTTTGGCCTTAAAAGAACGGTATAAAGTGCAGCAAACAATAAAATAAAAATCCAAGATGACAAAGAAATAGCTTCTTATACTTTCTTTGAATAAAGATGCCTGTGCTGATATGCATAGGCAAATTTCCTTTATTTCATACTATTTTTCCCCCAAAAATATTTCCAAAACTTTACACACTTCAGAATTATTGACCTAACTAAATAAAAAAAACGTAACAAACCAAAAAGTTTGCTTATCAAAATGTTTCCACAGGGGTACCCATAGTGGCAAAAAGAGAAAATATCTCTGGGGATTTGAAATTATCCCTTAAAACAATCTTAAGGTTTTTCTTAAAAGTCCTGCCAATTTCTGTTTTGGCTGTAAAATATATTCCTATCTTTGTAAATAAAAAAACAAAAAACGTATTTTTCCAAATCTTCCTTCAGGAAGAGAAGCTACATCTAATGCATGGCTTCGTGTACGTCCTCCCTTCAAACACCGAAGTTCTTCAGTTTGAGGAGCAAAATCTCAGGGTAAAGTCACATTCGGGGATTTCTCAATTCATATTTACACCTCATCTAAAGTTACAACAGAGTATCACTGACCTGGCTGCATCTGAGAAAGCTATTTATTTAGAAATACCTATTTTGAAATTTACATCCAATTTTTTTGATACAGGCCTTTGTGGCAGATTGTTAGTTGTCTTCCACTACCTGTTTTTCCCTTTGTCCATAGCAATAAAGTTTTAGCTGGTTATTGATCCACCCAGCAAGAGAATACATTCCTAGCCTGCCTGGAAGTTTTGTTACTTAATGTGGTTCAATGGTCTGTGAGCGGAAGTAAAGGCACAACTTTCAGGTCATCTTCAACTTAAAAGACAACTACCTTAGAGCTGGACTAATATTTTCCCATTTCCCATAGGCTGGAAGGCAGACGAGAAACTGAGCCAGCTTTGATCATGGAGAGGTAGGCCAATGTCCTAGAAGATTGTCAAGCAACAAGATCCAGAATGATCTTATATAGGGTTGCCCCACCAACCTGGACCACTAACTTCTAGACTCTTAAGAGAAATAAAATTCTTATTTAAATAGGTATGGTATTTTAGGGTGTCTTACCATATTAGAATAATATTACAGTTTTCGAGATTTCAAAAAAGGAAAACATTTATTTCATTGTAGTAATTTTCTAGTTTGGCAATACCCCAATTACTCTAAGAAAGGATAGTTAGACCACTGAAAATAAATTAGGAAAACAAGTGCTAGTCAAAAAAAGGGGTTAAAAATATTCACAGGCAATCCAAAAAAGGCTTAGCTGTAGTAATATAAAAGTATTATAAAGATGTGTGTAACACATAATTATCACACGCTCTTCATACATTTCTTCACATACTTTAAATATATTTGTGATACTGTTTTTGTCCTTAAATAATAGTAACAGGTGCTCCAGTAAAGAGAGGC
Organism: Tapirus indicus; assembly: GCA_031878705.1. Taxonomy (NCBI): domain Eukaryota; kingdom Metazoa; phylum Chordata; class Mammalia; order Perissodactyla; family Tapiridae; genus Tapirus; species Tapirus indicus. The sequence goes on from CM062920.1 coordinate 21,544,346, forward strand.
TGGTATAGCAGCTATTAATACTGTTCAGTAAGCTAAGAGTTCTTTTCTATCTAACCACAATTAATTTCCACAAGACCATGTTTTTTATTCCAATATATACCCCAGCAAACAGAATGCTTTGCACAGAAATTACTAAACAAATAGTCGTTGAAAAAGCTAACACAGAACCACTAAAATATCATGCTTTATTCAAAGTTGAGTCTTAATTTAGTCATTTTAATAAAAGACCCTTGGCTTAAGGCTTTTCAGTATTAATCATGAACACAGCAAACTTCCCCAGTGTTTAAATATGAGCAGATCTACCCAAATTGAGAAACATATCTATTACAGGATCACACACATAGCACACACAGAAAGTGAGTCATTTGTGTGTGATGTCTGAAATTCTATGACTCAATACTTTGAATCCTATTAATGTATTTTATGACTCATGAACATAGTTTTTCCTCTCTACAAATCAAGTTGAAGGAAACAAAACAAATTAGTTAATTTTAAAAGAAAAAATTTTACCTACCACATTGTACTAGTAGTACAGTTAAACATTAAAAATTAAGCAGTAAAATATTTAAGATTCTCTTCAGCAAAATTTACTAAAATGAAAAAATGACTATCCCCTTATATATACTGATTCCATTTCAAGCAATTGTTTTTAGATGGAGATAGTCTTACATGTATGCAAACAAAATGATTAAGTATATTTATTGATCACCGTAGGAAACAAAATGCTGGAAACAATTTAAATGCCTACCAATAGGGGAATGGTTATCTAAAATTATAAAACACAAGAAGCTCTTAACCAACTTCCATTTAACTGACTCACATGATTAATCAATATTCTCTGCCTCCTGAGTAAAACTAATGGTGACTTTGGTGCACTATGTATTTTGACTATCAGGCTATCACTAAAAAGCCCATGCACTTTGGTTCCCACCACTGGGTGTATGTCTGTCAAGGGTAAGATGTGTTTGTTACCACAACTGTTTGTGCTAATTGTATCTGTAATCATAACTACATGATTTACTTAAATATTATTTAAACCGATGAAATAGGAACGAAAAGAGCAAATTGTTTCTATGATCACTAGGTTGAATACCATATAAAAACTCAACAAAGGCAGCTACTTCAAAAAAAAAGTGCTGTTGTATGAGGTATGCCTGAGACAACTGAAACACTAAGGCAAACAGCAAACACATGGAGAGGTTTTGCCCTAAGTCTGAGTCTTAAGTGTCTAAATTCTCACATCACTTAAACCCCAAATGGGAGTTACAGATAATGCACTGGGGGTATGGTCTATGCAAGGAAGATAACACTGAACTCCTGTGGACTCCACAGTGTCAATGAAAAAGCCTTGGACCAATTTCAAAAAAAAAGGCTGGTAAATATACATTGTTACAGTAAAATGCCTAAAGATCACTTTTTATGATTTCCTAGGTTTTGATTAGCTTATCAACTACCAGTTATGAAAGTTATCAGATGAAAGGTCTCTAGTTGTACATCCATATAATAAAATACCATGTTAAAGAGTTCCGCATACAATTCCAGTGGGGGGGGGGTGATCCCCCACACATTCAAGCAATGCTCCAAAACCAGACGGGTGTCCTACAGTTTGACTCAATTCTGACATTATCTACCAACAGACAGCATCAGGTCCCACAGGTGAGGGTTCAGTTCTACAAGACTGCTCCTCAACCCCACCCCTTCAGATATCAATAGCAAGTCCAGGTTATATACTTGTATTTCTGACTGAACGGCTATAAATCAGAGGTTCCCCTGACTCCCTCCTTTGGTTCGACTAATTTGCTAGAACGGCTCACAGGACTCTGGAAACTAGTTTACTCACTAGATTACCAGTTTATTACAAAGGATATTAGAGGATACAAATCAACAGCCAGATGCAGAGAAACACTGGGCCAGATTCCTAACAAGGGAGCTTCTGTCCTTATGGAGTTTGGGGACTGGTACAACGGCACTTGTGAGCATTTCCGGTTCACCAACCTGGAAGCTCTCCAAACCTTCTCCTTTTGGATTTTTATGGAGGTTTTGTTAAGTAAGCATGATTGATTAAATCACTGGCCATTAGCAACTGAACTCAAACTCCAGTCCCTCTTCCCTCCCCAGAGGTGGGGGGCAGTGGGTGAAACTGAAAGTTTCAACCCTCTAATTACATGGTTGGCTCCATTGGCAACCAATCTCCATCCTTAGGGGCGTTCCAAAAGTCACTTCATTAACATAAAGACATCTTTACTGCTGTCCTCACAGGAGAGGGTTTTAGGACCTCCGTGCCAGAAACAGGGAGGAAGACCAAACATATATTTCTTATTATAAATCACACTATGCTTCCCATTTAAAATAAAAAGCAGACCTCAATGTTCCTTACCAATGGAACAATCTCTAAAGCACAGTGTTAAAAGAAAAATGCAGGCTTGGAACAACTGTATGTTAAAGGTTCTACACACACTTAGGCTTGAACATGCATAACATATCTTAGGAAGGATACTTAAACTAATACAGTGATTGCCTCTGGGTGAAGAAAGTTGGCAGATTAGGGTTTGAAGTGTGAGAAAGAGTTATTTTTCACTATTTGTGGCCTTTGGTACTGTTTGGAATTATTACCATGTACATATTTCAAAAAGTAAAAGAAAAAAGTTAAAAATAACATTTCAGTCAACTGAAAAGCATTTTAGTAAAAAATCCTAAAACTAATTACCCATACAAGGCATTTCATAAGTACCGTGTACCCATTAAAAAAAGAAAATGTTTCTTAGCTATTAAGTCAGGTTTTTTTAAGAAACCATTACACCTCAATGTAGTATTCCAAAATAATCCGAACTAGAATTATTATTATTATTTTTGCTGAGGAAGATTCACCCTGAACTAACATCTGTGCCAAGGATGTGGGTAGCTGCCACAACATGGCCACCTACAAGTAGTGTAGGTCTGCGCCCAGGAACTGAAACCAGGCTGCTGAAGCGGGGCACACCGAACTCAACCACAAGGCCACGAGGCCTGGCCCCCCAACTAGAATTATTAAACACACACACCAGACTCAAAAAATTTTAACTCATTTGATCACATAGTTTTTTTGTTTTTTTTTTGTGAGGAAGACCAGCCCTGAGCTAACATCCATTGCCAATCCTCCTCTTTTTGCTGAGGAAGACTGGCCCTGGGCTAACATCCGTGCCCATCTTCCTCTACTTTATATGGGACGCCGTCACAGCATGGCTGACAAGCAGTGCGTCCGCGGGCGCCCGGGATCTGAACCCACGAACCCTGGGCTGCCAAGTGTGAACTAAACCGCTGTGCCACCCGGCCGGCCCCTGATCACATAGTTTTTGATCACATACTTTGAAGTAAATACATTTTTCTTACAGTTTTTATGTAAGTGCTCTGAAAAGATATGTGCATCTGATTAGGACTACAAAAAATTAATTGCCCACCCTCTCCAAATAAAAACAAATAAATAATAGCTTTAGCTCTTATAAGCAATTATCCTGAAAGACTGATGATGACACACATTAGATGGGTAAAAAGGAGACGAGTGATTGCTAATCACTTTGGGGTTGGGCCACAGGCATATGCTGGGCTGGTGCACTACAGAAGAGCTATACAAGTGATGGGAACATGAGGGAATTCCTTTGTGGTGATGTAACAGTTCTGTATCTTGAACATGGTGGTGGTTATACAAATCTATACATGTGATAAAATGTCATAGACTTATACATAAAGACACCACCACCACTACCACATCCCCTCTCCTCCCCCAAATAAGTGAAAGCAAAAACTGGTGAAACCCAAGAAAGGTCTGTACTCTTATTAGTTGTATCATGTCAATATCAATTTCCTGGTATTGATAATGCACTATTAGATGTTGCCATTGGAAGAATCTGGTTGATGGAAACACAGGACCCTCTCTGTACCATTTCTGCAATTTCTGGTGTGTCTATAATTTCTTCAAAATAAAGTTTTAAAAAACGTGCTCAGAAATATCCTGAATTTTACTTTAGTTTATATGTTGCATTACTGTGAACTCCAGAAGCAGTCTATAAGACATAGGTAAGGTTAGACACCCTCGGAAATGAGGCTATGAGAAAGAAGGGAATCTATGGTGGATCCCAAGCACAGGCCAGGAAAAGGATTCAATCTAAGGGGAAGTGCCTTAAGTCAAATCAGGGAACTAAAACTGTACTCGTACATTCTCAACATTTTCTGTGAAAGCTCTAACTTAAAGCAGATTTCAGGATCAGGTTGGAATGAGGGGAAACATAAAGGGTAGGAAAATAGGGAAGTTAAAAGTTAGAAATGATAAAGTGAAACAGAACATTTGTACAAGGAGAAATACTTAGACTCTGAGAATTCATCCACTTACATGGATTCAACCACACGCTTCACAGCAATGACTCAATTTGATAATTCTGCCCTTGTCCAGGCACTGAAAGTGTTCATGTATATTAGCTGTAACTCCTTAGGAAGAATAGTAATACTAGCAATCACAACAACTAACACTTATCTAGTGCTTACTTTATGCTAGGACTGCTCTAAGCACTTTACCTCACAGGGTTAAGGAAGTGAATTTCCTTATTTTACAGATAAGGAAATCAAGGCACAGAAAAGTTTAAGGAACTTACTCAAGATCACATGGAAGCGCAGAATCGGGATTCAAGCACAGGCATTTGGGCTCCAGGGTACATGTTGTTAACTTATTATTCAGCCTCTATTTATAATGCTCCATTATCTGTTTAACCATGGTCTGCTTAAAACTAATCATTCTCCCTCAAAACATTTTGTGGCCTGACTTCACTTTTTCTATTAATTTCTTATCATAATTTTCTCACTAATTTTTTTCCTTTCTCTATTTTCCCCATTTATACCTAAGGGTCAACTCTCTTTGCTGCCCCTATCATCTTCACTTTTTCGTTTGTTTCTACCGCTATCAGACTGAAACTTCCATGCTGAGTATTTGGGAATCATCTTTCAATGCTCAGCCTCAGGTCCACAGAACTCAGCTGGACTTACCTAGGACTTATCAGATCCACCCTTGTCTTCCTCCCTTCATAAAATAAATTATGATGCCTGGCTGTCCTCAAGACCCTTTACTCAGGGAAACCCCATGGTGAACCTCAGGCTTGGGGATACAGCTCTGTAGGGTGCTGGTGGATGTCTGAGCCACTTCAAATAAGAGAACCCTAGCTAACTTTGGTATGGAAGTGACGCTTTGCACACTTACAGCTATTTGGAAAAATCCTTAGATTGTGTTTTTAGTTAACTTTATTTTTAAATTCACCTACCATCCAACCTTATCCTTTCATCCTCGAATCACATGAGAGGTCCAACTGGTTTACCTGCTAGCAGAGCAAACGTGGAAGGCAATTTCACGTTCATTAAATCATTAGCTACCCTGCTCAATCACCTTTAGTGGCTGTCATCACCACCATCAGTCATCTCCACTCTACTTCCTTAACCTGATATCCAAAAGCCACTAACCTATAGCTGGAACCACAAGAGTTAATCTCTACTAACAGAATGAATAACGGCATACTTTCATCTTTCCACCTTTGTTCCCTTTGCCCAGAAATGTCTTTCCCCTGCTCAAATCCCTTCTATTCTTCACAGCCCAGCTCAAATTCTCTTTCACAAAGTCTTCAGGACTGTCAGTACACTAATATCTCTCTATTCTGTGCTCCTATTACAACATCATCACCTGCACCATATAGGTGGCATTCTTGTTACTGCTCAATTTTGGGTTTATGCCATGGCTTCATAATTAGGTAATAAGTACCTAGAGAAAGCAAACTAATTTTATACCCACAAAGCACCTGGCTCAAAGTTACAATACCTCATAGGCACTAGAGAGGTTTACACAAATTAAAATGTCAATGAAGAAAATCTGCCACGAATGAATGATATTCTAATGTGTTATAGATTGTAGAAGATTTCTATATTGATTTTGGGGTCCTAGAACAAAGCACATTCTAGAACTGTCTCTGACAGATGACTACTCAAATCCCTGGACACAGACAAGTGTACATAAATGAATTAAAAACCAGTTCTAAGATGTATGCTATGATTCTTTTCTCCCAAGGAATACTCTGAAAACCTCTGTGGAACCTTAAAGTTTCAGATTATAATATGAAAAATCATCAGCATTTAGCAGAGCAACGTAACTTTAAGTAAAAAGTGTTTCAACTAAGTAGACTAAACAGAGTCTATATTTCTCTTATTGTCCTTAATAGCTACTATTTACTGAACACATATATTAGATAGCATTACTGCGTGCAAGTGACAGAAATCTACATTGAACCAGTTTAGACAAAACGGATTTATTAGAAGGACACTGGAGTACCTCATGGAACTGAGCACCAAACAACCAAAGCTTAAATAAGAAAGGAGTGTGGCTAGGCCACAGGAACAACTGGAATCAAGCACCTGAAACATTGAGGACACTGTCTTTTCTCTCAGTTTTTCTATGCATCAGCTTCTTTTTTTTTTTCTTCACCAACAACACTTCCACATGGCGGGAAACAAAGCCACCAAAGATCCCAAGATTTACTCTTAGAACTTCAGCAGCCCAAGGAGAAGTCTTTTAATTCCAAAACCCCAGAACAGTATTCTGATTGACTGAGTTTTGGTTAGATGCTCACTTGTGTACCAATCAAGTGAGAATAGGTGATGTCATACTGTATCAACATAGCAGTTCTCACAGTAACTAGGTGGAATGGGGAGGGTTTCTCAGAAAAGGAAAGCAATCCTACAGATCTTTATTTTGTAGTAGGCAGTGCATAAAGCACTTGCCACATCTGTTTTACTTCACAAAATTATTGTATAGTTTAGCACACATTATTCTTAAAGATGAGGAAACTGCCTCCAAACTCACACTCCTCACCAAAATGCTATATTGACAACTGACCAATTAAATTTAAGGAATCAGTTCAATCTCTATTTATTCAAAGCATGAACAACTGTAGCTTCTATTGGGAATTTTGAAAGCAGCAAAACTGCTCCAAGTAAATTGCTCAGCTGGAGGCTGGGCTTCCCCAGACTTAGGGAAGCTGAAATCTATCATCACTTTTACACACAGAGCAGAACTATCATGAGCCTATAAACTATGCACCTCTATGTTCTCTTTCTATATTCACAAAGAAAGAAAAACACATTGACTGAGAAATAATTAGGTAATTAATAAGCATACTATCTTCTCTTCCAACCCTTTAGAAAAGCTGCACTAACTAGAGATCCAGGATTGTATATATTTAAGTACCAGAAACACTGCATAGGTATGCATGTCCAAACTCCTAAGCTTCTGAAAACACTTAGCAAAATAACATACTTTACACACAGCAAGGAATACAACACTTAGCAAAATAACATACTTTACACACAGCAAGGGATACTTTATAAATCCTAATCTCTGCACTACAACAAATGCAACCCAAACTTTAAGAAGTTCAGAGCAGGGGCCGCCCGGTGGCGCAGCGGTTTAGTCCACACTTGGCAGCCCAGGGTTCGCGGGTTCGGATCCTGGGCGCCCGCCAACGCACTGCCTGTCAGCCATGCCGAGGCGGCGACCCATATAAAGTAGAGGAAGATGGGCACGGATGTTAGCCCAGGGCCAGTCTTCCTCAGCAAAAAGGGGAGGGTTGGAACAGATGTTAGCTCAGGGCTGGTCTTCCCCATAAAAAAAAAAAAAAAAAAAAAAGAAGTTCAGAGCAATACAATGGATGCTAAATAAATATCTGCCTAAATTTATCAAACTCATAGGTAAAACTCGTAAGACATAAAAATTATAGTCAAATAGTAGCACAATTCAAAACCTAAAGTAACTTGACATGTTTAGTTTTTGACAGTAACAATCACTTTGGATGACAGCAGACAAGGAGATTTTACACAACCCTTCAATCATCTTTGTAAAAGAACACAATAACGATACATTCCAGGGAATTTGGGGAAGAGGGGAAAAAGAGGCAGGGAAGAGGGAGAAAAGTTATTCTCTTAGGTTCAATATGATATTAATGAGATTTGAAAAGCAGCACTATCTTTTAGGACAAAAAATTAATGTTTACAGTCCTTTAATTGTATCCGATGTAGCTTTAAAAGTACAGAAAAATGCCAATTAAAAATGGTTTAAATAATAAAGATCTACTCTCACATAGGGTAAGGACAAAGCTGGTTGATTCAGCAGCTCAATGACATCATCAAGGTCTCTCTCAGAAATTCTACCTTTCCACCTAGCCAACCACAACTATATGTTATAACCATAGTGTACAGGCTGATCTTAAGCTAGTTTACCCCAAACGACATCCAGCAGCAGGAAAGAAGCCATCTCTCCCTCTGTGTCTTTTTCCATATACTTTTTTTTTTGTTAAGACAATTTTTTAGGGCAGTTTTATAGCCATAGCAAAATTGACAGGAAAGTACAGAGATTTCCCATATACCCCCAACGCCTACACATGCATAGCCTCCCCCATTATCAACATCCCTCATCAGAGTGATCCATTTGTTACAACTGACGAGCCAACACTGACACATCATAATTATCCAAAGTCCAAAGCTTACCTTAGGGTTCTCTCTTGTTGTAGTCAATTCTATGGGTTTGGAAAAATGTAAAATGGCATGTATCCATCATTAGGGTATCACAGAGTATTTTCACTGCCCTAAAAATCCTCTGTGCTCTGCTTATTCATCACAACCTACCACCCCCCAACCCCTCACCTTTATACTGCCTCCACAGTTTTGACCTTTCTAGACCATCATATAGTTGCAATCATACAGTACGTAGCTTTTCCAGATTGACTTCTTTCGCTTACTAATATGCATTTAAGGTTTGTCCATGTCTTTTCATAGCTTGGTAGCTCATTTCTTTTTAGTGCTGAATAATATTCCATTGTCTGGATGTGCCACAGTTTATCTATCCATTCACCTACTGAACGACATCTCTGCTACTTCCAAGTTTTTGAAACTATCAGTAAGGCAGCTATAAACACCCATGTGTAGGTTCTTGTGTGGTCATAAGTTTTCAACTCATTTGGGTAAATATGATGGCTGGATCATATGGTAAGAATATGTTTAGTTTTTTAAGAAACTGCCAAACTGTTTTCCAAAGTGACTGTATCATTTTGCATTCCAACCAGCAATGAATGAGAGTTCCTGTTGCTCCAAATCCCCATCAGAATTTGTTATTGTCAGTGTTCCCGATTTTGGCCATTCTAACAGACATGTAGTGGTATCTCATTCTTGTTTTAATTTGCAATTCCTTGATGACAGATGATGTGGAATATTTTTTCATATGCTTATCTGCCATTTGTATATATTCTTTGCTGAAGTGTCTGTTAAGGCCTTTGGCCCATTTTTTAACTGGTTGACTGTTTTCTTATTGTTGAGTTTTAAGAGTTCTTGTATATTTTGGTTAACAGACCCTTATCAGATGTATCTTTTGCAAATATATTCTGCCATTTGGTGGCTTGTCTTCTCATTCTCTTAACATCATCTCTCCCAGAGCAAAGCTTTTTTACATAAAATCCAGCTTATCAATTCTTTCTTGGATCGCACTTTTGGTGTGTATCTAAAAAGACATTGCCATACACAAGATCATCCTATATTATGTTCTAGGAATTTTATAGTTTTGCATATTACATTTAGGGCTGTGATCCATTTTGAGTTAATTTTTGTGAAGTGTGAAAGGTCTGTGCCTAGATTCATTTTCTTGCAAGTGGATGTCCACTATTTGTTGAAAAGATTATCTTTGCCTCATTGTATTGCCTTTGTTCTCTGGTCAAAGATCAGTTGACTATATTTATGTAGGTCTACTTCTGGGCTCTCTACTCTATTCCATTGACTTATTTACTTATTCTTTTGCTTATACCACATTGTCTGGATTACTGTAGCTTTACAGTAAGACTTGAAGTCGGATAGTGTCAGTCCTCAAATTTTGTTCTCCACTTTCAATATTGTGTTGACCAGCTAAGTCGTCTTTTGCTTCTCCATATAGACTTTAGAATCAGTTTGCAGACACCCACAAAATAACTTGCTGGGATTTTGACTGGGATTGCACTGACTCTATAGATCAAGTTGGGAAGAACCGACATCTTGACAATATTGAGCCTTCCTGTCCGGAAACATAGACTTTCTCTCCATTTATTTAGTTTTTTGATTTAGTTCATCAGAGTTTTATAGTTTTCCTCATACAGATCTTGTACATGTTAGATTTTTACCTAAGTACTTAGTTTTGAGGGTGCTAATGTAAACAGTACTGTGTTTTTAATTTCAAATTCCACTTGTTCATTGCTAGTATACAGGAAAGCAATTGACTTTTGTATATTAACCTTGTAATAATAGCTTATTACTTTTAGGAGTTTTTTTTGTCAGTTCTTTTGGATTTTCCACCTAGAATATCATGACATCTGTGAACAAAGACAGTTTTATATCTTCCTTCTCAATCTGTATACCATTTATTTCCTTTCCTTGTCTTTTTGCATTAGCTATAACTTCCAGTATGATGTTGACAAGGAGTTGTAAAGGAGGACATCCTTATCTTATAAGCTAATCTTAGTAGGAAAGCTTTGAGTTTCTCACATTAAATACGATGTTACCTATAGGCTTTTTGTAGATATTCTTTATCAAGTTGAAGAAGTTTCCCCTCTATTCCTAGATTATTGAATTTTTATCATGAATGGGTGTTAATTTTGTCATATGCTTTTTCTTCATCTATCGATAGGATCAGGTGATTCTTTTTCTTTAGCCTGTCGACGTGATGGGTTAGATGGATTGATTTTCAAATGTTGATCCAGCCTTGCATACCTGGGATAAATCCCAATTGGTTGTGGTATATAATTCTTTTTATACATTGCTGAATATGATTTGCTAATACTTTGTTGAAGAATTTTCGTATCTATGTCCACGAGAGATATTGGTCTGTAGTTGTCTTTTCTTGTAATATCTTTGTCTGGTTTTGGTATTAGGGTAACGCTGGCCTAACAAAATGTTAAAAAATATTCCCTCTGTTTCTATCCTCTGAGAGAGCTTTTAGAAAACTGGTGTAATTTCTTCCTTAAATGTTTGGTAGAATTCACCACTGAGTCCATATGGGCCTGGTTCTATCTGTTTTGGAAGGTTATTAATTACTGATTCAATTTCTTTAACAGATATAGGCCTATTTGGATTGTCTATTTCTTGAGTTTGGGTAAAATTTTTTTTTTCAAGAAATTGGTCTATTAAAAATTAAAAAAAAAAAATTCTTTCAAAATATCATGTATATTGGCTGGAACAATATTCCATCATGAAGACATACCATAATAAAAAAAATAAATTGGTCTATTTCTTCTATCTTCTCAAATTTGTGGGCACAGAGTTGCTCATACTATTCCTTTACTATCCTTTTAATAACCATAGGATCTGTAGTGATGCCCCCTCTTTTGTTTCTGATAGTAGTAATTTATCCCTTCTTTCTTTTTTTCTTAGCCCTGCTAGAGGCCTACTGATTTTATTCTTAGAAAAGAATCACATAAAACAGGAGAAACTATCATAAATCATTTGAACACAAAAATATCACATTATTACCTACTGAACTATACACATAACCAAAAGATTTATATACTTAAACTAATTAGCAGCAGTTTCAGTTTATGGCTAGTAAACAAGGAAGATACTTCTAACAAATAGCTTTACTAATCATACTTCTTGATGAAGCTTATTTCAGGGACTAAACCAGTGCCTTGGACTCACAGAAGGAGAATAACTTCATTTATAAATGAATAACTTAAGCAAGACTACCCAAACATGCCCTCAACTTTAAATATTAATCTTTAGCACAAGATAACATTATATACAATAACATAAGAAAAAGAAATCTAGATTGTCACAAAATTATGCATATATACTACATATAGCCATGATAGTTAACTGTTAAATTAAGCATATATTCTCAATTAATAAAGATAATCTGAATATGCAGCACTAGCAAACTACACATTTTATAACCTTAAACCTTAATTTAGAGTAGAACTGAATAATCAAGTATCAGATTACACAGCTAAAATTGGAGAAAAAAAAAACTTCATCTTGAACTTGAAATATCTCAGTTAAATCACTAGAAGTATTTCTATGCGTGAATTCCAACACAATGGGTATATACATAATGTGGCTATTTACGGTTGGGAGACACCAGTGAAATCAATATACATCTGTAAATATATAACACACAGAAACTTGTTTTGGGAGTGGGAAACAAAATGATTCTTTTATTAAATTATTAAAATGTTTGAAAATCAAGTCTATATGATGGTGACTTTTAAGTGATTTTATATATTTTTCTTTAAGTGATTTATATAATTTATATGTTGTTTTTCATTTAGCAGCTGAATCAAAAGCAGATTCTACCCTGCCACCTTAGCTACATATTGAACAGAGTTGTCAGTACCTTTAAAAAAAAAAAAACTTATCTGTTGCATTTCTACACACTAACGATGAAACAACAGAAAGAGAACTCAAAAAGACAATCCCATTTACAATTGCAACAAAGAGAATAAAATATCTGGGAATAAATTTAACCAAGGAGGTAAAAGACCTATACAATGAAAACTATAAGACACTATTGAAAGAAATCGAGGAGGACATAAAGAAATGGAAAAATATTCCATGCACATGGATTGGAAGAAAAAATATAGTTAAAATGTCCATTCTACCTAAAGCAATCTACAGATTCAATGCAATCCCAATCAGAATCCCAATGTCATTCTTCACAGTAATAGAACAAAAACTACTGAAATTCGTATGGGGCAACAAAAGAGCCCGAATAGCTAAAGCAATTCTGAAAAAAAAGAACAAAGCTGGAGGCATCACAATCCCTGATTTCAAAATATACTATAAAGCTACAGTAATCAAAACAGCATGGTACTGGTACAAGAATAGACACACAGGTCAATGGAACAGAATTGAAAGCCCAGAAATAAAACCACACACCTATGGACAGCTAATCTTCGACAAAGGAGCAAAGAACATACAATGGAGAGAGGGAAGTCTCTTCAATAAATGGTGCTGGGAAAATTGGACAGCAACATGCAAAAGAATGAAAGTAGACCATCTCCTATCGCCATATACAAAAATCAATTCAAAATGGATCAAAGACCTGAAAGTGAGACCTGAAACTATAAAACTCCTGGAAGAAAATATAGGCAGTACACTAATTGAGATTGGACATAAAGGGATCCTTTCAGATTCCATGTCTACCCAGACAAGGGAAACAAAAGAAAAAATAAACAAGTGGGACCTCATCAGACTAAAGAGCTTCTACAAGGCAAATGAAACCAGGATCAAAATGAATAAACAACCCACCAGCTGGGAGAAAATTTTTGCAAATCGTTTGTCCAACAAGGGATTAATCTCAGTAATATATAAAGATCTCATACAACTGAGCAACAAAAAAAACAAACAACCCGATCAAAAAATGGGCAGAGGATATGAACAGACATTTTTCCAAGGAAGAGATACAGATGGCCAATAGACACATGAAAAGATGTTCAACATCACTAATCATCAGGGAAATGCAAATCAAAACTACACTAAGATATCACCTTACACCGGTTAGAATGGCTATAATCACAAAGACAAATAACAACAAATGCTGGAGAGGTTGTGGAGAAATGGGGACCCTCATTCACTGCTGGTGGGAATGCAAACTGGTGCAGCCTCTATGGAAAACAGTATGGAGAGTCCTCAAAAAATTAAAAATGGAAATACTGTATGATCCAGCAATCCCACTCTTGGGCATCTACCCAATGGACATGAAATCAACCATCACAAGAGGCGTATGCACCCCTATGTTCATTGCAGCATTATTCACTATAGCCAAGAAGTGGAAGCAACCCAAGTGTCCCTCGACTGATGATTGGTTAAAGAAGATGTGGTATATACATACAATGGAATACTACTCAGCCATAAGAAAAGACACAATTGTCCCATTTGCAACAACATGGAAGGACCTAGAGGGTATTATGTTAAGTGAAATAAGCCAGAGAGAGAAGGACAGACACTGCATGAACTCACTCATATATGGAATATAAGTGAACACACGGACAGAGAGAACTGATTGGTGGTTACCAAGGGGAAGGGGGGTGGGGGTGGGGCACAAGGGGTGAAGGGTTACATCCACAAGGTGACGGACAAACAAAAATGTACAACTAAAACCCCACAGTGTTATAAACTATTAACACATCAATAAAAAAATGGTAAAAAAAAAAAAAACTTATCTGTGTATGCAGGAAGATTTTCAATATGATGATTTGTATTTAATCCAACACCAACTGGGACAATATCAAAAGTCTAACATTTGTGTCACTGAAGTCCCAGAAGGGGAAGAGAGAGAAACTGGGGCAGAAAAAAATTTTTGAAGAAATAATGACTGAAAATTTCTCTAATTTTGATTAGAAAACATAAATTTATAGATTCAAGCAGCTTAGTGAACCACAAATAGGATAAACTCTAAGAAAACCATGCTGAGACACATCATAAACAAACTGTTAAAAGACAAAGATAAAAATTGTTTTTCTCAGGCTGCTTTAAAGACAAGTTATATATAAAAGAAAGATCTGAATGACTGTGTATTTCGTATCAGAAACCATGAAGGCCAGAAGACTGAAAGAAAAAAGCCTGTCAAACAAGAATTCTGTACCATGTGTAAACATTCTTTAGAAATGAAGGCAAAATAAAAATATTCTCAGATGAAGGAAAACTAAAGAAAATTCATTCCCAGCAGACTTGGTCTAAGAGATATGCCAAAGGAAGCTCTTCAGGCTGAAGGGAATAATACCAGAGGGAAACATACACCTTCAAGTATGAAGGAAGCACAATTTATTGAAAGCAAAAATTTTTAATGTTATCTGGGAAGGTGTTCAATGTATTATATATATTATATGGCAACTCTAACATAAAACAGGGAGAGTAAGAGCTTTTGGTTTTTTTAAACTCAAAGTGGTAAAATACTGATTCTACACAGACTGTAAAAAGATATGTATGTATAGTATAATCCTTAAATCAACAATTAAGAAAATAATAAACAGATACAATCAAAATGCCAATAAAGAATGCAGAAATAGTAC
Organism: Tapirus indicus; assembly: GCA_031878705.1. Lineage (NCBI taxonomy): Eukaryota > Metazoa > Chordata > Mammalia > Perissodactyla > Tapiridae > Tapirus > Tapirus indicus. The sequence continues at coordinate 21,559,432 of CM062920.1, forward strand.
TAACTTTATCTAAATAATCCAAGAGAAGGAAGGAAAGAGGCAACAGAGGAACAAAAATTAGAAGGTAGAAACAAAAGTAACAGAATGGCAGATCTAAATCCAGTCATTTCAACAAATACATTAATTGTAAAGATCTAAACACACCAATTAAAAGACACAGATGGTCATTTTGGATATAAAAACATTACCTAATTATGCACTACCTACAAGAAACCATTTTAAATGTAATGACATAGATATGCTAAAAGTTAAAAATATATTAAAGGATATATCATACAAACAGTAATGAAAAAACAGCTAAAGAGGCTATATGAATAAGATGAGACATAGAATTCAGAACAAGGAAAATTGAGATGAAGATGGACATTACATAATGGTAAAAGGGTCAAATTCATCCAAAAGACATGACAATCCTAATGTATTTGCACCTAATAACAGCTTTAAAGTATATGGAAGCAAAAACAGATAAAAATGAAGGGAGAGACAGACAATCCACAATTATAAGAAAATTTCAGCATGCCTCTCCCAGTAACCAATAGAACAAGTAAACAAGTAAACAGACAGAAATATTAGCAAAGATACAGATGACCTGAACAACACTGAACCTAACTGATATTTATAGAACACTCTACCTAACAAGAAAAGAAGATACGTTATTTTCAACTGCACTTGAAACATTCATCAAGATAGATCATATTCTGGGCCAAAACCCACACCACAACATTAAAATAAACTGAAATCATACAAAGACATATTGTGGCCATAACAGAACTAAACTAGTTATCAATAACAGAAAGAGGCTTGCAAAATCCCCAAGTATTTGAAAATCAAAGTAGATATTTTAATAGTAAAGTAGAATAAAAGTAGAAAGTTAATTCTAAATAACTCAAGTAAAGAGGAAATCTCAAAGGACATTAAAAAATATTTTGGGAGAGTGACATCAATATCATAGCAGAGTGAGCTGTTCCCATAGCCTCTCCCTGCTAAGATATAACCAAAAGGACATTCATTAGCCAACAGGGGACACCCACAGAACACAATAGGATGTCTGAGAGATACACACAGCCACACATCTGAAGGTGGAGGTGCTAGATCCCCAAGAAGTAGCAAAAGGAGGTAAGGAGATCTCCCACTCCCTAGCAGCAGCACTCTGTGGTGCGGGACCTCACACGGCAGCCAGCGTGTGACTCTGGGAGGAGACAAGGGAGCAGGTGGGCCTCCATAGGAACCCTTTCGCTTTCAGAGGCTGCAGGAACACGCCACACCGAGGTGGCTAGGCCACCACGTGGGCACTCCCACCAAATGCAGTGGCCCAAGCAGGCTGCCAGTGAGTGCAGAGAGGGTGTGCACATGAAAGAAAGTGCCCCTCCCCTCCCCTCTGGCCTGGTGTACCAGCTCTGCCGGTCGGTCAGGGCAGTGGACCTGCACAAGAGCATCTGCACCTGTGTGTAGGAAATGCCAAGTAGCGGCAGACAGCAAACGTAGACGAGCCCTACCAGCACGACTTCCAGCAGACCCAACAGGTTCAGAAAACACAGCTCCTGCCCACCCACCCCACTCCCTGTGGTGGGAGGTGGCATCTGCAACCAGAAACTACCACTATGCACTGGCAAAAGTCCACTTCATCAAACACCATGAAGAAATATGTTAACACTCCAGATGAGAAGGAAAATGCCAAGACAGAAACCAATCCTGAAGACACAGGAACTTACAAACTAAATGACAGAGAATTCAAAACAGTTATCATAAAGAAATTCAATGAGTTACAAGAAAACTCAAAAAGTTCAGTGAACAACAAACTCAGGAATAAAGTTAATGAGCACAAAGAGTTCTTCACAAAAGAGATTAAAACTCTAAAGAAAAACCAAACAGAAATAATGGAGATGAACACAATAAATGAGATAAAAAGTAATCTAGAATTCTTAAAAAACAAAGCTGACATTATGGAGGACAGAATTAGCAATTTAGAGGACAGAAATATAGACATTCTTCAGGTAGAGAGAGAACTAAGACTAAAAAACAATGAAGAAATTCTCCAAGAAATATCTGACTCAATTAGGAAATGCAACATAAGAATTATAGGTATTCCAAAGGGAGAAGGAAGGCAGAAAGGAGCAGAGCGCTTGTTCAAAGAAATAATAGCTGAGAACTTCCCAAACCTGAGGAAGGAACTGGAATTACAATTAAATGAAGCCAACAGAACTCCTAATTACATCAGCAAAAAAAAGATCTTCTCCAAGGCATTTTTAGTAAAACTGGCAAAAGTCAACGACAAAGAAAAAAATATTAAGAGGAGCAAGGCAGAAGAGAATAATCGACAAAGTAACCCCTATCAGCTTTCAGTGGACTTCTCAGCAGAACTCTTACAGGCCAGTACAGAATGGAATGATATATTCAAAATATTGAAAGACAAAAACTTTCAGCCAAGAATACTCTATCCAGCAAAACTATCCTTCAGATATGATGGAGAAATTCAAACTTTCCCAGATAAACAAAAGTGAAGGGACTCCATCGCAACAAGATGCCCCCAACAAGAGATGCTCAAGAATGCCCTCACCCCTGAAACAAAAAGGCAAAGGTTTACAAAGCCTTGAGCAAGGGGATAAAGAGACAGACAAAATCATAAAACTGCAGCTCTCTATCAGAAAAAGTTAGCAAACACTTAATTGTAACATTAAAGATAAAGGGAAGGAAAGCATCAAAATAACCATAGACTTCATTTTAATCACAAACTCACAAAACAGAATAATTTGTGAAAACAATAACTTAGAGAGGGAAGAGGAAAGAGATGGAACCTGATTAGGCTAATGATGATAAGAAGCTATCAGAAAATGGACTATGTCATCTATGAGATCTTTTATACAAACCTCATGGTAACCACTGAACAAAAAATCAGAACAGAGACACAAATGATAAATAAAAAGAAAACTGAGAAAACCATCATAGAAAACCATCAAACTGAAATGGCTGTCAGAAATACATGGGAAGAGAAACAAGGGAAATACAGAACAATCGGAAAACAAGAGATAAAATGGCAGTATTAAGCCCTCATATATTAATAATCACTCTATGTGTAAATGGGTTGACTTCTCCAATGGAAAGACACAGAGTGGCTGGATGGATTAAAAAACTAGACCCGGGGCCTGCCCGGTGGCATAGTGATTAAGATAGTGCACTCTGCTTTGGCGATCCAGGGTTTGCGGGTTCAGATCCCTGGCACGGACTTACACACCGCTCATCAAGCCATGCTGTGGCGATCACCAACATACAAAATAGAGGAAGACTGACACCTATGTTAGGTCAGGGCCAATCTTCCAAACCAAAACAACCAAAAAACACACACAAAAAAACAAGACCCAACAATATGCTGCCTCCAGGAAACACATCTCAGCTCTAAAGACAAACACAGGCTCAGAGTGAAGGGATGGAAGAGGATACTCCAAGCAAATGGCAAACAAAAGAAAGCAGATGTTGCCATACTTATATCAGACAAAGCAGATTTCAACATAAAAAAAAAAATCAGAGACAAAGAGGGGCAGTGCATAATGATAAAAGGGACATTTGATGAAGAGGACATAACACGAACATATATGCACCTAACACAGGAGCACCAAACTACATAAAGCCAACTATTAACAGACCTAAAGGGAGAAATTAACACAAACACAACAATAGTAGGGGACCAAAACACCCCACTTAACATCAATAGACAGATCATCCAGAAAGAAAGCCAACAAGGAAATAGTGGAATTAGATGAAAAACTAGACCAGATGGACTTAACACTCCATCCAAAAACAGCAGAATACACTCTTCTCAATTGCACATGGAACATTCTCAAAGACAGACCATATGTTGGGAAACAAGGTAAGCCTCAATAAATTTAAGAAGATTGAAATCATATCAAGTATCTTTTCTGACCATAATGCTATGAAACTAGAAATTAACTACAACAAAAAAGCTGGGAAAGTCACAGATATGTGGAGACTGAACAACACACTACTGAACAACCACTTATCAATGAAGAAATCAAAAAATATCTAGAGACAAATGAAAATGAAAATACATCATACCAACTCTTATGGGATGCAGCAAAAGTGGTTCTAAGAGGGAAACTCATAGCAATACAGGTCCACCTCAACAAACAAGAAAAACCTCAAATAAGTAATCTTAAACTACACCTAACAGAACTAGAAAAAGAAGAAAAGAAGCCCAAAGACAGCAGAAGGAAGGAAATAATAAAAATTAGAGCAGAAATAAATGAAATAGAAAACAAAAAAAAAAAACAGTAGAAACAATCAATGAAACTAAGAGCTGGTTCGTTGAGAAGATAAAATTGACAAATCCTTAGCCAGACTCACTAAGAAAAAAAGAGAGAAGCCTCAAATAAATAAAATTAGAAATGAAAGAGAAGAAATTACAATGGATAACACAGAAATACAAAGAATTATAAGAGAATAATATGAAAAGTTATATGTCAACAAATTGGGTAACCTAGAAGAAATGGATAAATTCTTAGACTCATACAACCTCCCAAAACTGAATCAAGAAGAAATAGAGAATCTGAATAGACCAATTACAAGTAAAAAGACTGAAAGAGTAATCAAAAACCTCCCAAAAAACAGGAGTCCAGGACCAGATGGCTTCTCTGAAGAATTTTACCAAACATTCAAAGCAGATTTAATACCTACCCTTCTCAAACTATTCCAAAAAATTGAAGAAGATGCAATGCTTCCTAATTCATTCTATGAGGCCCATATTACCCTGATCCCAAAACCAGACAAGGATAACACAAAGAAGGAAAATTACAGGCCAATATCACTGGTGAACAGAGATGCAGAAATCCTCAACAAAATAATGGCAAAACAAATGCAGCAATACATTAAAAGGGTCATATACCATGATCAGCAGGGATGCAGGGATGGCTCAACATCCCCAAATCAATCAATGTGATATACCACATTAACAAAATGAGGAATAAAAACCACATGATAATCTCAATAGATGCAGAGAAAGCATCTGACAAGATCCAACATCCATTTACGATACAAACTCTCAATAAAACGGGTATAGAAGGAAAGTACCTCAACATAATAAAGGCTATATATGACAAACCCACAGCCAACATCATACCCAATGGTGAAAAAAAAACCAAAAGCCATCTCTCTGAGAACAGGAACAAGACAAGGGTGCCCATTCTCACCACTCTTATTCAACACAGCACTGGAGGTTTTGGCTAGAGCAATTAGTCAAGAAAAAGAAATAAAAGGTATCCACATGGGAGAGGAAGAACTGAAACTCTCGCTGTTTGCAGATGACGTATTTCTATATGTAGAAAACCCTAAAGCATCCATTGGAAACTATCAGAAATAATCAACAACTACAGCAAAGTTGCAGGGTACAAAATCAACTTACAGAAATCAGTTGCATTTCTATACTCTAATAATGAACTAGCAGAAAGAGAACTCAAGAATACAGTTCCATTACAATCACAACAAAAAGAATAAAATATCTAGAAATAAATTTAACCATAGAGGCGAAAGACCTATACTCTGAAAATTATAAGACATTATTGAAAGAAATCAAAGATGACATAAAGAAATGGAAAGATATTCCATGCACATGGATTGGAAGAATAAACATAGTTAAAGAGTCCACATTACCTAAAGCAATCTACCAATTCAATGCAATTGCAGTCAGAATCCCAATGACATTCTTCACAGGAATTGAACAAAGAATGCTAAAATTTATATGGAACAACGAAAGACACAAAACAACCAAAGCAATCCTGAGGAAAAAAACGAAGCTGGAGGTATCACACTCCCTGATTTCAATATACACTACAACACTATAGTAATCAAAACAGCATGATACTGGCAGAAAAACAGACACACAGATCAATGGAACAGAATTGAGAGCCCAGAAATAAACCCACACATTTATGGACAGCTAATTTTCAACAAAGGAGCTGAGAACATACAATGGAGAAAGGAAAGTCTCTTCAATAAATGTTGTTGGGAGAACTGCACAGCCACACACAAAAGAATCAAAGTAGACCATTAACTTACACCATACACAAAACTTAACTCAAAATGGATAAAGGCTTGAAGGTAAGACCTAAAACCATAAGACCCCTAGAAAAAAATATAGGCAGTACACTCTTTGACATCGGTCTTAGAAGCATCTTTTCAAATCCCACGGCTACTCAGGCATGGGAAACGCAAGAAAAAATAAACAAATGGGACTACATCTGACTAAAGAGCTTCTGCAAGGCAAAGAAAACCATGAACAAAACAAAAAGACAACCCACCAACCAGGAGAAAATATTTGCAAACCATATATCCAACAAGGGTTTAATCTCCAAAATATGCAAAGAACTCACACAACTCAACAACGAAAAAACAAAACAACCCAATCAAAAAATAGGCAGAGGATATGAACAGACATTTCTCCAAAGAAGATATACAGATGGCCAACAGGCACATGAAAAGATGTTCAACATCACCAATTATTAGGGAAACTCAAATCAAAACTAAAATATCACCTTACACCCCTTAGAATGGCTACAATTACCAAGACAAAAAGTAACAAATGTTGGAGAGGATGTGGATAAAAGGGAACCCTCATACACTGCTGGTGGGAATGCAAACTGGTGCAGCCACTATGGAAAACAGCATGGAGATTTCTCAAAAATTTAAAAATAGGATACCACACGATCCAGCTATCCCACTACTGGGTATTTATCCAAAGAACATGAAATCAGTAATTCAAAGAGATTTATGCACCCCTATGTTGTTCACAGTATCCAAGACATGGAAGGAACCCAAGTGCCCACCAACTGATGAATGGATAAAGAAGATGTGGTATGTATACACACACACACACACACACACACACACACACACACACACACAGTGGAATACTACTCAACCATAAAAAAAAGACAAAATCGTCCCATTTGCAACAACATGGGTGGATCTTGAGGGTATTATGTTAAGCGAAATAAGCCAGACAGAGAAAGACAAACACCGCATGATTTCACTCAAATGTGGAAGATCAACAAACACATGGACAAAGAGAACAGATTAGCAGTTACCAGAGGGGATGGGGGTTGTGGGGTGGGCAAAAGGGGTAAAGGGGCACATATGTATGGTGACAGATAAAAATTAGACTATTGGTGGTATGCACAATGCACTCTATACAGAATACTGATGAATAATAATGTACACCTGAAATTTCACAATGTTATAAACCACAATGACCTCAATAAAATTAAAAAAATATATTTTGAACTGAATGCAAATAAAAATACTATATATAGAAATTTGTGGGGGAGCCGGCCTGGTGGCGTAGTGGTTAAGTTCGCATGCTCCCCTTCAGCAGCCCAGGGTTCGAAGGTTCAGATCCCAGGCGCAGACCTATGCACTGCTTATCAAGCCATGCTGTGGCAGGCATCCCACATATAAAGTAGAGGAAGATGGGCTCAGATGTTAGCCCAGGGCCAATCTTCCTCAGCAAAAACTAAAAAATTTGTGGGATGAAGTTAAAGCAGTATTTAGAGGGTAGTTTACCTATTAAATGTTTCTATCACAAAGTTCTCAAATTAATAATCTAAGCTTTCACTTAAGAAACTAGAAAAAGAACAAAATAACCAAAGCAAGCAGAAGGCTAAGAATGATAAAAAGCAGAAATCAATGAACGTGAAAACAGAAAACAGAGGAATCCCAAATTAAGGAATCCCAAAGCTGGTTCTTTGAAAAGATCAATAAAATTGATAATCCTCTAGCCAGAATGACTAAAAGAAAAAAGAACCAGTATCAGGAATGAAAGGGGGCATTATCAGTACAAACCTCAAAGACATTAAAAAGATTAAGGAAACATTATAAAAAATTTTACGCATATACATTCCACAACTTGGATGAGAAGACCAAGTCCTTAAAAGATACAAAAATTACTCAAAAAAAAGGTAACCTGATACTCCTACAGTTATTAAAGAAATTGAATTCATAGGTAAAAACGTTCCAAGAAAGAAATTCCAAACCCAGATAGTTTCAATGGCAAATTCTACCAAACATTTAAGGAAGAAATAATACCAACTTCTACATCTTCTAGAAAGCATTTCCCACTTTATGAAGCCAACATGTTATTATGCTGATACCAAAACCAGGCAGAGATATTACAAGACCTACAGACTAATATCGCTCATAAACACAGACATAAATATCCTCAACCAAATATTAGCAAACTGAATCCAGCAATACATGAAAAGAATAATATATCACAACCAAGTGAGGTTTATTGTGGAATCACAAGTCTCCTTCAAATAGAACCAATCAATGTAATTCAATATATTAACAGACTAAAGAAAAAATATCATATGATCGTTGCATTTAACAAAATAATATCTTTTTGTAATTCAAAAAACTCTCTGCAGACCAGGAATAAAAGGGAACTTCCTTAGCCTGATAAAGGGTACTTACAAAAGTTACAGCTAATATCCTAATTTAATGGTGAAAGACTGAATGCTTTCCTTCTAAGATCAGGAACAAGGCAAGGTTGTCTAATCTCATTGCTTCTATTCATTCTCATACTGGAACTCCTACTCAGTAAAATCAGTCAAGAAAAGGAAATGAAAGGCATATAGGTTGGGAAGGAAGAAATACAACTGTCTCCATTCACGTATGGTGTATTGTTTATGGAGAAAATCCCAAGGAATCTATTTATAAAAATCTTACAATGAGTTTTAAAAAGTTGCTGAATGCAAGGTCAATACACAAAAAGCAGTTGTATTTCTACATACTAGCAATTAACAAATGAAAATCAAAATTTTAAAAAGTACATTTACAATACAAACAAAAGAAAGAGAGAGAGAGACAAAAAAAAGAGAAATGCTCAGGTATAAACCTAACAAAAATGTGCAGCATTTGGATGCTGAAAACTACACTCATGAAAGAAAGAAAGAAAACGTAAATAAAGAGAGAGAGATACCATGTTCCATGGATTGGAAGACCCATTACTGCTAAGATGTCAATTTGATCTAGATTCAATGCAATCCTAATCAAAATCCCAGCAGGATTCCTTGTAGACATTAACAACATAAAGTTGTATGTGGAAAGGCAAACATATTAGAATAGTCAAAGCAATTTTGAAAGAATAGAACATAATTGGGGGTCTTACACTATGTGACTTCACAAATAACTATAAAGCTGCAGTAATCAAGGCAGTGTTGTATGAGAAAAAGGAAAGACATATCCAGAATAAAGAGTCCAGAAATAAACCTATGCAAATATGATCGATTGATTTTTAACAAAAAGTACAAAAGCAATTAAATGGAGATATCTTTTCAACAAATGGTCCTGGATATCTACATGCCAAAAAATGAACCTCAATATATACTGAACATCTAATTCAAAAATTAACTCAGAAGTATCACAGTCCTCATTGCCAAATCTAAAATTTTTAAACTTCTAAAAGAACAGACAGGACAAAATAGTAGGTTGGGCAAAGAGTTCTTGGACACACCACCAAAAGCACAATCCATAAAGGTGATAAATTAAACTTCATCAAAATGAAAAACTTTTGCTCCGAGGAAGAAAAAGAGGATAAAAAATACAAAGCATACACTAGGAGAAAACATTTGCAAATCACATATCTGACAGAGAACTTGCATTCATAATATATAAAGAACTCTCAAAATTCAAAAATAAGAAAACAGCCCAACAAAATAGGGGCAATTAAATTGTGTTGGGACAATTTAGCACCCATTTGGAAAAGAAAAAACCAAAAAACAAATCACTACTCCACTTTATATGCCTAATTTAACTGCAAGTATATTATTAAGCTAAATGTAAAGAACAAAATGATAAAGCTCTCAGAAACAAATATAGAATATTATCTTTATGACTCAGGTTAGGAGAAGACCTCTTTTTGTGTGTGTGAGGAAGATTAGCCCTGAACTAACATCTGATGCCAATCCTCCTCTTTTTGCTGAGGAAGATTGGCCCTGGGCTAACATCCATGCCCATCTTCCTCTATTTTATATGGGATGCCACCACAGATGGTGTGACAAGCAGTACGTCGGTCCGCACCCGTGATCCGAACCTGAGAACCCCGGGCCGTCAAAGCAGAGCATGGGAACCCAACCGCTACGCCACGGGACCGGCCCCGGGAAAAGACTTCTTAAACAACATATCAAATGCTCAAAAGCATTAAGAAAAATACTGAAAAATTTGACTATATTAAAATTAAGACCTCATGTTCAATGACACAATAAAAGAGTGAAAAGGCAACTTGGAATGGGAGAAGACATTTGCAATATACATGGCTCATAAAGGGTTCATATCCAGAATATATAAAGAACTACTGCAAATTAATAAGAAAAGAAAGAAAACTCAACAGAAAAATGGGCACGAGATTTAACAGGCACTTCATAAAAGAGGCTATACGAATGTCTAATAAACATATAAAAAAGTACTTTACACAGTCATCAAAAAAACTCAAACTTTACAAATAATGAGATACTACTACATACTAAACAGAATAGCTACATAAAGAAGTATGATGAAAACCAAAAATGTGGTCCAAGGATGTGGACCAACAAGAATTCTCATACAGTGCTCACGGGAGTGCAAATTGTTTACTAATATGGCATTCTCTAGTAAGCTGAATATATGCATAGCCTGTATGCCAGAAATTCTATGCCTAGGTATATACCCTATAGAAATGTATGCCCATGTGTAACAGAAGACATGTTTACAAATAGCTGCATTGTTCATAATAGGCAAAAACTGGAAACAACCCAACTATCCATCAACAGTAGAATATGGATAAAATGTGGTGTATGCATTCAGTGGAATACCATGAATAATCTTTAGCTACACACAACACAGGTAAATTTTTTAAATAGGAGTGTCATGCAAAAGAATTCAGACTCCAAAGAATACACTGTATGATTCATTTAATTAACAAATATGCAAAATTAAAATATATTGCTGAGGGAAGAAAAATTAGGTGGCAAAATTATAAAAGATGACTAAGAAAGAGACTATGATAAAAGTCAGATTGCTGGTTACATTGTGGGGTGGGAAGAAATAGTTCTGATCATAAAGCGGGCGCAAAGGGCACTTCTGAGGTACTAGCAATTTCTGTTTCTTGATCTGGGTAGTAGTTACGTTTAAACAATTCATTATATTCTACATTTGTTTTACATATTTTAAATGCATTATATTTCACTGTTTTAAAAAGATTAAAAGGAGAAAAATGTTGGACATGAGTGCTTAATTATTCTTCCAAAATATCAATTAAAATACGTCTGAACTAAGAGGAAAAGCATATCAAAAAACTGGTGGAAGACACAGGCTCTGATGTCATATTTCAGCTTAAGAACAGTAGCTTCCTTTGTTGGTTTGGCAACCTTTGTTCTCCTGAACTAATGTTCAACTGAAAATGAAAAAGTCACATGAAAATTGAAAAAGAAAGCCACTCACCGTTGCACCCATGCCCTTCCCCCAACCACCAATTTGGGTCTACAAAGGGATTAAGAATAGAAATAGAAACTTTATTACTAGAAATCTGTGCAAGGCAATCTTTAAAAACACAAACAAACAAAATTAATGTAATCTAGTTTCTACGTTAACAAAACCAATAACCCTTACTGTACATATTCATCTTCCAAATTAAAGATAAAAACTTGACACATAGCATTCTGTAACTGATATTTTTTTCATATATACAGACAAATATATTCTAAAATGATTATTTTTTGAGCTTATACAAGAGAACATGCTCCTAATCACTTTGGTAAGTAACATTCAAATCATTGATTCTCTATAAAAACTCCCAAAGAAAAAAATGGCACATTATTAGTTTAAAATATTTATGTAATTTACACATTTTACTCAAAAAATAATTATAATAAGATATAAAAAAATATCTCTCAAGGTTTTTGTCCCTGTAATTTTATGGAAAATGTATTTTTATTTAATAACTAATCTACTACTAATTACATCATTCACTTTCATAGTAGATAATCTAAAATTACATAATTCAAGTGAAATCTAAAATATTTTCTTTATGAATACATCATTTGGGGTGAGATGGAACAAGTTTCCTCTCCCAAATCTGACTCTGGCTATTACAGGTACTTTGGTTTACACACAATTACCAATGTACTAGCCATTTAGACTTGTTTATATGTGCCATTGTTTTGGCAGCATGATCTGAAATTAGTTTTCTATTGCTGAATAACAAATTACCACAAGCTTAGCAGCTCAAAACAACAGTCACTTATTATTTCACAGTTCTGTAGGGCAGAGGTCCTCTGCTCACAGGTAGTCTTTTCAACTCTCATCAAGCTGAAATCAAGGTGTCAATGGGCTGTGTTCTCACCAGGAGGCCTGACTAAGGAAGAATCTACCTCTAGGCTCACTCAGGCAAAATTCAGTTGATTGAGGTTGTGAGACTGAGGTTCCAGTTCTCCTTTCTGTCAGCCAGAAGTTGCCCTCTGCTTCTAGAGACTGCCCACAGTCCTTGCCACATGGCCTCCTCTGTCTTCAAAGTCAGCAACAGAGAATCTGCTTCACGTCAAATTCCTTATTCCCTTTGCTTCTGACTTCAGATCCAGATTTAAAGAGTTCAGGTAATTAGGTCAGGCCCACCCAGCTAATCTCACTTTCCTAAAGTCAACTGAGCCAGATGCCATAAACTAATCATAGGAGTGCTATCCTATCAGATCTGCAGCATAGGAGATTACAAAAGATATGTACACCAGGGAGTGAGAATCTTGTGGGTCATCTTAGAGTTCTGCCTACCATAAGCTACAACCTGAAGAATGAACAGAAAATGAAGATGAGACAAAGGGAGTTGGAGATAATGTGGGCAAAACTGACATCCTGAGTCAGGAAAGAGCATGGAAGAACAGGTGGGAAAAAGTAGGTATGACTGGTCTCCCTAGTACCCAGCATAGTAACTGGCACATATTTATCAAGGAAATGAATCAACACACCAATTTATATCAAATTAAGCTAGCAAGTTTTTACTAAGGGCTTATATACTTATAGCTATAGGGAAAAACTAAGCAATTTCTTGTAATACTAAGCCACTAGGCAGAACTGAGCAGTAACAAGCCAGGGGAGACAACATGGACAGAAAACTAAACTGGACATTAAGGAAACTGGGGTCTTATGCTATTTCTGCTAAATGGAAGTGACCAAACCAAATAAACTCCAAGAGCCTTGGTTTTGCCTCATCTATAACAGAGATGATTTAACTATTCAATCTCTGAGGTCCCTTTCCAGTGCTGACTATCTTAAAAATGGAAGGTTATGGTTCTTGGCCTGGGGCAAATTCTATTTAGGAAGTTTAGAATCTAAGTATTAATTCATGTTGTAATCTAAACATTGCTCTAACAGTAGTAATATTAAAAAGACAAATCCACAGAATATCCCATTCTAAATATTGAATTTACTCTCTTCTACAAATATTCAGATACTCCTAGGATAAGGCTTACTTGCTTTCTATAGTAGAAAAATAAAACACCAAAATTACATATCAAAACCAGGGCCTATAAGAAAAAGAGGAAGTAGAGGAGATGCCACCAATGATTGGGCAATTTTAATTACCAAATTCAATACAACTGTTCAAAACACTAACGTATAGAATTTCTATTGCAAAAATACTGCTGGACTATGATACAAAATCGCCATTTCACAAAAGACGTAAAGTGTAACTCTGAAAATATTCAGTGGAATGTCAGTCAGCTGTTTCAATCCATAAAATGCTTCTCAATGGCTTTTACAAACCTATGTATATTTTTAATAGACATTATTTCCCTGAGTTGAGGAGACAGAGCTGACAGTCTGGGGAGAATACAAGAGCTAGAATTCTCAAGACAATAACAGAGAGGAGAAGGTGGTACAAGGAGAGAATCCCACAGAACTGCAGAATATCCCTTTGTGGACTCAGCTAAGTATTGAGCAGCACATGTAAGAATACCATCTCAGACTGACAAAAAGAACCATCCAAAATAATTAGTGTCTCTCAACCTTTTTTCCTTTATCACCTTGAGCCAGGAGTCTTTGCAGACATGTTTTTTCCTAACTGCCCCCATGAAATTTTAATACCACTGTGTATTTAATTTATATACTTTGGTCCTTTGGAGGGCCACAAATCATTGTAGCATCTAAGATTTTTCACAACCTCTCCCCCAACAAAAAACCAATTTTTGCCAAGTTGGAGGTGACATCAACCCCAATAAAAATGCATGGATTAGAAGGAACAGTGCCCAGTTCACACACAGGGAACAGTATCCTGTTCCCACCAGCTAGGCTGGAAAAACTCATCATTCCTGGAGCATTGGTTAGAGTACTCAGGAAAAACTTACCTCAGTAGCAGAGAATAATTAGCCTATTTTGAAATTAATAAAGTAATATTTACAGTAGGAACAAAATTTATAAAATATGGATAAATCTAACAAAAGATGCAAAAGGCTACACACAGTGAGATTACAAAATTTGCTGAGAGAAATTAAAAATGACCTAAATAAATGGAGACAGATAACTTGTTCATGGGTCAGAAGACTCGATATTGTTAAGATATTATTTTTTGTGAAGTTGATATATAGAATCAATACAATTCCAATTTCTTTTTTCTAGAAATTGACAAAGTTGATTCTAAAATTCAAATGGCAACAGAAAAGATCTAGAATAGCCAAAACAGTTTTGAAAAAGAAGAAAGAAGTTGGTGATTTCAAGACTTATTATAAAGCTACAGTATCATAACAGTGTGGTATTGGTGTTAAGCTAGACAAACACATCAATGAAACACAAGACAGTCCATAAATAGATCCACAGGTATATGGACAACTGACTTTTGATAAAGATGCAAAGGCAATTCAGTGAAGAAAGTATAGCCTCCTTAACAAATATTTTAATGACTTGATATATCCATATATAAAAAAGTGAACTTTGACATATACCTTGCACCATATACAAATATTAACTCAAAATAGTGTAAATTTAAATGCGAAACTTAAAACTATAAAACTTCTAGAAGATATGAGAAAATCTGTGTGACACTGAGATACATTTTCTTAGATACAACACCAAAACCAAGATCCATAAAAGAATCAACTGGACATCATCAAAATTTAAAATTCCTTAAAAGTCTTAAGAGAATAAAAACACATCCACAGACTGAGGACTTGTATCCAAAACATATAAAGAACTCTCAAAACTCAAAAGTAAGAAAACAATCCAGTAAGAAAAAAACTAACAAAAACATGTGAAAAGACATTTCACCAAATGATATGCAGATTGCCAAAAAACATACAAAGAGATGCTCAACATCATTAGTTATCACAGAAGTGAAAATTAAAACCACAATGAGCTACACTGTGAGTTACACATCCATTAGACTGTTTAAGATTAGAGAAGACTGATCACACCAAATATTGGTGAAGATGCGGAAAAACTCGAATTCTCATCCTGTTTATAGGAATGTATAATGGCACAACCAGTTTGGAAACAGTTGGCAGTTTTTAAAAAGTTAAACGTACACCTACCATATGGTCCAACCATTCCACCACTAGATATTTACTCAAGAGAAAGAAAAGCATATGTTCACACAAAGACTTGTAGACAAATGTTCACAATACCTTTATTTGTAACAGATGGTAAAGGAAACAACAAAAATGGCCATCCATAGGTGAGTGGATAAACAAATTGTGTCTATCAATACAGTGGAATACTACTCAGTAAAAAAAGAAATGAACTATTAATACATGCCACAACATAGATGAGTCTCAAAATAATTATGCTGAGTGAAAAAAGCTAGACAAAAGGACATATTGTATTATATAAGGCTCTAGAAAATACAATCTATAGTAACACAAAGCTGATCAGAGGTTAGGTGTAAACAGAATCATTTGGGAGCAATGGGAATGTTAACCATCTTGACTGTGGTGATGGTTTCATAGGTATACACATATGTCAAAACTTATGAAATTGTACACTTTAAATATATGCAATTTATTATGTCAATTATACCTCAATGAAACAAAAAAAATAGGCTGAGGTGCTAGCTGAGACCATTAGACCAATTAGTAACTTCAACTCAGTCTGAAATTTAGGACATATTTATGACATTTTCGCTACACTATATAACTATCATTATTAATTTATAAATAATTCTAAGTATAAAAATCATCACCATGGCAGTGTGATCCATAATCCAACAAAGGCTACACTGCACAACACCCCAGGATGCCAGAGAGATCCACACATCAGTATATACAAAGGTAGGTGGACTGAAGCACCTAGAGGAGGCTAAATGGGGGAACAGCAGAGGCAGCACCCAGGATCTTGGATTCCCAGCCATGGTGGCTGAGTCAGCTGCTCTCAGCCCTAGAGAACTTGGTGTGCAGCAGCAAGGGCGCACATGTGACTCCAGCTAACCAGCCACAGCAGCTACAAGGTAGCAAGCAACAGCTGAGAAAGTGCCCTGCATACCAAGCTCCTTTCCCCCCCACCCCCTCCCCCAACCAAGGCGGCAGAGCTTCTAACTCAGGTGATCCTGGATACGGCTGAGGGATCAGCCATTCCCATGTCCCTGGTGGCAAAGCCAGCTACTGCAGCAACATCAGCAACATCAAGGCATCAGTGACCCCCAGAAGTGCAGGCGGTAGCAACAAGAGCACCAATGCCACCCCAAATAGAGGCGATGGAGGGTGGAATGTGCAGATCCTCAAATATGGCCAGAGGTAGCTCAGAGAAGAGAAACCAAAAACTAGCCCTGCAGCGCCACTTAACTCAAAAACAAAACAAAGACTTCTAATCTCCAAGCAGTTGAGAAGTTTTAATCAAAACAAAGCTATATACCTAAATTTAAAATGTGTTTGCTACCACAAATGCGCTGGCAGAGGAATAACTCAACAAGCACCACAAAAAGCCACAGTACTATCGCATCAGAAAAAGAAAACAATTCTCCAGAAATCAAACATAAAGTCATGGAAGATTGTGATCTAACTGACAAAGAATTCAAAATAGCTGCCATGAAGAAACTCAATGAACTCAAGAAAACTCAGAAAGGCAGTTCACTAAGCTCAGGAATAAAACCAATGAACAGAAAAATATTTTACCAAGGAGACTGAAACTCTAAAAAAGAACAAAACAGAAATTCTGTAGCTGAAGAACTCAATAATTGAGATGAAGAATGCATTAAACAGCACTAAAAATAGAGGAGACCATACGGAAAAGAGAATCAGCAAACTTCAAGATAAAAACCCAGAAATGATGCAGGTAGAAGGGGAGGGAGAACTAATACTTTAAAAAAAATGTAGAAATTCTCCAAGAATTATCCAACTCCATTAGAAAGGGCAACATAAAGGTAATGGGTCTGCTAGAAGGAGAAGAAAGAGAAAATGGAGCTGAAAGCTTATTTAAAGAAATAATAGCTGAGAACTTCCCAAACCTGGGGAAGGAGGTAGATACACAAATCCATGAAGCTAATAGAACACCCAAGTATCTCAATGCAAAAAAGACCTCCTCCAAGACACAAGATAATAAAACTGTCAAAAATCAACAAGAAAGAAAGAATATTAAAAACAGCTAGGGAGAAAAAGTCAATAACCTACAAAGGGATCCCCATTAGGCTATCAGCAGATTTCTCAGCAGAAACGCTACAGGCCAGGAAAGAGTGGAAAGATAAACTCAAATACTGAAAGATAAAAACTGTCAGCCAAGAATACTCTATCCAGCAAAGTTATCTTTCAGATACGAAGGAGAAATAAAGGCTTTCCCAAACAAACAAAAGCTGAGGGAGTTCACTGCCATGAGCCTTCCGTTAAAAGAAAAACTGAAATGAGCTCTCCCACCTAAAACAAAAAGGCAAAGGTATACAAAGCTCTGAACAAGGTAAACAGATACAGAGAATCAGAAAAATTTAACTCTGTTATCAGAACATGATAGTATAAACTTAATTATAATATAAAGGTTAAAGGGAAAGGAAGCATTAAAAATAACTATAATCACTTCAATTTGGTAACAAACTCACAATACAAAAAGGGATAATCTGTGACAATAAAAACAGAAGGGGAAGAGAAAAAGGATGGAACCTGCATAGGCTAATGGAGATAAGATGCTATCAGCAGAAAAAGGACTATCTCATCTATGAGATCTTTTACACAAACCTCATGGTAACCACAAAACAAAAATTCAGAGCAAAGTCACAAAATACAAAAAAAAAACCCAAACAAACTGAGAAACACATCCCAGAAAACCACCAAACTGATATGGTAGACAGAAAAAAAGAAAAAGAAACAATGGAATATGCAGAAACCAGAAAACAAAAGATAAAATGGCAGTCCTCATATATTAAGTCCTCATATATCAATAACCACCCTAAATGTAAATGGGTTGAATTCACCAATCAAAAGACACAGAGTGCATGGATGGATTAAAAAACAAGACTCAACAATATGCTGCCTCCATGAGACCCATCTCAGCTCTAAAGACAAACAGGCTCAGAGTGAAGAGATGGAAGATGATACTCAAAGCAAATGGCAACCAAAAGACAGTGGGAGTAGCCATACTTATATCAGACAAAATAGACTTCAAGCCAAAAAAGATAACAAGAGACAAAGATGGACATTATATAATGATAAAGGGGACAATCCATCAAGAAGACATAATATTTATTAATATACATACACCTAACATAGGAGTACCAAAGTATATAAAGCAATTATTAACAGACCTAAAGAGAAACTGACATCAACACAATAATAGTAAGAAACTTTAATACCCTACTTACATCAATGGATAGATCATCCAGACAGAAAGTCAACAAGGAAACATCAACCTTAAATGAAACATCAGACCAGATGAACTATTAGATATATATAGAACATTCCATCCAAAAGTAGCAGAAAACACATTCTTCTAAAGTACACAGACATATGTTGGGAAACAAAACAAGTCTCAACAAATTTAAGAAGACTGAAATCACATCAAGCATTTCTGTCAACGACAATGGTATGAAACTAGAAATCCACTAAAAGAAAGCTGGAAAAGTCTCAAACGTGGAGACTCAACAACATGCTACTGAACAACTATTAGATCAATGAAGAAATCAAAAAATACCTGGAGACAAATGAAAATGAAAACACAAACATCTATGGGATGCAGCAAAAGTGGTACTAAGAGGGAAGTTTATAGTAATACAGGCCTACCTCAAGAAACAAGAAAAAATCTCAAATACACAATCTAATAGTACACCTAAAGGAACTAGAAAAAGAAGAACAAATGAAGCCCAAATTCAGTAGAAGTAAGGAAATAATAAAAATCAGGGCAGAAATAAACAAAACAATGACTAAAAAGACAATAGAAAGGATTGGTGGAACAGCTGTTTCCTTGAAAAGATAAACAAAACTGACAAACCTTTAGCTAGACTAAGAAAAAAAAGAGAGAAGGTTCAAATAAATAAAATCAGAAACAAAAGAGGAGAAATCACAACACACAGAAATACAAAGGATTATAAGAGAATACTATGAAAAACTATATGCCGACAAATTGGATAACCTAGAAGAAATGGATAAGTTCCTAGAATCATACAACCTTTCAAAACTGAATCAAGAAGAAACAAAGAATCTGAACAGATTAATCAGTAGTAAGGAGATTGAAACAGTAATCACAACCCTCCCCAAAAACAAAAGTCCAGAACCAGACAGCTTCTCTGGTGAATTCTACCAAATATTCAAAGAAGATTTAATATTTATCCTTCTCAAACTTTTCCAAAAAATTGAAGAGAAGATGCTTCCTTACTCATTTTATGAGGGCAACACTATCCTTATACCAACACAGACAAGGATAACATAAAAAAAGAAAATTACAGGCCAATATCGCTGACAAACATAAATGCAAAAATCCTCCACAAAATATTAGCAAATTGAATACAACCATACATTAAAAGGATCATACACCACAATCAAGTGGGATTTATTCTGGGGTGCCAAAATAGTTCAACATCCACAAATCAATCAACGTCGTACATCACATTAACAAAATGAAGAATAAAAATTGCAAAATCATGTCAATAGATGCATAAAAAGCACTTGATAATATTCAGCATCCATTTATGGTAAAAACTCTCAATAAAATGGGAATAGAAGGAATGTACCTCAACATAATAAAGGCCATATATAACACCAACAGCTAACATCATGCTCAGTGAAAAACTGAAAGCCATCCCCCTAAGAACAGGAAGAAGACAAGGATGCCCACTCTCACCACTCTTACTCAACACAGTACTGAAGTCCTAGACAGAGCAATTAGGCAAGGAAAAGATATAAAAGGTATCCAAATTGTAAAGGAAGAAGTAAAACTGTCACTATTTGTGGATGACATGATTATATTAGAAAACCCTAAAGAATCCACAAAAAAACTATTAGAAATAATAAACAAATACAGTAAAGTTGCAGGGTACAAAATCACCATATAAAAATCAGTTGTGTTTCTACACACTAACAAACTAGCAGAATGAGAAATCAAGAATACAATCCCAATTACAATCCCAACAAAAACAATACCTAGGAATAAATTTAACTAAGGAGGTGAAAGATCTGTGCACTGAAAACTATAAGATGTTGTTGAAAAAAATCAAAGACACAAAGAAATGGAAAGATATTCCATGCTCATGGATTGGAAGAATTAACAGTTAAAAATGTCCATTATTACCTAAAGCAATCTACCAATTCAATGCAACTCCTATCAAAATCCCAATGACATTTTTCACAAAAATAGAACAAAGAATCCTAAAATTTATATGGAACAACAAAAGACACAAAACAACCAAAGCAATCCTGAGGAAAAAAAACGAAGCTGGAGGTATCACACACCCTGATTTCAATATACACTACAACACTATAGTAATCAAAACAGCATGATACTGGCAGAAAAACAGACACACAGATCGATGGAACAGAATTGAGAGCCCAGAAATAAACCCATACATTTATGGACAGCTAATTTTTAACAAAGGAGCCAAGAACATATAACGGAGAAAGGAAAGTCTCTTTGACAAATGGTGTTGGGAAAACTGGACAGTTACATGCAAAAGAATGAAAAGTAGATGACTATCTTACACCATACACAAAAATTAACTCAAAATGGATTAAAAACGTGAATGTAAGACCTGAAACCATAAAACTCCTAGAAGAAAATATAGGCAATACGCTTTTTAGCATCTCCTCAGGCAAGGAAAACAAAAAAAAAAATAAACAAATGGTACTATATCAAACTAAAAAACTTCTGCACAGCAAAGGAAACTATCAACAAAATGAAAAGACAACCTACCAAATGGGAGAAGATATCTGCAAATCATGTATCTGATAGAGAGTTAACATCCAAAATATATAAACTCATACAAATCAACTACAAAAAAAAACCCAATTAAAAAATGAGCAGAGGATCTGAACAGACATTTTTCTAAAGAAGATATACAGATGGCCGACAGGCACATGAAAAGATGTTCAAAATTACCAATTATTAGGGAAATGCAAATCAAAACTACAATGAGATACTACCTTCTGCTATTATTTAAAAAGACAAGAAATAAGAAGTGGATGTGGAGAAAAGGGAACCCTTGTGGGAATGTAAACTGGTGCAGCCACTACAGACAACAGTATGAAGAGTCCTCAAAAAATTAAAAATAGAACTACCATATGATCCGGCTATTCCACTTCTGGATATTTATCCAAAGAACACAAAAACACTAATTTGAAAAACTATATGCACCCCTATGTTTACTGTAGCATTATTCACAACAGCCAAGACTCGGAAACAACCTGAGTGCCCACTGATCGATGTATGGATAAAGAAGATGTGGTATGTACAATGGAATACTACTCAGCCATTAAAAAGATGAAATCTTGCCATTTGCAAAAACATCGATGAACCTTGAGGCCGTATGTTTTCACTCATATGGAAGATAAACACAGATACAGAGAGCAAATTAGCAGTTACAAACACATAGATAAAGAGAACAGATTGGTGGTTACAGAAGAGGGGGTGGGAGGAGAGTAAAAGGCGTAAGGGGGCACATGTGTACGGTGATGGATGGCAACTAGACTTTTGGTGGGGAACACAATGTAGTCTATACAGAATGTGAAAAATATAATGATGTACATCTGAAATATATACAACATATAAATCAATGTTACCTCAATAAAATAATAATAATAAATAAAAGACCAATCCCCAAGGGAAAAAGAAATCATCAGCATTATTTCTGAGTATACAAGTAAAGATACTTGATCTCTATAAAAAATACCACTATTTACTCACCACCAATGTATATACACGTGTCCACTAAAATTGCTTCAAACACAGAATTTAGAGAACAGGTAGATTATTTGGGAAGTTGATAGTATTTAATAATTTATAATAAATACAAACATTCTAAAATCTTTGCTTGTCCACTGAAGCAGAATTTTTGTTTACTTGATTAAAAGATCCCAATTATTACCAATTAGCAAGACTGAAAATAACCCAAATGCCTCTTAGAGCGGGACTGGTTAAATAAATTATGTTATAAACACACAATGTAAAACTATGTGGCTGTAAAGAGAATGAGGAAGCTCTGTACATACTACTAAGGACCGATTCCCAAAATATATTGGGGATGAAAAAAGGAAGATGCAGAACATGTGTATGCTAAATAAAAAACAACACACGAATGGATACAAAAATAAGTCATCATTAGTTTCTAGCTGCAAAAGAGAGCTGTTTTCACTGGACAACAACATCTTTGTTTCAGGACCACTATAATAGACATTTAGTCACAATGACATAGAACATACACTCATTTATGGATCTTGGAGGCCATCTGAACATTGGTGAAGAAAATTTAAAAACCTGAGGCTGGAATCTAGGCACTGGCAATAAGAGAGCAGAGGTGCCGTTTCTAGGCATGGAGAAACTATAGGGGAATTCCCTCCTGGGTGGAAGCTGAGTTGGTTCTTCTCTCTTCTCACCCCCCTTTTCCACCCCATATTCCACAGGAGCCAGCTGGAAGCTGGGTGGGTACACGTGTGATGAAGCTGGAGGGTTATGGGCTCCAATACTAATTACTATGAGTAGCTACAGAAGACCACATACACACATACAGTTTTAGGACAGAGAGTACACATAACCTCAAATTGAGTGAAGAAGTTTTAAGAACTTAGGAACATTAACAGCTTGGTGTACTGACAGTCAGCAGAAGCGACATGTGGCCTCAAGAAAGATTTGTTAAAGATTAGAGCACTTTCTGCTAATTTCCAGAAAAGACTAAGAGAACACTGTGAAGGATGGGGATGGGTGAAAGTCAGGCAACCTGTGTAAACTTATGGTTTACTACTCTGTGTTAACTGCCAAAAATAGTATTACAATAATAATGAAAACTAATGATCTGCTTGTGTGATGTGTGATATACACATACATATATATGTATATATTTGCTGAACACTTCATCTGACAAGGTAAGATCAACATCATTTCAATGATGCCAGAAAGTATTTTTGAAAGATTAAAAGCTGTTAATAATTTGGAAGACTACTTTGGCAAAACCAACCCCAAAATATTTTGAATGACAAAGTATATCTAAATTCAGAAGCCAGTAAGTAAAATATACAAGGCAGCATTTTCAAAAACATTAAGTTTATATGATACAGACAAGATCTAATCACTAGCTCTTAAATCAGTTCTTTTGGGTTTAAAAAGGGTCACTCATAATCTTAGGCTTCCTCTGATTTAAACACTAAAAACAGCATTGGCTGGATTATAATTACCACTAGTTTGATACTACTTTGAATGACATTTTTATCCAGCCAAAAAATACGACACTAAGGAAGGCTTGTGCATTCACTCATTTGCAATGCTAAAAGTTAATAGCACTTGGCATCATGAAAATTAGGACCACATTTGTATTACAGTTTAAAAGGTAGGAGTCCATAGAACATGGACATAACTTTTAGGGGGAAAAATCCATTTGTGAACCATTATTGCTTTATGATACTATTTGGCAAAAAAGAAAATATTTCTCTCTCACCAATTTACTTTATTTCCCCAGTTACTCTCAAGTCTAACATGGGTTCAAATTCCTGTTTTGGTATACTTACTGATCCTGGAGGTGTTTAACTTTTCTGAGTTTTAGTTTTGTCGCCTATTGGTGGAATGGAAATGTTAACCTACCGACTTTACAGGATTGTTGTGTGAGTTAAATCAAGTAACATAAAGTTTTGGCATATTACTGTCTCTGAAATAAAATTCCATATTTAACACCAATTTCTATCACTCTGGATAGAGAAAAACAATTTCTACTTGTAGAAAATAATTTTCTTATAAAGTCAGACCTTTCCTCTGAAATGTGTTATTAATATTTCTGATTATTTGGGCTCCACAACATGGCATTAAGTTTTAGTAAATCCTAGGGAAAGGCATTTAATTATTATTATTATTTTGGCCACATAAATCTAGAATAAAAATGAAATCTTCTGGCCAGGAGGTCATTCAAGGTCACTTAGAATTTTTAGAGGATCCTAAATTTGGGGTGGGAAAAACACTCTGAAGGCCATTAATGTAACCCCACACATTTTACAAGAAAGAAAAGTGAGTCCTGAAGAAGTTAAATGGATTTGCTCAAGTAATATAGCTAATAAGGCTAAGAAGATACGAGTACTTAGGTCTTTCAACTTATATTCCAATTGTTCTTTATGCTACAAATACCACTCTGACTTTAAAATTTTTGACTATGTTTCACCTTTTTGGTTTACAGTGCTTCTTCCACACCCAAGGACTTCTATTTTTCCAAAAATTTGCTATTTCAACTGTTTTTAGGCAATCAAAAATTTTTTCTATTAGGTTACCTATCCAAACCACTGTTTCCCCTTTAGTCCTTCCTATGAAAATGCTGATTTCTCCAGATATGGAAGAGCAATATAATTAGTGATGACAAGCCTCTATTCTCGCCCCAGGGGATGAATGAGGAGATGACCAATGATTATCTAAGCAAAAAGCTAATCCCATTCTACCCTTGCTGGTGGATTGGTTTAAAGTGGGCTTAAACCAATGGAACCTCAAGGGGAGTTGTGTGGAGAGTCTGGAAAAAATATTTTTGCTTGATTAAAAAAAGAAGAAAAAAAGGATATGTATAGGGAGAGTCCCCCTTCTACTTTCTTTGGTTGTTTGTCATGAGGATGTGATGTAGTAGTCATCTCTTCATCATGAGGAGAAAGCCAAGAGTCTCACAGAGAAGCTCACTCAGAGCTCTGACATTACTGTTTTAACCACCCCCAGTTAAATTATTATATAAGCAATAAACCTATATTTAGTCAATTAGATACTTGTGGCCTAAGGCCTCCAAATATAAAACTCTAGCATTTTCTAATGAAATCACCTTACCTAGCCTCTACAATAGAAGACTTCCTTCTCAGACCAAATAATATGAACGCATGATATTTTAAACTAGAGTTTTGTTAAAAGTCAATTAGGTGTGCTACTAAGAAAGATGCATTTTAGTGGCCCATAGCACTCAAAACCTTAGGATATGGCTGAACAAACTAATCTAAAATAATAAAAATGTTTATTTAACAGTACAGAAACAAATCTGAACTCTTACACCCATTCTAAAAATTTATAGAAATAACTTCAAAAAACTTAAGTTTCAAAAAGTCAGACGTTCTCAACTACTTATTTAAACAAATTTATTTTAGAAAAACACCAATGTCACACTGACATAAAGCTTCAAAATATTTTATTACCTGTCAAGAGACAGCGAATTTTATATGACAAAACAGTATAATTTTTATTACACACACACACACACACACACACACACACGCCTCTTGGAACCCTACTGACTCCTTATCACAGAGGACAAAAATAGAAAAAGAAAAAAATTTACCATCTTGAATTAAAAGAATGGCCAAATATTTAACAAATCTTATAATTATGACAATACTCTCAACTACTCAGAGTCATAAGAGAAAAGGTCTAAAAGCAACCATAAAAAAAAAAAATCTGTCAAAAACCCATGAATCACAACTGAAAGAGACAACTGAGGAGTCACCTTCAAGAGAGACCTACTGATCTGAAGTACTAATGTAGCTTTAGTTCTGCCCTAAGTTTCAGAGCAAGGGAATAGGTTAGGAGATGTTAAGAAATGATGGTTAAAAGTAAGTAAAGAAAGGAATCTGTAAGTTGAAAAGTAGAGGCTAAAAATCGTAAAAGTTACAGGGTCACAAACCAGCAGAATGATGCTCAAAAATAATTCTGAATAAATTTTTTTTAATTTAGGATATTTTGATTAATATAGCAGAAAAGCAGCACTGGCTATAATGAGACTGTAATGACGAAGAAATTAACCAGGGTAAGTAGGATTACAGTCCAAAATTTCTCACCAAAATAAGATTTATTAGTACTACTAAAAAACCAAACAAAAAAAAGAGTTAAAACAAAAAGCCATCTTCCTCCTTTTCATAAGTCTATACCCCCATAACTATTTTCTGTCCTAAGAAAAGCAGCCTCTTCAGGACACCCCAATTAGGTAAAGTGACCAGGCACTCCATTTAAAATAAATAAATCCTGAATTAGGTGCATGTTTCCAATAAATACAAACTTAAAGCAATTCACTTAGGAAAGTTTAAGAAAAAAACGTCACGACAGCAGGTTGATCACTCCCAATGTTAGAATGAAACACTTTAGCTAAACATTCAAATCTATTCAGATATTCCAACTTTTAAAAATAAGGTAAATACTTTTTATATCTACTTAACATTAGGTGGTCACAGTAGTACCATATGAAAGAATGGAGGAAAAATGAGAGTTTGAGATGAGCTTACAGGGTATGCCTTTCTTAGAACCACCAATCATTTCTAGGTCATCTGTTTTGGTGTTGCTATAGTGACTTCATGAATCATGACCTCCCCTGCCCACCCTCCATAATTCAGAGGACTGAATTATGTATGAAAAATGTACTGAAAACATTTATTTCCAGTAAAAATACATACATTAATTAATTTTATCTTATTATAGTAAATTATATATTTTCAGCATCAATTTAGTAAATTAAAGAAACTATTGGCCACTGGAGAATCATATACAGAGAAGAAATTATCTTATACTCACTCAAAAATTGTACCTCATTGCCAGTCCTGAATGTTAAATCCACTAAATCTTTACGTTTGGGGACTTTTCAAACAATGTATCTTTTTTTACTGAGAGACTCAAAGAGATGAGTCTTTGTATATAATGCTTACCACGAATACTTACAGAAAGCAAATTTGATCTCATAATCAAGTTAGATATATTATAAACTTAATAGAAATGTCTTTTATTTTGAGTTCACAAAAAAGAACTCTCATCTGAAATGCACATAAGTATTTAACAGTGAAGTGTCATGATGTGTACAACTTACTTTCAAATGGAATCCAGCAAAAGAAAAAAATATATGCATATATATATATATATATATATATATATATAAAAAACTATGTAAATATGAGAAAGCAAATGTGGCAAAATGTTATCAATGTTGGATCTAAAGTCGAGGGTATATGGGTATTCAGAGTATTTTTTCAGCTTTTCTGTGAAAAATTTCAAAGTAAAAATCTGGGAAACAAAGGATCTTCATCAGCTCCTCGTTCTCTTGTGTTTTAGTTATTACCCTTGAATATATGTCCAGTCGCTTCTTTTCTGTCTCAAGACCCTTCTGCCCTCGTTAAAACCACTGTTACAGAATTGTGTTATGTCTTTTTAATAAAAATCAGAACTCGAGGAAAGAGGTTTTTAAAAGTACGTTTAAAGACTGGTATCAGTGAATTAATTGTTTTACCTGAAAGTTAACATCTTCTTTCTTAAATATTAGTGCTCGAACTTCATCAGGATCTCCATTAAATATAGCTTGCACCAGTGATGGCTAAAATACAAGAGAGTAAGAAAAACATTAATCACACCACATGGATGATTCTAAAGATATTTCCACATAACTTTTAAATCTAAAACTTTTCTTCCCTATAGCAACAATAATCATTTGGTTTTTGACATTAACCAAAAGTTTCATGAAGTCAAATCGTATGAAAGTATAGGATTCTTCCTTGGAAAAAAAAAGGCCTAATTAAAAAAAAAAAATCAATTCAGCATGACCAAAATTAGGTAGTATAATAAACACAATCAGATTTTATTTTTTATGAGTGAAAGACTTTTGTTTATACGTAAGGTAAAAAGAAAGTCTCTTTCAAATACAAGTATGACATCTCAACATTTACTTACGGGACACAACTTGTCAAACATTAGCAGTTCTCAGCCCACGCTGAGGTTCATGAAGGAAGGCCTCTTTGAAAAGTTCGTTTGGGGCATCAAAATAACTTGCATGGGTTAGCATTGCATAAAGGTATAAATTGTATAAAGGTATAAATCCAAAAGAAGAAAATCTGACAATTCATGAAAATCACTACTATTCAAAGACTGAAAAGCACTGTATACCTGAATAACCTGAAGAGGCAAACACGTGCATGTTTAAATATAACAATTTCTTAATCAACGACACAGCCTCTATGACAAAATATCAAATTATACTAGTCAAACAAGAAGTCAACTGACAACAGCATTAAAAGTAAGGTTAAGGATGAAGTCTGATTCTTTTTCATATAAAAGTCTTGCATGTAAATACATAAAATTCATTACAGAAAAGGCTGTCCCCTCAGTGTTGCTGGCAGTAGTCAACCTTTCCTAAAACATAAGAGTTCCTCATTCTTGTTACATCAGTTTTTAAAACCACAAAATGAAAACAGAAACGTGGTTGCCATAACTACTATTCTCAAATTACTTTTTTAAAAATCTTTTTAAGCGATTAAGAGATAGTAAATAAAGTCTGAAATGTTAAATATGAAAAGTAAAAATCAGAAATGCGTGCATTTTATACACAAGTAATATTGTATCATATTTACACATCTATATTGCTTTAATTTGGGTTTTTAATGAAACTACTGAAAACTAACTTATGCTTATTCTTAAAAAATAAAATTTACCCTACTAGTTCAGAATACAGTAAACATATAAACTCTCATATCTTACCAATGCATTTCCAGAAGGTGGAGAATGTAGGGATTTATTTTCCTGTGGCAATTTAGAAATGAATGCAGGAGATTCATCTTCTACCTCCTCCAAAACAACAATACACACTCGACTCATTCGCTCTTTTAAAATACTAAATTCTAAGCTATGTGATAAAAGTCACAGCTGGAAGAGCTCAAGTAGTTTTTCCTCCTCTTCTGTACAACACTTAGAATCATTCCCCGAACAGCGCAGCTGTTTTTAAGTTAATAAGTACTATCGGAAAAACTGAAGTTTAAAATTACAACTACATAACTTTTAACTTCCTAAAAACAACAAAATTTTATTATTTTCTGTTGGGTAACTGCAATAACTTAAAAGAAATTTCACATCAACATGTCAATAACTAAAACTGAGTCCAATACAAGCTCATTTAAAAATATTCTTCCCCTACCAAAATAGTCATATTGCTCTCTGTCTCACAGAAATTTACTTGCATAAAAAGATCACTGTTTTGGGTGACAATACCACACGATGCAGAATGAAATGAGAAACAACCGCTGTGACAGAGATGATTACAGCTATACCCACTCTTGCCTGCAAGGTCATATAGTTACTGGTAGCTGGCTTGCTAATAACTGAAAATAAAAAATAAAATCTCACTATTCTGTTTCCACTTCTAATTTGTCTTCATTTCTTCAGCTTCACTGGTTTAACGCTGCTACTATCCAGAAAAGAAAATACATCTAGAGCTCAGCACAAATTCTTAAAATGAAGCTCAGAGGTCGACAACTCTTTCTGTGTTTGGGAAAAGAAAAAAAACAACACTCTGCGTTAATAGCAAAGCTGCAGTACATTTACATGCGATGAGTCAGACCACAAGAGACAATAGGACTCTTGGTACTAGAATACAGCTTGATTAATCCAGATATCCCATATAACAGAAGAAACACAGATAGCTTTATTCCCACCGATAGCATAAGCAAGGCAGAACGTTCATTCTTTCTCCATCAGGCAGTTGTCTGTGGCTGCTCCAGCAAAAGTGCACAGGCACCAGGCAGAAATGGTGTTAGCGGAGAATCCTAATAGCACATGCAGGCTGCGAAGGAATTAGAAGGCATTTGAGCTCAAATTACTGCTTCAAGTTTTTCATTTTAAAAACGAGAGAGGAAAAAAACCCAGTAGTTTATCATTCCAGTGTTTCCTTTGATCTCCACATGAATACAGCTTCCATTAAACAGTCTTCATTCAGAGGAAAAAACAGCAGACTGTGCATCTTCTTTGAGCCAACTACTTTATTCAGTCATCTCCCTCTGTGCCAATGTAGTTTCCTTCCATCCTGAAAACCGCCAGTTATCCTTTTCAGTAGATTTCAGATGCTTTCCTTTTCCTCAGATGATCTTGCAAAACCCCACCGACACCACCAAACGAGTAGGTCCTTAAAAAATATCTATTGAACCTCAGGATCAGCCCCACAGAAGCATTCCAACTGAGCAACAGTCTGAATAGCAAAGACTGCAGAACCGCAGGATGAAATGCCTAGTAATGCTCACATGTTACACTTACCAGAGATCTGAGCTACTGCTCAGGATGTAACTTCCTCTAGCAGGAGAAAAAAATAGTGCATTTGGACAGCCTTCACAATTAGAAGGTTCATGCCAGTTCTGTGACTAATCCAGATCAAACCGAAAAACTCTATAACTGAAAAATGAGTGCGCTTTTAACATTTTCCACTAAAAGCCACAAGGAAATCTGGTGTACTGCCTCTGCTGACTAACATTGGTTTTAGCAAGTAAACAATTCCAAACAGTGTAACTGCTTTCGTATGTTACAATATAGCAAATGTTTAACCCTGTAATGACAGCTGCAGTAAGAATGCCTGCAGTGAACCCATAAAAGAGAATTAGAGATGGAGAAATATTTTATGGGAATACAAAAACCATGAACCTAAGATTTTATTCTTACTTTATACCAAGACTATTTTTATCTACCAGATGTATGTTATTTTCAAGATGCAAAGTTTAAAACAAATTTAAGATTTACTAACAATTTCTAAGTTGTTGAATTTAATCAAGTCATATTTTTAAAGGAAAAAAAATAATTTCATAATGTAGAAATCCTAACTCTAAAATTTTATGCATCTTTGAATTTTCACCAAAGAAATTAAATAAGTCTACCCTCCCACCCGGACACAGAATAAAGCCTTAAAATCTGTTACATAGCTACATAAACTACTGTTTAAAGTCCGTGGTACTGAATTATCTATATGTCAAAAAGGCACAGGGTAATTACAAAGAAAGCAAAGAATCTCCCTCTTCTATAAAATTAATTTTCTCAAAGCAATAAAGAAGTGTCAGAAACAACCAATTTACAG
Source organism: Tapirus indicus (assembly GCA_031878705.1). NCBI lineage: Eukaryota > Metazoa > Chordata > Mammalia > Perissodactyla > Tapiridae > Tapirus > Tapirus indicus. Next base: position 21,590,888 of record CM062920.1, read on the forward strand.
TAATTAGCTTTTCTCCTCTTTCTGTTTACTCAATGATGGGGATATTTCCCAAAAGAAAAATTACAAAGAAAACACCATGGTTCCCCTTCAATCTTTTTCTTTCTTCTGTCAACCAGCATTTTTATTAATAAACATAATAGTTATTTCTGAACATTTATGATGTGCCTGGTGGTTACATTCTCATTTAATACAATAACCTTGCTACATTCCCATATTATAGAGGAAAAAAAGAGACTCAGAAATTAAGTATTTTATCCAAAATCATGTAAATTAATAAAATTGTACTTAATTCCAAATATATGCTCTTTCTAATCTATTCTGCTTCCATTGAGTGTACACACACACACAGTCTCAAGATCTTTGCAACCTATAATACTAGACTATTAAAGTGATCTTAAAAGACAAATAACCTATAATTGTTGTGAAAAGTTTAGGTAATGAAGCAATATACTATTTATTGGGATAATATTCCCAAACAAGTTATTTTTATTTTTTTTAATTTTTTTATTGATGTCTTAATAGTTTATAACATTGTGGGGTTTTAGTTGTACATTATTATTTGTCCGTCTCCATGTGGATGCATGCCTTCACCCCTTGTGCCCACCCCCCACTCCCCTTCCCCTTGGTAACCACCAATCAGTTCTCTATGTCCGTGTGTTCATTTATATTCCATATATGAGTGAATTCATGCAGTGTCTGTCCTTCTCTCTCTGGCTTATTTCACTTAGCATAATACCCTCTAGGTCTATCCACATTGTTGCAAATGGGACAATTCTGTCAAACAAGTTATTTTTAAATGGATATTTCAGGGCTAGTGTTACCTCACACGTTTAAGTCAGTTTACTTATCAAAACAAAAAAACCTAGCATGAGGGCCAGCCCAGTGGCGTAGTGGTAAGTTTGCATGCTCCGCTTTGGCAGCCTGGGGTTTGCGGGTTCGGATCCTGGGCGCGGACAGACACACCGCTTGTCAACCATGACATGGTGGCGTCCCATATAAAGTAGAGGAAGATGGGCATGGATGTTAGCCCAGGGCCAATCTGCCTCAGCAAAAAGAGGAGGATTGGCAACGGATGTTAGCTCAGGGCTAGTCTTCCTCACACACACACAAAAAAAACAGGAAGATTGGCACAGACGTTAGTTAGCTTAGGGCCAATCTTCCTCAAGGGAAAAGAGGAGAATTGGCAACAGATGTTAGCTCAGGGCCAATAGTCCTCACCAAAAAGAAAAAAAAAAAAACAAACCTAGCATGATACAGATAATTTAAGAAGACCAGAATTTAAGAATAAAAACCATTAAATATCAAAAAACCTGTAACCCTAACATAACTGTACCAAGACATTAAAATATGCTAAGAATTCACACAGTTGTATTTTAAAATATATAAAATGGTTTTAAGCCAAATTAAACACATACAAATATTGGGACATACAAAAATGATGTTAACCACATCGTTAAATCAAAAATATCATCTTGATATCTGAAATATCTGAAAATGGAACCACCATAGTAACAGCATCCTATATTCTATCTTCAGGGTTTTTCCCCCCCAAAACAAAATCTTTTTATATAGACAATTTTAAACTTGTCCCAAAGTATCCAGTGTATTAAGTTCACCTACTGAGACGTAAGCAGGTGCATCCTATTTATTGTTCTAGGTCAACTTTCATACTTAGGTCTTTCCCAAACAGAAAGGAAACTCCTTGAAGGCAGGGACCTATGTTATATATGTATTGTTTCCTTCTACTTTCTTCCACCTGTAAATAATTTCATTGAAATGAATTCTATTATGTCACAAGACTCTGGAATAGTGGCAAAATTATAAGACAATGGGGGGATTTAACACACACACTCTTTAATCAGAAAATAGAGCAGGCGTTAAAATGTAACTAAATGAGTTTTGTATCTCTAGCAGGTGAACATCTTAAATGCAGAAGTTGACAGATATAAAACAATAATATAGGATGGCAGCTAAAACTAAGGGCTCAGGAGTCAGCCTTGAAGTACACATTCTGATTCCATTATTTATTACTGGGTCCTTGGGCAAGCTACTTAAAGCCTCTGAGTCTAAATTTCTTCATACTTATAATATAAGAATAATAATCTCCAGAGATTTTTCTTTTTTTGGTGAGGAAGATTGGCCCTGAGCTGACATCTGTTGCCAATCTTCCTCTTTTTGCTGAGGAAGATTAGCCCTAAGCTAACATCTGTGCCCATCTTCCTCTATTTTGTATATGGGTCACCACCACAGCATGGCTTGATGAGAAGTGCATAGGTCCGCGCCCGGGATCCGAACCTGCGAACCCTGGGCCGCCAAAGCAGAATGTACAAACTTAACCACTACACCACCCGGCCAGCCCCCTCCAGAGACTTTTATCTAGGAGAAATAGTGTAATAGCACAGTGATTGAGAATGCATGCCTTGTAGCCAAACTGCTCATATTCTAAATCCAGCTTCCCACTAACAAACTAACTGTGTGACCTTTAGCAAGTTACTTAACCTCTCTGTAAATCATTTCAACGTCTATTAAAGGACATTAACAGAATCTACTTTATAGTGTTATTCATAGTTTAAATAAAGCTTAAAGTTTAAAATAAAATAAAGATAATCTTATTATTATGGAGACTTGGGGTAGTTGAATGATATCTTTTGTGAAGCCAGTGAGTAAATAAAGGTGATTCACACTGGTGTCTGGAGATCCCATTCAGTTGCTAAGTCCCTACCCTTTTCAGGTCTCTAGAGAGACTGCTAGAAGTTTGTCCTACACTCCAGTAACCAGACAAGAGTTTACTAAGTGTTATTGGGGGGAGGGAACAGAAAACTTAGGCGAGAAGTAGGATTACAGGTTTTCCATTCTTCCACATTCACTGTATTTTACAGTCTAGGAAAAGAGAAACGGTAAAAAGTACTGGCCCATGATATACTACATAATCAAAGATACTAAGAGATAAATACTTCAATATATATATAATTTTTTTTTGCTGAGGAAGAGTCGCCCTGAGCTAATACCTGTTGCCAATCTTCCTCTTTTTTTTTTTTTTTTTTTGCTGAGGAAGATTAGCCCTGAGCTAACATCTGTGCCAATCTTCCTCTATTCTGTGAGGGTCACCATGACAGCACAGCTGATGAGTGGTGTAGGTCCGCACCCAGGATCTGAACCTGCAAACCCAGGCCACTGAAGTGGAGTGTGCTGAACTTAACCACTATGCCACAGGGCCAGCCCAATATTTTTTATTATTAAGTTAACAGCACCTTATAGCACTGTTTTATATCTTCTACTGAAGAAGACAGGCCCCAACCTCAAGTTCAAGACAGAACTCACATCTTAAAGGAAAAGGAGACAGGTAAATAAGTAAGAAATCAGGAATAGAGAAAGTACATATGATGAAAAATTATTGTGAAAGATTGTGTAAACTTAAGTTCAACGTTTTTTTATCTTTCAGTTGAACAATGGCAAGGGGATGTGGGTTTTCCTTGAGGCCCTTACATTTTAGGCCAAATTAGATTTTTTTTTAATAATAAGCCAACAATTTCAACCCTGACAACTTCATAATCCTTCCATTCTTTATGCTAAAATGTATCCTATCAAAAGCTTACTCCTACTCTTCACAGAATCACATAATGGTAAAGCTGGTTTAAACCTTCATTTTACTGATAAAAATATTTAACGTCCTGAAAGATTACTTTTAGGTTCCTAATTTTGTTACACCAGAATTTCTTTTTTTGACACAAATGATTTTTCCTTTCTGCATAGAGATTCAACCCAAAGCTCATCTTATCTTCTACAAATCTTTGAACTACATATTGATTATCGCAGAATAAAATATTTTACGCAGGGTATATTCAGTGGCTACTCTGTGCCAAGCTAGTCTCTGAGTATTAACAAATAAAAAGCTAGTGGTGAAAGATGATACAGAAATGAGTTCAAACCGCGTTTCAGAAAAACGTCTCATAGTTCAAGAACCCTGAACAATCTTCTTGCGCTGTGCCTCATCTGTCCATAAGACTTCAGAAAAAGTCTTATGAACAGATTTAAAAGAAAACGGGATGGAAGGAGAGGGGCAAAAAAAAATCAAGAAATAGCTGCTCTCTAGGCTACTGGTCAGATGTCCTTGTGATTAGTACAGCCACTGTAAAAACGTCACTATTTATTTTAAAAAATGATGAATTCAAAATCCTTACAATAGATCAGGTTTAACTCTCTGCATGCAATGTATTTATGAACTAGGCCATTTTTTAATTGTTTACCCAATCATACTTCCAAAACGGCTGAGAACCAATGTTATCTGAAGATCTAAAGTGGTTTGACCCCACTGGCATGTTACAATGGCAATAAATAATAAATTGTTAACTCTTCCATTATTAGCATTATTATAGACTGCATATTGTTAACACATATTAATATTACATAGTAACCTGATGTCTTCTTTACAAAGACCTTCTGCATCCATACTTCCCATCTTCCATTCAACTAGAACATTCAGTTTTTAAGTACAGAGTCTTATAGAACAAAGACTACCTTCTCAGCCTCCCTTGAAGCAAGGAGCCACATGACAAAGTTCTGACCAGCATTTTAAGTAGAAGTGTTGTGGGGCTTTCAGAAAGCTTCATAAAAGGACAAATGGCATAACCATCCTGCTTCCTGGAACAGGGATGAGTGGCCACCATCTTAAACCAAACAAGGACCAGAGTCTAGGGTAGTGGAATAGCAGACTACAGGGGATCTGGGTTCCTGAGGACTTTGAGGGACAGAACTGCCATAAAAGCCGCAGACTGCCTACTTCTCAATTTTTAAGTTAGAGAGAAATAAGTAGTTCTGCCTTGTTTAAGTCATTGTGATTCTGAGTTTCTTTTACTTGGAGCTGAACCTTACTCTAAGTGATACTCTTACTCGTTCTTTAATCATCAGTGGGCATATATCCTTCCAGCCCTGTTCTTTCACCATCCATACCCTAGTACAGTATAGCTACTTAAATTTTCAACAAATAAAATGAATTACAAACACTAGCTGCAAGAAATTGTAATAGAAACAATAACTGACCAGAAAACAGCTCAAAGAACAATCCACTATATTATACTGGGTAAGCAAAGGAAAATCAGCAGAGGGAGAGGGAAAGGAACATTTATCAAAAATATTCTCACTGAATCCTCAATCACCATTGCTGGATACTATTATCCAATTTATACATGAGAAACAAAGGCTCAGTAACATCCAGTCAGTTAATGACTCATCCAGTCATCTGTATTTATTCATCATCTACTATGTGCCAGGCTTTCTGCTAGGCTGAGGAAATAAAATTGTATATAAACAGTCAATCCTTGTTCTAATGGAGTTTGCATACAAATAAATATTATACAACTGCAAACTGGGATAAACTGTCCAAAGAAAAAGTTGAGGACAGGAAGGAACTAAAGGAAGGTCCATGTGGCTGGAGCAAGCAATCATGAGGGACAATGGCAGATGTAGTTGGATAAATAGGTAAACTCAGATTTGGCCTTACAAGCCAAGTTATAAAGTTTGTATTTTCATTAATAATTGAAAAGTCATTAAAGGTTTCTAAATAATGTAGTGATCATGATTTTCTTTAAAAAGATTATGTGGCTTCAGTGTGGAGAATGGATTGAAGGAGTAGAAGATGGAAGCCAAAAGGACTAGTTAGGAAACTAGTCAGTAATCCAAATTTTTGCAGTAATCCAAAAGAGTGGGTAATTTGAGCTAGGATGCTGGGCATGTAAATGGAGAGAGACAGATGTATTTTAGAAATAGAATTTATAGGACATACATACTAATAAGACTGGATGTAGGGGAGAGGAAGAAGGTGGTAATCACAAACAACTCCCAGGTTTTTGACTTAAGCAACTAGTACTTTCTAGAGTTTAAGCAATTTGGCCTTCTTCAGTTTCCAAATTTATAAAATGAGGAATATGATTTGTTATACCATATTTAAGGTCCCGTCAAGCTTTAAATTGGTTTCAAATCTTAATCCCAAGTTTGTATCTTAGTATCTACCCTCATGACTTGAAAACAAAGTGTTAACAATCCTGAAGTTGCCTAATTCTAGGTGGATATTAAAAAGTTCTTAAAGGATGGTGAGATTTGGCTCAGTCTTTTTTTTTTCTGCTGGGAAAGATTTGCCCTGAGCTAACATCTGTTGCCAATCTTCCTCTTTTTTTTTTCCTCCCCAAAGTCCCAGTACATAGTTGTATATTCTAGTTGTAAGTCCTTCTAGTCTTTCTATGTGAGCCGCTGCCACAGCATGGCTACTGACAGATGAGTGGTGTGGTTCTGTAACCAGGAACCAAACCCGGGGGTGCTGAAGTGGAGAGTGCCAAACTTTAACCACCAGGCCATCAAGGCTGGCTCTGGCTCAATCTTACTCAAAGTTCAGTACATTGAAATAAAAAGCCTTTTGGCAAGAATACCTTATTTTTAAAACGTTCACCAAAATTACAATAGCAACTGATTGAATGAATATTTAATATTACTTCCACTCAACTATATGAGATTACAAAATGTCATGTATCATCTCCACCTTCAAAGACCTTATGCAACTGATGATTTTTCTGGATAAGACACCAAAAGCACAGGCCACAAAAGCAAATATAAAAAAGTCAGGGGGCCAGCTCGGTGGCATAGTGGTTAAGTTCGCGTGCTCCATTTCGGCAGCCCAGGGTTTGTGGGTTTGGATCCTGGGTGCGGACCTACACACCACTTGTCAAGTCATGTTGTGGTGGCATCCCACCTACAAAATAGAGGAAGACTGGCACAGATGTTAGCTCTGGGCCAATCTTCCTCACCAAAAAAAGAAAAAGTGGGACTACATCAAACTAAAAAGTTCCGCCTGGCAAAGGAAACCATCAACAAAATGAAAAGACAACCTATGGAATGGGAGAAAATATTTGCAATCCATATATCTGACAAGGGGTTAATATCCAAAATATATAAGGAACTCATACAACTCAATAGCAAAAAAACCAAATAACCTGATTTTATAAATGAGCAAATGACCTAAATAGATATTTTTCTGAAGAAGACATACAAATGGCCAATGGGTACATGAAAAGGTGCTCAACATCACCAATCATTAGGGTAATGCACAACAAAACCACAATGAGATTTCACCTCACACTTGTCAGGGCGGCTGGTATCAAAAAGATGAGGTAAGCACTGATGAGGATGTGAAAAAAGGGAACCCTTGGACACTGCTGGTGGGAACGTAAACTGGTACAGCCACCATGGAAAACGGTATGGAGGTTCCTCAAAAAATTAAATAAAAAACTACCATAAGAACCTGCAATCTCACTTCTGGATACATATCTAAAGAAAATGAAATCAGTATCTTGAAGAGATGTCTGCACTCCCGTGTTCACTGCAACATTATTCACAAAGCCAAGATATGCAAACAACCTAAGTGTCTACTGACAGAGAATGGATAAAGAAAATGTGGTGTGTATATATATATATATATATACATATATATACATATACAATAGAATGTTTTTCAGTCATAAAAATGAAGGAAATCCTGTCATTTCCAACAACATAGATGAATCTGGAGGGCATTATGCTAAGTGAAATAAGCCAGACACAGAAAGACAAATACTGTATGATTCCACTTAAATGTGGAATCTAAAAAAGTCAAACTCACAGAAGCAGAGAGTACAATGGCGATTACCAGGGCCTTGGGGGTGAGGGAAATGGGGAGATGTTGGTGAAAGGGTACAAACTTTTAGTTTTAAGATGAATAAGTTCTGGGGGTCTAACATACAGCATGGTGACTACGATTAACAATATGGTACTGTGCACTTTAACTTTGCTGAGAATAGAACTTGTATTCTCACTACACAAAAAAAATGATAACTATGTGAAGTGATAGATGTGTTAATCAACACATTAGCTTGACTGCAGTAACCATTTCACAATGATTAGCGGACATTTGGTCCTGTCTAAAACATCCATCAGACATTTGGTCTATGCCAAAAGGTCCTTGATATTTGGCCCTGTCCAAAACCATCTGGCATGGATCAAACATGCTCATGGACGTTTTGGACAGGACCAAATGTCCTGCAAGATTATACCTCAATAAAGCTGGGGGAAAAAAGACCCTATGTAAGTATATAGTATAGTACCCTAAATAAGGTATTATATCATACACAAGAAAAACTAATCAGTACGAGGGTAGGAAAACAAAAAATAGTAAAAGGCAGTATATATAGAAGACCTAAATAAGAGGCAGAGACTATTCCTGCCACTAATTCAGTCATTGGTAAGAGTGCAGCATATGAATTTATTAATGGTAATTGGTATATTAGGATATCTTCTAATTGTTCATTCTCTAAAACAAAAAAATTACTTTTACAAAGCTATCCATAAACTTCATTGTTGCTACTTTTTCCTCCTTTAATTTACTGGAAGGGTGCTTTCTCAAAGAAACTAATGGTCTACCAGTTAGAACATTTAACATCCAAACTTACTCTTGATGATCACATTTCTGAGAAAATGGTTGAAACACTCTATCTATTTAACACTACTATTTACAATGAAAGAATAATAGCTTAGCTACCCAAAGGGTAGACTGCCACCTAATAGAAATATAAACTGAGTCACATATGTAATTTTAAATTCTCTAGTAAACACATTTTAAAATGGTGAAATAGGTAAAATTAATTATAACAATATTTTATATAATCAAATATATCCAAAATATTATTTCAGCTTGTAATCAATAAAGTTATCAGATATTTGACATTTTTCATTAAATCTTCAAAATTTATTGTGTATTTCATACAACATATCTCAATGCGAACATTAAATTTTCATTGAAAATAACATTTATATTTAGAGTTCATAAAATTTACAGTTGAGGATGTAAATACATGTGCTCAAGTTGTTCCAAATATACTTAAAAGTTTTCCAATAACTAAGTCAAGTGTTTTTTTATTTAAATTAAAATTAAATGCAATTAAGAATTCAGTTTCTCAGTTACCCTAGTCAGCCATGTTTGGCAAGTGACTATCATATTGCATAACATTGGCTTAGACCTAAAAGGACTAACTTTTCAACAGTTTATTCTACACAGAAACCTAAAATATGCTATCTACCTAACTGTCTTAAAGAAAAGAACATAGTTTAGACTTTTATAGCGTCTCAGAGTCAATAACATGAATATACACTGTTAATGTGTTCTATAGTAAAAAAAAAAAAAAAGAAAAAAAAGTCACATTAGGACCTAGAGGCCTTAGTTGACTTTTCCTAAATATTTCTGTCATAACTTGAATGGTTCATTAGTTCTCTCTTTTCTCTTTGTCTTTACCTCAAAGGACATACACACTTTTCTAATTTTATCACAATGTTAACCCTGGCTTGAGGGTAACAACATATTTTCTTATGAAACAAAGTATATGAACTTGATAGGTGACATTTTCTTCATTATTCAGAGGCCTCTTCCTATACGTTAGGGTTCCATATAGATTTCATAAGTTGAAGTTAACAAAAGTCAGTTAGCTATCTGTCAGCACATTATTTCATTTCCTTAGGTACCTTCATTTTATTGCTGAAGAAAATCAAACTGATCAAATGATTTTGATAGTTGTTTTCAGATCTAACACTTTATGATTTTATGTCTCTTTTCTAATAAGAGTAGGTTGATTCATGAAAGGCAGTACCAAAAGTGGTGGTGTTGATTAGATTTTTTCAGTTAGTCTGGCTGTGAGGAAGAATAAATTGGGCAATATTTAACGCAAAAAGGATTAAGGAACAAAAGGTAAAGATCAAGATAAACATGTTAAAGGCCAAAAAATTTGATTTTCAAAAAGGAAAGATATAGGGAGAGTGATCTCAGCAGGATGGTGGAATAGGAAGCCCATGGACAAAATGACCTATCAACAACACATGGACCAATTCCCTTTGTAAAAAATCCAGAAACTAGCTGAGAGGCTTCTGTATCCCTGGAGAGTGCAAAACCAGCCACACTGAAGCCTATAGTAAAATCTGAGATACTCTTTCACTATCATCCCTACCCCCAGTACAGTGCCGTATAATCAGCAAGAAGAAAATACCAATGGAGGGAATACAAAAGAAAAAGAAAATCAAAGCATTTCAATACACAAAAATCAATGAAAGAAAAAAGAAGATAGCATGAGAGGAAAAAAGACAAAAGAACTATAAGATAGACAGACAACAACAAAAATAGGGCAATAGTAACTCCTTCCCTACTAATAATTACTTGAAATGAAATGGATTAAACTAACCAATCAAAAGACAGAGAGTGGCTGAGTGGATTAAAAAAAAAAACAAGATCCTACTATACGCTCTCTATAAGAGACTCACTTTAGATTTAAGGATACACACAGGCTGAAAGTGAAGGGATAGAGAAAGATATTCCATGCAAAGAGTAATGAAAAGAAAGCAGGGGTGGCTAAATTTATAACAGACAAAATAAACTTTAAGTCAAAAATTGTCACAAGAGACAAAGAAGAACATTATAAAATGACAAAATGGTCAATTCACCGGGAAGATACATCAATTATAAAATATACATATGCACGCAAAATCAGAGCACCTAAATATATAAAGCAAACATTGACACAACTGAAGGAGAAATACACAGCAACACAGTAATGGTAGCTGACTTCAATATCCCACTTTGAACAAAGGATAGAACATCCAAGACAGAAAATCAACAAGGAAACAGTGGGCTTGAACAAGATTATAGACTAAATGGACCTAACACATATATATAGAACATTCCACCCAACAACAGCAGAATATACACTCTTCTCAAGCACATACAGAACATCATCCAGGATAGATAACATCTTAGGTCATAAAATAAATTTTAACAATTTTAAGAAGACTGAAATCATACCAAATATCTCTTCTGATCATAATGGAATGAAATTAGTAATCCACAGTAAAAGAAATACTGAAAAATTAATAACTATGTGGAAAGTAAACAATATACTCTTGAACAACCAATGGGTCAAAGAAGAAATCAAAAGGGAAATTAGAAAATATCTTGAGACAAATAAAATGAAAACACAACATACCAAAACTTACGGGATGTAGCAAAAGCAGTATTAAGAGGGAAGTTTATAGTGATAAACACCTACGTTAAAAAAGAAAGATCTCCAGAGTGATGTCAGCATCATGGCAGAGTGAGATTCCCTCTTGGAATCTCTGCCCCCTACGACACAACGAAAACATCATTCACATTCCAACAGAGCTCAATCAAACACTACGAAGGTCTTCTAAGAAACCCCTGCTGCCATACATCGGAGTGTGGAGGCGCAGGAAGCCCAAAAGGACTGGAGGAGAGGTAAGAAGTTGTACTCCCCCTCCCCAATCGATCGGCAAAGACAGCGCGGTTCACAGACAGAGGGGGGAGGGGCAGCCCACAGCGGGGAAAACTATCGCCATCCAGGTGCTCTCACAGACTGTCACGAGATCCCCACTGGGAAGCGACGACGGACTGTTTAGGGGGAGTAGCAAACACCCTAAGAGAGCCAGAAAGGAAACCCCTGGGTCAAGCAGGAGAAAGAGAGGACCCCTCCCCCCACACACCTGGCGTTTCAGCATAATCCCTCCGGGGGCTGCAGCCACCTCAGAGCAAACCGCTCGTGATCTCCATCCAGTGGCAGCAGGGGGAAAGTGCAGGACTAATTTTATCATGAGGGGAAAAAATAAAGCCGTCCCCGTCGGATCCTTGCGAAAATATGTCAGGGCTACAGACCAAAAGGAAAATGACAAACACCCAGAAACCAACCCTGAAGGCACAGAATTTGATAACCTGAATGACAGAGAATTCAAAATAGCTATCATAAACAAACTCAACGAAATACAAGAGAACGCACAGAAACAAATCAACGAATTCAGGGATTTTGTCACAAAAGAGATTGAAACCATAAAGAAAAACCAATCAGAATTACTGGAGGTGAAAAACAAAATCAACGAGATAGTGGAAAAACTGGAGTCTTTAAAGAGGAGAACTGACAATACGGAGGAACGAATTAGCACTATTGAGGATAGCCATGCAGAAATGCTCCAGATAGAGGAGGAGAGAGAGCTAAGACTAAAAAGAAATGAAGAAATTCTTCGAGAAATATCAGACTCAATGAGGAAAAGCAACATAAGGATAATAGGTATTCCAGAAGGAGAAGAAAGAGAAAAAGGAGCACAGAGAGTTTGTTCAAAGAAATAATAGCTGAGAACTTCCCCAACCTAGGGAACAAGAGGGAAATAACAGTGAATGAAATCAATAGATCACCTAAATATATAAACAGGAATAAAAAATCATCTTGCCACATAGTAGCAAACTTGAAAAATACCCGTGACAAGGAAATAATATTGAAGGCAGCTAAACAAAAAAACAAAATAACATACAAAGGAAACCCCATCAGGCTCTCAGCTGATTTCTCGACAGAAACTCTACAGGCTAGGAGAGACTGGAATGATATATTCAAAATCATGAAAGACAAAAACCTTCAGCCGAGAATACTTTATCCAGCAAAAATATCCTTCAAATACGATGGAGAAATAATAACTCTCCCTGATAAACAAAAGCTAAGAGAGTTCGTCACCACAAGACCCCCACTACAAGAAATGCTCAAGAAGGCCCTTAGGCCTGAAAAAAAAAAAAACAAATGAGAAAGGGGATACAAAGATTTCAGCAAGGAGAAAAGCAAGGAGACTAAACCAGAACAAGCTACAGTTGGATAACATCAAAAATTAATTCAAGCTCATCACTGGAAACACACATTCATGACACAATCTGGAATAAAGAGATAACAAATAAGGAGGGGAAGAGGTAAGGGATTGAATCGACCCAGCCTCAGGAAAAAGGAGGCATCTGAAAATGTACTTTCTTATCCAGGAGATCGCTTATATAAACCTCACAGTAACCACTAAACAAATAACCAGAAGAGAACCACACATGACAAATAAAGAGAAAACCAAGAGAATGACCATGCAGAAATAGCAAATTGAATTTGCAGTCCGAAACACAAGGGACAAGAAACGAAGGAAATGCAAAAGAACCAGAAGATGAACAATAAAATAGCAACATTAAACCCTCATATATCAATAATCACTCTAAATGTAAATGGATTGAATTCTCCAATCAAAAGACACAGAGTGGCAGGATGGATTAAAAACCAAGATCCAACAATCTGCTGCCTCCAGGAAACACATCTCAGCTCTAAAGACAAACACAGACTCAAAATAAAAGGATGGAAAACGATACTCCAAGCTAATGGCAAACAAAAGAAAGCAGGAGTAGCCATACTTATATCAGACAAAGTAGACTTCAAGATAAAAAAGGTAATGAGAGACAAAGACGGGCAATATATAATGATAAAAGGGACACGTCACCAAGAAGACATAACACTTATAAATATCTATGCACCCAACACAGGAGCACCAAAGTACATAAAACAACTGCTAAAAAACCTTAAAGGAGATATTAACAATAACACAATAATAGTAGGGGATCTTAACACCCCCCTTACATCAATAGATAGATCATCCAGACAAAAAGTCAATAAGGAAATAATGGACTTAAACGAGAAACTAGACGCAATGGACTTAATAGATATATACAGAGCACTCCACCCAAAAAAGGCAGAGTACACATTCTTCTCAAGTGCACATGGAACGTTCTCAAGGATAGAACATATATTAGGAAACAAGGCAAACCTCTATAAATTTAAGAAGATTGAAATCATTACAAGCATCTTTTCTGATCATAATGCTGTGAAACTAGAAATCAACTGCAAGGAAAAAACTAGGAAAGGGACAAAGATGTGGAGGCTAAACAACATGCTACTGAACAACCAATGGGTCGTTGATGAAATTAAAGGAGAAACCAAAAGCTATCTGGAGACAAATGAAAAGGAAAATACACCATACCAACTCATATGGGATGCAGCAAAAGCAGTCCTGAGAGGGAAATTCATAGCAATACAAGCTCACCTTAACAAACAAGAAAAATCCCAAATAAATAACCTTAAATTGCACCTAACAGAATTGGAAAAAGAAGAACAGACAAAGCCCCGAATCAGCAGAAGGAGGGAAATAATAAAAATCAGAGCAGAAATAAATGAAATTGAAACCAAAAAAACAGTAGAAAGGATCAATGAAACAAAGAGCTGGTTCTTTGAGAAGATAAATAAAATTGACAAACCCCTAGCCAGACTCACTAAGAAAAAAAGAGAGAAGACTCAAACAAATAAAATTAGAAATGAAAAAGGAGAAATTACAACAGACACCACAGAAATACAAGGGATTATTAGGGAATACTACGAAAAACTTTACGCCAACAAATTGGACAACCTAAAGGAAATGGACAAATTCTTGGAAGCATACAACCTCCCAAAACTGAATCAAGAAGAAATAGAGAATCTGAACAGACCAATCACAAGTAAAGAGATTGAAACAGTAATCAAAAACCTCCCAAAAAATAAAAGCCCAGGACCAGATGGCTTCCCTGGAGAATTTTATCAAACGTTCAAAGAAGATTTAGCACCTATCCTTCTCAAACTATTCCAAAAAATAGAGGAAGATGGAATACTTCCCAACACATTCTATGAGGCCGACATCATCCTGATACCAAAGCCAGACAAGGACAATACAAAGAAAGAAAACTACAGGCCAATATCACTGATGAACATAGACGCAAAAATCCTCAACAAAATATTGGCAAACCAAATACAGCAATACATCAAAAAGATCATACACCACGATCAAGTGGGATTTATACCAGGGACACAGGGATGGTTCAACATCTGCAAATCAATCAACGTGATACACCACATTAACAAAATGAAGAATAAAAACCACATGATCATCTCAATTGATGCAGAGAAGGCATTCGACAAGATCCAGCATCCATTTATGATAAAAACTCTCAACAAAATGGGTATAGAAGGAAAGTACCTCAACATGATAAGGGCCATATATGACAAACCTACAGCAAACATCCTACTCAACGGGGAAAAACTGAAAGCCATTCCTTTGAGGACAGGAACAAGACAAGGGTGCCCACTCTCACTGCTCTTATTCAACATAGTACTGGAAGTTCTGGCCAGAGCAATTAGGCAAGAAAAAGGAATAAAAGGACTCCAAATAGGCAATGAAGAAGTGAAACTCTCACTATTTGCAGACGACATGATCTTATACATAGAAAACCCAAAAAATTCCATCGGAAAACTACTAGAAACAATCAACAACTACAGTAAAGTGGCAGGGTATAAAATCAACTTACAAAAATCAATTGCATTTCTATACACTAACGATGAAACAACA
This sequence comes from Tapirus indicus, assembly GCA_031878705.1. NCBI lineage: Eukaryota > Metazoa > Chordata > Mammalia > Perissodactyla > Tapiridae > Tapirus > Tapirus indicus. Next base: position 21,606,188 of record CM062920.1, read on the forward strand.
GAAAGAGAACTCAAAAAGACAATCCCATTTACAATTGCAACAAAGAGAATAAAATATCTGGGAATAAATTTAACCAAGGAGGTAAAAGACCTATACAATGAAAACTATAAGACACTATTGAAAGAAATCGAGGAGGACATAAAGAAATGGAAAAATATTCCACGCACACGGATTGGAAGAATAAATATAGTTAAAATGTCCATTCTACCTAAAGCAATCTACAGATTCAATGCAATCCCAATCAGAATCCCAATGTCATTCTTCACGGTAATAGAACAAAAACAACTGAAATTCGTATGGGGCAACAAAAGAGCCCGAATAGCTAAAGCAATTCTGAAAAAAAAAGAACAAAGCTGGAGGCATCACAATCCCTGATTTCAAAATATACTATAAAGCTACAGTAATCAAAATAGCATGGTACTGGTACAAGAATAGACACACGGGTCAATGGAACAGAATTGAAAGCCCAGAAATAAAACCACACACCTATGGACAGCTAATCTTCGACAAAGGAGCAAAGAACATACAATGGAGAGAGGGAAGTCTCTTCAATAAATGGTGCTGGGAAAATTGGACAGCAACACGCAAAAGAATGAAAGTAGACCATCTCCTATCGCCATATACAAAAATCAATTCAAAATGGATCAAAGACCTGAAAGTGAGACCTGAAACTATAAAACTCCTGGAAGAAAATACAGGCAGTACACTAATTGAGATTGGACATAAAGGGATCCTTTCAGATTCCATGTCTACCCAGACAAGGGAAACAAAAGAAAAAATAAACAAGTGGGACCTCATCAGACTAAAGAGCTTCTACAAGGCAAATGAAACCAGGATCAAAATGAATAAACAACCCACCAGCTGGGAGAAAATTTTTGCAAATAGTTTGTCCAACAAGGGATTAATCTCAGTAATATATAAAGATCTCATACAACTGAGCAACAAAAAAACAAACAACCCGATCAAAAAATGGGCAGAGGATATGAACAGACATTTTTCCAAGGAAGAGATACAGATGGCCAATAGACACATGAAAAGATGTTCAACATCACTAATCATCAGGGAAATGCAAATCAAAACTACACTAAGATATCACCTTACACCGGTTAGAATGGCTATAATCACAGACAAATAACAACAAATGCTGGAGAGGTTGTAGAGAAATGCGGACCCTCATTCACTGCTGGTGGGAATGCAAACTGGTGCAGCCTCTATGGAAAACAGTATGGAGAGCCCTCAAAAAATTAAAAATAGAAATATCGTATGATCCAGCAATCCCACTCTTGGGCATCTACCCAATGGACATGAAATCAACCATCACAAGAGGCGTATGCACCCCTATGTTCATTGCAGCATTATTCACTATAGCCAAGAAGTGGAAGCAACCCAAGTGTCCCTCGACTGATGATTGGTTAAAGAAGATGTGGTATATACATACAATGGAATACTACTCAGCCATAAGAAAAGACACAATTGTCCCATTTGCAACAACATGGAAGGACCTAGAGGGTATTATGTTAAGTGAAATAAGCCAGAGAGAGAAGGACAGACACTGCATGAACTCACTCATATATGGAATATAAGTGAACACACGGACAGAGAGAACTGATTGGTGGTTACCAAGGGGAAGTGGGGTGGGGGGGCACAAGGGGTGAAGGGTTACATCCACAAGGTGACGGACAAACAAAAATGTACAACTAAAACCCCACAGTGTTATAAACTATTAAGACATCAATTAAAAAAATGGTAAAAAAAAAAAAAAAAGAAAGATCTCAACCTAACTTGAGATTAGGTTACCTCAATGTACAAGAAAACAAGAACAAGAACAAACTAAACCCAAAGTTAGCAGAAAGAGGGAAATAATATAGATCAGAGTAGAAATAAAACAGAAAACAGAACAATAGAAAAAAAATCAGCACAACTAAGAGTTGGTTTTTTGAAAAGATAAAATTGACAAACCTTTAGCTATACTAAGACAAAAAGACCACTCAAAAAAATAAAATGAGAAATGAATGAAGAGACATTACAACTGATGCCACAGGGGGAAAAAGGGATCCTAAGAGACTACCACAAACAATTATATGCCAACAAATTGGGCAACCTAGAATAAATGGATAAATTCCTAGAAACATAAAACCTACCAAGACAGAATCATCAACAGACCTATAACTGAGCAGACCTATAACTAGTAAGGAAACTGAATCAGAAACCCAAAACCTCCCCACAAAGAAAAGCCCAGGACCAGATGGCTTTACTGGTGAATTCTACCATTTAAAGAATTAACACCAATCTTTCTTAAACTCTTCCAAAAATTGAGGAGGAAGGAACACTTCCAAACTCATTTTATGAGGTCACCATTACCCTGACACCAAAGTCAAACACATTACAAGAAAAGAAAATTACAGGTCTGGGAAGAGTATAGATTCAAGAGTTACAGGGGCTGGCCCGGTGGTGTAGTGGTTAAGTTCGCACACTCTGTTTTGGTGGCCCAGGGTTTGCAGGTTCAGATCCTGGGTGTGGACAGACGCACTGCTTACCAAGCCACGTTGTGGCAGCGTCCCATATAAAGTAGAGGAAGATGGGCCCAGATGTTAGCCCAGGGCCAATCTTCCTCAGCAAAAAAAAGAGGAGGATTGGCAACGGATGTTAGCTCAGGGCTAATCTTCCTCACACACACACAAAACGTTATATATGAGAACTTAAGGCCTAAAACAATATTTAAATGACTGTTTCCAGGCTTGAGTCTTGAGAGAAATAATTATTTCCTTTGAAGAGTATGCAAGTAAAAAATTTTAACAAGCCAAATATATGTAAACTACTATACAAGCAGTTTTCTAAAACATACCCAATATACCAAAACTAAGGGAGAAAGGGAAAAAACCTACTCTGTTGTCAAGTATGTAGTACCATATTTAAGCAATATTTTAAAAAGTTAGATTATTTTCTTCATAATTTGATTATCTCAAAAAGTAGTTTGAAATTAAGCAAAAGTATTCATTGGACTGGACTGACAGTTTTTTAAGCTGTGCTACTTTCAAATATCCTATTTGATCTGTCTCTTATTAGTATAATTTTTGGCTGGGATTTATGTTAACCAGCAGCATCTCTGGCATATGATTTATGTCCTACCAGGTTCAGAATAAACACTTCTGAAATATAATTACATTACTATTTGCATAATTAATAATTTTTCAGCAACCCTGTCAAAGACAACTTAGGCCCAATATTAAAATTTTTATTTTAAACAGGCTGAATTTCTGCCTTTCTTTAAAAAAGATTGCGGAAAGGTTACCTGCAATTCATTCTGGTTTCTACAATGTGGTAACACTGGGGTAAACGTAGTATCAAGTTACTGCACTTTAAAAGATGAAGGGAGAAAATGTTTAATTTAAAAATAAGTTGCTATGGTTACCCAATGTTTACCTTTATAAGCAATAATTACATGAGACGTCCAAGGAATTCCCACAAGTGCAGTAAGAACAGTAGCTGAAGTGTACACTAGTTATTTCACACACAAACTGGGAAGGCATATGCCACTTCCATTTCAAAGTAATGGGAAATACTAAAGAAAATGATTCACATCTTTCTAAACCATAGAAGGGTGGAGAAAAAAATACTGAACGTTACTATTTTAAAATCCAAGTGATGACTCAGACAGTTTAGAACATTTTTCATATTCTTTAGTTCCCTTTATTAGAGTGCTATCTAAAATTTTATAAAAGCACCTACTATTGTTGAAAGAAGGAAAGGGTGTTTCTAATGTGTTTCAGGCATGGAATTCTTTTTGCATAAATAGATTTTCATGCCCGTGATAAACTTATAAAAAGTCATGATTATATCTAATGTTACTACAGAGTAAAATAATGTCAATTCCTTTAGATGTAGTCAAGTTTTAACTTCTTAAATGGAAAGAAGGGGCCACTATCAGAATTGACTAACTGGGTAGTTAAACCTATCAGTTATTGTATTACAGAAATTTTTTTGTCTGTCTTGTTCACAATCAGAACATTCAGTATTGCGAGAATACCTGTGAAACTTTTGATCCCAATATAATTACGAGGCTCATCATTACATCTTAACGGGCCTTCCACCAAGTGTCTACTTTTCTGCATAACAGACTACCTTAATATTAGGGCTAGCCTAAACTAAAATAAAACAGCATGTTACACTCAACTGGCTTAAACAATACAGAGACATCATCACTAACAACAAGAAATGAAATAAGGTGGCTCTAAGGTGATTGAGTCAGTTATTCAATGCTATCACATAGAACACCTAGGCTCCTTCCAGCTTTTCTCTCTGTCAGACTCAGCATGGACCTTAGGATAATTCCCTTCATAGTCACAAGATACCTGCCATACTTCAAGGTATCATATCAGACAATACTGTTGTCTATCAGAATGGGGCATTTCCTTCTGTCTCCTTATTTTAGTTGCAAGGAAGACATTCCTAGGAGCTACCTAAGCTGACCTTCCCTGACACGTGACCAAACTTGGCTCACATGTCCCTTCCTAAACAAATCACTAGTAGGCAGAGTAGGATTACCATGATTAGCTTACACTACTAGAGATTTCTCCAAGTCATGTAGGATAGAGGTAGGCATCAAAACAAAACTGGAGGCCTGCAGGGAAGGAAGCGAGTAACGGCCAGTGAGTAGACAACCAACAGTATGCTATGTACTACATAGAAAAACTAAATCTTAGCATTTTATTTCAATAGTCTAATTTCTCCACCATTATGAATTAATTACAACACACTGGATGATACTTTGAGGGCTCTAGAGATTTATTTTTAAAGGGAAAAAAAGTAGTTAGTAATTTATCTTAAGACAACCATTTTACAAATGCCATTGACAAAAGAGAATAGTATACTTTAGAATATGAAATAGTAAAATTACACTTTAATTTTGACCAATTAAAATGAAAGTTTTATCTCAAAAATGTTTCCTACTAATCTCACTTTTCTCCTCTAGGAAAAGTAAGGCTAATTACTAGGTACAGGTCAAACTGCATCTAGTGTAATGAGACTAGAAGACATTCAAAGAGGGTAACCAGGATGGTAGTAGTTCTAAAAACCATCTCCTAAATGTCAATGAAGCTAAAGGTGTTCTGACTGAAAAGGAGTCAGGGAGAATACAACAGCTTTAAAATATGTGAAGTGCTGTCATTGTGAAGAGATACTAAATTGCATAGCTCCAGAGATAAGAACTAGGATCAATGAATAACAACAAGCAGAAAGATAAAACCTGGTTCAATATAAATAGTACTTTTTATAGCACTATTTTATCTGAAGATGGAACAAGGTTGGCTGCTCATATGGGGCAGGGATGAACATCCCAGATAACCTGAATACCTGTGATGGTTCTAGGCACTTTACGTTTACTCAGTTGTAACAACATGTCTGCAAAGTAGTTTTTAATTCTGATTTCACAAATAAAAATCTGGTCTAGACAAGTTAAACACTGGAAATTACATGGCTAAGAAGTGGAGAAAACTGGATTCTAACCCAGGCTCATCTGTCTCCAAAGCCTGGCTCTTCTTACACGTCACACATCTAAGAGAAGTTAAATTAGCAGTTGTTAAGAAAGCAAATGAGACTTCTGAGTTGCTGAGAATTGAATATCATCTGATTCGAAGTCCCTTTCAAAATTAAGGTGCCAGAAACAAAAAGTATTACTCCCTTCCATCTGTATCAGTACTTCTTAATTTAAGAATGCTTTCACATCTATTCTCACATTGGTTCCTCTCAGCAATGCTTTAAGGTAAGTAAGCTGGGGAGGCATTATCTCTTGTCATTCCACCTTGGAGAGTAAGAGGACGACAAAGATGAATTCTTTCAACTTCCTTCTAATTTACCTCCAAACATATTTGTATTTTCAATTTTTTCCCTCTCATCTTTCATTCATTCAGTAGTCATTTATTAAACACTTCTTACATGCCAGGTACCAAACCTCAATGACTTTGTAGTCTTATAGGAAGAGCTCATACTCAAGAGAGGAAAAGTAAGTTTATTCAAAAATACTTCCATCTTCTTACAGACCTTACTTTATCAATTCTGATTCCTTTCTTATATCACTTCAATTTATTCCTTATTGCTGTCTCTGTTCCTTCCTCTTGTCCTGCAGACAATTTCTCTGCCTCCCTAATGAGCTGCCACTCCCTTTTTTACTTGTTTCACCCTTCAATCCGACTTCCATACTCACCACTCAACTGAATTGCTCTAAGGTCACAATGATAACCTATTGCAAAATCTTCATTTTTTTCCCAACTACTCTACAATACTAGATACCAATGCTCTTTATTAAACACTCTCCTTGCTAATTCCATAAAATTTTCACCGATTTTTCTAAACCTTCTTTTCTGGCCCCTTTCACTTGGCTTTTCTTCCACCAGCCATACTTAAACACTGGCTCTCCCTGCAGCCCACTTTTATTCCTCCCAGTCTGCAGTCTCTTCCTGGACAATCTCATCTATTTTTATAATATCAGCCATCATGTATGTGATACTTTCAAGTTTTTATTTCCATTCCTAACCTCCAGACACAACTTTCAAAAGCTCAATGGGCCATTTTACCTGCATATTCCATATTATCTCAGACTCAGCTATCAAAATTCAACTTAGCATCTCCAGTCAACTCCCCTAAAGTGTTCTTCTTCTCAGACTCCCAGGCTGGTTAACAGGAATGGCATCACCATATACACTGTAGCCCAGAATACACAAAGAATTATCTAGAAGCCTTCTCTTACTTCACCTCCCACTTCTAATTAGTCACCAAATTCTAGGCACTTTATCTAAAATTTTCCTGAACTGTCTTCCTTCATAAAGTGACCTAATTCAGACCTACTTCAGTCCTCACTTAAGTTATCAAAACCATCTCCTAACTAGTCTCTCAACTCTTGGCTCTCCTTTCTCCAGTTCTATTTATCCTTAGAGCAGACATAGGTTCTTTCACAAGAATCCCTTCCTTTACAGAGTGCATCTTGTCCAGAGATATACACAAGACCCAGAACTGGTCAGAGTACCACCTATTCCTTGCCACAGGTGTAGTTCAAATTTTTACTGAAGCATTATTCGTAACAAAACATTAAAAACAACCTAAATGTTGAACAATGATTTAAAATATAATATATATCATACAATGAAACAATGATATTTAGAAACCAAATTTTTAAAGAATTTTTAAAAACATGGGAAACACAACACTATACACAATATGATTCCGATTATGTTAAATAATGAAGATCAAAAGGATTTTTTTTTTAAAGCAACAACAGTAGATTAGTTAGATCACTGGCCCGATTGTGGGTAATTTGTCCTTTCCTATGTTCACATATTTGTCTTTTTCTGAGTAACATTCCTCCTTAGTTATGACTTGCTACACTCAATCACTACTTTACAGGTAAGAAAAATAAGTCCTAGAGGGGTTAAATGACATAACTTAACATTTCAATAAATAATAAGAGTTAGGACCAAAACTTGAGCACTGCTTAGGTGCAGACTCACTGTTAAGAAGCAAACCTGCGAAGCTAAAGCCACTTAACCCACAGCTCCAGAGAACCTAGAATAGCCGGGCATTGAATGCAGACCAAGGCTGCTGAGACCTTAAATGTGCTGAGCTACAACAATCTCTAAATTCGTACCTCAAAAGCTAGCAAATAGCTAGTGAAGAGCAGACTACAAGAAGGGGTAATTTAAGATGCTTGCTTTTATAACTTTGTGTTTATATAAATAATCCTTCAAAGAAGGAAAGGAAAGAATGACAGACTGGATTGGAGAAAGAAGGCCTCAGAGAAAGCTGTTTAGAGACACTGATGTTCTAGAGCCTGTACTTACTCTGCCTTTTTTTTTTTGGTGAGGAATATTAACCCTGAGCCAACATCTATTGCCAGTCCTCCTCTTTTTGCTGAGGAAGATTGGCCCTGGGGTAACATCCATGCCCATCCTCCTCTACTTTATATGTTGGAAACCTGCCACAGTTTGGCTTGATGAGCAGTGCATAGGTCTGTGCCTGGGATCTGAACCCACAAACCCCGGGCCACCAAAGCTGAGCACACGAACTTAACCACTACGCCACCTGGCCGGCCCCATTACTCTGCTTTTTAAAATATAAGTGAATGCTTTATTACACGAGCTTCTTATTTTCCTGAATTGGGATCTCCACAACCTTGTTACAATCCCAAGTAAACTCTACAGATCTAAGTATTCAATTCATTCAAGCAGGATAACTATCAAAAAGTCACATGGTAACTAATAAAAGAATTTGAATATAACACTGGTGAAATAAAAAATTTCAATGGAAGGAGTTTGGATGCCTTCTGGATAGGCGAAAAAGATGAAATGATCATCAAGAACAACTTTAAAAGCCTGAGCTATCTGTATTTTTTTAACATTACAAATTAAGAAACTGTTTTATTTAGATGCCATTTAAATTATAGTACCATCTAAAACATCAGAGCATATAAAATGTTTCTAAGGTGGTGGATTGAAGATTAGAAAACATAGTCAGACATAGCTCATTTTATACAAAAGAATTTATCTTTTTAAAAATAATTAAATTGCATATTATATCACAAATGATGGTTATGTTTCACTAGTTTTAATTTGCCCATCTATCTGACAAACTATATCACGATCTTAACTCCATTGTTCTTTATGATGAATTTTAAAATAATTCCTTACGTAAATTTAGAAAGTTTGGAGAAACCAATGCAAAAGCACCATCCAGTGGTAAAAGATGAAAATTACAATTTATGTAGTGATCATTTAGCAAACAGAGTGAAATTTGTGACTGCATGGTCTCTAACACACATTATCAGGAAAGAAAAAATAAATGGGCTATGTGATATTGATGGTGTCTGCTACTGTTACCATTTTCCCAATCAAATCTTATCCTTACTATCTTAAGTTTGACATTTTTTTCTTTTTCTGACTTGCCTACCCATTACCCAAATGCTTGACTGAATTATGACAGAAGTATTTCAAGATTCATCTAAAGCCTTTATTGAGCCAGAGGTCGGAAAATGGTTTACAAAGAACAGAAATAAGGTGTGTGAGGGGTGAATGTCCAATGGAATTCTAGTCAGCAAGAGCCATTCCAGGTAACACAAATGAGTCATCTTATGTATTTTTTTGGTAAGTGATAATTTGGTAGATAATCCTGAAAGCTCGGGTAAAGATTCACAACTGGTTAATTCATACAAAATTCAGAATTCCTAAAGAGAATATGAATCTTAAATGCGACTGAAATTATTGTAATTTGAAGAACACAACCTAATAAATAACGTTTTCCCAATAATCTGCTCCCCTCCTACCAGAATATAGATGGATAAAAGCTTTCAGCTTCCAACATAACAGCTTTCTAATCAGTTCCTCTTCTTAAAAAAAAAAAAAGTTCAATTTAACTAAGAACAAATTATAACAAAAACCCAGTAAGAGTGATTTTTTGTTTTAAAACAACTTTGCATCAAATCTACTTAATATCAAACAGTACTACTGCTTGGATCATAAAATATTTAACAGAAAGTACAGCAGGTTGCAGCTTAGTAATGATAAAGAAGCCAGTTACTGGGCTACTGCTTCTTCCTTTCTACATTACCTTTCAATATGTTTGAATTTCACATAAGAAGACTAACAAACAATGCCAATGATATCAAACTAGCTTATATGGTCTTCACTAGTACCTTCAGTCTAACACCTCTAAGTTTAGTGAGATTTTTTTAACTACTTTCACTAGAACACGGGGGTCACTCACATAATTGAGGTTCCCTAGTGATTACTAAATGGCTGATAATGTTTACTGTGTGTACCACAAACATGTAACATGTAAGAGAATGAGCTATGAGCAAACTGATGCATACAGCTGGACAAGAGAAAGATGAAAACATCTAGTAATTTGTTAGTTTTTCAGGATAAAAGAAAACTAATTGCAGTACTACTATTTTCAGCTATTTAATATTCTCTTCTCCAAGCTACAACATAAAGATCTTAAATTAGATTTTTAAGATCCCTCCACTGAAAATCTATTTGAATTATTAATTAAGTTGCTATACTAAGTTTTCCACCAATACAGGGCCCACCACACTAATTAACAAAATGTCTACAACAAAGGATTTTGGTTGACGCCAAATATTTATACACATACAGTTATGTATAAAAGCTAAGTTTAAATTATGAGGAGGCATAAATAGCAACAAACTAACAAATTACAAGAACTGCCTATATTACTGCAGAGAGACTACCAGAAAATAACCTACCATAATAGGAATTCCCATACTATTTTCCTCTGGTGGAAGCAGTAGTTGTATTGTTTCAATTCCAATCTCAGGCCTGTAGCAGAAAACAGATATCAAAAGCAAGAATATGCTGACCCTAGAAATGAAGGGCTATGTTATAAAAATAACCAGTACCTTAATAAAACATTGAATTACTAGATAATATTCAAAATCTTACTTATTCAGAACTTAGCTTTACCCTTCTAACAAGAAACAAAATTATTAATCTGTGTAACAAGACAGAGTTTTTTAAAGGTTTTCTTTATATTTGAACCAATCCTTATTGGATTCTCAAAAGACAGTCAAAAAGTGGAGTTTGATTCTTAGAATTGCTAGCAACAAGATATTCTCATTAATGCAAAAAAAAGAACTATTCAAATATATTCACTATAACATAATCAAATGATTCTATGGTGATGTCTTAATCTAAGAAACTATCTATAAAGTATAAAATCTTCAATCTATATAATTTCTGAATATTTAAAATATGTTCATTTTAGAAACACATAAATTTAAGAAATCACAATAATATCTTCCAAAGATAAACACTGGTAATTATTTTTTATATAGGTGCTTTTAAAAAATTTGTGATAAAACATATACTGTTTAGTAGCTTGCTTCTCCCCATCTCCCTCCACTTAACAATGTGGACCTTTACCCATGTCCTTAAATATCCCTCTATAACACTTTCAGGGACTATAGGACATTACGTTCAAAAAGTAACACCTTAATGTATTTAGTCAATTTCCTAAGATTGAACATTTGGGTTGCTTCTATTTTTTCACCCTTACATAATAATTTTTCTAGGATCATATCCCAACAGTTATTTTTAGTGAAATGGCTTGCCTTCAAATAAATAAAATTAAGCCTAAAATATTTTAGAGTCATAATTCTCAGGTGCAATTACCTAGAAAGAACAAATGCCAGAATTAAATTCCCTGTATAAAAGTATGCTGTCAATCACATTTCTTACTAGTCTGAAAGAATCATCAGTTTTTATCATCTTTGTCATAATGATTACTGCTATGTTCTAATATGCCTTTCTAGTATGTTAGAAGAAGACAGAAACCATCCTATTCACTCTGGTAGAAGAAGGTTAGCTACAGTTCTAAACTTATTAAAATTTGTTATTTCTCCTCTTGTCAAAATTCTTTATGAATAAATTAACCTCACCAAACCTCATATTAAAGGGGCATTACTTTGACTAAGTCTTCTACCGTATTAATGTAACAGCCATAGTAATATTATTAATTTGCCATTTGGTGGCAGCAAATACATAAAAAGTAAATTTCCTGAGTACTTCCATCTATTGTATTATTACCAATACAAAGGTAGTCTTCCCTGAGTCATGTATTTTAAACAAGTTTCAAATGAAAGATCATGCTTTATAGGTTTTAACAGTTATATTTTAATCTTGTTAACAGTCAAGCTCAAAACAATATCATGAGCAAATTCCTGACTGACTGAAAATAATAACCTTCTGTTACTATAGCATTTACCAATACAATTTAATTACCTCAAAAGCTATGTGACACTTTTGATGCTTATTAAGCAACACGTAATTGCAATAACTTTCGTTAATACTAACTACTTATCTCATGTAAAAATTATTTTCTTACTCTAACCAAATCCAGCTAGCCTAGCCTTCCATCCCCATGAATATTTATTCAATAATTATTTGTTAATAACTATTTATGTGTTAATAAGTACAAGGAATACAGCAATAAACAGAGAAATAGTTTCTGGCTTCATGAAGTTTACACAAAATCTCTCATATATTCCTTTTCCCAGACTTGTAATACAGGTAGTAAAGACCAGCTTGAGAGCCAAAATATCATACAAATATATATAACACAAAAATATAGTTTCTCCTCACATATAATTTACAATTTAAAAACTACACAAAAACATCAGAATAAGGAAATTTAATCATGTGGCCAATGACTCAGCCCATCATACATGTAAACTGAATCGCCAATAACTATTGACACTGAAGTTCAGTTGAGCATCAATATGCTAGGAGGGTGATGTGTCCTGAGGACATGGAAACTTCGAGTTTGGAACCCTCTCAGACCTTACCTTATGTCTCTCTCCCTTTTGCTGGTTTGGATTTTTATCCTTTTGCTATAAGAAAACTATAATCATAAGGATAGCACTTTCCTGAGTTCTAGGAGTCATTCTAGCAAATTATCAAACCTGAAGGGGTGGTAGGAAGCTCCAAACTTATAGCCAGCTGGTCAGAAGTGTAGGCGGCCTGAGAACGCCAGACCTGCAGCTTGTGCCTGAAGTGAGGAGAGTCTTGTGGAGGAACAAGTCATTAACTTGTGAAGTTTGAAGAACTGCACAGCAGTAAGTGGTAATTCACTGCAGTGTCGTTTGCATTAGCAAACGAACAACCTAGATATCAATGGGGAACTGAGTATGTAACAATAAAATACTAAATAGCCATAAGTAATGAAAAAATATTTTAAGTACCCATGGGGAATGAACTCAAGATACTGGAGGTAGAAACAGCAAATAAGATTCACAAGTGTGTCTAGTGTACTATCTATCGAGTAAAAGGTAGGGAGTAACAGAGTTATTTGTTTATATAATCATAAAATCTCTACGGATAAATAAGAAAATAGTATTGATCGGTTACAGTAAGGGAAACCAGATGGCTTGGGAGTGATGTGGTTAGAAGTAGAAGGGACAATTTTTTGTGTGTGTGTGTGGGGAAGACCAGCCCTGAGCTAACATCTGTTGCCAATCCTCCCCTTTTTGCTGAGGAAGACTGGCCCTGGGCTAACATCCGTGCCCATCTTCCTCCACTTTATATGGGACACGGCCACGGCATGGCTAACAGGCAGTGCGTCTGCGGGCGCCCGGGATCCGAACTCGTGAACCCCGGGCTGCCAAGCGTGAACTAAACCGCTGCGCCACCGGGTGGCCCCTAGAAGGGACAATTTTTACATTAAATGACTGCCTAAATTTGAAAAGCTACACAAATGAATCAGACGCATACCGATGATAAGAATTACTTAAAACAATGCTTTGCTCAAAAAATATCTGACATGTATGAACATAACTTGATTTTTCTCTGCCAGCCTGTTTTCCTAGAACTCCAAGGTAGACACACCAATTAAATTACAAATTTATGGAGGTGGGGCCTGGAGATCTATACTTTTAAATAGTGATTCTAATTCAGAGCCAAGGTGTAGAACCACTGATAGGATATGATTACTACGTGTAAAGCCTTGTGCTAGCCAAACCAAGGTGATACAACAAAAACATTCCCTGCCCTGAAAGGCACAAAGCAAGTAATCAAGACATACTGATTTGTAAATGAAACATTAATTTGTTCACATGGTATTGCAGAGGAAATAACTTAAGAACAATTATTATTTTTGCTAACCCCCAATGAAAACATTAGGTGAAACGTTGAAAGGGTAACAACACAATGGATCAAAGCTGACAACATCTGCACAGTTTAGTATTATCACTAAGGATGGACAGCCCGTCATCAAGTGCCCACCTGCTGTAGAGCAACATAAATTTGTGTGTGTGTGTTCAGGTATGCATATGTAAGTGTATATACGCATATATATCAACCTATAATATGCATGACATATAGAATAAAGTGATAAGTGGCTACATGTATGTAGATACCTGCGTTATTATCCTAGACATATTCTTGCTTTAAAAAAAGAAAACCTGAATCTAATCAAACCTCTAAAGCTACCAATTTATAGAAGAAAATAGGGGACAGAAAAACATGCTAAAGGACACCACGAGGATACAATCGGCCAAGCTGGTATGTGGGAAATTCTACAGAACAAACAAGACAGTTTCTTGAACAAATATATGGATTTTATAAAAGGGAGGGAGGTTATAGCAAAACTTAAGAAAGCAATCTATTCAACACTCAAACTTTGTTTAGAATTATTCTAACTTTAAAGACATCTCACACAATCAGAGAAAATGTAATACATACTGAATTTGCTTCAAAACACTCCAAAAACATTAAGGAATGGTAAAATATTGGTAACTGTTAAAACTGGGTAATCAATTCACAGGGGTTCACTAATGTCTTCTCTCTGTGACAAAGTTTAAGAATTAAATTACATTAAAAATTTAAAAATTAAAGAAAAGCATTTATATAGTGCTATTTCAAAAAGAGAGAATGCAGTATTAGATCGACACCTCCCTATGATTCTATTCACACATAACACCATTTCAGAAACAGAAATTAAAGTTGAAACTTTAAAAAGGTTTTTAAAAACTTTTTTAAAAAGGTTAAAGTGGTTAGGTCCAAGCTTAAACTTTATAGCAACATGTAATATCAGCCAATTTAGGGAATCTAGGGGATTTGACAGATCTAAATCAGGGTTTCTCAAAGTCAGTACTACCAACATTTTAAACCAGATAATTATTTGTTGTGGAATCCTGTCCTGTCCACTATAGGATGTTTAGTAGCATCTCTGGCCTCTACCCAGTAGATGCCTGTAGCATACCCGCTCTCCAAGCTGTGACAACCAGAAACATGTCCAGATATTGCCAAATGTCCCCTGATCTAAACGCTGATCGAAACTGATGATTTCCTAGAACAGTGAGCTTACTATAAAAAGCAAAAGGAACTTAGTGGTATATTCAACAAAAACAACTTGAGTAAAGCAGCATTAGACTAGCCAGCATCAGACAAGATATTCTCTCCATCTTAATACAAATACTCAAATATCTGAATAGAAATTTAATCTTTTTAAAAATGTAAGTGTGTAAATTTTCTTAAACACAACATGCTAAACAAATTAGGCTTTTTCGATGATTCCAGATAATGAACATGTATCTATCTATATCAGCTTATTCAAAAAAACAGGAGTGACATCACAAAATATGGTGGAGTAGAAAACTCCAAAACTCCACAAAAGCAATGAATAAGCTGGCAAAAACTGCCAGAATCAACATTTTCAGAAGTCTGGAATCTAATCAAAACCTTACAACAACCAAGAGAACACTTAATGAAGAAATAAGCTGCTGAGATTTTGTAAGAAAGCCCTATTGCATTTTAACTTACCTGCTTACCATCCCCAACTCCCATACACGGCCACAGACACAAAGATGGCAGCCTACAATGGTGCAGGTTGTTGGAACTAGAGAGACCAATATGGCAGAGCTTATTCTCAAAGAATTGCAGTTGTGTGTTGTGAACTATCTGGTGGCTTCCTGAAAGGTTGGCTCAAGAGCATGCCTTTGTTCCACCAGCCTTGGAGATTCCTAGGGCTGACGCAGCTTACTGGGCAGTGTCCGTCAAAGGCATTTAAAAGCAAATGTTTAGCCATAGCTACCCGCAGTTAAGAGATAACGGAGAAAGTAACAGACAGACCACAAAGCCTGGGAAAAAAGCGGCTGGGGAAGGAGATATTTAGGAGAATAAAGGCTCTGAAAAGCTCCCACGTATACTGGGAAATCACATGCATGCCTAGGTAAGAACATATGCTCAGAAAAGACCCAAGAAGGCCCTAAGATTTCACCTCTGGCTGACCTTTCAGCTCTGTGAAAGCAGGAAGTGAAGGCCAAGGCATAGTTTTAAGTGGTTTGGCTGAATCTTCAGTACTCTGCAACACAGAGGTCATTTGCAAAGATTAGGGGGGTTGTTGAGGTTTTTCTTTTTCTATCCAGGAAATCTCTGCCAAATCATAGTTGACCACTAAGATAATGGAACAGAAAATTTAGTGGGAATACAAAACAAAGAATATAGACTTCACAAAAACAATTTACAAGAGCCATTAAAGAAACAAATAATAACCCATAACAAGCAGCAACAACAAACTCTGGGGAGGGAAAAGAATCAGATTTCCAGTTACCACATCATAATATTCAAAATGTTCAGTTTTCAACAACAAAAAAAGTGAGCCATGCAAAGAAACATGAAAGTATGACCTATTCATAGGAAAAAAAGAAATAGAAACTGTCCCTGAGTAAGGCCACACACTAGACTTACCAGACAAAGACTTTAAATCAACTGTCTTAAATATGCTCAAAGAACTAAAGGAAACCATGGATAAAGACTAAAGGAGCCATAATGATGCCCCACAAGTAAAGAATATCAATAAAAAGATGGAAAATATAAAAAGGAACCAAATAGAAATTCTGGAGCTGAAAAGTACAATAACCAAAACGAAAAATAGCTGATTCTTTGAAAAGAGCAACAAAATTGAGAAATCGTTAGCTAGACAAGCCTAGAAAAAAAGAGAAGACTCAAATTACTAAAATCAAAAATGAAAGTAGGCACACTACTACCAACCTTAGAGAGAGAAAAAAAAAAGGTTATCATGAAAAACTGCATGACAACAAACTGGTTAACCTACCTGAAATGGACAAATTCCCAGAAACACACACACTACCAAAACAAACTCAAAAAGAAATAGAAAATCTAAACAGACCTATAACAAAGAGATTGTATCAGTAGTTGAAAACCTCCCAACAAAGAAAAGCCCAGGACTAGACCGGCTTCACTGGTGAAGTTTACCAAACCTTTAAAGAAGAATTAACATCAATTCTTCTCAAAATAGAAGGGGAGGGAACACAGAAATACTCTTTTCAACACACAGTGCTGGGACAACTAGATATCTACATTCTTTGAGGTCAGTATTGTCCAGATACCAAAGCTAGAAAAAGAAATCACAAGGTCAAAAACAAACTATGGGCCAATATTCCTTATGAACATAGATGCAAAAATCCTCAACAAAATACTAGCAAACCAAATCCAGTAGCATATTAAAAGGATTATAAACCATAACCAGTGGGAGTTCTCTGAGAAATGCAAGTGTGGTAAACATTAAGAAGAAGAAAAAAAAAAACCAACATAATATACCAAGTAAATAGAATGAAGGGAAAAAGCCACATGATAATCTCAATTAATGCAGAGAAAAAGCATTTGACAAAATCCAACGTTCTTTCATGACAAAAGTATTCAATAAACTAGAAGGCAGTTTCCTTGCCATGATAAAGGGCATTTAGGAAAACCCATAGCTAACGTCATGGTTAATGGTGAAACACTCAGTGCTTCCCTCCTAAGATCAGGAGAAAGACAAGGACGCCTACTTTCTCCACTGCTATTCAACATTGTACTGAAGTTCTAAGCAGATTAACAAGGCAAGAAAAAGTAATAAAAGACTCCAAACTGGAACGGAAGAAGTATAATTATCTCTATTCACAGGTGATATGATCTTATATACAGAAAATCCTAAAGAATCTCAAAAAAACTGTCAAAACTAATGAACAAATTCAGCAAAGTTGTAGAATAAGATCAAGTCACAAAATCAGTTGTCTTTCAATACACTAGCAATGAACGATCTGAAATTAAGAACACAATTCCACTTATAATAGCATCAAAAAGAATAAAATACTTTGAAATAAATTTTAAGAAATCCTAAATAAATGGGAAGACCTCATATGACCATGCATTGGAAGACTTAATATTGTTAAGATGGAAATAGTCCCCCCCAAAGTGATCTACAGATTCAACGCAATTACTGTCAAAATCACAATGGCCTTTTTTTTTGCAGAAACGGAAAAGTTGATCATAAAATTCATATGGAAATGTAGGGGACACAGAACAGGCAAAACATTTTGAAAAACAAGAACATAATGAGAGGACTCACACTTCCTGATTTCAAACCTTATTACAAAGCTACAGTAATCAAAACAATGTGGTACTAGCATAAGCATACATACATAGATCAATGGAATATAACAGAGTCCAAAAATAAACCCATACATCTACAGCCAAACGACTTTGGACAAGGGGGCTAAGACCATTCAGTGGGAAAGAACAGTTTCCTCAAGAACTAGTGCCGAGACACCTGGATATCCACATGCAAAAGAATGAAATTGGAGCCTTATCTCATGACATATTCAAAACAGATCAAAGATCTAAATGTAAGAGCTAAAACTATAATGCTCTTAGAAGAAACTATAGGGGCAAATCTTCATCACTTTGGATTTAACAATGCTTTCTTAGATATGGCACTGAAAGCATAAGAAGCAACAACAATAATTGATAAATTGGACTTTATCAAAATTAAAAACTTTTGTGCAAAGGACAGTATTAAAAAAGGGAAAAGACAACCCACTGAATAAGAAAATATTTGCAAATTATATATCCAATAAGAGTCTAGTAACACCAGAATATATAAAGCAGCACTCATACAACTCAGTAGCAAAAAGACCAAACAATGGGCAAAGGACTTGAATGAACATTTCTCCAAAGATACTCAAATGGTCAACAAGCACGTGAAAAGATGCTTAACATCATTAGTCATTAGGGAAATGCAAATCAAAACCACAATGAGATGATATTTCATACCTACAAGGATGGCTATAACAGAAAAAAAAAAGGAAAACAAGTGCTGGTGAGGATGTGGAGAAATTGGAACCCTCAAACACTGCTTGTGAGAATAAAAAATGGTGGAAACTGTTGTGGAAAACAGTTGTGGGTTGTGGAAAACAGTTTGGTGGTTCCTCAAAAGTTAAACATAGAATTACCATATGAACTAGCAATTCCACTCCAAGGTATATACCCCAAAGAATTAAAAACAGGTGTCCAAACAAAAATGTAAAGGAATGTTCATGGCAGCACTATTTACAATAGCCAAAAGGTAGAAACAACCCAAAAGTTTATCAACTGATGAATGGATAAACAAAATGTAGTATATCCATACAATGGAATATTATTCAGCAATAAAAAATAAAGTACTGATATAGGCTACAACATGGATGAACCATGAAAATATTATGCTAAGTGAAAGAAGATAGACACAAAAAGCCACATATTCTATGATTCTGTTTATATGAAATATCCAGAATAGGCAAATCCATAGAGGCAGATTAGTGGTTGCCAAGAGCTGAGGGAGGGAGAAATGGGGAGTAATTGCTTAATAGGTATGGAGTTTCCTTTTGGGGTAATGAAAACATTCTGAACTAGATAGTGGTGATGGTTGCACAAAACTGTGGTTGTACTTAATGCCACTGAATTGTACCCTTTAAATAGTTAAAATAGTGAAGTTTATGTTACGTAAATTTTACCTCAATAATAAAATTACTATGCTGTTTTGCTAGTGTGGATCTGGAAATACACAACAATCAACTAAAAAGATATTGAATCAAACAACGGAAATGTAAGTTACTCCTTTGAAAAATAATTCAGATTACTTAAATATCCAAAGGGCAGAATGGTAAATCAACTTGATGGAATATGATGCAACCATTAAAAATTATAATTAGGAATATTATGTAGCAACTAGATGAAGTGTGACACTGGAATGAGATGAAGCCAGGTTTGAACCCATATTAAATATGGGAGTTCCATATTTAATAATGTGTCCTTGACAAACATTTTTTATGAAATAACAGTACAGCTACCTTGTAGGGTTGTGAGGAGTCATATTAATATATGTATGGCATCTAGCACAATGAATTTTGCTAAATGAAAAGGTTATAAAACTGCATATACCCTCTCTTTAGACACATATATTATTCATTCCAACAGTTTCTGAGTTGTCACTATGTCCCAGGTACTGGCAACAAGAGATGGCACAACATTGTTCTAAAGGAGTTATAGTTTAGCAAAGGAGATAAGCACACATATAAAGTGTTTATGTTAGGACATACAATGATGACTAAGAAAGCCCAGGCCTAAAAAGGGGCACAAAGAGGGCCAGCCCTGGCGGCCCAGTGGTTAAGTTTGGCGCGCTCTGCTTTGGCAGCCCAGGCACAGACCTACACCACTTGTCTGTCAGTGGTCATGCTGTGGCAGTGGCTCACATCCAAAAAAAAAAAAAAGAGGAAGATCAGCAACAGATGTTAGCTCAGGGCGAATCTTCCTCAGCAAAAAAAAAGGGGGGGGGCCCACAAAGAAAAATGTTTATAAACACTTAATTAACGAAACACATTATACAGTCATAGAGAAAGTGCAACTAACCAATCTAGTGGAGTAGGGTGAACTGAGTGTCTGTGTGTGCCTGTGTGTAGTCAGATATCACTTCTGCCAGGATGACAGTCTTGAAACAACAAGGAATTGGCCAAATAAAGGTAAAAAGGCACTTGTAATAAAGAGGGCAGGATGCAAAACAATAGAAACTGGCACACTACAAGTAGAAATATAAATTGATATAGCCTCTGTGCAGGGCAACTAATAATAGGTAGCAAAATTATGTATGTACATCCCACTGAAAAAGATCTCCAAAATATATCAATTTGAGGGGAAAGGTAAGCCACCTTGTGTGTTAAAAGGGGGAGGAAAATAAGAGCAGATTTGTATATGCTTGGCTTGTCTATTGTAAAATCTGCATCACCAATACCCCCTTTCTATAGTCTCCTCTGCATCACATGGCAGCAGTCTGGAACTACATTTCCCAGAATCCCTTTTCCCAAGTGATTCAAGGACAGTGTCTGCCAATGAGGGACATTTAAACAAACTTTAATGTAGAGAAGCAGCAGCTATAATTTTCTGATGGCAACTGTGAGTAAATGCATGGGCAGACAACAGGCATAAGGTTCGAAGTGGCTGCTGTATGAGAATCATCTGCTTTTTCCAGACTTAATATTGTACAGTGTCAGTTTTCCAAATTAAATCCATAATTTCAATGGAATACTAGTTAAGCTCAACAGTTTTCATGGCAATCTGAAATTTTAAAAAATGTATACAGAAAATCAAAGGGTAAGGAAGGAAGAGTCAATTTTTTTTTCAGTGAGGAAGATTAGCCCTGAGCTAACATCTGCTGCTGATCCTCCTCTTTTTGCTGAGGAAGACTGGCCTAAGCTAACATCCATGTCCATCTTCCTCCATTTTATACGTGGGACACCTGCCACAGCATGGCTTGATGAGCGGTGCCTAGGTCTGCGCCCAGCATCCAAACCCAAGAACCCCAGGCCACCGAAGTGGAGCACGCAAACTTAACCACTACACCACCAGACCAGCCCCAGGAAGAGTCAATTTTGAAGGAAAAAAAAATTGAACCTCACACCATATACAAAAATAAAAGTCCAGGTGAGTTAAAAAACTAAGTAAGTGGGTAAAGAAACTGCAAAATTTTAGAAGAAACAGAATATTTTTGGACCTTTATGGGTTTCTTACACAAGAAAGGAAAAAAGAACATAAAAGATCAATGATTACAATTTAAAATTTCTGAACAAGATTCTATAAACAATGTGAAAAGACTAGCAACATACTGAGATGTATTTATAACAAAACAAAAAATTCAGAGCATACACACATGTAACACACACACGTGCGCACACACACACAACTGCATTCTAAGAAAGGAAACAAATACTTCACACGAAAAATTCCAACTGGTCAAAACATATGACAATATATTCAATCTCACTACGAACCTGGGAAATACAAAATTAAACCAAGATAATATTTCACACTCATCAGATTGTAAAAACTGAAATCAAACTAAAACGTTTATCAATAAGTTTGACAGTAAAGAGGCAATAAAATTGGTTCAACCACTTTGGAGAAAATAAAAATTACACAGTAAAGGTGAACATGTATGTATTCTAGGACCCAGCAAGTCTACTTCATCAACCTCAGAGACCCTTCCATATGTACACAAGGAGAAACACCAGAACATCTACTGCAGCACTATTTGTAATAGCACAAAACTGGAAACTCTAACTGCAGTCCGCTAGGGGAATAAACTGAGGTTTATTTGTACGACATATATAGCAGTTATAACAAATGTATAAACACGGAAAAAATTTTAAAACAATGTTGCAAAAGACACACACAGTATACCATTTAAAAGTTTAGAAAACAATAACTATGGTACACATTGTTTATGACATTCTTTACAGATATGTAAACATAGTATAAGTGCAAAACACTGAATGATATGTCAACTTTCAACATAGTTATCTAAGGAAGGATGGGAGTGGGGCTCTAGCCGTGTGTGTATGTATGTGTGTATATATATATATATATATATATATAACTATTTTATTCTTTAAGAGACACAAACCAAATTTGGCAAAGTATTAACATCTATTTATTCCTGGTGATAGGTATTTAAGTTTCTATTGAATTTTATTTTATTCTGTGTGTCTGAAAACTTCAATCTAATTAAAAAATATTTTTCAAGAAAGATCATTCTGCTTGATTTCAATGTAGTAGATAAACTGAAATGGGGGCAAGACTGGAAAAGGATAGACCGGTCAGAGAACTATATTAATCCAAGTAAGAAATGACAGCAACATGAACTAAGACCATGATAGTGGGAAGGAGAGAGATCTATATTACATACAAGTATGAATTAGGACTAGAGAGTTCTTCATACAGTTATGCAACCCTGGTATGCTTATAAGTCATTTTCTTTTCTTTAAGATCTCCTATATTGTTGAAATGTTTGTGCATATACACTAAACAAAAGTTAAAAAAAAAAGGACCCCCAATGTCTGCTTGTTTGGGGGTTGTCTTATAAAATTCAAGTTGAATTATATCACCTCTAGGTAGTGAACTTAGGCTGCCTTTCTACAAAATTATTTACTAAAAATCAAACCCTCAGGAGCCTCTATCCAGAAACTCCGCACCACTATTATTAAATTTGATTCACAGTATTATCATCATGTATGTATTAGGACCACCATGTACCAAAGACACATCCTTGTCAACCTGCACCAGTACTTGTCACATGAATGCTGGTAGCTTATAAACAAAGTCTAAAATTCATCATCTCTAATCATCACCTGAAAACAATTCTACAGACATGGGCCTCAATAGTTATTAACATTGGATCCAAACAGAATTACAGGCAAACTCGTTGTAAATTCCAAAAAGATACATAAGAACACCGAGATAATGAGTCAACCCTATTGAACAACAATGTCCTGATACACATAATTTGAATCTGAGAGCATCCTTTCATCAAAACTAGTTATTTCATATGATTCCATCTTATATATGTGTGCATGCATATACGTTCACACACATTCACGAGAATGCGCAGATGACAACCCAAACAGACCAGCTCTGATTAAGGGGAGAATGTAGGCCCAAGGCCCAGAGGTCCACTCTACTTCCTATCACAAAGCACTGCACTAACACCCTAGGACCCTGAGAGACACCATACGAAACATACTGCTCTCAGACAATTACCAAAAATATGCTAACCCTCAGCAGCCATTTGTATGTGTAATTTCTTTTGTTTAAATACTGAGGTAATGCAACTTTTAGAACTGAACACTAGTATCTTTCAGGTTGTCTGCTTATCAGCATAAACTGCCTAAGAAAGACTTTACTCGACAAAAAAAGGAAGAAAAAAAGGTAATGTACTCCTTTTACCCTCTGCTGTACATTTTTCCTCTTTTGTTCCTGCTCCTAACCTTTGCCCTGCCTTTGTCTTTCATTAGATGAAGTCAGATACAACTAACTCTGATCTCTGACTTACAAATATGAACTACTGCAAAGGTAATCACTCTCTAGTAGTTACAAGAAATGGTCACATTTTAGAGTTAGAACAGATCTAGGATTAGCCCTGTGACCTTGGTAAAGTCACTTAATCTCTGAGCCTGAATCTCCTTAACTGTAATAAGAATAATGCCACTTACCTCAAATTCATATAAAGCACTCAATACACTTTAAGTACTTAATAAACATAATCCCTTCCCCATCTTTCCCCTCCTTTCCTCCATCTGTCCCCAGAGTAACTGCTGTGTCTCTTGTCTTTAAGGACCAATACAGAAGAGGAGAACTTAGGAGGTGAAAAAAAAATCTTTCTAGATCACAGCAAGGTGCCTCTCAGGTAGTAAGCAAGAAGGGGCCAGAAAACAGGTATGAAGCAGCAGCCAGGGCTCCAAACACTACTCAACCAGAAGAGCTCTGCCTTTGTCCATAGATACTGGTGCACACCACAGGCTGTATTTGTTAAAATGGATCTGGTGGCTTTTAAAAAATGAATTCTGGGGGCCAGCCCAGTGGCATAGCAGTTAAGTTGGTATGCTCCACTTCGGCGGCCCAGGGTTCACAGGTTCGGGTCCCGAGCGTGAACCTATGCACCACTCATCAAGCCATGCTGCGGCAGGCGTCCCACATACAAAGTAGAGGAAGATGGGCACAGATGTTAGCTCAGGGCCAATCTTCCTCAGCAAAAGAGTAGGATTGGCAATGGATGTTAGCTCAGGGCTAATCCTTCTCACCAAAAATTCTGAAAGAAATCATCAGTGTTGACAATTCCACCTTTCACCAATATAAATACAAAAACTGCACCTTCAAGAGCCACTGACGTAAACTGCCTTCTTCAATGGTTCATTTCTTCCCTGTCAGAGGGTTTGCCCAGCACACAGCCCCCACAGCCACATCTTCTCTGTCAAAAGCAACCAGTACTGTTCAAGGCCCAATTCTTTGTGTTTCTGCAAAAAGGGAAATTTCTGGAAAGCTACTGGAGATGTCTCACAGAGGCAAAGGGTGGAATAACTAAATCATGGCAAGGGAAGGAATGCACACGAGCATGAGGAACAACTGGAACCAGGCACTCAAACAGCCAAGACACTTGCTTGTCAGAGAACGGGCATCGTTCTCTCTCACTGCAGACCAGCTTCCTTCAAAGAGTGGCAAATATGAACATGGAGCACTCAAGTACTACACCTTACTATACCTATCACCATAGAGGGATGATTCTCTTCCTTGGTTTCGGTTTAAAACTCCTAGAGAATTCTGACTGGCCCATGTGAAGGGAGGTAGGGGAGTAACCAAGTAGAGGAGGACTCTGGGAAGTCCCATTAGAACCATATGGTAAGGGACAGAGAGATGGAGAGATAGAACCCAAAAGTAAGGGGGTACTGTTCCCAGAAGGTAGAAAAGGAAACCAATATGATTACTATAGTGGGAGAGCAGGAAAAGCAGTTTATCGAATCAAAGAGATTTTGGTTAAAATTTTTATTTGATCAAGTAGCCAGCAATACACCCTGGGCAAATTATAATATCTGAGTTAGTTTCCTCATCTATAAAATGAGACTAAAGTAAGATTTAGAAAAAAAAGTCATAAAGTTCCTAAAATAGTTCCAGTACATAATAAGCATAAAGATAGAAATGTTTTATTAGATCACTAACTCATTAAATCTCACTTTTTTCACCAGTAAAGTCAGAAATAATTACTTAAATGTTTACACACTCATTGTATTAAGTGTTTATGAAAGTTCCTGTCATATAACAGCCATTCCTCTGTCATTCAGAATCACAGATTTTCAGGGGAATCAACCTGATGCTTGATTATCTCCAAGAAGAAATATTCAATGCCACCTCTACACTAAAAAAGTTCTTCCTTACGCTGAGCTGAAATCACTTCCTGTAGGTTTCATCCACTAGTTCTCAGTCTCACATATGATAAAAGTCCATTCCTGCTTCCCCATGGCAGGCCTCCAAATATTGGAGGCAGCCATGATGCCTCCCATTCTCCTGCCCAGGCTAATTTTCCCAGCTACACATTCCTATTCACCTTAATTATTCCATATAACATGATTTCAAGTATATCTCCCCTCCGAACATGTACCTATAGCCAGAAATGTGATAACTCAGGTGTGGAAGAGTCAGAATTGAGGCCTCCTTATCATTTCCCTTGTACCAACCACTACATTTCTTTTTGTCACATGTGGTGATAAGCCAGAAAGATATACTCCCCCCGCCCCGCCCCTTCCATCAACAATATGCTATTGGAATTAGTTTTTAGATGGAAGGATAGATCTTACATTTCTCCCTATTCAATTTCCCTTTGTCTGATTCAGCAGATCACATCAGCCTATCAAGATCAATCCTCAGTTCCTTAATCTGTCATCCAAAATCTTCACTATAGATAGTGATATTAGATAGTTAAGATAGTCAATATTGATGTTCAACAATCTTTCAGGGTCTCTCCCTTCCAAGTTTATGATAGGATGACACTTCCTCATCCACCCAACACTCAGGTTGGGTGTGGTCATACAACTTGGTTTGATCAATTAAATGTGAGTAGAAGTAATGTGATAGAATAAATGATTCAGGTAGACAAAAAGAATGAGAGAAAAATCACCAAAAAGGTTTAGTCTTGGCTCTGATAATAACTGTATAATCTTGTACAAGTTAACATCCTCTCCAGGCCTCAGTTCTCTCATCTAAGATTTGATCTAGATGATTAAAGTTTATTTCCAGTGTACCATCTGTTTTTAATGACTTCACATTTTATATATCTATAATGTCAGTTATAGGCATCTCACAAATATCTTTAACAAAAACTCCGAAGACTAATTAAATGCTAACAATTACTTTCAAAAGCAAGCAGAAAACACAAAAAGTATGCAAAGCATCAAGGACTGGAAGAAAACTGCATCTGTGATTAGCTTACTCTGGGATAGCAAAGAAAAACACCCAAACCTTATAAATCTAGAAACTGCAAGTTAAACTTTCTTTGCAATATAGACTATCTTTATCACTTTGTAAATAAAACCCCACAGTTTTCCATGGAATAACATGAAAAACTTTCAAGATATATTTTCCATAGTAAATCTCTGGATAAACAAATTTCTAAATCATCTAATACCATTTCCTATTTAATTTCTCCATCAGTTAAAACTAATAGACAAGAAAAAGAAAAGCCATCCAAACTGGAAAAGAAGTAAAATTATCTCTGTTCACAGACAACATGATCTTATATGCAGAAAACCCTAGAGATTCCACCAAAAAAAAATTAGAATAAATGAATTCTGCAAAATTGCAGGATACAAAGTCAATACACAAAAATCAGTTGTTTTTTTTAATACACTACCAACAACAATCTGAAAAGGAAATTAAGAAAACAATTCCATTTACAACAGCATCAAAAAGAATGAAATACTTGGTAACAAACTTAAGCAAAGAGGCGAAAGACTTGTACCATACGTTGAAAACTACAAAACATTGCTGAAAGAAATTAAAGAAGACAAATAAATGAAACGATATCCTGTGTTCGTGGATTGGAAGACTTTTAATATTGTTAAAATGTCCATACTACATAGAGCAATCTACAGATTGAACATAATCCCAACAATGTTTTTTATAGATTAAAAAATCCATCCTAAAATTCATATGGAATCTGAAGGGACTCCGAATAAGCAAAACAATCTTGAAAAAAAAGAACAAACTTAGAGGTTTCACATTTCCTGATTTCAAAACTTACTACAAAGCTACAATATTCGAAACAGTGTGGAACTGGCATAAAGACAGACCTATAGACCAACAGAACAGAACAGAAGCCAAAAATGAACACTTGCACATATACATACATTCAAACGATTTTGACAAGGGTGCCAAGACCATTCAATGGGGGAAAGGACAGTCTTTTCAACAAATGATGTTGGGCAAATTAGATATCCATATGCAAAAGAATGAAGCTGGACTCTTACCTTACACCATATACAAAAATTAACTCAAAATGGATCAAAGACCTAAACACAAGCTAAAACGATAACAGGAGAAAACCTTCATGACACTGAATTTGGCAATGATTTCTTGGATATGACACCAAGAGCACAGGCAACAAAAGAAAAAACAGATAACTGAACTTAAAAATCAAAACCTTTTGTGCATAAGGACACTATCAATGGAGTAAAAAAACCAACCTACAGAACAGGAGAAATATTTGTAAATCATGTATCTGATAAAGGATTAATATCCAGAAATACATAAAGAACTCCTACAATTCAAGAACAGTAACAAAAGAAAACAACTCGATTTAAAAAATGGGCAAAAGGACTTGAATAGACATTTCTCCAAAGATATACAAATGGCAATAAGCACATGAAAAGACGCTCAACATCACTAATCATTAGGGAAACGCAAAATATCACTTCATATACATTAGAATGGCTGTTATAAAAAAACAAAACAGAAAATAAATGCTGGTGAGGATGTATACAGAAAAATTGAAACTCTTGTGCATTGCTGGTGAGAAGGTAAAATGGTACAGCCATTAGTGCACGGATTACAGTATGGGGTTTCCTCAAAAAATTAAAACACATAATTACTATATGATCCAGCAATTCGACTTCTAGGGATATACCCAAAAGAAGTGAAAGCAGGGACTCAAACAAATATTTACATACCCTTGCTCATAACAGAATTATTCACAAGAGCCAAAAGGACACTTGGGAAGCAATCCAAGTGTCCATGAACAGATCAATGGATAAACAAATGTGTCATATACATACACTGGAATATTACTCAGCCTTAAAAAGGAAGGATATTTTGACACATGCTACAACATGGATGAATCTTGAAGACATTATGCTAAGTGAAATAAGTCAATCACAAATATTGTATGATTCCACTTATATAAAGCAGAATGGTGTTTGTCAGGGGTTGGGGGATGAAAGGAACAGAGAGTTAATGTTTAATGGGTATGGGAGTTTCATTTTGTGAAGAAAAAAGTTCCAGAGATGGATAGTGGTGATGGTTGCACAACGATGTGAATGTATTTAATCTCACTGAATTATACACCTTATAATGGTTAAAATGAGGGGCCAGCCCGGTGGTGTAGCGGTTAAGTTTGCACGTTCCGTTTCGGCAGCCCAGAGTTCACCAGTTCGGATCCTGGGCACGGACCTACTCACTGCTCACCATGCTATGCTAAGGTAGTGTCCCATATAGAAGAGCTACAACTCTACAACTATGATACACAACTATGTACTGGGGTTTTGGGGAGAAAAAAGAAAAAAAAAAGAGAAAGGCAACAGATGTTAGCGCAGGGCCAATCTTCCTCAAAAAAATAAAAGGTTAAAATGATAAATTTTATGTATGTATATTTTACCACAATAAAAAAACTAATAGAAAAATACCTTTTGCTTCTACATAAATGAATAATTTAGAATTTAGGATAAAATATATTTTTGTTTAAGTTTAGAATGAGAATTTTTTTAACACCCGAGGTAAACGGTATTCTGATGAATTCTATCACATACAAAAACCAAAAAACAGTGATGAAGACCTATATCCCTAAATATTTTATGTCACTGTTCAGATAGAATAGGAAAGTAAGTATAAATCATTTGATCTAAAATAAGCAAAGCAGAGTGTAACAAGAAAAAAAAATTAACAGGCAATTTAAAAGGAAAACTATATCTACTTAAATGTTTCAAAAAAGTACATTGGTGATTAGAAAAGATCTTTTTTCAAGGCAAGTTTTTAAAGACAGAACTTCCTTATACTTAACTAGTGAAAAAAATCATAAGTATACAAATATCAATGCTAAGTATTATTTGTACTAGCACTTGAGAAAAAACTAATTACAATCTTTTCCTAATATTCTGGTTCTAAATCCCCACTATGAAGCAACTCTGGGTCACTTCATAGAGTAACATGCTTCCCATGGATAAAAGCACTACACACAAAAAATTATATTTACAAAAATATTAATATTTAGGGGGAAAATTATTGCCTTTAAGTTTTTAACAACTTCTGGCAAATTTTCCTCCCTGATTTCTTCTGGATCTTCCACAGCTTTGCACACCACACTGCACTTGTTCATTGACTTCACAGATATTTCTCAAAGCCTTACCTAAACACAAGCCAAACTTACCCTTTACAAACATTTAACCAAGACCAGGACTCTAAATCAAGGTAATTCTGATTAATTTTATATAGATAAGAAAACATCTGCAGAAAGTCTCTTTTCCTCTAAATCACCTTCAGTAAGGTTCTCCTAAATGTTGCCTGAAATTACTTCCATAGTAACCTACCAACAATTCAACTCAAATTTACAGAGCTTATTTTCAGTGTTTATAGAAAAAGAAAACCTATTAATTTTTTACGGTTAGATAAAGCTATACTGAGTCAATATTTAAAATGCTCCTATCATACCCCCTTATTAAGAGCATGCAATCTTACATCTAAGGTGCTTGCCCCACCTCATCTTGTTTCTCTAAGACTCTCATAAGATAATACTTTTTCACGATTATTTGCCTAGTGTAACATTTAGAAGATAATTTATTTAGCATTCCCCGCAATTCTTTTTTTTTTTTTTTTTTTGTGGGGAAGACCAGCCCTGAGCTAACATCTGTTGCCAATCCTCCCCTTTTTGCTGAGGAAGACTGGCCCTGGGCTAACATCCGTGCCCATCCTCCTCTACTTTATATAGGACGCCGCCACGGCATGGCTGACAGGCAGTGCGACGGCGGGCGCCAGGGATCTGAACTCACGAACCCCGGGCTGCCAAGCGCGGACTAAACTGCTGCGCCACCGGGCGGCGCCCCCCCCCCCCCCGCAATTCTTTTTGTCATTCTTCCAGATGTAACTCTCCACTCATCTGATCTACAAATAATGCTTTTCTAACCATATGAAGTAAAAATTTAACCATCGTAAAATCCGCTATCTAGTTTATACATTCAAAATATACTCAGGTTGAAATAAAAAGCCATAACTTTCCATCAAAGCCCAAGGAATTTAAATCTTCTAGCCTAGGGTACCCAACCCAAAAAGAGACACAAACTTAGGTTCAACAATATCTGAGGGACCAATCACAGGAAGCCACCTGTTCAAAAAAATTTTGGTCTCAGGACCCCTTCACACTTTTAAATTATTGAAGAATTGATGACTCCAAAGAGTTTTTGTTTATGGGAGTTATTTATGTTGATGTCTACTGTATTCAAAATTAAAACTGAGAAATTATTTAAATATTTATTTTTAATTCACTTAATATATGCCACTTATCAATATAAATAACTATGAAAATAATTATTTTTTAAAAATTAATGAAAAGAGTGGCACTGTTCTACATTTTTACAAATCTCTCTAATGTCTGGCTTAATAGAAGACAGCTGGAGTCTCATAGCCACTTCTGCATTCAATCTAAGTTATCCTGGTTCAGGTATGTAAAAAAAACCTCTACTCATAACTAGATAGAAAATGGCAGCACGTTTTAAAAGCCTTTTCAGATAATTGTGGATATTCTTCTTTAATACTACATCAAAACTTGACTAGTGGTATCTCTTAAAGGTTAGTTGCAATGATGAAGTATGAAACTTGACAATGAACTTTTCATTCTTTTTCACACTGAAATCCATGTATTTTGAATGTATCTTCTACCCATGAATGATTTTATAACATCATGAATCAGTCATTTGGAAAATGCTCGTTCACCAAGTTAATCAGGTCTTCCAACTATTGACACACTTCATTATATACAATATCAAAAAGTCACATTTATTAATATCACTACCAATATTATCAGAAAAGTCTTAAGTACTGTGAAGCTGCCACGCTCAAGGTGGACAAAACAGATTTTCTCAAAATCTGATTTTTTCTGGAAAGCTCAAATTTTATCAATAGTAACAAATACTGATAGTTGCTTTCCTTGAAGTGACAAGTTCATTTGTTCCTTTTCAAAAAAATGTTTGCCAAATATCCAAGTATGGATAACCATAGTTTGTTACTTGTTCTTTCAAGTAAAAAGGTATTTCATGAAAAAAAAAAGCCTAGTTCAGCTATCAATACCATCAAGCAAGTGCTTTTACTGTGCAGTGCGTACCCATTTTATCATACAGATGCTCAGGGTCAAGATTAATAAAATTCTTTTATACTTAAAAACAGTCTTAAGGGAAATGGCCCCCTTTTTTTTAAACTGTGAGTACACAGAGGTAAAGCTTACTAGACAGTTTGGTGCCACTGCTGTGATTCCTAATAAGATACCAGCAGTTTTACTCACCATTACTTTTGTATGATTAGTGCAAAGGTCAGCAAAGTAAAAAGGGCATATAACATTTTATTGTTATTATGAGAACAGTTTTGACTTCAGGGACTCCAGGGGTTCATGGAGCACACTTTGAGAACTATTGGTTTATATGTACCAAGTCTCTAAGATACTATAAACTACTGATCCTAAATTCAATAACAGAACATCCTAAACTAGCCTCTAAGAAACACTCAGTTAGCTGCTGTTTCCAAAGAAAGAAAAAACAGCAGGCCCAAAGTGTGCAGCAAAGGATTAACCTTGGCAAGGAAAGGTTTGGCCTTTCCCCAGCTCCTGGGAGGTAACCTCTAAGCCCTTGGAATGTCCTGTTTGACAAAAGTGTCTTTGTTTACCTAGGGACCTTGGGCCACAACAGACAGTTTAATAATGTGATTTAGGGTGAGGGCTTTGGGCCATGCAGTATCAGCTCGACCTCTGGAGGAGCTGGAGACTAAGATCAGTTACAGGGGTAGCCAGCCATACATATGTGACTGACACCCAATAAAAACCTTGGACACCAAGGCTCAGATGGGTTTCCCTGGTTGGCAATACTCCATGCAGGTTGTCATACATTGTGGCCAGGAGAAATAAGCACTGTCCACACAACTCCACTGGGAGAGGACAACTGGAAGTTTGCACCTGGAACTCTCCTGGACCTTACTCTTTGTGCCTTTTCCTATTGCTGGTTTTTACCTGTATCCCTTCACTGTAATAAACCATCACCATGAATATAAAAGCTTTGCTGAGTTCTGTGAGTCCTTCTAGCAAATTACTGAATCTGAGAGTGGTCTTCAGGACCTCCCAAGCTGTGCAAAGTTAGTTACAATCCAACTCCTGAGTATATAAAAGCCAATTCCCCACCTACAAGTTTCTCTACACAAGACATTTAGTTTTGCCCAGGGCCAAAAACTGGTGTGTGTGTGTGCCTGCGTGCGCACATGCAGGCTCCATGGATCCATAACTGCCAAACTCCAAATTATCTACCAACGCTTTCTCCAAGCTGCTTGCTTAAAGCAGAGTTTCTCAACCTCTGCAATATTGACATTTTAGAGCAGATGATTCTTTGTTGGGGATGGATGTCCTGTTTGTTGTAGGATGTTTAGCAGCATCTCTGGCCTCTACCCAACACATGCCAGTACAGTCATGCGTCACTTAACAACACAGATATATTCTGAGAAATGTGTCATTAGGTGGTTTCGTCGTCGTGTGAACATCATAGAGTGTACTTATACAAACTTAGATGGTATAGCCTACTACACACCTTAGTTATATGGTACTAATCTTACGGGAACACCATCGGATATGTGATCGATCATTGACCGAAACTTCATTATGTGGTATATGATTGTGGCATCCTTTCTCTTTCCCCAGTTATAACGATCAAAAATGTCCCCAGTCATTGCAAAATACTCCCCGCCTCCTGCCACTGAGAATAACTCTTTTGGAGGAAAATCATCTAGGAAGGCTGACCTCCCATTTTTGTTGCTGTTGTTACAAAAAAAAGGAAGAAATTCCATTTTAGCTCTATCTTCTCACCTTTCCTAAATTTAATTATTTGATCACGGAAAGCAATTGTCCACTCTGAGTCTTACCTACAAACAATACTTGGAAAATAGTACTGAACTAAACTCTTCTTTCTAGGGGAATCAGTCAGGTTACCAATTTCAGAAGTGGAGGAAACCTCTAATAATGATCTTTCAGTAAGGCTACATATATATCTTCTGTACTTTATGCATATTACTGCACATCAGAGAAGGAAGATAGGCCAGTGTTTCTCAACCTTGGAAGTGCACATCAAAATAACCTGAGATGCTTTTTAAAAAAATACAGGTATCAGGGTCCCATCTCAGATACATCTAATCAGAATTCACTACTCATCCAACAATTATTTGAATGTCTACTAGACGCAAAGCATTATTTTAGGTGATGGGGATACAGTAGTAAATAATAGACATGGTCCTTGTCCTCTTTGAACACACATTCCAGTAGAGGGAGACAGACCAGAAACACGTAGACAAATAAACAGAATTACTTCAGATAGTGCTCTAGGGAAATAAAACAATATAATGGAACCAATTTCCTGCATTCTCACCAATATCAGTAGAGATATTATCAAAGTATTGAATGTGGTAGATGAAAATATCATTTTGCATTCTAGTATTTAGAAAGCCCGTGACATAATTATATACCTAAATTCCTTGTATGTGTTTGGTGCTAGGCAAAACTGTGGCCCTTACTCCTTGGGAAATTTTAAGCTCAAGACTAAATAGGTAAATTCTCTCACAGTTTTAATTCTAACTTCCATTAGTTCAATGAAAACATTGTGTTAAACTCTTGAAAATGGTAGAGTTTAAAGATTTTTATGAGTAAGGGAAAAAAAGAGCTCCTGCACTCCTAAAGGCAACTGCAGGCAACAAGTGAGAGTAGTCCAGAAACAAGATCATCTCCTATAGAAGTTACTCAAAGGAAAAAACATCATTGACAAGCTGACAATCACAAGGACTGTTTATAACAGAATCTGGCAAGACTGGGGGAGGGGATTTTTTTTCCTTTCATTTTATACTTCTGTGAAGAACTGGTAGCAAAACCCTGAAATATGTAAGCTTTTTGCTCTTCAATTTTTCCTAAGAAGCAAAAACAAAACCTCTTATATATCCTTTCTATGGTTAAAAAAAAGTTGAGTACCAAACAAGAAAAAGATCAAACACTTCTCTGTCATATAAAAACTACTAAAAGGTACCGCACTTATATACACCCAGCCTTTCAGAATTAGCAAAAAAAAAAAAAAAAAAGGTCAGATGGTAGAAGATGTCTATCTAATGTTTTCCATACACACAAACAGTAAGCCATCTTGTTCATCCTGTAACAGGAGTTCTCAAATTGTTGTTTTACAAACTTCACTGACAGCTCTCATGGTTCCTACTGTACAAACTATGTATCGGTCTGTCACAAATCTGTAAATATTTTATGCCTGCAAGAAGTAGCTACTTAGATATAAACAGCTTTTAATTGCCCAAAAGAATGAAGAAGGAATTCCAAAGAAAAAGGCAAAGTCACCTTCCTCTTAGAGCCTGTGGTTTGTCACTGTCATCTCTAAACAAGCATTCAGAACTTTCTTAGAAAGTCCTTTCCTCAGGGTTCAAATCTGATGACAAAACTCTGTATAAAATCTCCCATGGTTGCTCCCCACAGCTATAAGGTTCAAGTCTCATAGATCACAACACAAGATACTTCAGGAATTGGCCCCAACATATTTCCCCCCCGGCCTTATCTCCTTCTCAATACTCACTCAACTTAATAGCATGTATAAGATCATAAGGCACATGGTCCCCAATTGAGAAGATAGGAGGGGACTCACTAACTCTAACATGTATTCTTCAGGAGCTGGAGATGAGAGTCAAATACTAAAGGAAGTTTTTCAGGACGAAAGGAAGTGACACCAGATAGTAACTGGAATCCATATGAAGAAATAAAGAACACTGGCAAAGGTAATTACAAGTAAACGAAAAATGACAATATAAAATAAAAGATAGTATAAATATGTTTTTATTCTCTTGATTTAAAAGCTAACTGCATAAAATAATTATAAAATTTTATTGTTAGGCTGATAACATATAAAGATGTAATATATATGACAATAATAGCACAAGAAAGAGAGGAGGGAATGAAGCTATACTGGAGGAAGGAAATGACATCAGACAGTAACTTGAACCCACAAGAAGAAAAGAGAGTATCCGAAATGGTAAATATGTTGGTTAACACAGAAGATTATAAACATTTTTCTCCTTTCTACTCTTTTTTTAAAAGGCATACATTGTTTAAAGTAATAATTAAAACACTGTATTGTTGGGTTTATAAATGAATATTATATAAATATATGTTCATATATAAATATATGAACATAATGTAAGTATAAATGAACATAATATATATGACAATAACAGCACAAAGAAGAGAGGAGGAAATGGAGCTATACTGGAACATTATTAGTACTAATCTGAAATAAACTGTGATAAACAGATATATACTGTAATCCCTAGAACAAACACTAAGAAAAATATAATTTAAAGAAATTAAAATGGTAAAAAGAAAATTAAAAAGGTGATAAAAGAGGAACAAAAAAGACATGAGCTATATAGAAAACAAAGATCAAATGGGAGATGTAAATCCAACCATTTCAAAAATAACATTAAATAGGAAAGGACTAAATACTCCATTAAAAAGACAGATTGTTGGAATGGATAAAAAAAGCAATACCCAAAAATACGCTGTCTACAAAAGACACTTTAGATTCAAAGATACAAATACGCTGAAAGGATGGAAAAAGATATAACACACAATAACCATCAGAGAACTAGAGTAGCTATACTAATATCTGAGAAAATAGACAAGTAAAAAATAATGTTAATCAAGACAAAGAGGGACATTTTATACTATTGAAAGTATCAATTCAACAAGAAGATATAATAAATACAAACATATACATCTAAAAAAACAGCCCCAAAATAGGGGAAGCAAAAAATGAAAGAAATGAAGGGAGAAAAGAGACTTTAATACCCACCCCCTTGATAATGGGTAGAACAAGTAAACAGGAAATCTACAAGAATACTGAATTTAAACAACACTATTAACCAACTTGACCTAACTGCCATGTACAGAAGACTCCACCCAACAACAGAATTCACATTCTTCTCAAGCACACATGGAATATCATCCAGGACAGACCACATGCTAGGCCATAAAACAAGTCTCAAATTCAAAAGAATTAAAATGATACAAAGAATGGTCATCAATCACAATACAATTAAATTAGATAACAATAAAAAGAAATTTGGGAAATCCACAGACGTTTGGTAAGACACTTCTAAATAACCCATGGGTCAAAGACGAAATCACAAGGGAACCTAATACATTTTGAGCTGAACAAAAAAAAAAAATACATATATATCAAAAGGTATAGGATAGTTAACACAGTACTTAAAGGCAAGTTTATAGCTGTACACATCAATGTTAGAGAAGAAAGATCTCAGGTAAGCTTCCATCTTAAGAAATTAGGGAAAAAAAAGAAAGCAAAATAAACCCAAAGCAAGGAGAAGGAAAGAAATTATAATTAGAGGGGAAATCAATACCATAGAAAGGAGAAAAAAAGAGAGAAAAATCAATAAAACCAAAGTTGGTTCTCTGAAAAGACAACAAAATTGACAAACCTTTAGCTAGACTGACCAGGAAAAAAAGAATGAGGACAAATTACCAAAATCAGGAATGGAAAGGGGTATATCACTAACCACCTTAGAGAAATTAAAAGGATTACAGTCAAGTGCCACTTAACAACAGGGATACGTTCTGAGAAATGCACCATTAGGCGATTTCATCATTGTGTGATTGTTATAGAGTGTACTTACACAAACCTAGATGGTATGGCCTACTACACACCTAGGTATATATGGTATAGGCTACATGGTACCAGTCTTATGGGACCACCATTGTATACACAGTCAGACATTGACCGAAATGTCATTATGCAGCGCCTGACTGTATAAGGGAATACTATGAACAACTTTATGCCAACAAATTAGACAGTTTAGATAAAACAAACAAATTCCCTGAGAGACACAAATTACTGAAACTGACTCAAGAGGAAACAGAAAATCTGAATAGACCTATAACAAGCAAAGAAACTGATGTGTAATTTAAAAGCTTACTGTAAAGAAAAGTCCTGGCCCACATAGCTTCACTGGTGAAGTCTATCAAACACTTAAAGAAATAATACTGATCTTTCACAAACTCTTCTAGAAATGAGAGAACACTTCCCAATTCATTCTATGAGGCCAACGTTACCCTCACACCAAAGCCAGACAAAGACATCACAAGAATAGAGATACAAAAATCCTCAACAAAGCATTAGCAAGCTAAATCCAGCAACAAACAATAGGGATTATAGTTTGGCTATTTTTCAAACATTAAACATAAACTTACCAAACAACCCAGCAATTCCACTCCTATGAATCTTCCCAAGAGAAATTAAAACATGTTTCCATGAAGATTTATATATGAATATTCATAGCAGTATTATTCATAATTGTCAAAAATGGAAAACAATTCAAATTTCTATCAACTGGTGAATGGATAAACAAAATGTGGCATATCCATACAATGGAATACTATTCAGCAACGAAGAATTCATGTTACAACATGAATGAACCTCAAAAACATTTCTACTAATGAAAGATCCCAGACAAGAATATCATACATTGTACGATTCCATTTCTATGAAGTGTTCAGAAAAGGTAAATTTATAGAGACAGATCACTAATCAGTGCTTGCCTGGGGTTGAAGGTGGGATCAGAAGTGACTGCAAAATAAGGATGAGGTATTGTGATTTTTAATAAGAAATATACATTTGGTCTTCATCCCCCTTCCTGGCACAGAGCTCCTAAAGACCTTGGAATTTCCTGTGAAGAGAGCAATAAAGGTGTCTTTTGTTATGTTAATGAGCCAACTTTTGGAAAACACCTAAGGATGGGGCCTGGTTGCCAGGATTTTTCAATTTAATCAATCATGTCTACGTAATGAGGCTTCCATAAAAACCCAAAAGGATGACATTTGGAGAGTTTCCAGGTTGGTGAACACGTGGAGACTCCAGGAGAGTGGCACACCCAGAGAACATGGAAGCTCCGTGCCCCTTCCCACACACCTTGCCCTATGCATCTCTTCCATCTGGCTGTTCCTGAATTATATCCTTTGATAATAAGCCAGTAATCTAGTAAGTAAAATGTTTCTCTGAGTTCTGTGAGCTAATTAATCAGGAAGCTTCGATTTATAGCCAGTCAGTCAGAAGCTCAGGTGATAACCTGGACTTTCAATTGGCTTCTGAAGGTGGGGGGTGGGGGGCATTCCTGTAGGACTAAGCCCTTAACCTCCGGGATCTGATGCTATCCCCAGATAGGTAGATTCAGAATTGAGCTGAATTGTAGGATACCCATCTGGTGTCAGAAATGTGCTGAGTGCAGCAGCAGTGTGAGAATAAAGGAGAAACACACAGGAGGAGAACTGAGGTTTTCCAAAGGTATCTTTTTGGGTGATGGAAATGTTTTAAAACTGGATTGTGGTGATGGGTGTACAACTCTTTAAATTTACTAACATAATTGAATTGTACTCTTAAAACAGGTTTATTTTATGGTACATAAATTACACCTCAATAAACTGTTAAAAAAAAAAAAAAAAGGAGCCACTGGTCTAATCAATCACTAGCTCCCTGAATCCACCTTGAAAGGTTGATCAGCCAGACAGGGTCTTTGTTGTAGACAACACAACAGAAAATGACTAAATTTTAGATAGCTGAATTGGGTAAAAAGGAGGATTTTCTGACAGGGTAGTTAGGTACATAGGAATGTGGAACCAATGAAAGCTATACAAATTCAGCACATTTTAGAATAAACGTTGTTCAGAGGGAAGGTTACCTGAAGGGTGGGTCAGATTTGTTTCCAGGGATAATAATGAAAGGATATTATATATACTGAGTCTTAACAAATGACAATGGAAAGGAAAATGTTTTCACTATTTTAATCAAAGAAATGCAACTCAAACGACCTCGATTCACTGCTTTACACTGATTTGAAGTAAGCAATATTTTAAAAGTTATATTGTAATATATGGCTTACCCAAACAGAAATAGCCTTGTTAAGGCTGAATTCTGTAATGGTTGTTGCTCACCTGGTTTTACTCAATCTGAGTATTAGAATCTTGATTAATAGGTAGTGTCCATCCAGACACCAATATTTAACAACGTGCAGGAGCAGGGAGAGAAATGCAAAAAAAAGAAAAATAAGAAATAATACATCCAAATCTCATATGAGGATATGATTAGGAGTACAGTAGAAGAATGGTCTGAGAAAGACAAATGCACATTTATTCCTCTGAGTCAAAATAAGGGAAAAAAAGATTAGAGGCAGAAAGCAAAGTATAGAAATAAATGATTTGCAATAAGGAAGGGGATCAATAAGAAAGCTTACATAGATAGGCACACTTCTCTTAGTAAATTAGGAGATACAACTACATGTTAAAATGGAGAAAGGCAGAAATTAAAGATGAATGGATATAGAAAAGATATGATAAGGATTGTTACATAGCCAGAAAAGTGCAACCGAAGTTAGACATCAGAAAACTAGACTATATTCAGCTTGGTTTCATTACTTTCTTCACCAATTTTCAGGGGTCCCAGAGCTGAAACAGAGAATACACATGGCAGGAGTAATCCACAGGTTGACTGAGAAAGTCAAGGGTATATAGGAGTTTAAATTGTTTGGGTAAGTGATCATTTACCGAACAACTACTATATACTAGACACTTTGTCAACATTCTCACAATCCAATGAAAATACTGCCATGCCCATTTACAGATTAAAAATATTCAGACAGCGGAAACAACCCGATATCCATCATGTGATGAATGGATGAGCCAAATGTGGTAGATACATAAAATGGAATATTTTCAGGCAATAAAATAAATGAAGTTCTAACACATGCTACAATATGAGTGAACTTTGAAAACCTTATAAGTAAAAAAAAGCCAGTCACAAAAGACCACATATTATATGATGCCATTTATAAAAAGTGTCCAGAATAGGCAAATGCATAGAGACAGAAAGTAAATTAGTGGTTGCCTAAGGCTAAGGGAAGGGAGGGGAGCTTAGGAGGAATGGGAGTGACTGTTAATGGGCAGGGGGCTTCTTTTTGAGGTGATAAAAGTGTTCTAAAATTAGATTGTGGTGATAGTTGCACCACTTATGAATTTACTAAAAAACCCCACAGAATTGTATATTTTAAATGGGTAGATTTTGAGGTATGTGAATTATATATCAATGAAGATGTTAAAAAAACAAACTCAGGCTCAGATTTAGCTTCTTTGCCCAAGGTTTGCCCAGATTTAGTTTCTTTGCACACAATAAGAAAGTGGCAGAGCTGCCTAAATCTCTCAAGTCAAAGTCCTTTTCAATATAATAGTAGCTACCATTTAGTAAGTGCCAACTATGTGCCAAAGGTTTTACACATTCCCATTTAATTCAACAATTCTGGGAGACAGAATTTACCACCCTTTTCTAGGTGAGGAAACTCAAACTTAAGAGAAATAACTTGCCCAAGGTCACAGAGGTGATAAATGAATGAGCCAGAATTAAAAGCATGTGATCTATCATTTCAAACATTCAATTAAGACTCTCATCGTCTGCCATATCCATGTATGACATTCACTGCTATTTACTTAACAATTTTCTTTAAATCATTAAGGCTTCTCTTGCCTGACAAAGCCACAGGAAAGAATGGAGCTATAACCTGAGAGGGTAGTATTGAGACTAAGGACAGCAGTAGAAAAGGTAGAGGATGAGGATATAAGACTGACATAACAGCACCAAGGGCAGGAAGTACAGGCAACTTCCACTGACAAACAAGGCTTGCTGAGAAAAGGGTACAGTCGGATAAGGGGATGGGAACGGAAAGAATGAACAAGTTGCAAGAGGCAG
This sequence comes from Tapirus indicus, assembly GCA_031878705.1. Taxonomy (NCBI): domain Eukaryota; kingdom Metazoa; phylum Chordata; class Mammalia; order Perissodactyla; family Tapiridae; genus Tapirus; species Tapirus indicus. Next base: position 21,647,691 of record CM062920.1, read on the forward strand.
AGGACTGAGATGAAGGGGAAGAGACTGAAAGTATGTATAATTTAGGAGTTGAAGTTCAAGAGGTTGGGGCAAAAGGACTAAAAGAAAGGAGGCTGAAGTGGAAAAGCAGAAATGAAAGATGGGTAGTATTGGGGTGATAGCTGGAGGAGGGCTGGGTGGTGACGAAGACAAAACGAAGAAGAAACCTACAGAATGGTTATTATGAAAGGATGCAATGGAGTGAGCTGGGAGATTCCCAAATAGGCCAGAGGAAAGTGAGATTGAAGCAGGATACCAGGCTATGCTCGAGTCTGGGCTTAGAAGCAAGGAAGTGTCAGTTAACATCTGGTAATCGAAGTAGACAGGTCACTCACATAAAATCTCAAGAAACACACTAGTAGTAAATGCTGTCCTACACTTCAGAAAACACAACCCTAACCAATACTGCTCAAATCAGGAGTTCAAGGCTTGTAAGGAGGTCAGTTTGCGGCCAAATTGAACCTAGCAGACTAGGTGAACTAGGTTCTAATACAGCAAAACTCAGGTTCACTGTGGGTGAAGAAGGGGGAGAAACCAACAGTGAAAGACGCTGTGGTCAGAGAAAAGAAATTCCAAGTGCAAACCTGTGGCTCCAAGAGGCCAGCCCGGTGGCACAGTGGTTAAGATCACACACTCTGCTTTGGCCTGGGGTTTGCAGGTTTGGATCCCAGGCGTGGACCTACACACTGCTCATCAAGCCATGCTGTGGTGGCGTCACACATACAAAACACAGGAAGACTGGCACAGATGTTAACTCAGCGACAATCTTCCCCAAGCAAAAAGAGGAAGATAGGCAACAGATGTTAGCTCAGGGCCAATCTTCCTCACTAAAAAAACCCACAAAAAAACAAAAAAATGGGGCTCCGAGATACTGAGGAAACTAGAAGGTGAGCAAGTAAGGAGTTCATTTGACTTTATAACAGAATCTGGAAGCCTTAGAAGGTGGAACACTGCTAGTAAGGAAGAGAAAACACCAACAGGTTGATTAGTGACATTTCAAAAGCAATAATTCAATAGCCAAAACACAGGAGGTTCTAAAACCAATAATGCACCAGGACATGCAAAATAATCCATGTATTATTAATCATCTGTAATAGTTAAGCAGTCAGTACATCTAAATTTAAGTGAAGGTGATATATAGACATTCAGCCTTATGATAAAAGATAAGCTGAAAATAATTTGTTTTATTGAGGGACTCTATTTAAAATAATTTACAATAAATTTCTTTAAAATAGCAAGGTCACTCATTGTTAATTGTGTGGATTAATCATTACTTAACATATACACAATCTTCCAGAACATTTCTGCAGTACATCTGTACCATATTTCATTTATACCTCTTGACTAGTTTCTAAATTGGGAAATACCCCAACCAGGTTCCCTCTCATTGTCCCTGCTACAGTACCAAATGAGAATGTTTTAAAGGTTACAGCCCTGTGTCTTCAGGTATTGAAGTCTCTTGATTCCAGACATCTCTATTTGAATCAATCAAGCTCTCACAGATATGCTAGTTTCTAACTACCTGCCTATGCCTTGGATTAGGCCACTTACTGGATCTACCTAACACTACACTTGCTATTCTGATCTATTCTCCTGGTTTCAACTCCATTGCTCACCCTTGATGCTGCCGTTTACTTTTACATCCGTTAAAAGCCAACTGTTGTTAACCCTCAAGTCCAACTAACCCCATTTCTCCAGAATGCAGCTGCCACTTGCAGAGCTGTTAATAGTTCTCCCAGGGACACTCTTGGCATGACCCAGACTGACACTCTGGAACTACACACTGCCTAGCATGTCAGCTCTCAAAAAGCAGGGGAAGGGGCCGGCCCGGTGGCACAGCGGTTTAGTTCACGCTTGGCAGCCCGGGGTTCGCAGGTTCGGATTCCGGGCGCCTGCAGACGCACTGCTTGTCAGCCATGCCGTGGCGGCGTCCCATATAAAGTAGAGGAAGATGGGCACGGATGTTAGCCCAGGGCCAGTCTTCCTCAGCAAAAAGAGGAGGATTAGCAACAGATGTTAGCTCAGGGCTGGCCTTCCTCACCAAAAAAAAAAAAAAAAAGCAGGGGAAAACTCTCACCATTCACAGGACTATCCAATATGGAAGCCTCTTGTTTACCCCTCTACAAACACACACACATATAAAAATCTTCCAAAGTCCTGTTTGAATTATCTGACTTTATCCTAATTAACTTACACTAATAAGAATACAATAAATACTAAAGATAGTAAGTAGATCCTTTCTGACTTTCACTATTTCTAACTCAAAAGTTCCCTCAAAAGGAAAAGGGGAAAAGGAAATGCAATCAATAAGACATTTCTTAAAAAAAAAAAAAAAAAAAAAAAACCTTTGGTTAACTGCAGGAAAAGTTTAACAATATAATCTGCACAAAGACTAAGATTTGGAGTTCTCTTAAATAAAGCATTCGATTCTTTCTTGGTGGTAGAGATTAAGAAAAAATATACACTCAAAGGAAATACTCCCATGTAACACAAATCTACCAAAAATGTACTTGTAGTTTTTGCTCCTCTAAATGGGTATTTTATACAGGTTATCTATGGCTCTTGCCCACTAAGGATGCAAGAGAACAATATTACAAGAGAAACATGGGTAAATAAAATCCCATTAAAATAAACTTCAAGGACCCCCAACTCTACCATTGGGTTCAATTAGCCATTTCTCCCTTGATGTTCTCAAAGCACAGGTAAAATAATTGCCTTTATCTAATTCCATCTTATCCCATACTAGTATCCCCAGTATCAAGGACCAGCAGGTAGTAGGCATACAAATGTTTCTCTAAAAAAATAATCAGCACATTAAGTGTAACCATTTCCATGAAAATTATTACAAAGAAAACACAAGTATTTATATACTGTATAAGTTCTAGAAGTCAACAGTTGAAGATTAACCTACCATATAAATGAGTTTAAAAATACAAAATAGTACAAACCAAGGACAATGATTCCCAAATCAGAATCTGAATAATAATCTAAGAAGTTATATTGATTAAAGTAACAGTGGATGTTACAATACATAAATCCCAAAAACTGTGTCATAAGTTTATTTTTATTTCATGCTTACATGAAGTCCAAAAATCCATGTTAATGATCAACTAGGGGTATGAAGAAGCTGGAGATGACCCAGGCTGACAGAGGTTCAGCCCTCTTTGATCCATCATTTCCAAAGTTGCTCTGGCAGATAATACCCAGCCAGCAGGTGGAGAAAAGAGAGGACTGTTCAAGGGAGGTTTGTACTTGCCAAGGCTGAAGAAACACTCAATCATATGGTCATCCCCAAATGCAAGAGGGGCTAGTAAATGTACGTTAATTGGGATCCAACAGAAAAGGAAACAAGCTTGGTGCAGAGCAAGCCAGTCTTTACCACAAGAGGTTTTAAAATACAGATTCTGGGGCTTTAGCCTAGGTGATCCTCATTCAGCAGGTCTAACAGGACCACAAGAATCTGTATTTAGGCTGGCCAAGTGATTCTGATGTATGCCCAAATTAGGAATTACTGGCTTAGAAAGTAAAGAGCTTGGGGTAAATAGGGAAAACATTTCCATGAAAAAGTTTAAAACAATGTGCTGGATAAAAAGAACGCTAAAAGGTGATGAAAAAAATTAAGCCTTTGTGCCTAAGAGAATATGGGTGCAACGTGGGAAATTCTTCCCTCCTTTGGCCTGAGACAGCAGTCTCTCATGGCTCTCTTCCCAACTCTGGTAGCTGCTTCTCAGGCTTTCTTTCCTCCACTCATGCCATATTCTCCATTATAGTCTCCTTGGCCAAGGGCTCTTCTCATTCCTTGAGGGATCTCATTCACGACCATTACCACTGAAAACACTTTTCTCTGAGCCTAGCCTCACATTTAACTGCCTACTATAACAACACTTTTCTGTTTAAATATCCCACTACGACCTCAATATATCCAGAACTGAATCCATCTTACCTTCAAACCAGCTCCTCTTCTTGCATGCCCTATCCACCTAGGACCCCTGATCAAAACCCTAGGAGTCACTGATAAATTGGACTTTATAATTAAAAGCTTTTGTGCTTCAAAGAATATCGCCAAGAAAGTAGAAAGACAAACTACAGAATGGGCGAAAATTTTTGCAAATCATCTCTCTGATAATAGACTTGTATTTAAAATATATAAAAAATTCCTACAACTCAACAATAAAAAGACAAATAGCTCAATTAAAAAATGGGCAAAAGATCTGATGAAAAGATGGTCAACATCATTAGCCATCAGGCAAATGCAAATCAAACGATAAGGAGATACCACTTCACACACACTAAGATGGCTATAATATATTAAAAAAAGACAAGGGCCCGCCTGGTGGTGCAGTGGTTAAGTTAGCGCGCTCTGCTTCGGCAGCCCGGGGTTCACAGGTTCAGATCCCAGGCACAGACCTACGCATCACTTACCAAGCCATGCTGTGGCAGGTGGCCCACGTAAAGTAGAGGAAGATGGACACAGATGTTAGCTCAGGGCCAGTCTTCCTCAGCAAAAAAGAACGGGGATTGGCAGCAGATGTTACCTAAGGGCTAATCTTCCTCAAAAAAAAAAATGACAACAGTAAGTGTTATCGAGGATCTGGAGAAACTGGAACCCTCATACACTGCTGGTGAAAACATAAAATGGTGCAGCCACTATGGAAAACGGACTGGCAGTTCCTTAAAAGACTAAACACAGAGCTACCATATGACCCAGCTGGTTCACTCCTAAGTATATATTCAAAAGAAATGAGAACTATGTTCATACAAAAACTTGTACACAAATGTTCATAGCAGCATTATTCATACAAGCCAAAAAGCGGAAATAACCCAAATGTCCATCAACTGTTGAGTGGATAAATAAAATGTAGTATATAATAAAATGGAATATATATTATTCAGCAATAAAAATATTGATACATGCTACAATATGGATGAGCCTTGAAAACATGCTAACTGAAATAGGCAAATATATAAAGACAGAAAATAGATTAGTAGTTGTCTAGGGCTGGGGAGGATGGGGTTTGGGGAAGTGACACGTTGAAGGGTAAGAGGTTTCTTTTTGGCATGATAAAATGTTCTAAATCAATCGTGGTAACACTTATACAGCTCTATGAATATACTAAAAATCATTGAACTGTACAATTTAAATTGGTGTGTGAATTATATTTCAGTAAAGCTATTTAAAAAAGAAAGCTATCAAACTTTTTAATCCAGAAATTGATGCAAGAGAAAAGGCTGCCTCTTCAGACTAATCTGTACCTCCTATTACAAGGTATAAAGCTTGTGGGGTCTTTTTGGTACCTTAGGTAACAGGAAAAAAAGTTTAACGTAGCGCTCAACCATAATAACTCTCATTCTAGGCTTCTGCAACAAGTATCTGTTCCAGAAGCAACTGCTTCCTGATTTCCCGTTTTAAATATTTTAACTGTCCTGTGCGGCACATTTTAATATTAACTGTGGCCTTAAATCCTTAAGAGTATAAAAGGTATACCTTTAAATTTATAATAAATAAACTTAAATGAGTAAACCATCACCAATTAAGAATTTGAACTTAAATGTACTAGGCAAAAATGAACTTCTCACTAAAGTTGTGGGAGCAGTAATTCTATCCAGACTTTTCTTTGTATGCCAATCGGTAAACACACAGAAGAATACTAATCAGTATCACATAAGGAAGGTGGATGAATCACCAAATAGTATAACTAAGAACTGAGGTTGAGAAGTAGGAGTGGAAATTAAACCTAAAGTACTTGAGGACTTTAATCATTGTGTACAATGCACTGTAACACTTTAAAACATTATTGGTTTAAGTAACTGGAGATTTATTAATTTTTGCTTTAAATTAGAAGTATTACTGTGTGATTGGTTTGATGTGAACTGTCCATAGGATACGTTATCCAGAGCAAAAAGACTTAATCCTAAACTATTTTCTCCAGGCACAGAACATTTTCTAGGGGCATCTCACTCCAGTCCAGGTACAGTGTATTCACTGAATATAAATTTTACATTAGATTAGAAAAATAAAAAGGAAATAAGATAATATGCTGAAAAACCTAATGCAACCCAAATCTAACTATCTGGAGTATCTGCTCTTTATTTTTACTACCATAATCAACGTTTAATTGCATTTTCATATTTAATCTACCCTAGTGGGACTATGCAACAAAAAAATTATCAATTGTCATATGAATATAAGACACTCAACTGTACACATAAGTGAGCCATTTAAAAATCTACGAGGATCCTTTAAAGATGTTCTCATTGCCATTCAAACTCTTGCTTACTACTTAATGTGCTCAGTTTGTACTAAAATATTTTATATATGTTCTGAATTAAGGCAGTAGCCACCTAACTGGTCTTGGGTGTCCCCGTTTGTCTTTTGTAATCCACTCTTCTTAAACCTATAACGTAGTGGTTATTTAACTTTTGGGTGTCATGAGTCCCTCAGAGGCTCTAATCTAACAAAAGTTATGAATCCTCTTCAGAAAAGTACATATATGCACATTCCTCCTGAAGCCCTTCACAGACCCTAGGTTAAGAAAGCCCAGCTATGACTTCCCATCACCTACCAATCAAGTCCAAACTTCTCAGCCTTGTATTCAAAGTACTTCATAATGCAGTCACGGTTAATTTAGCTAATCTATCTCCTACCAGATTTCCAACTACACACACCAATCAGGGCTATCTCCTCACTACTCTAACATAGATAACCATCCTCTTTTTCTGGCTTGCCTTTGTAGTTTCCTCCTGTTGCTTTCCTGAATAACTGTTTGCTTTCAACAAATCCTTCCTGTGAACCTAAAATATCTCCCTGGCCATGAGGGTTTCCCTCTGCCTACAATCAGATCATCCAATCCTTTCTGAATTCTGAAACATGTTATCTGCATCTCTTATGGTTCTACACCGTATTATACAAGGTATCCAAAACAATCAGGAAATATGACACACTTAGTTTTGAACTATATGTTAGTTACATTTCCAAATAATATGCTCCATGTTTTTCTTCAACTACCATAAATCTTTTCATGTGAAGTATCTCAGACACTGTGCATCTATGTGTGTCTTTTCTAGCCAGTAAGATTCTTAACAGCAATAAGATTCTTAACCAGAGATGGTAGCCACTGCACCTTTGTGTCCCCCACAGTCTCCAACACAAAGCAGGGGGACACTCAATATAGAATACTTGAATATCTGGGCATCAGCGCATTTCATACATTCTGTATCCTCAATTATAAGATTTTCCATGGATCATCTATTTTTTTTCTACCAGAAGGTCAAATAATGCTCTGCCTTTAGTGGATACTTGATCAATTGAGAACTTACTATCCAAAATAGTGGTTAAGTTATTCTCATCCATCCAATGCGTATTCACTGGTATACGCCAATCCTATTTAAAAAAAAAACCTTCAACATATCAAGGATCTTTACCTAATGACCATTAACCCAGAAGGGAGCAAAAAGATGGCACCTACACAAAAATAACCCAAACGTAAAAGCTATTATCCTTTAGTACTACTACAAACAAAGTTTAACTTCCAGTTATAAAACAAACAGAAAATAGAAACAAACAACATCCCAGATTATACATATGCACACTACAGAAGGCAGTAAAATGGCATGAAAGTATAGGAACTTATTTTTTTTTTTAGAAACTCTTAAAACATGATATAAAAATTTATGACCAACTGATTCGTGTTCCAACATGGATGAACCTTAACAATCTTATGCTAAGTGAAAGAAGTCAGACCTAAAAGGCTACATATTATATGATTCCATTTATATGAAATATCTAGAACAGGCAAACTCATGGAGACAGAAAGTAGATTAGAGGCTGCTAGGGGGAGGGGAAAATAGGGAGTGACTGCTAATGGCTTTTTGGAGTGATGAAAATGTTCTGGAATTACATATTGGTAATGGTTGCACAACTTTGTGTATATACTAAAAACTACTGAATTGTATACTTTATAAGGGTGAATTTTATGGTATGTAAATTATATCTCAATTTTTTAAAGTGTATCACCATTTTGCCTATTTTATCTCAAAGAAAATTGTTTTTGGGGGGAATCTTCTTTTGTAGTTTGTTTTCTCAAGCTGATCTAAACTAGCGGTTACAAACTGGTCCCCTACTAGTCCCTTTTTAAAGCCACAGCTTTCAATTTTTATCAGTGGTAACTATCGACTTGCCAACATTTATAAAAAGAGAGATTTTTTTATAAGAATCCGGATTTCTGGCTTCCTAAAAAAAAATGGAGTTCTAAAAATACTAGGCACACCTGCACAGCAACAATGGCCCGGAGTTGAGCAGCAACTCACATACCTGCTCCTATTTGCCATGATCTCCATCACTCCTTATTATTTTCTAGATACTGAAGCCAAGCGTCACTTACCATTTAAGCCTCCCAGTTCTGAGTGATTCCTGATCTAAACAAAGACTGTCTACCTTTCTTATTGGGGTATACTATGAATCACTGCTGACAAACTAAAACATAATGTAATTGATCAAAGGGTACAGATTTCCAGTTATAAGATGAATAAGTTCTGGGGATCAAATGTACAGCATGGTGACTATAATTATCAATACTGTATTATATATATACTTGAAAGTTGTTAAGTAAATCTTAAATGTTATCTGCACACACACACACACATACACACAGAGGTAATTAACTACATGAAGAGATAGAGCTGTTAACTAACCTAATTGTGGTAATCATTTGGCAATATATACATGTATCAAATCATCATGTTGTATACCTTAAACTTACATATATGTCAATGATATCTCAATAAAGCTGGAAAATAAGTAAAATAAAAATATTTTTAAATGCAATTATGTATGATTACATTTTACTAACTGTTAAGATAAAATCCTGACAGTGACATCTGTTGAATAAAACCCTGCAACCGTCACAGACTTATGCTGTATAAACACTTTGATGTGAAAAAAAAGGGAAAAGTTCGTTTCTACTCCTACAAACAGAAAACTAATTATTTTCATTTCATTTGCGATTAAAAATTATTTTCGGCTACTAATAGAAAGCAGTACAGTAGTAACTTCTTAACCCCATATAAGGTGTTGGCACAAAATGAGGGAAAGCTGTCATTCAGATTATTGATTGGATATGAAAACCAATCACTTTATTTACTCACTGATTTTACATTTAAACCATCTAAAGCCCCCCCATGCTTACGCGCACAAAGAAAAACAATGCCTATCCATTATAGCTTCTACATCTTAGATTGATTTGCAAAGCTAGAAGAAAACAAAATACAAAGTGAACATGGAAATCACATAGAAAAGTAGATTCCACCACTTCCTATCTCAAGTGTAAATGAGGTTTGAGCTAAATGCTATGTCAAGTAACCTCCAGCTTTAAAATTCTGTATACTTATCCAGATCTTCTCCTCTTTTCCTCCAAATTAAATAATTCACCTAGCTGAACTGCTTTTCCTGTAGATAGGAAAGGTTAAAATAGTATTTGCATTCCATTTTATTTTTACCATCATTTCTAATAGCTAATAATATATCAACATATAAGATGACTTCTAGAGGCAGCTATTCCCTTTAAACTAAGCAAAAACAAATTCATTTCTCAAAGTCTTCCAAAAGAGGAACCAGATGAGCCAATTAGTAGTTTGGAGGTAAACCTCAATGTTCTTTCCCCACTCTGAGCCACGCCACTTCATTAACTTGTCCAAGTAGCCTCAAGTTTACAGGTGATATTTTACATTACCATCATTACCACTGAGTATGAATAGATATTATATAAAACTGAATTAGCATCACAACAGCTTCATAATTGCAATTCCTGAATACACAAACGCAAAGGTGCAGTTGGAGTTTATATCCAAATGAAAACACAACCCTGTTTTCTGTTTAAACCTGATGGTGAATAAAATGGGATGCTCTCCTAAAAGTTCACCAAATTCTTAATGAGCACAATGATCCAAATTGCAAAAATAACTTTTTCAAAAGTGTAGTACTAGAAACAAAACAAAAATCAATCGTTACCTCAACTATAATTTATGGAACCACAAAGTGCCATTAGACTGGTAAAGATTCATGGAGAACTTAGATCTTGAGTTTCACACTATTAAGAGTATAACACTGAATTAAATGTAGAGGAATTAGCAGGTATTGGTTTACGCTATAACTGTTATTGTTTAACAGTTCTGTCCCATAGAACTTTCTGATATAAATGTTCTGTCTGTGCTGTCCATTATCATAGTCAATAGCCACATGTGGCTACTAGGCACTTGAAATGTGGCCAGCAGGAAGTGAACTTTTTATTTTATTTAATTTTAATTAATTTCAGTTGCCACATGTGGCTAAGGGCTATCATCATGGACAATGCAGTTCTATAATTTCAAATACAATGTATAAACTTGACTCAACAGTAGAGTTTTTAAAGTATCATGACCTGATGATGTTAACACCAGCTAAAACCTTCCTGATACCAAATGATACACAAGAGTTCAGGCATCAGCCTAAACATAAAACAAAATTCACTTGTGAGAATTCACGATACTACTTAGATTCAGAATTTAAGGTACAAAATTCACTAAGAGACAATATCAAAAAATACATCTCAAGTTTTCCCCATTGCTTTTGCAAAAGGGGTGCTCACTTTCGGAAGTTTCCCAATGCACGCGTTCCTTTCCCTTCAAATCTGTTCAATATTCCCATATCCTCTGTTCAGAAAAACAAGTGGCAAAAATAAATACTCAGCACTAAGAAGTCTACTGAAACCCGGAGAATTTCACACGTTTATTTCCCTTTTCCTTAAAGAAGAGACACAAATGTTTGGAACCCTCTGCACTGCCTAAAAGCCTTGTTACTCATCTTCCCACGTCTCTGGTTTACAAGGCATTCTGATATAGGCGCGATTTCATTTCTAGACACAAAGAATTTTTTCAATCCATGCGAGTCACGACTCTTTTCGGCACTTCAGGTATTCTCTGACCAGCTCCTCCTAAGTCAAGAAAAGTAACCAAAATGGTGCACAAACGTCAAAAGAAAAGAAGTCTGGGTACTCGCACGTTGAATAAGTAGTTCCTAAGCAGAATCAACCGCCTTGAACCTAGTGAGAGTGTGCCTCCAACTATCCGGCGAAGCAAACAGGCGTGCAAGGTCGTGACCCGAGGTCACGGCCGCCAGCCCCGCTCCCTCTCGGCAGCGGGAAGCCACCTGTTAGGCCCGAGCCTCACCTGGCAGGAGAGCGGAGGCGCAGACCCGGCAGCGCGTCGGCCGCGGACGCCCGGGCGGCGAGCGCGGGACCCGCCCCTCTTGCGGCGGCGGCCGGAGAAGGCGGAGAGCCCCCCGGCGGCACGTGGGCTTCGCCCGGCCGGGGCTTCGCTGACAGGCGGGTCGCCCGCGGCCCCTGGCCCGGCCGCCCGCGCCCGTCCCGGGGGAGTCACCCCGCCTCCCTCGCACCCACCCCGCCGATCGGGCGCCCAAGCGGCCCAAACCAGTGGCCCGCCCGCCCGCCCGCCCTGGTCGGCGCGATCCCCCCCCCGCCGCCCCTCACCTACCTGGTCACGGAGTTTGAGGAACGCCATGGCGGTCGCCTCCGCCGCCGCTCCGGCCCACCGCTCCCGCCCCTGTACCCTCGGCCGCTGCCCGGGGCCGGCGGGTCGGCGGCCGGCTGCGCTGAAGAGTCCGCGGGCGGGGGGCGGCGCCGCCTCCCGGGCCGCCCGCCGCCGCTACCGAGAGGTGAGGAGCCCGGCCGGTCCCGCCTCCTCCTCTGAGGACTCCCCGCCCTCTTCCTTCCTTTCTTTCTGTCTTTCCCTCGGCTGCCTCCACGAGCTGCCGCCGCCACCGCCGCACAGCCGCCGCCTCCTCACGCCCCCTTCCCGAAATACCCTGGCAGCCCCCGCGGCCGCGCCGTTCCAGCCCACAGCAGCGGCGGCATCCAAACTCCACTCCACAATATTACCACCACCGCCCGCCGCGATTGGCGGCCGCGCGGGGGAGAGGCCAGAGTAAGCCGAGCGCCCATTGGCCACGCCGCCGCGCTGGTCCGCGGCCCCCCGCCTCCCGGAGAGGAGGGGGCGGGGAGGAGGAAGCTGCGAGGGGTGGGCGCGGGGCCGCGGCGCGCGCGGGGCGGAGGAGTCGGGAGGGGCGCGGAGCCGGGGGAGGGGCGGCCAGGTGCTCCCGGGCGCGCGCCTTGGGCGCGGTGGGCGGAGCCCGGGGCTGGAGGTGGGGGAGTGCCGGGAAGTGGGGGGCAATTGTCCCCAGCTCGCACGTGGAGGTAGAATGCAGACGCTCCCCAAAGCCAGGGGAGGATGAAGGAAAGGGGTGAGGGGCCGGAAGGGCGTCAGAGGTGGGCACCGGGGGGCGGCTGCCTTCCTGGGAGCAGCGGCGAGGGGACAGGGGCGAGCCGGACTCGCACGTGGAGGGAGAGTGAGAATGCGCCCCTGGGCTTGGAGAGGATGAAGGAGCCAAGGGAATGGTGTGAGAGGTGGTCACCCGGAGGCTGCTGCGCTCCCGGGGATGGCGGGCAGGGCCAGAGGAAGGCGGAGAGGGGGAGCATGAACTGGCCGGGTCTTGCACGTCGTAGAATGAGTGCCCCTCCCCAGCACACGCCCCTGTGGACTTGGGTAGGTTGGAGCAGGCACCGAAGGGGGTGAGGGGTGAAGTATGGGGGTTGCAACCCTCCGCGGACATCATCCGTGGGAGAGGGGGCCGATGTTGGCACTCGGGGCGGAAAGGCGGCATCTTTGCAGCCAAACAGGTTCTGGATGCCCGAGCTTTTCTCTGCCCGCAGTCTCAATCCGAAGCAAGGCTGTGGTTCTTCTCTGCAAAATCCTCCTGCCAGGCTTGCATATTTTTTTCCTTTCTTCTTTCGCATCTGAAGGGTTTTGCCTCCCACTCGAGAGAAATCAATTTAAAAAAAAAAGTTGCTGGATTTCCAATAAATAGCATCCTTGGATGGAAGAAAAGAGGAATGACTCCCTCACCCTGCTACACACGCCCCCACGCCACCCCACAGCTCTGAAACGGCTTTTCTTTCTTCGGCAGCCTCACACTGTTACCATTCCAGGCTTGTGTGGGAGAAGACTGTGGTGCGCCTGTGTCTATCCGCCCGGGCGGCTCCAGCCTCTGGTTAATAAAAGGTACAGATGGTTAGAACGCAAATGTCTGACGTCAGGCTCAATTTTAAAAAGTCCCCTTTTCTCTACATCAATTGTGTCTCTTGGAACGGACTTTATTTACAGGATCGATTTGAGTCTAATGGCAGTCAGGGAAAAGGGGAACCTGTGCCAGGACTGTCAGTTTATCATAATGCTGTACTTATAGCAAAAGCTTATCTTTTAGCCCCATAAAAAAATGAAAATATCAGAGTGCAAAATGAAAACCACTGCCAGTTATTGTCCTTTCAGTGAGGGTGAATGAGTTAACGTGAAAGCATTTGAGTTCTCCAAAACAAAGGTGCTGTGATAATATTACTGGGGGGTGTTTGTGATTACAAGTCACCTTTGTAAGTAGTTACCCATGTGCTATCTCCAATACAGAGTTCTATCTTAGTCAAGGGTGTAAGAATTTACCCTCATTCATACATGAGCCTGTTAAGCACTGTGGACGTCTAGCCAGAAATTAATACATCTCCTCCCCACCTCACTCCCAGTAATATTTTCTATAGAATAAACTTCTAGAATTTAGAAGCACAAGAATTTGATTAGGGACATGGCGAAGATTAACTTTTAGGAAAACACAAGTGCATTGGAGAGTATGAATCTAAATTGTAGACTGAGTGTACATTTTAATAGGTTTTCTGATTGAGCTAATGAAACTTTTCAGGGCTTTTCTGAAATTTTTTAATTAACAATAATTAATGAAACTGTTTTGTAATGCACCACCTCTGACAACCTTGCAAATAGTAGGCTCCAAGCTCTCCTGATTTAACACCTAGCTTAGTTCTCATCCTTCTCCACCCTGAACACCATTTAACTTGTCTTAATTTCGTCCTTTGTAAAAACTAAGCTTAACATTTCTTGGCCCACTCATCTCACACAGTCAAATAAGATAATAATATGAAAGGCTGTAGGAACTCTGCAGGACCATTCAAATTTAATGCTATTATTACAACAACTACATTTGCATAGGTGGAGAGAAGGTAACAGTTATTCTGAAAAATAGGAATTAAAAAATCTATATAATTGAGCAATAAAATTAAATAAGATTCATTTTCAAATTCTGATAATATTTTTTAAATCTTTATTATAAGGTTTTTCCTGCCTACTCTAAAATATTCAAATATTAAAGGAATCTAGTATTGAAAAGTCCCACATCATCAAAGCCAATGAGGCCAGGAACTTAAATGGTGTCAGTAATCTCTTTTTCTCCCACCCTATCTCCTCCGCTTTTCTAAATGTCACTTTCATTTTCCCTTACTACAGCCAGCAGCTCTACTCACATTTTAAGTACTCTGCAGTCATAAAGGAAACCTCAAAGTTTAAAAGTCTCAAGGAATGACTAATCGGTTGGGCTATACTCATATGCCCATACCTCAGCCAATCACTACAACCAAGGAAGCAAGGTTTAGAATTAATGACAGCTTCCATTCGGAATTCATGTCTAAAATGGTGGGAAGAAAGATGTCAGACAGATGTAACCACCAGGGAAATTGCTGTGAGATAGGCAACCACATCAAATTTTATTTACTGTGCTGCTATTTGTTGGGCACTTGTCAGCACCCCGTATCTTTTACCTCATTTAAGTTTTTCAATAATCTCTTTGTGTTGGGAAACGGGCCCAAAGAAGGTATGTGCCCATAGTTACCCAACTAATCAATGGCAGGGCCTGAATCCATGAGGGCCTTGAAAGCCAGATGAGTAGCTTATATGATAGGAAGTAGACAACTATTGATGATTTTATAGCCAGCTAATCCCTATATTATAAAAGTGATTTTTCTGAAGAGCCTGAAATACATGGAAAATGCATGTAATAAACTGCCAAAGAACCAAAGACAAGTTCCAAGACCTAGAGGATAGAATTAGAAGACCCACTGTACCTCTAGAAGAGTTTCTGGAGGAGAGAAAATAGAGTATGAAGGAGAGGCAATGTCCACAGAGATAATGTATGAGAACCTTTCAGGCTTGAAGAAAAACATGAGTTCTCAGAAGATGCTAAGGCTCAAGCAGAATAAATTTCTAAAACTGAGACCTGTACATAGTAGTGAAGTTACAGAATACCAAACACAATAAGAAAATGTTAAAAGTTACCATTGAGAAAATTATCCTAAAAGAGACGATCATCCTGTCAGCAGATTTATCAGCAACAAGTTACAGCAGACAATGGAAAATGTCTTCAAAGTATTGAGAGTCCGTAACTGAGAAACTAGAACTCTATACCTCACTAAACCATCTTTCAAGAGAAAGAACAAAATAAACACATTTTCAAAATTTCAGATTCACAGATGCTTATTGAAAGAAATGCTAAAGAATATACTCCAATGAGAAAAAAGCTGAACCCAAAAGGAATAAGCGAGATGGGAAAAGGAAGGATAAATTCATAAGTTAGCAAATATCTTGGTTTATCTAAATCAGTAGTATTTTTTTTAAGTGCCAGATTTTGGAAATTTAAAACCAGGTGAAATTAAAATATTAGCCCTTAAAAATAGGGTAGATGATGGCAGAAGGGAGTTCTGAATCAAAGACTAGACTCTCTTTATTCAGAAGGAGTGAAATATTCCTCAACCCTAGACTTTTACAAGTTATATTCGTTAAGGGTCTTTGTGGTAAACAACAGAATCCACGCAAGAATTTCTTAAATTGATATTCAACAGCTCCCAGAGTCATTGGAAGAGCTAAAAAAACAAAGTGCCCTAAACCATGCAACAGAACTGGCATGATAAAGAAACTGCTGCTGCTCCCATCAAGCCCAAATGCCAGGAGCTCAACTTTTCTTCATCTGCTCCTGCTGTCAGCATCAATCCCAATTCTGTGTCAGAAACTTAACCTTGGAACCACTGCCACCTCCACAAACTGGATGCCTCTGCCTCTACCTGCACCAGGAAAATGGAAGCTATATGCAGAGCTTGTATCCTCATATTCCTCACATGTTACAGGTGCTTCTGTTTAGCAGAACCTATGTCATAGGCCTGCATCCTAACTGCAAGGGGAGGCCAGGAAATTTGAGTTCTGAATTTTATACTAGAGAGTTGGGATCTATAACCAGGGAATTATCCCAAATATAGAAAGGCTAATTAAAAGGTTATGGCAGCCTTGAATGTGACAGTCTGTTACTGATATGCATATTAAACATTAAAGGGTATTCACCAAAATAAGAGAAATAGAATTTGTATCTTCGAAACCTATAGAGGAAAAAAATGACCTAGAGAAAACTTAATTACCAGATTAGCAGGCAATAAAGAAGAAAAAGAAAAGCAAATTGAAAGTATGATAAATAGAAAACTCAAGATTGTAGGGAGAAGTCTACTATATTAATTACAATAAATATAAATGGTTTAGGCCTGTGTTAAAAAACATCAACAATACAACACATTTAGACTGGGTTTTAAGAAAACCCAGGGGCTGGCCCCGTGGTGGAAACTCAACCATGTGCTCTTTGCAAATATATGGTTAGTACATATTACCAGAACATTCGGGGAAAGGTTATTTTAAAAAACTATGTACCAAGAAAATACTAACCTAAAAATTGTTCATCTAATAACATTAATATCAGACATAAGAATTTAAGGCGAGAAGGATTGATAAAGAGGTGATATGTAGTAATTGTAAAAGGACCTGTCTACCGAGAAGACATACAGTCATGATACAATCATGAACTTGTGTGCACTTAATCATATAAAGCAAAATGTGATGGAACTACATAGAGAAATCGGTAAATGCACCATCAGAAACTAACAGACAAGCAAGTAAAAGGTTAGAATACCATGAAACCAATAGGTTTGATATTATGTGAGATTAGGTGCACATACACATACACAGACGTAATCAATAGTAAAAAATAGTCCACACCACTCTTCCAGGACACTAAGTACAGCATTTTACAGTTGAATTTCACCGAAAGTACAGGAGAAAATGCCTTTCCTTTGTTTTGTTTCACAAAGTAGGAAGCTAAAAGCCAAGGGTATAACCAAGACTCTTGATGCACCCAGTGCTTCTCAGACACCCTGTCTTCCAAACCAACCCTCTGACATATCCTTTTTTTTTTTTGACAAGTGCAGTTATTTCAACAACAGGGCCATTCAGAACCATTTCATTTAGTCAAAAGCTCTTCTGATAGGATCTCTGCTTAACTGCTTGGCGTCTAACTGCTGGTGACAGCTCTTCTGTGGTTGATATACATGGAAAATGCATATTAGAGAGTGCTAAGATAAAAATATACAAAGGTCGTATACACAGTATGATATAAACTCTGTAAAAAAGCAAGCAAACATCTGCATAGAAAAAAGTTTTAAAAGACTGGAAGAAAATATACTACAATATTAAATGAAGTTATGTTTGAATGACAGAAGTATGAGTCATTTTTTCTGTTTTTCTGTATTTTGCATATTTTATTTAGTAAGAAATTGTTTACATAGTTTCCAAATATATTGGCACTTCGTGATCCTTTACTTCTTTGGAATAAAAAAGACATGAGACATACTGAAAACAATTGTCAAAATGGCAAAAGAAATTCTATAACAACAAGTATATTATATGTGATTGGACTAAACACCCGACTCAAAAGACATATTATCAGACTGAATAAAACAGCAAGACCCAAGTCTTTGTTACAGGCCTACAACTGATACACCCAAAATTTAAAGATATAAGTAGATTGAAAGTAAAGGATGGCAAAGATACAGTATGCAAAGAGTAACCATAAGAGACCTAGAGTAGCTATATTAACATCAGACAAAATAAACTTTAAGGCAAGAAATTTACTGGAGACATTTTTGATAAAAAGTCAATACATTTAGAAAATATAACAATTATATATACAATGTATACATCTAAGAACCAACCCCCAAAATATATGAAGCAAAAACTGGCAGAGATGAAAGGAAAAACAGATAATAATAGAGATTTCAATACCCCACTTTCATTAATTGATAGAACAACTATAGAAGACTTGAACAACACTGTCAGCCATCTACTATGTATGGAACACTCCACCCAATAACTGCAGAATACACATTTCCTTTCAAGTGCACATGGAACATTCTGCAGGGTAGACCATATGTTGTAGCCCAAAACAAGTCCCAATAAAATAAAGAAGATTGAGATTATATAAAGTATGTCCTCTGACCACAATGGAAATAAATTAGAGATCCATAAAAGAAAGAAATCTGTGAAAACATCAAATATTTGGAAATTAAGCAACACACATCTAAATAACCCATGAGTCAAAAAAGAAATCACAAGGGAAATTAAATAAGTTGGACTGAATGAAAACAAAAATACAACATTAAAACTTATGGGATGCATCTAAAGCAGTGCTTAGAGAGAAATGTATAACTTTAGATGCCTATATCAGAGAAAAGAAAGGTCTTAAAAACCTAAGCTTCCGCCTTACGAAACTAGAAAACAAAGAGCAAGCTAAACCCAAAGCAAGCAGAAGGAATAAAATAATAAATATTATAGCAGAAAAACAATAGAGAAAAATTTTTTTGAAAGTTGGTCCTTTGGGGGCCGGCCCAGTGGTGCAGTGGTTTAGTTCACCCTTGGCAGCCCGGGGTTCGCCGGTTCAGATCCTGGGCGCCCGCCGACGCACTGCTTGTCAGCCATGCTGTGGCAGTGTCCCATATAAAGTAGAGGCAGATGGGCACAGATGTTAGCCCAGGGCCAGTCTTCCTCAGCAAAAAGAGGAGGATTGGCAACGGATGTTAGCTCAGGGCTGGTCTTCCTCACAAAAAATTAATTCATTAAATAAAAGTTGGTCCTTCGAAAAGATTAACAAAATTGACAAACCCTTAACTAGACTGACCAAGAAAACAAGAAACAAGGCACCAATTACCAAAATCACAGAGAGGATATTGATACCAACTCTACAGAAATTAAAAAGGATTATGAGAGAATATAATCAACAGCTTAATGCCAACAAATTAAACAACTTAGATGAAATGGACAAATTTCTAGAGGTACACAAACGACCAAAACTGACTCAAGAAGAAAGAAAATATCTGAATAAACCTATAATAAGTAAAGATGTTTAATTAGTCATTTAAAATCTTACATACAAAAGCCCTGGCCCAGATGGGTTCACTGGTGAATTCTATCAAATGTTTAAAGAAGAAATGTTACCAATCCTTCACAAATTCTTTCAGAAAACAAAGAAGAGAACACTTTCCAACTTATTTTATGAGGCTAGTATTACCCTGATACCAAAGCCAGGCCAAAATATCAGAAGAGAAGAAAACTACAGACCAATATCCCTCATGAACATATGTGCAAAAAATCCTTAACAAAGTGTTATCAAATCAAATTCAGCAACATAAAAAAAGAATTTTATACCATGACCAAGTTGGATTTATTTCAGGAATGCAAGGTTAAACATCTGAACATCAATTAAAATAGTATCCCATATTAATGGAATAAAGGACAAAAACCACATAACCTTCTCAGTAGAATAGAAAGAGCCAGCAAAGCAGATTGAGTGTGATAAGAAAAACCAGAAACTGAAGAGAGAATGTATTTCAAGAAAAGAGAGTGGCCAATTGGTTGAGTGCTGCTAAGTCCAATAAAAAGAGAAATGAAAATTGACCATTGGATTGGATCATATGGAGGTTGCTGACAACCTTAGGAGGGGTTTCAGGGAAATGGTATAATTAAAAATCTGATTGGAATGTTAAGTGGAGAAAAGGAATACAAACAACTTTTTCAAGGAGTCTTGTTAGAAAGGGTAGCAGAGAAATGGGGCAGTAGATGGAGAGGAATAGGAATGAGAAGTCTAAAGGAAGTTGTTTTTGTCTTTTAAGCTGGGAGATATTATATCATGTGTATAGGCTGAGGAAAAGTTGACGATGCAAAAGAGAGAGCACATACCTGCAGCAGCAAAGTCCTTGAGAAGGCAAGAGGAAATGAGATGCAGTTCAGAAGTAGAGTATCAAGAACTCTGAAGTGTCTGAGATTTTTATGCTGCCTGCATGTTAACAAGTTAGCCTGACACAATTACATGGATGCTGGCAGAAAACATGAGACTCCTGGGTCAGAGACAAAGGATTTCATTTTTCATAGCAATAGCAGTAGCCAGAGTATCAGAATTTTCTTGTATCTGTTTCCTGAACCTCAGTTTCCACAGAGCAATGTGAAGAGGGTCAGGTGACACCTGCACATGCAGTGGGTTGCATTATAAATGAGGACATCTGAGCTTAGTGAACCTGAATGTTTTATATTGGGCAGTAAACATGCCTGTCCTTTGCTCCAGAGAAAGAGACATTATTTTAGTGAACAGTAAGCATCCCTGCTGTTTGTTCCAAAGGGAGACACTATCTCTATCTTCCAAGACTGTTTGCCATACAAATATCCTTCATAAGATAGCCTAAAACAAAAGAAATGTGAGAGACACGTGGAGAATTGTCTCTCAGCAGAGAATTTAGCCTTAATTAAGAACATGGACACTTCATCTATTTTAAGGCATGGAGGTTGGAGGAGTGAGGAAGATAAGATTGTTGGAAAAGATGCTGGTAGCTCTCTTTTGCTTAATTTTATTTTTTCCCCAATACATCCGTAGATGGGAGTATCAGGTAAGAGTAAGGACCTGGCATCAAGAGTGTGGGGTTTAAAGAGAGATAAAGTCTAGAAGAGTGAGACAGGGTCCACTGGGCACTGCTGAGGGCCCTCCTATAACTTAATGATCATAAGTTTAAACAGGCAGCACAGTCATGACTGTTTTAACCAGGTTTGTTCCACTGGTTGGGGGAAGGGACAGGGTAGGCAGAGAATTGGCTTTAACAAGGATTTGAGTTGTTCCAGGCAAGTATGATGGAGAAAGAAAGTGGCAAGGGAGTTGTGAATGCACACACAAGGAGTGATTACAGTGATGGACCAGGGAATCTAGGCTAGATGAAGAAGAGAGTGAGGAGAGAAAGGACAGGGAAAAATTGATGGGGCCAAAGGATCAGAGTTCCTGATGGGGTTGAAGAATGTGGATTGGGGGTATTAGAACAGGTGAACTAGAAGACAGGAGGTATTCAATGGAATGCTTAAAATCAAGATCTAGAGTTAAGGTATGTGAGCATGGATATGGGTAGCTGAGGTGGGGAGAAGAAAAAGATCAACACAGGTGAGGAGTTCAGAAAACTGAGTGGCCAGAGTGTCAGATGGATCATTTATGAACTTGCTGAAGTCACCAAGAATAACTAGAAAGAAAGACAGTGAGCCAGGTGCTAAAATTTTCAACAAATGGGGAGAAATAACTGGAAAGTTACAGATGATTGCAACAGGGAGGGGTGGTGGGTGCTATGGGCTTATGGAAGATTATTCCTTCATTTAATAAATATGTATTTATATATGACCAGCTAAGCACTGTGGGAGAAACAAATTATTATCACCGTCCTCAAGAAGTGTATGAACTAACTCAAAAATAATACATACACCTTTGCTAAACAACAAAGCAAACATTGCAGTATGGTGAGGCAGAAAGAACACTGGCCTGAGGGTCAGAAGATCTGAGTTCTAGTTCCAGCCCTGTCAATAATTAGTTATGAGCTTGGGTAAATCGCTTAACCTCACCAGGCCTCAGTTTCCACATTTAGATATGGATTAGATGATTCTCAGCATACTTCAGGGCCTAACATTCCTTAATTCTATGATATAAAATAATACATATTTCACAGAGAAGTTAGGAAGAATAAGCACGATTTTCCAGATGTTATTGAAAGAAGAAATTGAACCATGAAGAACCACATAATTTGTCCGGCATTAGACTGTTAAGTCAAGTTCATAGTTGTTTGTGTTAAATCATATAGTGTACAGAGTAGGTGCCCTAATCTGTTTCCCTCCACTTATACAAAGTTATGTTTGTTTTTCCATTATCTCTATTTGGTTCTAGCTAGGTCATGATTGCTTACGTCAAAGAGCAATGAAAATACCATCAGAACCCATAACTGGAACACCGACGTTTAACATAGCCCTGAAAGAAGACATTTTTACAAGAAGCAAAGAGATATGTTGCCCTCTAGGAAATGTATGTTGCTCTGGAGTAATTAGGCTGACATGCATTTCCCTGGTACAAATGTAATGAATGGGTCCAATAACCCTTGACATCAGCATAGTGTTGGGGTGGAATTGGATGCCAAAGTTTAGAAGGCTGTAAGTGGGGTAAAGGGTATATAAACAGTTTTTTCTCTGAAGAATAAACAGCTTCTTCCTTTATAACTGTAATGTTACTCCTGTATTTTTGAATATTTGCAAACACATTCAGTCATACAGTTAACAAATATTCGTTGAGATCCAACTATATGCTAGGCACCACTGTGAGGGCTGGAAGTATTGTGGAGAGCTAGGTACCTAAGGGCCCTGTCCTATCTCCCTTTGCTAATGTATACTGAATAGGGGAGATGGACATAAATAAGAAAATGAATAAGTAAGATATTTTTCAGAGTATGATCAATGCTATGAAGAATAAAAAACAGGGTAACAGTATGTCCCTTACCATGGTCTGCATTCCCTTCACTTAGAATGTAAGTACCACAAGAGCTAGGACTTTGTATATTCATCATTGTGCCCTCTGTGCCTTGGTTAGTGAATTTTAGCTATGGGCTTCTTTAGATAGGGTTGTCAGGAAAAGTATCTTTAAGGAGGTGTCATCTGAACTGAGACCTAAAAAATGAGGAGTTTTCAGCCTTGCAAAGATGGGGAGGAAAGAGCAATGTAAAGTTCCAAGGAAGCAACAAGTTCAGCATGTTTAAGAAACATAAAGAAGGCCATTGTGGCTGAAGAGTTGTAAGGGCAGAAGAGTATAACATAAGGTGAGGCTGAAGCAAGAGTTAGGGGCTAAAATAATGTAGGGCCTTGTAAGCCAAGGTTAGAAGTTTGGATATAACTTTAATTGCTGTGGTAAAACTTTGGAGGGTTTAAATGAGGGATATTATATGACCTTATTTTTAAGAGTCTACTCTGGCATTTGTGTGGGAAATAGACTGCAGGGAGGGTCAGAGGAAGCAAGAGGTCGATTAGGAGGTGAGAGATGATGGTGGCTCGGTGCAGGGGAAGAAGTATTGAGAAGTCGTTGAATTTGAGATCTATTCTAAAGGTAGAACAATAGGACAAGCTGATTGGTTGGATGTGAGATGTTAGAAAAAGAGAGGAGTCAAGAAAGACTCTAATGTTTTGGCTTGAGTAACTTGGTGCTAGTGGTGCCACTAACTAGAAGAGGAGCAGAATTTTTCCAGGGAAAATCAAGGATTTAGATTTGGACATGTGAAGCTCCTGGGGTATATTAGACTTCCAAGTGGATATGTAGATTAAATGGTGGATATATGAGTATGGCAGGACGTCAGAGCTGAGTCATTGGCATTTAGATGCTATGTAAAGCCACAAGACTGAGTGAGATCACCAAGGGAGAGCATGTAGATATGAGAGACAAGAACTAAGCCTTGAACATCTGTCATAAGACTCCAGTTTAGATTCTTCAAATATGAAATGTTATGTAGAACTGCATTACCTACCAGGTCAATCAGTCAGTTTTAAAATCTCATTTTGTCTTTCTCCCTCTCTCAGCAGGTAGCGCAAGGCCATCTTGGAGGGAAGCCATGTTGGTGAGAACCTTTAATCACACAGCAGCCCCTGGGACTCGCCAGTATGTCATCAGCTGCATAGGGAAAGGCTCTGGTCCCCACCATATCTGTCTCCCATCACGCAGTCTTCCCTGACTCCCCCAGGCCGCAGTGATCCCGCCTTTCCTCCATTTTCCTCTGAACTGCTCTATTCCTCCTTATCATCTGTACCTCTGCAGACATTCCTGCAGTGTCGTAGCTATTTATGCAGAGCAGGTTCTCTCATCTGTGTTTATTTCCCTCCACTTATACAAAATGTGTTTGTCTTTCCATTATCTCTGTTTGATTCTAGCTAGGTCATGATTGCTTATCATTCCCACTTTCAACTACATTGTAACTTCTTTGAGGGCAGGATATTCTCTTATTTATCTTTCTATCCCTTACCATGTTCTGCATTTCCCCATTTAGAATGTAAGTACCACAAGAGCTGGGACCTTGTCTGTTACTTTCACCACTGTACTCTTTGAGCCTGGAACAGTGTTATTGAATAAACACAAGTAGAATGAATGAATACAATAGCTGTTATAGATTTATGTTCTAGATAGGTGATCCAGTTCCCTGCCTCAAAGTAAGACTTTCTCCCTTTTCCTTGGTAGATGTTATCTCTACTTTGGTTCTCCTTGAGCTTTACCACTACACACAGTTAACACTGCAGTGTAAAGAGGTATTTCACTTCTCACCACCTTTATGGACTCTTGCTGCAGATTCTGCTGATGCTGAAGTAGATAAGAAGAGGGCATGCACTTATTGGCTGTATAATATGCATATATGCCGTTGGGATCTGTGGTAGATGGTCTGCAAAGATAGCCATCAACAATTTCTTTTATCTCTATATGTGCGTGTTGTTCCTGCCAACAGGAGATGGTGTTTGCTTCCCTTCCCCTTGAATCTGGATGGCCTTGAGACTTGCTTTGGCCAACAGGAGGTAGTAAAAGTGATGTCAAGTGACTTTTGGGTCTGGGCCTTGAGAAGCCTTGTGACTTCCAGTTTTACTACCTTGGGATCTAGACACCATGTTTAAGAAGCTTGGATTTCTGGATAATGTGAGACCATATGGAGAGAGAGAAGCCCAGCCAGCACCCAACTATTCCAGCCACTGCAGCTGAGGTATGAAACATAAATAAAGCCATCTTGGTTTCTCCAGACCCAGCCAAGCTGTTCCAGCCAACCACATGGAGCAACCCTGAGGAGCCTCACCCTAATTGCACAGTCATGAAAAATAATAAATTGTTGTTGTTTTAAGCTACTACTTTTAGGGGTGATTTGTTATATAGCAATAGATAACTAAAATAGAATCTGTTTTAGGATCCATTTTATGACAAAACTTCTAGAAATACATTGCATTTAAAAACAGAGCTTCTGGGGCTGGCCTGGTGGCATAGTGGTTAAGTTCACGCATTCCACTTTGGCAGCCCTGGGTTCACAGGTTTGGATCCCGGGTGCAGACCTACACACCACTCATCACGCCTTGCTGTGGCAGCATCCCACATACAAAATAGAGGAAGACTGGCACAGATATTAGCTCAGGGACAATCTTCCTCAAGCAAAAATAGGAAGATTGGCAACAGATGTTAGCTTAGGACCAATCTTCCTCATCAAAAAAAGAAAAAACCAGGACTTCTGCAATTTCTAGCAAAATTACAGATGCAGTTATCCTTTGTCTCAGCAGTATGCCTTTTAGGAATCTATCTGAAAGATACCCTGGCAAAAATACAAAGATATGTATTGGCTATTAATTGCAGCACTATTTGTAATAGCAACAAACTTCAGACATCTCAAATGTCTACCAACAGGGGACTAGTTGAACAAGCTATGTCACATCCACACAATGGAGTAATATGCAGCTCTGAAAAAGGAATGAGGAATCTCTGTAAACTACTATGGAGTGATCACCAGGATATAAGGTTGAATGGAAAAAGCAAGGCAGAGAAAAGCATGCATAGTATGCTATTTAACTTTTTTTTAATGAATTGATAAAATATAAAATTTTCAAAAGAAATTGTTACCTATAAGTAGAGGGAGGGAATGGGGTAAATGATACCACAGGAATATAACCTGCAAACTCCAGATTGTAGGAAACTTTATAGACCAACCAACCCAGTTTCTTTAACAAGTAAAATGTAAAGAAAACAAAAAGAGATGGAATGGGAACCTAGTGATTAAAAAGAGGGACTTGGGGCATATCAACCAATTGCAATTTATGAACCTGTTTGTATTCTGATTTGAATAAATAAACTGAAAAAGTTTATGAGACAATGGAAAAATTTAAACACTGGTTGAATATTCAATGATATTAAGGAATTATTATTTAGGTGTGATAATGATAGTGTGGTTTTATTCTTCAAAGTCTTCATATATTAGAGATACACACTGAAATTTTTTATAGATGAAATGATATGACACTGGGAGTTGTTTCAAAAGAATTACATACGGGCTGGCCTGGTGGCATAGTGGTTAAGTTCACACACCCTGCTTTGGTGGCATGGTGTTCACAGGTTTGGATCCCAGGGCTGGACCTACACACCACTTATGAAGCCATGCTGTGGGAGGTGTCCCACATATAAAGTAGAGGAAGATGGGCATGGATGTTAGCCCAGGGCCAGTCTTCCTCAGCAAAAAGAGGAGGAATCGCAACAGATGTTAGCTCAGGGCTAATCTTCCTCACCAAAAAAAAAAAAAAGAATTGCATAGATTGGTGAAGTGAGTGAAGTTATAGATTAAACAAGATTGGCTATGAGTTGATAATTATCGAATCTGGATGATTGGTTCTTGAAGGTTCATTATATTGTCCTTACTTTTGTGTATATTTGAAATTTTCCAAAATGAAAAAGACAGGCCTCTGTGATCCAGTGTTTTAAGGGCACTGAATCCATTTTCTTCATAATAACACACTTTAGGTCTATCACTCTAAGTAATAGCATCTATGTCAAATGGAAGTCGTATCTGTAAAACCATGATGAGTATTTAGAACTGTGTGTGATTGACACCATGTGACTTTAAAGTTATAATGAGCTCTCAGGAGGTCCAAATGTTTTTGCTTTTTAATAATTTCCTGCATCATTGTTATCTCTTAGGAAAGGTTTTAACATGTGAATAGTCTCCTTCTCTTCCAAACATATATCATTCATTCACTGAATCATTCAACATTCTTTGGTCAAGTGACTACTGTGAGAAGTCCTGGTGTTAGGGAGAGGGTTCTGCTAGCCGTAAGAGGTCTCCAGCCCTGCTGCACACGACGGTCACCATGTATGCCCAGATGCTTACACCATGGACAATAGAGGCCTGTAATAGAGGTCTATGAAAGGACAGAGGAGGGACCTGGTTCCTCTGCCTCTAGCAGGAGATTGAGGGAGAAACCTTGGAAGAGGAGGTGTTGGAGCATGCTAAGATGCTGGTTCTGGGGAAGGAATAACCACAGAATAGAGTTTGGCTTGTTTTGGACGAAAGGTGTAACCTGATGCTTTTCACTTTACGAAGTTCTTTTGCTTTCAAATACCGGAAGCTTCTCATCTCCTTCCTCCACTGAAATGAATGACATGTATTAGTGCTGATCCCTGGACCAGCACCTTCGCCACCCCCTGGGAACTTTTAGCAATGCAAATATTCAAGCCCCACCCCAGACCTACTGAATCTGAAACTCTGGAGGTAGGCCAGTCTCCTGTGTTTTACCAAGCCTTCCAGGTGATGCTGGTGCTCACTCAAATTTGAGAATCACCGATTTAGAGAAAACTATAGGTGTCCCATAAACGCAGTTTAAAAAAGGAGAAAGAAGCTTGTCTTTTGTCCAAAAAAGAAAAAAAATTCCATAGGGGGAAATTTTGAGAGAATCCAGGGCAGAAAAATAGTTTAGCTTGCCTGAGGGTCTGACAGAGCAGTGGTTGTGGAGAGACCAGTGCTCCACAAAGAGAACCACAAATGCCAGGCTGGGCAGCCGCTGTCTGCCACTAGACTGCCACTAGAGAGATCTAAGGCCTGGGGGGACCAGGCCCCCAGTCTCCTCTAAGATACCAATCCTTGGCCAGAGATGCCTGAGGCCAATAGCTAAATATAAAGATTATCCTCTGAGAGTCTGGGTATATACAACAAGGTATAATAGGTAATAAAACTGTAGGATAAAATTTTTGTAAAAACTTGTCTTTTTCTTTTCACTCTTCGTATACCTACTAGAAAATTTTAAATAACGTATGTAGCTCACATTTATGGCTTGCATTGTGTTTCTATTTCACAGCACTTGTCAATAAGGTAAAATGGAGGGGAGGTAGGAAACAAAATTTGACCATTTTTTTCTCCAGTTCTGAGTGGAAGAGTGGATGTCCAGAACCACAGATCATCATTTCTTATTCATGTGTCATTTGTGTTTATATTGTGAAGATAGCCCAATGATACCAGCCATAAAAATCATGCAGCAAGCATCTTTTTTATCCATATTCACAAAGCAGTTTTTCAATTCTAGAAAATAGACTTTCCTATCAAGAAAAAATGCATTGATTAGTAAAAACTAGAACACATAACAATACATACCAATGATAGCCACTCTCACTCCCCCCACCTTGACTGTTTCAGACATAGTTAACTAATCAGGACATTTTTTTCCTACTGATCTCACACATGGCATCAATGTCCTTATCAACAGAGTGCTCTGAGAAGCTATGTAGCTAGTGAGAGATGCAGCCATGGTGCAAAACTAGGTCGGCCTGACCCCAAAGACTGAGTTTCTTCATTATACCATGCAGATTCCCACTTAATAACAGGTGCACATTTATAGTTTTATTTCCAATTCAAGTCAATAAACTATCCTTCTGATTTATAAATCAGTGTCTTATGGATTTGGTGGGCACAAGTTCATCCCTGAGAGATCAAATACCTTTTGATATGCTGGCAAACTTGAATATCTGACCTAACCAATTAAGAGCCGGGCTCTGGATCAGGAATGGCCTGTACAGAGCCCATGTGCTCACTCTCTTCTCCCTTAACTATCACCAATATTGCTAATCAATTGCAATGCTCCTTTCTGTTGAGCCAAGGCATAGCCTCAAAGTCCTTTCAACACAGTGCTCCAGGAAGCTACTGCCACTTGACCCATGAGATTCTAATGATTTGCTGGCCTAGATGATAGTGGCCTAACAAAACTGCCCTTCCTCCATGTCCAGCTGGCTTTCCTCAGGTGAAAGCCTGACCTCACGCCCCTCTTTTCTTTTTCCTGGAAAAGTAGATAGGTTCTAGTACCAATCCAGAAGCTTTGTGGTGCACAAGAGAGAGCTGGGGAAGAACAATGGCATTTTAGGAAGTCAATATTTAATAGGATGGGAGGATTCACATCACACATTTTTCTACTTTTCCAGAGGCAAGCTCCAGAGGTTTGTATACAGTTCTCTTCAAATTCTACTATTATATCTGATTTAGAACTCATCAGGAAGTTTTTGTGTGGAATTTACAACAATAATAGTAGTAATAATTCCTGTATCAGTATTATTTTGGCTGCAAATAATATATATGTTTCTATATTCAGAATGTTGACACTGCTGCTATTCAAGAAACTTTGTGCAGCCAGAGGCAAAATTATCAACATAAATTAGTGGCATGACAAAAAGGGTGGTGTTCCAGAGGAAATGACATTGGCAAAAATTTCACATTAAAGGAACTCTCAAGATATTTCACTGAAAGTGCAAAGGACAAAATGTTGGAAGCTGATCTAAACTTAGGCTATGACAGTTTGCTAAGGCATTAGAAGAGATGCTCCGAAGGTAAGCACCATTCAAACTACTCATAAAATTTTTACAAAGAAACATTTTACCAATGTTTCTAATGTTTTAAATAACAATCTACCCAATAAATATTAGTTTTACCATTTTTAAATTATCCCTATGCATTTATAAATGAAACTAAGAGTTTTTAATATTTTGCAAACATTTTTATGGAATGGTTGTAATTTTTCCTATTGGTTATTAAGATTGCTTTGCAGTTTCAGCTTGCATGATCATTTTTATGCTCCTGCACTACCATGCAAAGTGAGGACTGCCTGTACATGAGTAAAATAAGAAATTCAAAATGATAGAACTGTACTAATGCTTTGGCAATGCAAGTGTATTTTTAAAGTATAATTGGAGTTTGAAAAAAGATAAAAGGTGCAATAATATTATAGACACATCTGCCAGTGCAAACCAATAACTCCCATAGCTATTTCAAAGGTGTGTGATACATTCGAGACAGGATTATCTGCGTAGTCATTTGCCTGGAGGCTGGGAATATAAAAAGGAAAGGATGGAGAACAGGTGTGAATCACTATATAATGTCTCATCCTCGGAAAACATGGCAGCCAATGTTAAACTATCTTAACATTTGCTTCCCTAAGGAATGAGTCTGCGCCAATTAGAAGGCCATTGGCTGCAAGTACCTCAGGACGCCAGCTCCTCTTGCTGGGCATGTCTCTCAGCTCTGCGTTCTGCTTGCATGTTGGCCCTACTTCAGGCTGGCAGCAAATTGTGACAGCTGTACCAGGCATCACATCAAATGCCACATCATCCAGAGGCAGATAGTGGCTGTCTTTTCCAGAGTCTCCTTCTCAGGAGTAAGGAGAAGTCCTCCAGGCTATTGGCCAGAACGGAGCCATGTGGCCACTCTCAGTCGGGGTTCAGAAGGGAAAACTAAAGCCACTGTATGCCTTCTGGATTTAAAGGCTTAAAACAGAATTTAGGGCATACATGACTTTTGGGAGAGCTGGGGGAGCAGATTTCATAAACTCTGTCCTTGAAGATCAAAGGAGTTGACCCTGAAAAATCTTAACCTGAAACACCTAAGTGTGTTAATTCCTCCAGTTTGTGCCAGGAAACTGCTGAGAATCTCTCATCTGCCCATCTATACAGCTCCAACCATCTCTAGAGGAATAACACCAGTCTTTTTGCAAATCTTGCCCTGAGTTCCTCTTGTGAGCAATAATTTGGAACAGGACAGAGACGGTGATTCTGGGAAGCATGGTTCCTAGACTTAGAAGGGAGTGGTGGTGGTACCATGCTGGCAGCAGACAATCCAGCACACCCACCCTTAAACTAGCCCCAGCAGAGGGGAACAGACCATAGGATTTCCCTTTGACCCTGGGGGTAGGGTAAAGTCACTCTCCACTGTGTCACATGGGGGAAGATTGAAACCCATCCCTCCTCGCAAATCAGTGCTTGACTAGCAAGGAAAATGAGGAAAAAGCTGTTGGTTAGACAACAAGCCGTGCCTGCTACATGCTGTATCACACCATTATCGTAATTTTCTTTGCAAATAAACATATTTGTTACCAAAGTAGCTAGCTATATATTTTAAAGAAATATGCTATATAACATTCACCACGCATACCTGTTATTACCCACTAGGTACAATTCCCTGCAAGCAGTTCAAATTCTAGGCTAAATTGTAAAATTGCAGTCAGCTGATTGGTAATTTATAGTGTTACTGCATTTAGTTAAAAGTTAAAGCTCCTTTTAGAAAATTCCTCCATTAGCTCTTCTCCTCCAGATAATTGGCCAGATTTATTTGTCTGCTGCTTCTTTATATTCCTTACCAGTACCCCGAGCACATCCTGGATTTAATGAACTTATTTGCACGGCTCAAATTTACAAGATCGACCATCTCCCCTTTCTGCTGCTCATCTTCCTGATCTCCATTTGGCTGTTGTTTTACATCCCAGTTAATACCATTCCAGCTTCCTCAGAGGCTGTGGGATCAGTTTTCCCCTGAGAAAAGGAAAGCTGGGGGCTGGGAATCCATTTGGAGGCCCGAGGAAAGAATGCAAGTGTCAAGGATGCTAATTTCTGATCTTCTCACCGGGGCTGTTTACAGTAAGTCCTTTTCATAAGAAAGCTCTGAAGATGAGCCTTTTTGGGGGTTCAGGAAAGTTATGTATGTGCAGGTGCCAGGGAGTGGCTTCTGTTCTAGAAGGGCCCCACAGCTCAGCATTTCCTCCCACATGCCTCCTCGAATATGCAAGATGCACATGTATTTATAACTCTGCAGTAAAAAGTGCACTTTATTAGCAGAGATAACTGTCATAATTCAAGCAACTGCACTCTGTAGAGCAACCAAAGACCAGAGGCATCAGGATTATATATGTTCAGTCAAATCACATGCAAGTGTAGGGGAATTATGAGTCACTACCTGGGCATAAACAAAGGAGGAGGAAGGGCTAGAGGGACTGTCTCTGTGGAGAATGCTGGGGGTCCAGAGAACACGTCCAAATGCTTCTTCCAGAGTGGTGTTATGTCCTTGAGGTCATTGACTTCATCATGCATTTTTGCATCCACCCATCCTAGTAGCAGCCCTCAATAAGTGTTTGTTGAGTGAATGAAATGTTGACCCTGGCAATGCATGATAGCTCCTGAATTGTTCTATGTGTGTGCACATCTTCTACCCTTCCTATTCAAACATTTATTCTAAATCAGTGGAGCCACAGATGTCCAACTGAAGAGCCGCCCTCACAATCACTATTAGCCAAGTGAGGCTTTAAGCCAGTGGTTCTCAACCTTGGCTGCACATTAACATCACTTGGGGGATGTTTGAAAATCCCACTGTTCAGGCCTTACCTCAGACCAGTTACAATCAGAATCTCTGGAGTTAAGGCCTAGGCATCAGAACTCCAAGGTTGAGACCCGCTGCTCTAAGCTACCATGGAAACTGCTCTGGCTTGGGAATTAGGGGACCTAGAAGATATCCCTCAGTACAAAAAAGTGCCAGTGCCACTTTCACTGAGGCCCCAAGTGCAGACAGAAAAGAGAAAATTCTGATGGCACTTAGGAATTTGTTTTTGTACTCCTCTGGAATTTGAGGAGAGGCGGGTGTGTCACATGTCTTGGGAATACATAACACTTCAAACAACAAAATGATGCCACGCTGTGAAATGAGATGGGAAGCGATTGAATATCCTGGCCCAGCCCTGGGTGGTGACCCCTCTCAAGCATTTGGGCCACAGGCACACATAGACTCCAGGGCTCTCTGCTTGCTGCCCAGCAGCCCCAGTCCACAGGCCCCCCAAGTTCTCCCTGGCGACCTCATAGCATTCTTGGGAAAGGTTGGGGGAGAGGTAGGTAACTGTTGTTTTGGTTTGTAGACATCTTGGGGGGTGCAGCTGAGCTGGCACTGGGAGCAGGGGAGCTGTGACTCAGGGGAATTCTAAGTTGCTACAAGCTGCAGCAAGCGTGTGTCAGTGGGAGGTGAGAAAGGCAAACAGAGGGCCGCAAACTGTGCCAGGAGCCTGCCTCGTGGATAATCAAAACTCGACTATAAATAACTAATGGGACGATGATGAACGTGTGAGTGAAGTTATTTTCTAAAGCAGCGTATAGGCAATAGGAGTGCTTCCCCTGAGTGAATCCTCAAGCTCTTCCAGAAGACCAAGTGAAAATACAGAACACCTGTCTGGTGGTGGTGCCTTTACATAAACAATTTTTCCAGATAACTGAAAGCTACCCTCACAGATGCCAATACCCTAACATTTTAATTATGTAAGAGAAATCTTTCTAAAATGGATTCTATTCTTCCCAGAGGTGGTGAACAGAGTGCCTTGTCATTTAGTGGCTTTTGGTGGTCCAGGAAGCAGAACCCAGATCTCCTTCTGAACCACGCTCTTCACGTACCCTCAGTCCAGGCTCCAGGAGTGGAGCCTGAGGCCTAGGGTGAAAGCCATCAGTGTCTTGTTTCCCTGGCTACGGGCCATGGGCTCTAATGCATGGGCTTTGTGACAACTTCTCCCCTTCCTTGAAGCCCTTTCTGGCTCCCATGTACTCAGATATATTTTGCATAGATACAATTACTGCAAGGCTGGTCTCTATATAAGTAGAAAGTACTGACATGAATTTATTATTATTTCTCTTACTGCTCTTAACATTCTCTTTAGCTTTGAATATTTTCAGAAGACTCGTAAAACTGTTCCTAATCCATGACCTGAGAATACACTATGGAGAAACAGCTCAGGAAAGTAATCTAAAATAATCCATACCTAGTTTCAGTCTCATTTCTCAAAATATTTTGTGCACAATCCTATCCTGCCTTGGTACCCTAGACATCACAATATTGACATATTGAGAGTGGCACAAAGTAGAATAAAACACC
Organism: Tapirus indicus; assembly: GCA_031878705.1. NCBI lineage: Eukaryota > Metazoa > Chordata > Mammalia > Perissodactyla > Tapiridae > Tapirus > Tapirus indicus. The sequence continues at coordinate 21,681,521 of CM062920.1, forward strand.
ATGCCATTTATCCCACAATCAACTTTTATGAGACTTGCATCATTTTAGACCTTTAAGAAAAAAACTGTGTATTATGGAAAATTTTATACAAAACCCTATCTACCTAAGTTGTGAAACTCCCCCAGCCCTAATGGTTTAGAATTGTGGGTGAAATTAAGCCCACTGGTGGGTCAACTTCCTGTACTTGGTTCGTTACTGAGCTTGTGAAGGGAGGTGGGATGCTGTCAGAAGCTACCACATCAAGACATGACAAGGAGAGAGGAAGCAGCCAAATCACTCCCAGCTGTAAAGATATAAGTGTGGGGAAGACAGCCCTGTAAGTCTCACTAGTCCCTGTTCTGCGGGCCTCATTATTATAGCCCAGAATGACAAGTGAGGTTCACAATTACAACTTTGTGTTATTAAGAAAAGTCTACAATTATGACCACATGGCTTTTTTCCAGTTCAGGGACGTCCACAATACATTTCAGAAAGCTTTACATCAAAGAATGGTTAGGTATGGACGTTTAAAATGACAAATTTGAATTATCTGGGAAAATCACTTATGCAGATTCCTCAAGGCTAATTAATAGGATGGAAAATTAAAAAGAGAGAGAGACCAAGCTTTTAGTTCCAATTGTGTCATTAACTAGCTATGTGGTCTGGGAGCTCAGTTTCCTTATTTTTCAACTAGATTTACACTGTCTAATAGGGTAGCCACTCGCTATGTACAACTATTTAAATTTAAAATAATTAAAAATAAATAAGATTAAAAATTCAGTTCCTGGGCCAGCCCTGTGGCGTATCGGTTTAGGTCGCGCTTTGGCGGCTGGGGGTTCGCGGGTTCCTCCCTCAGGAATTTGATGCTGAGATTCAGATACAGTTTCTGTAGGAGGCTGTAACTGGAATAAACATGCCTGCTATGAGTGGCCACACGACGTCAAGCAGATTGGAGATACAGAGGAAGCCTGACTACAGAGAGAAAAAGTGAAACAAGCAGGCAGAAGCATGCAGAGATAAGAGACAGTCCTGATGGCTTTCTGGTTCCTGATTCCCGAGACCTCGCTGAATTCTTGTGCTTGGCTTTTTTGGGACACCCTTGTATGTTTGTATGAAATTCCTCCCATCTGCTCAAGTTGGTTTCTACTGTTACTGAAGAGCCTTGTTTAAATCAGCAGTAGGGGCCGGCCCCGTGGCGCAGCGGTTTGGTTCGCACTTGGCAGCTAGGGGTACGCGGGTTCGGATCTCGGGCGCCCGCCGATGCACTGCTTGTCAGCCACACTGTGACGGCGTCCCATATAAAGTAGAGGAAGATGGGCACGATGTTAGCCCAGGGCCAGTCTTCCTCAGCAGAAAAAGAGGAGGATTGGCAACAGATGTTAACTCAGGGCTGGTCTTCCTCACAGGAAAAAAAAAAAAATCAGTAGTAGTTTCCAGGAGTTGAGAACTCTAAAGCTCTATTCAGACTGAGCAGGAGAATATAGTGATTGACTGATGAAGTCTGTCATGGGCAAAATTTGGAGGAGTTGAGGCATCTGTGCTCAACATTTGCCATCCCTGATTATTCAGCCTCTGAAATGATCTCAAATTCCTCTGGTGAATTCTTTTTTTCCTGATAATGCTGGATGAATAACATGTTATTGTTTATTCCCTGATGTTTACTATAAACTGTTTCCATTGGTGAAATAAAGTATAATGACACTTTAAGACCTTAGAAACAGAGATAATAGATTGGAGCTATTAAGCAGCAAAGCCTCCAATTTTACACAAAATGTGAGCTCTAAATCCAAAAAGCTTTCAGCAAAATGTAATTTTTAGTAATGCCAGCCAATTTCCTAAAGCTGGTGTCCTATAGGTTTTGAAAAAAAAATTATCACAAGGGTAAAAAAAACAATCTAAATGTTGTCAAATTTATCAAGGCAGTCAAGTATAATTAATCTAAAATTTCTTTTTATCTAAAGAAATTTAACCAAAATTTATTAGTTTAATAATTATAATGTATTATGTTTGACCCAGTGAGCTTTAACCTTTTCCCTTATGACAGTTATGATCAAATATATGAAAACTGAGGCAGGAAATTGACTGGGAAAAGGTTACTAGTGTGGGACCAGAGGCAATAGCTGTAAGAATACAGAGATAGGGCAAGGCCACATAACAAGCCAGGGAGAGGCCAAGACTGAACCAGGGGTTCAAAGAAAGGTGAGACTGTGTTTTCAAAATGCACACAGATCTGACAGGTAAGAAAGCAATCAATAGATCAAAATCATTCAGGGTCAGCACAGGAAAGACCTCGCTTGCTTGCTTAGGAACAGGTTCATATGAATGGAAGAATCAGGAATAAAGCAGTTCTTTCTCCTATACCACAAGAAGGCTTTTGCATCTTTAACCAAGAGGCCTCCTCTGAGACATCTTTCCTCCATAATCATTGTGGTAGACAGACCCTAGTATGGGCCCATTTTCGTGCCCTGTATAATCTCCTCCCTTTGAATGTGGTTGGGACCAGGGACTTGCTCTAGAATATGGTGAGGGTGATGGGATGTCACTCTCATGATTATGTTATTTTATGAGTATATACCTCTGTCTTGCTGGCATGCACTAGAGAGACTCTTTCCATTACTGCCTTGAAGAAGTAAGCTGCCTTTCATGTCATGATGGGGCCATATGGCAAGGAACTTCAAGAGGTCTGTATTTGCTGACAGCAGCCCCACTGACAGCCAGCGAGAAAACAGGCCCTCAGTTCTACAACTATAAGGAGATGAATTCTGCCAACAACCTGAAGGAGCTTGAAAGCAGATCTTTCCCTAGTCAAGCCTCTGATGAGACCACAGCCTCAGCCAACAGCTGGATCCAGCCTTGTGAGACTCTGAGCAGACTTCTGACCTACAGAAACCGTGAGATAAAAATGTGTGTTGTTTTAAGCCTCTAAGTTTTTGGTAATTTGTTATGCAGCAAAAGATAACTAATACACTCATTTTGATCATGGTCTATCCCAGTAGTTTTCAAGTCTTTCTTTTAGCTGTGGAGACCTATATTTAAGCAAAAGCACATGTGGAAGTCCAATATATAGAACAAATAAAGGTAGAACTGCTTCATTTGTAGCTGGGTAGAGGGCGTGGAACACTTACTGGCTGGGTTCTCCTGAATTTATGGTGACCCAAGAAGAAACTCTGTAGAGAACAGTCTGAAAACCACAAGATAAATTGAAGAGAGAACATAAGATCACTGATCCAGATACACTCTTCGGGCTGCAGGGAAGAGATGTACCCAGGTGACCTTCCTTGGTGGAGTACAGTGGACACTGTTGATGCACTACCCAGAATTCTCAAATTTCTTTACTGTTTCTGGTTACCCCTCCCCTGGCTTCACTGTGCTATTTGTTTGTACTTGTAAACTCTTCTTCTGAGAACTCTCTTTGGGCTATTAGAGCTGCTTTACCTAGTATAGCAAGTAGGAAGTACCTAGGAGTGTGTGTCCCCTGCTAAGCCTGCTAAGCTTAAAACCCTTTGACCAAGGACTGATTGGGGGGTGACTGTGAAAACCAGCTTCTCTCACCTTGAGTTGGAACAACCTCTGAAGTACAACTTATACTCCAGAATTTTCCATCCGGATCAGGCGGAAGCTATCCTCTGCAGGACTGCTGAAATCACACCATACTTGGCTTTCCCCCCTTCCCTGTCCTGCCTTCCCCACTTCCTGCCAGCTTCTCCTCAGAGTACTTCCTTAATAATCACTTTGCACATTAATTCTCATTTCAGTGTCTGTTCCTAGGGAGCCCCACTTGAGACATGGGGGTTTCCTGAGAGGATATACGGGCAACTAAGACATCTCAACATCTCTGGGGCTCACTGTTTCCAAGTCCCTTGTTGGTCACATTTCATTGTGGGCTCCAGTGCCCTATCTGATCCCTGTGGTCCTTGCATTGATTCTTATTACGTATGTAATTTTAACTTTTCTAGTAGCCATACTTTTAAAAAGAAGAATGATTGGGGCCAGCCTGGTGGTGTAGTGGTTAAGTTTGCACACTCCACTTCTGGCACCCCAGGGTTCGCAGGTTCGGATCCTGAGCACAGACCAATGCACCACTTGTCAAGCCATGCTGTGGCGGCGTCCCATATAAAATAGAGGAAGATGGGCATGAATGTTAGCCCAGGGCCAATCTTCCTCAGCAAAAAGAGGAGGATTGGCAATGAATATTAGCTCAGGGCTAATCTTCCTCACCAAAAAAAAAAAAAAAGTATTAAAAAAAGAATGATTAAATAAATTTTAATAATTATTTTATTTGACAAAATAAATAAAAATATTAATTCAACATGTAACCAATATTAAAAATATTAATGGTGTCTTTTACATTATGTTTAAATACTAGACCTTTGGAATCCAGTGTACATTTTTTTATGCATATAGCACATCTCCATTTGAACACTAAAATTTCATTGGAAATTCTTGACCTGTATTTAGATTTTATAAAATTTACCATTGAAAAAGAATTAGATTTCCACACCCAAGTTGTTCCGAACATGCTTAATAGTTTTGCAATAACTGAATTGAGTATTTGTTTTTTAAATTAAAATTAAGCGAAACTAACTATTCAGTTTTTCAGTTGCACTAGCCACATTTCAAGTGCTCAGCAGCTACCTGTAGCTAGAGGTTACCATTTTAGACAATGCAGTTCTAGACCCTCATCTCTCTCCCTTGGACTTGGCCCTGAGGCCCCTGTGGGCTGATGGGAGTGGGGAGAAGACTCCCGTGTAAGTCATGTTGTGCTGGTGTCGAGATGGTGTTTGGTGAGCACTCAGGATCCTGACCATAGGAACATTGTCCTGCCACTCATCCACTAAATCCCAAGAGCACTTAGGTCAGGTTCCCTGGAAGCAGAGCCTGAGACAGAGTTTCAGGCGCACACAGTTTTTTGTTTTGTTTTGTTTTGTTTTATTGATGTCTTAATAGTTTATAACACTGTGGGGTTTTAGTTGTACATTATTGTTTGTCCGTCACCATGCGCACACAGTTTTTTTGAGGGACAACCTGGAAAGAAACCTGTAAGGGACTGAGGGAAGCAGGATAGGTAGGGGAATGAGCCCAGCAGGGACATGTGCTCAGGTCAGTTCTTGCCTTGGCCCGATCCGTGGGGATTCTGGAATGTAAATTGCACTACAGAGTTGTCCTGCTCTGAGGCAAGGGTGCCAGGCCTTTGTGCCCCTGTATCCATCAGTCATTGGCTGCTTGGGAGAGAGTGGAGGTGACACATCCCCAAATTTTCTGGGTGATACAGCTCATCCAGCAGCAATTGTCAAAGAAGGTCACATGTGGAAGCTTTTAGTCAGAGCTCTTGCAGCAGCTGGGAGATGGTGTATTGGCTAGTGAAGGAGATTTGGACAGGACACTAACAGCCTGTAGCAACCTAGTATAGAGGACCAGGCCAGAACCAGAACACTTTATTACTTTCTGGCAGTTTGGCCTCAAGCCAAAATCATAGGGTGATTTTGTGAGTGTGTGTGAAATCATAGTGAGTAGGGCTGGACCCTCTGGGGCCCCAAGGGCTCCCTTGCATGGAGACTTGAGGTCTAGAATCCTAACAGGTTGAGCATTCTCCTTGACCCTTTCTTCCTGAGGCGACATTAAATCTCTGCCTTCAGCATCACGCTTTTTGGATGACAAAGAAAATTGAGAAAAAGGAAAACAAAGAGACTGAATCCCCAGAAGGAGATATAAATCCTAATACCACAGGGTATGAAGCAAATCCTTGTTCTTCATTCATTCCCCTAAGGAATATTTAGTTGAGTGCCTATGCTGGGCCAGGCACCGTGCAAGGCTGTGAAGGCAAATTCCAAGGAGTAGTTCCAAAGCCATTTTGAGCAATGGCAACATGATTAAAATAGTGTTGCTGTAGGGCTTTTGGTGTCCACAAGAAGGGACAGGCCAGGAGAGGTGGGGCTTGGGGATAGTCTAGGTCAGCGAGGAGTGCTGAGAAGTATAGCAACAGGCCCCAGTGAGCCTGCCAGGGACTCCAAGGAAAGAGCGGAGGTCACTCTGGGGCACTGGCCAAGTGGCAGGGTCAGAATAAGCAAGTTAAGGTCAGCGTTCAGAAGCCCAGGCAAGGGAGAAGGGGTCAAGCAGATGGAGACTGGGCACAGAGGCATGGCAGGGACAGGTGCCGAGTGAAGGAAGATGATAACAACGTATTTAGCACCTACCACTTGCCTGGCAAGTATATATTTGAATACATTTTATCCTCACAATAACCCTGCAAGATAAGTATGAGGTTCAGAAAGATTAAAATAGTGCTTCTCAAGCTTTAAAGAGCATATGAATCACCTGGGGATGGTGTTAAAATGCAGATTCTGATTCAGCAGGTCTGGGGTGGGGCCCAAGAGTGCACATTTTTAACAAGCTCCTGGTGATGCTGATACTGCTGGTCTACAGGCTATATTTTGAGTATCAAGAGGTTAAAACCCTTACCACAAAGTCAATGCTTTTATTATTATGAAGGAAAAGGTAGAGAATGAAGGGCAGGAAAACAAAAGTAGTCTAGCTTGAGAGTCTAGTCTTTCAAACAGTCATGACCATGGACCCTGGACCGTGGCTCTCTGCCCTCCTGGGTGTGGGCAGGCATGGGCAAGTGTGGGCATGGAGGTATGCTGCCTTGAAAAGGGGAGTGGCCCACTCTGGATCTTGGGAGGTGGGGAGTGCCTTCTGACAGTTCTCCTGGGATGACTTACTCATTTTAATGCATCTGATCCAATGTATTTTAGTCATTGTTCATACTTGGCTTAACGATCAGTTAATTTGGATAATATATTGAGGTAGAAATTACTTTTCAGCAGTTACTTTTAAGTTGTTAGCCTCAGAATGAAATCAAATCCACTTCTTCGAAGTTCTCTTGACTTTTTTCTTTTAAAGTGGTTTTTTTAAAAAAATAATTTTATTGAGATCATCTTGGCTTATAACATTGTATAAATTTCAGGTGTACATTAATACATATCAGTTTCTGTATAGACTGCATCATGTTCACCACCAATAGTCTAGTTTTTAACCCATCACCATACATACGTGCCCCTTTTAGTTTATCTGAAACCTTCTTATGAGCCTTATTATTTAATTTCCTCCTCTATCTCATTATGGATTTTGGTGCGAAAACTTACTGAAACATTTCTTCGGGGCCCCTGCTAGTTTTTCAATTGTGAAAATTATCATCATGTAATTTTCAGAAGACCTCACATTCATAAGATGCTTTACGGTTTCTAGAATACTTTCATTGACATTTTCTTCCTTTTGGTCTTCACACAACCCAGGAGGTCAGTGTTATTATTCCAGTTTATAGAGGAGGAAATGGAGGCACAGAAAGGTGAAGTAAATTGCCCAGGGTCACGTGGCTACACAAGGAGTGGAGATATTAACATGTTTTGTGTATTTGCTGGTGTCAGACACTGTCCTAAGAGCTATATATGTAGTAGGTCATTTAGTCCTTTCCTCAGCCCCGTTACTATCCCCCTTTTACAGATGAGAAGACTGAGGCCTAGAGGGATTACCTATTTATTCAAGGTCACATGGCTAGCAAGAGGTAGAGCCAGGGTCTGAACGGAGGCATAGGTGCATCTAACTTCTACGCTAGAAAGGGCATGTTGCAAAGTTTGGGGCCACAGCAAAAGCAAAAGCACTTGTGAGGATTTCTCCAGCCCTGTCCCAGAATAATGGTGTCCTGGCCAGCCACAGTGAAGACTGTAAGAGGCTTGGGATCATCCTGCTCATATAGGAATAAGGCTTTTGCCAGGCTACCAAAATGGGTGGATGATAAATAAGGCCTCTTAAAATCATCTGTTGGGCCCAGCCAGCACCATGTCTGGAGGATATCTGACACTTACACTTTGGTGCAGGGCCAGCTCCCAAATAATCCTACCCCAGTACATCACTTCGGTGCCTGAATCAGAGTCCTAGCATGAAACCAAGTTCACCCCGATGGTACAACTGAAGAGACTTTAATGAAGGAACTGCTTATAGAGGTGTGATGTAGGTCAAGGGAACAAATGGGATGTTGAGGCACCCAGAGACTAGCAGCAGTGTGAAGTTGTTACCACCCTTTCAGGCTTGGAAGGGGCAAGGGGAAGAGAGTAGTACTAGAGCTTGTGTGAGCTGGAGCCACCAAGGAGCTGTAGCTGTGGAAGGGTGCAGCCAGGGTGGGAGATATACTGCACAAAGGAAGAGAGAGGAAAAGAAATGCTCTGGATTCTCTCTCCTCCCACCTTCCAGTTTCCTGCCAGTGCCTCTCATTGCTGAGTCTGATCAGAAGCCAGCCGACCAGGGAGGCTGGCTGATGCAGTCCACTGGGATCAGCCTCCCTGAGCACAGAGCAGGGCAGAGAAGAGTGGAGAGTGCATGGAGGAGGGCGGGGGCAGAGAACAGCCAGCACAGCATCATGTTGGTTCTTTCATTCACTAGGCAGACTCTTCTCTCCTCCTCACTTCAATTCCACGTGCCGGGCTGTGATTTCCAATTCTGCAGCATTCACTCCCTCAGCTCTGAGTTTTCTGACCCAAAGTTCTTTTTCCAAAGTCCATTTTCCCTGCTATGAGGAAAATGGAAGACTGGCCAACAGGAAAGTCCTGGTGTGTTTGAGAGTCAACTTTCTGGATGTGTAAGCTGGTTTTCAGGAATTTGCATTGCTCCAGTGTGAAACTGAGTGTGAACCATGCCTGGGTGATGGAGGACAAGAAGTTACAGACCGAGAGAGGCAGTCGTGAGCCCAATGTTGCATCATGGCGCCTGTGGCACCATGACCTCCTGAAGAACAGCAGTCTGTGTGGTCCACACCTTGGGCATCTGAATGTCAAAGGAGGCTCTAAGCATGTGAAGACTTTGACATTGTGAGAACAGACTCTGGAGCCAGATTGCTTGGATTCAAATTTAGATACCACTACTCACAGGCTGGATGACCTTGAGCAATTTATTCCACTTTGTCTGACCCTTGTTTCTCTCATCTATAAAATGGGAATAATAATAGTACCTACCTGATAGGGTTGTTATGAGGATTAATTGAGTTAATCCACAAAGTAGAATTTAGAACCCCATACACAGTAATCACCATATAAAAACAAAATTTAAAAACTCTACAGGGCTAGTGGCCAATCAAATGAGGATTTTTACCCAAAATTTGTGAAAATATGTAAAAGCGGAAGGAAGCATAGGCAGGTAATGGGAACTCAACAAATAATAGAAAATATAATAAATCAGGTTGAGGGGGTGTGTATCTATCTGCATGTATTTTTGCACTTTGGTGTCACTATGAATCAAACTGCTGTGGTGAAACTTGATATCACTAAATTAGTGAATATTTATTGACAACTTGCTCTAGTTCTACCAGGGAGGATCTCTATGATTTAATGCCCCACCCAATTCCCCTCTAAAGCTTTTCCAAAAGAGAATTCAGTTCACTTGGTGTTAAACTAAATATTTGAGATGTTTTAAAAACCCAGTTTAAGATTTCCTAAAACCTTATTTTCTCCATTGGCAAAATTAGGAAACAATATTCCTACATGACAAGATTGTTTTGAAGAATAAACACAAAGCATGTGGTGGTCATTAAATATTAGCTCTCATTATTGAGTTTACATCTTTGAAAAATTTGATAGGGTTATATAAGAAAATATACTCTGTATTTTGACTACTTTGAGAAATTGGATTCTATTTTTGGATAATTAAACTATAAACCTGTTAATAAATATGGGATTCATTTATATGAATGACTACTATAGATGGAGGTATACAGTACTATTATGAAATCATCTCATCAAAAACTTAAATCTTAATCTGATTAAGTCTGGATCCAACTACCAAGATACAGAAAATACAGAGAACATAAGAACATGTTAAATGACACCAAGGAGATGCAGTCAACCAAATCTAGGCTATAGGTGTTATGGACCAAATTGTGTTCCTCCCCCGACCCCAAATTCGTATATTGAAGCACTAGCCCTACATGTGACTGTATTTGGAGATAGGGCCTGAAAGGGAGTAATTAAGGTTAAATGAGATCATAAGGGAGGGCCGCTAATCCAATAGGACTGGTGTCCTTATAAGAGGAGGAAGAGACACCAGAGATCTCTCTCCTTTTCTGCACGCACAGGCAGAGGAAAGGCCATGTGATGTGGCTGTCGACAAGTCAGGAAGAGATGCCTTACTAGAAACCAACCCTGTTGGTCACCTTGATCTTGAAATTCTAGCCTCTAAAACAGTGAAAAAATAAATTTCTGTTGTTTAAGCCATTTAGTCTGGGGTATTTTGTTATGGCAGCCCAAGTAGACTAATAAAGTAGGAAACTCTACAGGACAACCAACCTGGTTTCTTCAACAAATAAATTGCAATAACAAAAAGAAAAAAGAGAGACAGAGATAGAGGGGGACTCTAATGATTAAAGAGACTTAAAAGACACATCCACCAATCATATACATGGGCCTTATTTGGATCCTGATTTAAACAAACTGGAAAGAAGAAAAAGAAAGAGAGAGAGATAGATAACCACATTATTTATTACATTTATGAGACAACTGGAAATTTGAACACTGACTGGATGTTTTATGATATTAAGGAATTTTTATTATTTCTTTTAGATGTGATCAAGTTATTGTGATTATGTTTTTTTCCTTAAAAAAGAGTATTCAGATACATACTGAAATATTTACAGATGAAATGATGTGATGTCTGGGATTTGCTTCAAAATAATATGGCAAGTAGTGGGTGATAGAGTAAATGAAACAAGACTGGCTATGAGTTGATAGTTGTTGAAGCTGGTGATGGGTCCAAGTGGGTTCATTATACTGTTCTCTTTGTTTTTGTGTACATTTGAAATTGTCTGTAATCAAAAGTTTAAAAAATTAATAATGGTTTTATAAGAACTAGAAAAATCTTTTTCTCTTAGACTCAGTAGTATCTAGAAATACAACCTATTATATTTACAGTTTTTGACAGTAACAGGACTTTATAAGCAAGGGGGATCTTGGCAAGAATGTTCTGGTGGATGTATGAAAGCTTCCATGCATGCATGTGCAAGAATAGTTCTTGGCATTAATGTCCAATAAATGTTCATTAAGCATCTACTATGAGTGAGGCTCACTCCTGGGTGCTGCCAACAAGATGGGTACAGTCCCTGACCTCTTGGGGCTCACATTCTAGTGGGACTGATTGACGAAAAGCAAGTAGGCTGATAGGTAGACTTTTAAAATGTTTTTTGAGCTATGATAAGTGCTATAACAATAATTAGGACTGAGAACCTTGTTTAGATGGGGACTCAGAAAAAACTTCTCTGAAAGAGGTGTCATTTAAGCTGAGAGACACCAATAAGATGAGAAAAAGAGCCAGCCCTGGGGACAGTGTAGAAGAGCATTCAAGTGCGGGAACAGTGTGGGCAAAGGCCCTGCAGTGGAAGAGAGTGTGGTTTGTTGAAGGAACTGAAGAAAGCCAGTGTGGATGTGGTGTGGTGAGCTGAGAAAACATGGAGTACCTGAGATGAGGTTAGAGACCGAGGCGGGGATTAAATCATGCAAAGATTTTTAGGCCACTGTAAATTTGGATTTTATTCTGAGAGCTGTGGAACCCACTGGGGATTCTAAGCAGGGAATTTGAGTTGCCACAGGACTAGAGTGGAAATCTGGGGAGGGGTGGTGGGGCAAAGACTGGAAGAGGATTCTGAAGGGAACCAAAATATCCAGTGAGGAATTTGAGAAGTTTTTGCTTTATGGTGCATGAAGTCAATCACCTCTCCCTTCCCTCCAACAAAATATTCAGTAAATGATTTCTTCTGTTAGTGCATTGTGGATCTGTTTTGAGGTACACATCAAATGCTGAGTTCTGTTTCAAGGAGGGCTCAGGGTAAGAGCTGATGCTGCCCGAGGGAGCCTGGCCACTCCAGGAATACTAGAGAACAAAGGAACAACTAAGTAAACAAATGAATGAAAGAGTGAGTGAATCTTGAAACTCCTGTGATCCTCCAGTAGCTAATCATTATCCCTGGCAAGGCCTGGAATCACTTCAATTCAGCCTACAGCCAAATTCTGGAATTGGCAAACTAGCCTGCTCCATTTCCTGTCTCTTTCTATCCAAACTTTCCTTTTGCTTTCTCTTCCTTCACATTGTGGGTTTGGGGATTGAAGTGATTTCTGTAGCATGAACTCTCTGTTTATTCATTCTTTAATTCTCTGATGTGTACTGAATGCTGTGTCAGGCATAGGGCCATGTGTGATGGAGAATTCTGAGAAAAGATGGAATTCACAGTCAGCCAGTGAGGTAAGACTGGACTTTTCTTAGAGGTAGGAAGAAGCAGCTGCCACAGAAGAGACAGGAATAAAATGCTGTAACTGTTCAAAGATGGGGTCTCAGTGGGGACAGTGGAGGGTAGAGGGTTGAGAAAGCCTCAAAGAAATGGTGGCATCTAAGCCAAGCCTTAAATTAAGGGTGACATCTGGACATGAAGAGATAAGGATTTGAGGGTTAGAGTTTGGGTGAGGGGGTGATTCCTGACCTACCCACTCTGCCTTCCACATCAAAGTGCTGCCTAGCTGTGTGCAGGCCCTTCTGGATCCTTCCTCAGTGCTTTCCTGGCCCAGAAGGGAGCTGCATTGACATGTTAATAAAAAGAAACTAGCCTCAGACTTCTCCACTCACTCCTGAAGAAACCAAGGTGCTTTTTCAACTGTGACCTTCTGGGAACAGCTCTCCATCCTGGTCATCCAATCAGAGAAGGGGAGAGCTAGTGTTGAAAAGAGCAGTAGGGTGGTAGTACCAGAGGCCTGGGATGTGGGGAAGGAAACTGAGGCCCAGAGGAAGGACATTGACGCTGTGTTCCCTTAGCAGCACTCAGTGAATAAATGAATTAATATATATGTCTGTTTGTTGTCCTACTTGGACAATGAGCTCCTCCAGGGCCTGAGCTGAGTCTCACCCATCTTGGTGTCCCCAGCACAAGCCCTGGCACATTGTAGGTGTTCAATATATGGTAGGTGAACTAGCATTCTACAGCTAGGGTAGTGATTCTCCACGCATGGTCTCTGGAGCTGTAGCGTCAGCATCAGCTTGGGACTTTTTGGAAATGCAAACCCTTGGGGCCTCACCCTACACCTACTGAATCAGAAACTCTGGAGGTGGAGTCCAGAAATCTGTGTTTTAACAAGCCCTCCAGGAGATTCTGATGCAGGTTACAGCTTGAGAACCATTGTTGTAGGATATTTGAGCCTAGAATACTTGCTAGGGCTTCCTTTGGGACATCAAGAACTCATGCTTTTTATCTACAGCAGACACATCTTTATACTCTTCTGTTACCACCCACCCTCTCTGCTAAAATAAATGAATAAATAAAAGAACAGAAACACCACAAAGATATTACCAGTGACCAGAAAAATATAAATCAGTAATGGCATGTTGTTATCCTTCCTGAAAAAACATAAACTTGGCCTGTTAAAAATACATTCAATGATTCCAAAAACAGATTTTTTATAGAATAGGAAGAGAGCAAAGGAAAATGTCAAAAAAAATTGAGCTGTGCTTTTATGTGAAACTGCCACTCCTTTCAAATAAAACCACCTGCTCATCTCCTTGTCAATCTCCATTGTCATCCCTGATAATTCCTAGGAGCTGCCACCAATTGATTCCTTCTGGAGTGGAGGATCCTGTAAAAGTCATTATTTTCTCAATCACTGACAATGCTTCACTACTTATGGGACAGGCAGAATGGACAGGATCTTCTCTCTGGTATGTGTGTTTTTACTTGGCAGATACGAACAACAAGGGAAATTCGTACATGTCCGTAAGAATTAACCCCAAGTAATCTTGGTCCTCACTATGTGCTCAGTACTGTACAGGATATAGTTGGATTTTATTCCTATCCTCAAGGAACCCACAAGCTGGTAGGATAAATATATTCAGAAGGAAGGGCTTAGCCTTTGGATCAGGGCTTTTCAGTTTACAAAGTGTTTTCGCAGAGACAGTTTCATTTTGATCCTTGCAACAGATCCTGGAAGCAGCACATAGTGGCCATAGCAAGGTAAATTCAAAATTTGGAGCTACAAAATGAGTTTGTGATAAACTAGAAGGAAATCTCCCTGATTTATAATCATGCCTTGGGTGGCTAAACAGGTGGGTATGGTCTCAGGTAGGCAACAGAGGTTTGTGACTATATCTAAGAGAGCATAAATCCAACCAGTTATACAAGATCTGATCTGAAAAAAAACGTTTATAGAATGTGTTATTTTAACTGACCCCCACTTGATAGACTAGCCAGATTGGCTGATGTGCTGTCTTTTCTGTAAGACATCCTGATGAATGCCCACATTTCACTAAAAACTTCTGGCTGGTAGTCTAGTGTCTTGTATGCTTATCAATTACATTATAGGCTTTCTTAGTGTCAGTTGGGTTTGTTCCCAAACCTGTTTATGCCGGTTGTGCTGGTTTGTAATTATACAGTTAAATAAAATATTATGTTAACCAATGAAATAATGAGTGCAAGAAAATGAGTTCTTGTTTTTGTGAAAATTAAGTTGGGTGCTGTGGAAAAACTTGACAAAGGTGTTTTTATTAAAATAAAGTTGCTGTTGAATGATATGTAAATGAGACAACTTTGTGATGAAAATTGTAAAAATCTAGAAGGAGTCTGCTCTTATATTGCTTCATAGGGGTCTTTATGTTCTCGCTCCGCTTTAAAGACACCTAGACTGGAAAGTGTAGATGATGCCTGATGGGTAGGCTTTATGCAAGGGAAATGAGGTACATTTAAGGAAAAGGCCTTAGCCCTATATCAAAAAATTGCCACATAAAGACGCATTTAAATGTTTTAGAATAAAATGTTAAATGCATTCTTTTTTATGATTTCCTCATTTTTTCCAATGAACTCAGTTTACTTTTTCAAAATATTGTACTAACAAACTGTATTTTGTTAAATAAGAGGGCTTGTACTGAACTACATCTGCATGGGGCCTAAATAAAAGAGTCACGCGTACAGGAGAGTAAAAAGTTGATGGTGTTCTCCAGGGCCGTCCATTGGAGAGAGGAGCAGACTCAAATTACTGCCCCTGGGAGTTCCTAGTGAAGAGTATGAGTGGTTAAGCTCATCATAGACTGATGTCATGGCCACTGGGGTTGTTCAACATTCCCCTTGTTCTGATTTCCTCTTCACCCAGAAATCCTTTATCTATAATCTGGCCATCCATATACATTTCCTCCTAGAAGAGAATATGTAGATGAGAGAAGACTTAAGTCTTCATTCCTGAGGTTGTTAACATTTTTCATTGTAAATTAGTGAATTATTACAATAATGTTTCATTTATAGGAGACAATACCTACTGCCTCTTCTAACGCTTCTGGTGAAACATACCTTGAATAGGGTGAAAGTCACCCAACAGCGTTAATATATCTGCCAATTTTTTAATGTTGGCAACAGATTCAAAATATTTCAAAACCCCATGTGATCCAAATGAAAGCACCAGTTTGCCATCCATACTTGCTAGAATCCAGGATGATGAAGGAGATATCCTTTTTTTTTTTTCAGTTTTGGTATCCAGCTTAGAGTCTGGGTCTTTTCGGGATCAGCAAATGTGTTTGTTTGCCTTGGATCAAGGACCTACTATACACAAGATACTATTCCAGGTGACTTGCATACCTTCAAATAATCCTCATAATCTAACAAAGTAGATTTCATTTTCATTTTCATTTTATAGGTGAAGCAGAAACTCAGAGAAGTTAATTGACCGAAGCACGCACAGCTAGGCACAGCTGATGTTAGAAGTCAGTTTTCTCTTGCTTCGACATTCTTCTTTTTCACTAAAACTATCACATTATTAAATTCATCAGTGTCCCCTGTTTCTGCAATTAAAATTTTTCTATCACTCTAAGTGTAAATCTTTTTTTTTTTTTTTGCGTTATTTAGTAAACAACACAAGTTAAGAATTCCAGGAGAAAGAAATACAACATACCATCAAGAGATATTCTGAAAGAAGACAGGGTCAGCCCTACGGCCAGATAAATGGGGCAGCGTCAATGGGCTCTGGGGTTGCATGATCCCCTGAGATGCAGAGGTGCTAACATCAGGTAACACAGCAGGTAGCTGCCCCAAGGAGAGTTAAACACTTCCTCTGTGATACTTAAACAGCCAACACAATGAAAATTATTGATTACTAGCTATTTACCATGTGTCAGGTAGTGTGCCAAGCATTTGAAATGCATTTAATTCTTACAGCAAAACCTATAAAGAAACTGAGGTGCAGAGATATGAGGTCACATGACCAGTAAGTCACATACTCAAGGTCATATAACTAGTAAGTTGAAGAAACCAGATTCAAATTCAGGTTTAGTCTGCCTCCAAAGTCCACGCTATTAACCACCTTGAGAATCTGTCTCCCAGTTATAGTAACCATTTGTTGAATGAATAGTTTGTGCCAGCACTATGCTAAGCACTTCATATACATAAAGGTATTAAAATATATAATTTTATTTCATTAAGTGTAGGAACTTCTATAGTACTTTGTACATCCCTTGGTTATAGCTGGTTCTTTATTCTTTGGTTAGAACAGGGTGAGAGTGATGCAAGGATTTGATCTTAGCCCATATTTTTTGTAAGTTACCAAGTTTTAGAGAGATGATTTGATGTAAGGCAAAGATGCAGTCTTTGAAGCAAGACTGCTCTGTTCACATCTTGACTTTGCCACTTTCTGGTCTAGTAGCTTTATATAAACTGTGTTAGGTCTCTGAGTCTGTTTCCTCATCTATAATAATAAAGATGATAGGATTTACCTTGCAGAGTTCTTGTGGAAATAAGAAATGGTATTTGTAAGGGCTTGGATCAGTATAGGAACTCAATAAACAGATTTTAAATGTATGAATATGTTGCTTGGCTCATGAGGAGCATTTGAGAAATGGTAACCATAATGATTGACACCTGTGTTATAATCATTTGTTCATTCTCTCCCCTCTTGATTGATTAACAAATATTTATTCAGCACCCACTCAATTTAGGCACAGAGCTAGGTGGGACATAAAAGAGTGTGATCTAGATAAGCATGGTTTTTGCCCTCAAGGAGTTTACATTCCAGTGGGGAAGACAGAAAATAAACAAACGTATTAATGCATAAAATTGTGCTAAGTGCTGTAAGGAGACCCATGATGTGCTGTGAGACAGAAAGGTGGGTGGAGTAAGGGGGGCCCAACTGAGATAGAGTGATTGGAAATGTCTCCCTTGAGGAGGTGACATTTAAGCTGAGACCTGACGGATGGGAAGAGTGGGACAAGTTTTTCAGGAAGAAGGGAGCTTGGTAGGACTGAGGACTGGAGAAGTGGCCTGTGTGGCTGAAAAATGAGGCCAATGGGATAGAAAGAGGAATCAGAGACAGGCAGAAACTAGACTTTGCAGGGCATGGTGAGGGGACTGGATTTTATTCTGAGTACCATGGAAAGCCATTGGTGGGTATTAACAGG
The DNA here is from genome assembly GCA_031878705.1 of Tapirus indicus. NCBI lineage: Eukaryota > Metazoa > Chordata > Mammalia > Perissodactyla > Tapiridae > Tapirus > Tapirus indicus. Next base: position 21,698,951 of record CM062920.1, read on the forward strand.
TGAGTGGCATGATTGAAATGGTATTTTAACAAGATCATTTTGGTTACATGGAAAACAGATGAGAGCAGGGCAGGACCACAGCAAGGCAACCAGTCAGGGGAGGCTATTAACAGAAGTCTGGGTGAGCAAAGATGGTGCCTTGGACTAAGGTGTGCCAGCTGAGGTGGAGATAAGTGGACAGCTTTCAGGTATATTTTGAGATTGTGCACAACTCCAGGGCAGGGACTGGCCCAGATTTCAATTTGGGATCACAAGGGGTAGTGAGGTACCTACATTGTGGGTGTTCAATAAGTGTTCATAAAATTAGATAGTAGAAATTAGATATTCTATGATAAGACTGACTATGGTATCATAGAAGATTCCAGTATAACATAAATTTTAAGAGTATGGGCTCTGGAATTGGGCAGACTCCCCTGCTTACTGGTTGTATAACTGTGAGCTTTAGTTTCTTCATCTGAAAAATGGAGATATTCATTGATAATGATGAAATGACATGATGTACTTAAAATGCTTTGAATGTGCCTGGTATACAATGATTGTTTTTCACCTTAATTGAAGCTCAGGCAGTGCTCCCTTTCTGTACACACTGCTGTGTAGCACTTGGGAGTGCAATCCACTCATTTTCCCTTTTTCTGTTTGCCACGGAGTCCAGAAGCATTTTATCAATCTCCTGTCAGTTCCAAGTCTTTGGGGTTGCTCTTCTTCCCTCCTTAAAATAAACAAAGTAAACAAATGAGAGAGTATCTCTTCTTCTTTTAAGCTAATATCATTTGACTAGGGAAACCTCTACCCTCCCTGGCCATTGTCAGGATTCAAACACCAAGTCATTGCCTCACATTCATCACTGTCTTCTCCGTCCCAGCTCCTCATTCTTGTGGAGGACTCATGTGTTATCTATCGCTGTGTAGTAGATTAACTCAAAACTTAGTGTCTTAAAACAACAAACATTTATTATCTCACAGATTCTGGGGGGTCAGAAATCTGGAAGCAGCTTAGATGAGTGGTTCTGGCTCAGAATCTCTCATGAAGTTGCAGTCAAGATTTTGCTGGGGCCGCAGTCATCTGAGGTCTTGACTGGGGCTGGATGATCTGCTGCAAAGAAAGCTCCCTCACATGGCTATTGGAGGGAATCTCTGTTCCTCGCCTCACACCTCTCCTTAGGGCTACTGAGTGCCCTCACAACACACCAACTGGCTTCTTCTAGTGCAAATGAGTCAAAGAGAGCAAGAAGGAAGCCATAACACCTTGGATCCTAATCTCAGAAGTCACACAAATATCACTTCCACCACATCCTATTAATTAGTAGGAGTAAGCCACTGAGTTTGGACCACACTGAAGGGGAGGGGAATTTGTTTCCACCTTTTGGAGAGAAAAGTGTTAAAGGATTTGTGGAAATATTTTAAAACCACCACAACCCAGTAGATGCCTTAAAGTTAAATCTTGATGAAATTTTCAAACACTCTCAGATCTGGCCTGGGCCTGTCACTGGCAAAGGAGCCCACTTCTACTTTTTATATCCTTCCTCATGATACACACATATATTTTTTTCATGACTTAACTCTTTTCCTTTAATTAGTTTTATTGGCATAAATCAGGCAATTTATGCTACATGGCCTGGCCTATCCCTAAAGATGCTCAAATAATTGATTTTTTGAGGAATCTAGCTACTGTGATGCTAAAGAAAGTAAAATCCTGGGCAATATAAGGTACCACAGTAATGATAACTACAGTTTAATGAGGGCTTGCTCTGTGCCAGGCATTTTACTAAGTACTTTATATGTAATATCCTGTTTGATTACCTTACACCAATGCTATGAGGTAGATACAGAGTTATCAGATATCCCCCAAAACCCTTAGCCAAGATAAGGATAATGGTATGACTTCCCTACACTGACTGAGGCATAGCTGGAAAGAAGCCACAGGAAAGAGGGATTTAAAAAAAATGAAACCAGTGGAACAGAACAGACCCCAGAAGTAGTCCTATGCATGGATAGAAACTTTATATATGACAGAGCTGGCATTGCAGATTGGTGAGAAAAGTATGGACTATTCAACAGCTGGTGTAAGGGAAATTGGATGTACGTATGGGAAAAAATTGGGTTCCTACCTCGCACTGTACACAACAATTAATTTTAGGTAAATCAAAGAATTGAGCGTAAAAAGGTAGTTGAGTGTGATCTGTGGACCTGCAACATTGGCATCACCTGGGAGCTTGTTAGAAGTGCAGAATCTCAGCCCCACTCCAGGCCTATTGAATCAGAATCTGCATTTAACAGAATCTCAGGGAGATTCATAAGCACCTTAACGTTTGAGAAGCACAGGGCTAGACCACTGCCACTCCCTTCCCCCAACATCTTATAGTTTGTGCATTGGCTCTTGTGTGGCTTCCTTCACAGTGTAGGCAATCATTTAAATTCCTCTTCACCATCTGCTGCTCGTGCTCCTGGCTTCAATTCTCCAAGAAGTCACCGGTTCAGTTTCCAGCAGCCTCTGAGACTGACTGAGCTAGGCTTTCTGACTCTGTAAATAATTTGAAGACTGCTTGTGAAAAACTAGATGGTCCCTAAGGGACCCTTGGTAAGTGGGAGCTGACAGTTCTCACTTCCTTTGCCCTCACGGTCAGAGTTGAGGAAGAGATCCATTTTCCTCCCAGAGTGTCACTCAGGCCTGTGATTTTCAATCACTGGATGTTAAGATTGGCAAGATCCGCCTGTGTCGCAGAGAGGTTTCCTCCTATCAGCCCTGTGAACATTGCGACTTTGTCATTAGGAGAGCTGCAAATAGCACAGTTTCTTTTTTTCTTTCTTTTTTTTAAGGAAAATAAAAGCCTATTCAAATAGAGAGTCAAAAGCTACCAGCTCTAGCAAGAAGAAAATGGCTGTGATTGTATTTTTGAAATGTTTTTGCCTTTCCCTGTATTTTTGCTGTGTTGACAGTTGTGTCATCCAAGCTTGGCCCAGCCCTCTGCCCTCCCTCTTGGCTCTGCCTTCACTTTTCACATGTGTGGGATTCCAGATCTGTAAACAAGGGGGCCTGGCGCCAAAGCCTCCCTCTTAGGTGCAAACACCCAAGTGTCAGTGATGTTTGGAGGCAGAAGAGCAGTCTGTGGGAGGAAGCATTTCCCCAACATCATTCTAACTTTGCCCCAGCAGTGGGAAAACCCGCGGTATGCTGGACAGAGCAAGGATGGCTCAGAATTCCAACCTTGCTCCATCACTCATTAGCTGGGCCATGTGGACAAGTTACCTAAACTCTCTAAACTTCTGGGTCTCTCTCTCTCTAAAATGGCCATCAACTCATATGGCTACAGGTGAATTAAATGAGATTTAGTACATAAGTAGATGTTCTAGAAAAGTGATTTTCCTCCTCCTTCCAAAACAAATGGACAGTGCTTCTTAAAATCATTGCTTCACAATATCACGGGATCTCAGGTTGGGGCAAGTTTTCAAAAATTATCTCATTTGCTGCTAAAGAAATTGGAAGGAAAAATAATCTGCACTGATGAACCAAGTTTCACATTTTACAATAGCGGCTATGTGCCAATGACAATTTAAGGTGACGGTGGCCAAGGAGGGACACAGTTCTCTATGGCTGCTCAGCCACAGGCCAATGCTGTGGTTTATGAGAACTAAGAAGTCAGAACATGAATAGACATGAAGAGAGATACTACAGTAGAGCAGAAGGAGCACAAGACTGAGAATCTTCAAATGTACTTTATTTGCTGCTTTGAACAGTGTTTTGAATAGTGAAATTATGAGTAAATATCAGTGGTTCTCAAAGTGTGGTCCCTAATCAGCAGCATCAGCATCAGCATCACCTAGGAACTTGCTAGAAATCAAATTCTCTGGCCCCAATCCAGCCCCACTGCATCAGAAACCTTGCAGGTGGGACCAGCAATCCAAGTTTTAGCAAAACCTTACCTGTGATTCAGAGGCAAACTAGAGTTTGGGAATTACTGGTTTATATTATAACGGCTTACAACCATCTTTTCCAGTGCAAGGTAAAATCAAAACCTAAATGTCTTAGCATTTAAAATTCCTCACCTCTTTGACATATACTGCGAAAATGCCCAGATATTTTCGTTGGCTGATTCTTGTAGTGATATGCATGAGCACAGTCACCAGGTATAACTTTCCCCACTGCCTTGAGTGGGATTTGTTTAATCATGAAGCAGTAATAAGGAGAATGATTTTCAAAATTAGGCAGATGAATCTGATCTCACTTCTATTCTGTAGAAATACCTTTCCTCTGGAGTTACAATATATTTATGATATTACAAATCTATTGATTTATGATATTACAAACCTATCGCTAGGTTTTCATTTCTACACCTTAACAATTCCATCTCTAGAAGCAGTTATGATGAAGCCCTATGTTGTCTGGAACATGGTGACATCCATGATGATGTCGTGATTGTCCCACAGGCAGAGACTGTGCCCCTCCAAGGGGTGTCATCACTCGGTCTTACCTTCTTCTTATTCTGAATTTCCTGTTTCACGGTTAAAAGTCAAGGAGAAAGCCAGAAGTTAAAAACCTCTACCACATTTTGTCTCGTTCACATTCTGTGTCATCATTGGCTGTTTAGTGTCTGCCTCAATCCCCCAGACTGGGCTCCTCAAGGACAAGAGTCATCCAAGTGCCCTTCTAGGAGGCAGGCATGAAATAGATGACCATGAACATGACTGAAACTGAAGCCCAGCCCAATGCTTCTGAATGTCCACAGCTGTTCTCTATTGCCCCCTTCATTACACCATCTTTGTTTATTATATAGGTGTTTATTACTCACTTTATTTCCACGTGGCATTTTCTGGAGACTTTGTAAATGGTTGACTGTGTTCAAAACTCTGCAGAAATCAGGCTTTGTAAATATAGTGGAAGACAGGAGATTCACAGCTAAAAGCTTCCTAATGAGGACAACTTGAACATGTTATTTTCAACATTCAACTCCCAAGTTTGAATAATTCATGGAAAAAAAAGTCTGTTGAACTAGAAGTGACTGGGCTATTTTAATGAAAGTAGAGATCTGGAAAGGTTTTGAGCTGGAGGTTACATGAGGGAACCGAAAGCAGGGAGAGGAAGTGACCAGCCCGGCACACGGTGAACAAGTGAACTCAGGTCTTCTCTGGCCAGCACCCTTGTTGTCCAAGGTCACACAGCGGCTAGTTCGTGGTCAATCCAAAACTAGAACTCAGACCTTGAGATGCACATGCCCAGTTCTTTCCACTGAGCCACACAGCCTGCCACAAGTCAGCAGTGGGTGGGCAGGCCCAAGGTCCTCTCTCTTGCACAGAAGACACAGGAAGATCATATTTCCTTTTCCATCTTCAATCGAGCCCAGTTGGTCTTGACTGGCTAGACTTTGGAACCCCCTGGGGAGCTTTTAAAAAATCCGGATGGCCAGAACCCACCCCAGACCAATTAAATCAGTCTCTGGGGGTGAGGCCCAGGCCTCAGTCTTTTTAAGGCTCCCTAGGTGATTCCAACTTGCAGCCAAGGTTGAGAAACATTGGGTCAAACCCTTCTCCCACTTGTTTCTCCTATTCTCTTGAAGGCCAGAATCTTCTTTTTTCTTCTGTTTTCTTCTTGCTAATCCTTGGGTGTTCACACTGTAATCGCACGGTGTACATTCATTCCAAGCCATTTAAGACATTAGCAAAAACTTAGCCTTGTGGTCCCATCCTCATCCACTTGTCTCTGTCTCAGGGGGCTGGCTCTCTGTGTCCCTCCTCCTGGCCTACACAGGGTCACCCCCACAAGGCCTCACTCTCCCCGGAGGGGCTACAATTCCCCTGAACCTTCTCTCAAAGCCTCCTTCCTGCTGGGCTTCAGCCTGTGGCTGCTGTGAGGCTGGACTAGAGGAGCTGGGAGCTCAGGCTGGATGGAAGCTCCAGGGAGGGCTGCTCCTGTGATTATTGGTCCCAGAGGGAATAATTCTTGCAGCAGCTCTTCTTTTTTTCTTGCTGGCTAAGTGTGTGGGTGTGCAGCAGGCATTTGCTAGGGAACGTCAGCAAAAAATAAAACTTTTCAAGCTTCATTTCTGTAGACAGATTGAGAGGCCTCCCAACAGTTCAGAATTGCCGAATCTGGCTCCATCCACCCACTTACCCCCCGGGAAGTGGTAGGTCGAGTTAGATGTGTCTCAATTTGTTAACAGTGCCCTCGCCGATGGGAATTTAAATCATAAGGTCATACTTTAAGACAAACTGGTCAACAGGTAATTATGGAACACTTACTGCATGCAGGGCCCGGTGCTAGGCACTGATAAAACCAAGTGGGAGGTCACCTCTGTTATGGATAATGGAAGGGGAGACTAGAGGTTTGGGGAGGCAGTAGTCAGTCTGAAGTTTAAGAAGAGCAGAGGGCTGCAATTCAGTTCTTGACTAGGCAGGGATAGGAAGACAATAAAAAGCCATAAAAGGGGGGAAGAAGAGGGGGTGGCGAGATGACAACTGTGTGTTTAACTTCCAAGGATTTAAAGTCCTGGAACTATTTGCCCAGCCCATGCCCACCAACCATATTGCAGCCTCCATAGTGTTTTAATCTTGCCATTTTGACCCCCAAGACATTCAGACCCCTCAGAGAGCTTAGCAAACACTATCCCAAGACAGCTGCAGCTTCTTTCTCAATCTGTCTCCATCTCCCTCTGCGTGCGTGTCTTTTTGTCGTTTTCTGACTCCCACGCTTTTATCTTCCTTGCTATGTCTTAGATACATAACATTTTTTTGTGGGTGAGTAAAGAAATAAATCCAAACTCTCAGCCTTTTATCAAAGTAATAATGAATATTAGAGATAGAAATAATCAACACAAAATAAGATTAACAATAGCTAAAACTACATACAGAAAAAAAACAGTTATTGACTAAAAATTCCCTGAAGAATCAAATCTTGACAAACTGCAGATATCCAGATCTGACTGGAAAAAATTGGATTTGGTAGAAATAACAGTCACAAAATGAAACTCACAAAGGCAGATGTTAAAATTGGTAAAATTTGACATGGACAAAAACCTGATAATGAATCAAATTTCGTTGTAAAATTGAAACAGGAAAAGAACTGATGCCAATGAGAATAATTCTAATAAACTATAATAAAAATGGTAAAAACTGGGAACTAATTGTGCTCTAGGGAAAATTGATCAATAAATTTAGTTGCTTAATGACACTTGTTCTGGAAATTACTTTCTTGACGGAAATCTGTCAATGTTGGCATAATTCTGATTAAAATGTTTGTGGTCAAACTTCCTTTGGGGTAAGATAACGGTCAAAACATGTCAAGACCCCACAGAGGCTGCCTGCTGAAGAGGCAGCAAGGTGGAAGATAAATCACAACTCCAAGGCAGGGCCTGGGAATATAAAAGATTCTAAAGTATTTCTAAAAGAATGTTCTACCTTTTGAACTTTAATTTAAACAAACCAACTATTAAAAAATGTTTTGGGGGCAACTAGGAAAATTGGAACATGGACAGAATATTAGATAGTATTAAGCAATTATTATTATTTTTTTAGGTATAATAATGATGTTACGGTCATGTTTTTTAAACTCTTATGTACTGAATTGTGCTCCCCCCAGATTCATATATTGGAGCCCTAACCCCCCAATGTGACTATATTTGGAGATAGGACCTTTAAAGAGATAATTAAGGTTAAGTGAGGTCATAAGGATAGGGCCCTAATCCAATAGGACTGATGTCCTTACAAGAAGAGGAAGAGACACTGCGGGCAAATGGGCACAAAGAAAAGGCCATGTGAGGACACAGCGAAAAGACGGCTATCTGCAGGCCAAGGAGAGAGGCCCCAGGAGAAACCAAACCTGTTGGCACCTTGATCTTGGACTTCCAGACTCCAGAACTCTTAGAAACTAAATTTCTGTTGTTTAAGCCACCGAGCCTATGGTATTTTGTTATGATAGCCCTTGCAAACTAAGACAAGTCCTTATATAGATAGTAGAGATACCTAATGAATTATTTATGAGTGAGACAATATTAAACTTGCTTTAAAAACTCCAGAAATGAAGATTGATAGTAGGGATAGATGTAATAAGACAAGCTGAGAGTTGACAATTATTGGAGCTGGGTATCAGGCACGTGGATGTTCATTATAGTATTCTCTTCTACCGTAGAGTATGCTTGAAAATATTCAAATAAGTTAAAAATATTGACATGGACAACTATACTGGTGATTTTGATGCACATCCAGGTAGATAATTACTGAGAAAGGATTTCCCATCTGGAATCTTGTGTTGTAACCCGGGCTGCTATGGACTGGAATAAATGTGTTATTAACATATATTTATAAATAAAAATTTAACTCAATATAATAGGGTAGTAGGGAACGGAATCAAAATGCCAACTGCAGGTAGTGTAAATGTGGGCAAAGGACAAGCAGACAGAGAAGAAGGAATCACATTTATTGAGTGCCTGATGCATACCAGCTACTTTGTAAACATTATCTTGAGATTATTTCACAGGCCTATGAAGTAGACTTTTAAATTTTAATCTTTTAAAAAAGTTTTAATATGAAGAAACTAAGGCCCAAAGAGGATGAGTGAATTCCCAAGATCACACACTAGGAAGTGGCTGAGCTGGGGTTTGAATCCCATCTGTTTTCTCCACAGCTTGCATTCTTTTCCCTACCCATTATCTCCCCGCTAGATATTGCCAAGCCAGATCATAAAGGGCAGAGGAATTCTGAGGAGGATGAGATCATAGAGAGGTGGGGCCAGTAAAGACTAACAAAGGAGCTGGGCTTGGAGGTAGGTCCTGGAGGGTGAAGTAAAGGACATGAGAACATCCCAGGAGTGGAGAAGAATGGAAAGATGCAGAAACTTGGTAGCAGATAGAGAATGGGGGTGAGAATGAGAGGCCATTGTAGGAGATGTTGCAACACATTCTGGGGAGATGTGCTGGGGGCAGGATTGGAGTTTGGGAAGCAGAATTGAAAGAGAAGGTATCCCAGGACTTGGACCTGGACAAGATTGGTAACGATGGCAGATTTCAAACCTAGGTGGAGAAATGATGCCTCCATCAAAAGGTGAAGGAAGCCGGGAGGAAGTTGTTTCAGGAGCGGAGCGGAGAAAGGGAATTCAACTTTAAACATGTAGAGTTGGAGATGACAGTGGAACATCCTAATGGAGAGGTCCGGGTGGCAGTTGGGTTGACAGACTTGTAGATTTGAAAAATCATCTTCATTCAAGAAACATGAATCCAGGAAGTAACCAATGAGTGCCCTGGGAATACAAAGAAGGTTTGGCTCCTCAAGACTAGCTTGCACTGTGGTGCAAAATGTCGTCATTCATTCTTTGCATACCAACTATGCTCCAGGCACTGTTTTAGGAGCTGGGGAAGCAGCAGTCCTGGATTATTATAAAGGCCTCCTAACTGATTTCCCTGCTTCCATCCTGGCATCTCCTCCATTTTTTTCTCAGACAGGAGCCACTCGAGTTGCTATGTTACATGTATAGTCTATGTAAATGGAACCCCTTAGATCATGCTGTGGAATGCACACCCAGTGTGACTGTACGTGACAGCCCTGGGAAAGTGATCCTGCTAAATTCAGATCACATCACTCCTCTGCTCAAAACTCTCCAGGAGCTCTCTGTTCCCTGAACTCGTAAGCCGTACTTAAACTCCAGAACCTTTGCACTGGCACTTCCCTCTACTTAGAAGCCTCTTCTGCCAGATATCCATCCAAATGTCCTTCAAGGCTTTACTCAAATGTCACCGTTTCAATGAGGCCTTCGTTGACCACCTGTTTTAAATTGCAACTACCTCCATCTTCCCCTGCTACAATCCTAATCTCCTATACCTTGCTTTTTTTTTTGCTTTAGTGCTTGTTTTTTTTTTTTTTTTTTTCAATTTTTAGTGAGGAAGATTAGCCCTGAGCTAACATCTGTTGCTAATCCTCCTCTTTTTGCTGAGGAAGACTGGCCCTGAGCTAACATCCGTGCCCATCTTCCTCCACTTTATATAGGACGCTGCCACAGCATGGCTTGATGAGCGGTATGTAGGTCTGTGCCTGGGATCCAAACCTGCGAACCTTGGGCCACAGAAGTAGAGCACACAAACTTAAACACTATGCCACCAGGCCAGCCCCAGTCCTTGTTTCTTTTTCTTTTTTTTTTTTTTTGTGGGGAAGACCAGCCCTGAGCTAACATCTGTTGCCAATCCTCCCCTTTTTGCTGAGGAAGACTGGCCCTGGGCTAACATCTGTGCCCATCCTCCTCTACTTTATATGGGACGCCGCCACGGCATGGCTGACAGGCAGTGCGTCGGCGGGCGCCCGGGATCCGAACTCGCGAACCCCGGGCTGCCAAGCGCGAACTAAACCGCTGTGCCACCGGGCGGCCCCCCTTGTTTCTTTTTAACACAGTATTTATTTTTGTTTTTCAATTGTCTGCTCCCTTCATTGGAATACCAACTAGATAAAGCCAAGGCTGTTTGTCCCATCTGTTCACTGCTCTGACCCCAAGAATTAAGGACAGTGCCTGGCACAAAGAAGGTGCTCAATGAATGAAAGAATTCATTGTTTTATGAATGAGTTACAGCATAACATGGGAACTGATAGAATAAGGACACGGACAAAGTGCTGAGGAATAAAAAAGGGGTGCCAATTCAATGTACCTGTGAGGGTCAGGGGAAGTTTCAAAGAAGAGCTGACAACTGAGCTGAGACTTGAAAGAGAGAAAGGTGGGTCAAGGCAGATGTGGTAGGCTGAATAATGGCTCCCAAAGATATCCAGGTCCTAATCCCTGGAGCCTCTGAATGTTACCTTACACAACAAGAGACTTACAGATATGATTTAAGTATCTTGAGATGGAGAGAGGATCTTGTATTATCCAGGTGGATCTTAAATGCAATCACAAGTATCCTTATAAGAGACAGACAAAGGTAGATTTAGCAGCAGCAGAAGTCAAGGTGATAGTGAAGCAAGATACTTTGCTGCTGGCTTTGAAGATGGAGGAAGGAGCCAAGAAATGCAAAGAATGCAGCTCTAGAGTTTGGAAAAGACAAGGAAACTTCCCCAGAGCTTTCTGAAGGAGCATGGCCCTGCTGACACCTTGCTTTCAGTTTAGTGAAACTGATGTCAGTCTTCTGACCTCCAGGACTCCAAGAGAATCAATGTGTGTTGTTTCAAGCCACCAAGTTGGTGGTAATTTGTTACAGCCGCCATAGGAGACTAATAGAGCAGGCAAGGGCATCCTAGTAAGTGGGAATAGTGTGTGTAATCATGAAAGTGGCAGCACAGTCAAGAATCCCCTGAGAAGTTTAGTGTTCCTGGGTTAGGCTACAGGGAATGGAGAGAGATGGGGTTGGAGAGGTAACAGGTGCTAGATTGTGAAGGGCCTTGCAGGTCATGCAAAGGAGTTGGGTGGTATTCTGTTGGTGTAGGGGAGTGTGGTGAATGCCATGTTGTGCCGCCCGGATCCCCTTTCAGGACTATTCTCCAGGCCTCAGGGATTGCTGCTGGCAGACAGCCCTTACTGTCAGCCCTCTTCCGCTCTCTTTTCTGAGGATAGCCATCTTGCCCAAGCTCATTGCAGCTTCCTAAGGCAGCCAATATCAATGACTTGTCTCCCCAGGAGTATAAAGACTATCATCTCACTCCAATTCAGGGGAACTCCGAGGGGCCATCTCAGCTTCAGAACTTCCCTTGGGGTTAGCTGAAGCCTTGTTGCAATGACTTCCCCTGTGTCCAATGCTGCCTCCTTCCCTCCCTTCCACAGGTGTTAATCTCAAGAGTCCTCCCTAATAAACATCCCGTACGCTAGTTTCTGTCTCATTCTGCTGCCCTGGGAACTCAATTTGCCAATATGAGCTAAGAGGTCTTTAAGGAAGAGAATGCAAAGTCAGACTGGTTTGGGTGGTGGCGGTGATAACTCAGATGAGTGTGAGGATGGACCAGGTTGGGGAGAGACTGGAAGAGAGATCAGTTAGGAAACTGGGGCAAAATTCCAGGTGGGAGATGAAGTCCTGGATAAGGGTAGAGGCAAAAGGAACTCTGTGTGGTCATCAGCTCTTCCATAAACAGCCTCATGGTGAGAAGGTCATTATTCCCAGAGGAGCCTAGTCCAGAGCACGGACTTAGAAGAAGTCCTTCCTCAGCATGGCCCAAATCATTGCATTTTTGCCCCTCATTTCTAATCTAGTTTTGTAGAACGAGTCTGCTTTCTTACCAAAAATATGTTCTCTGTTTCCCTGGTGAACAATCAGCTTTGGGAAGCAGCAGATTTGATCAAACATTCTTCCCAGAACAAGAACCCTGCTGTACAGGGAAGTTGTCTTTCAATTTCTTCTTGAATTCCTCCAATGTCAGGGAGCTCATTATCCTCTTGCAAGGTGATGTATTCTCCCTCTTTGCAAAGATCCTTATATTAAGCCTGAAACTGCTCATAACTTTCACTTTCTTCTAGTGCTGAGATATGATCATCAGCATGGAACAAAGAGTTTAATGGCCCTGGATTTTGAGTCAAACAGAACTGTATTCAAGTCCAGGCTCTGCTCCTTATAGTGACCTTGTTCTATTTATCTCATCTAGGTTGCTCAGCTGTAAAATGGGGATAAAAATACAATCTACCTTGTAAGGTTGTTGTTAAAAAAATATGTTTAAAACATGATGGCTGGCACATGGTAAGTGGTAGATAAATGGTAGATACTAGTATAGATGTTACATGTCAATTGAATATATCTCTTCAGAAAGCGTTACATTATGATATGTGCCCTTTTCGGATGAGAGAAAGAGAAAAAGAGAGAGAGAGGGAAACAGAAAGAGAGAAAGGGAAAGTTGTCTTCCCTTTCAATTGTAGTGGATGTGCACCTGGCCTTTTTGAATTAAATGTATGTTAAGCACAAATATGGTATGTGGACTGTCAGGACATGCAGAGGATATAATCAAGGTGTCTCCCAGGGCTCGTTTCTGCCTACTTTGAAGGAGAAGGAATTTGCTTTCCATTTACCAAATAGCAAGCCTGCATAATGAGAAGAGATTGATTTTCTCGGCATTCCATTAGCTCCAGGGCTTTAAAGAGCATAATGCAGTCCCGTGGGGAGACGAATTCATCATTCTGGAGCCGGAAAGGGACCCCGAGAGGAATCAGGCTGGAGCCGTAGCTTTCAAAGGGGATAATCCTACTCTTCTCCACATTTACCATATACGTTTTTCTTTAATTTTTTAAAATCTGGCAGTTAATACCCACATTTCCGATCCAGACACGCGTTTCATAACCAGCTCAGCTGCTGACCCAGTTAAATAATAGTGAGTGATTTTCATAAATCTAAACTTTTTCTCTCCGAAGAACCCAGCGGAAGAGGCGGCAGGGCAGTGGTATAGGGGAGAAGTCATCTGCGGTGATGTCGAAACCCGTATGATTGATGGCGCTAAACACTAGCTGTCTGCACACCATCAAACCACTGGTGGGAAAGAAAGAAAAATTCAGTTAATCCACTGGTTGTTTTGTCCACCTGGAATCCACACAAGTGAAAGATAGAAACTGAGAGAAGAAAATGCTGCTTTCTAGAGGACTGAGTGAATTTTTTTCCCTATTGAGGAAAGGTTACTTACTGGAGGATTTTGTGGGAAATACAGTATAACCAGTGTGAGATGGCAAATGTCACAACAGACTCGGGGGAGAAGGGAGCCCTGATTTGTAGAAATTGCTCTTTTCCGTGGTGTAAACACTCTCACCATAGCCTATTTCAAGCTGCCAACGTGAGGTCACTGACTGTGGTGTTGGGAAGAGGTGGGCACACCATGTTACAGTGTTTCCACCATCCAGATACAACAGATGGAAATAAACTCAAGAGTGTAGATATTAGTAAAATGTAGTAAAAAAAAAATGGTTAAGTGGAGAATTTTGAATATTTATTACTATTTTAAAGTATAATTTATTTAGGTGTAAGTTTACATGATTTAATTTTTAATTATGGCTGTGTTTAACAGCCAGCTCTCAGAATTCCTGAAAATTTAACAATTAGTTCATTCAGGCCAATACAAGTAGCTCACCCCTGACCCTTGTGGCACTTGAAGACCAAAGACCACATTTTTCTGGGGAATTGGGGATAAGAGGTAGGGATGAGAGGCATTTAAACTTCTCTCAGGTCCAGGCTCCATCCCTAACCTGTGAAAAAAACCACTCACTCACTCACTCATTCACCTTTTATTTATTCAACAAACATTTATTGAACATCCACTGGGCACTGAAAATACTGAAATGACCAAGAGGAGCTCGAGATAGACCAGGGAGCTGATTACAAGGGGTATAATAAGATATGTGACAGAGATAGAAACGGGCAAGGTGACGCGGAGGAAGGACGAGTGGCGTCTTGGACTGGGGCCCAGGGAGATCTACTGGCTGCTCAGCCCTCTGGCTGCTTCACTAGAAGTTTGACCTCTGAGAACTTTTTAAGACAGTAGATCTTTCCCCTTAATGATACACTCTCTTTCCCCGGCTTCCAAGACACTACCCTCTCCTGGTTTTCCTCCTACCTGTTAGTTGCTCTTTCTCAGTCTCCTCTGTTGGTTCCTCCTTACCTCCACAACCTCCAAACATTGCAGTGTCCCAGATTCCAGTGTTTGCACCTCTTCTCTTTCTTACCTCCCTCACCCAATGGTAATTGATTCAGAGTCGTGGCTGTAGATCGTCCACCTTCAGCTCTGACCTCTCCTCTGAACTCCAGACTCATCTTTCCAATTGCCCACTTGAAAACCCTACTGGATGGCTAGTGGACATCTCAAACTTAACATGCTGAATCCTCGAACTTTTGTCCCCTGAAACTGTTCCTCCTCCATCTTGCCCATCCCAGGAAATGGCAACTCTATCCTTCTAGTTGTTCAGGGGCTCAAAATCTATAAGCATTCTGGATTCCTCTCTAACACCCCAAATCCAATCCATTGACAAGGATCGTGGACTCTATCTTCAAAACATCCAAAATGCAGCCATGTCTTACCACCTCTACCAACTTCACCATGGACCAAACCATCATCATGTCTCAACTGATGTTGCAATAGCCTCCTAATAAGTCTCCTTGTTTCCACTTTTGTTCACCCTCTCACCACCTATAGTCTATTCTCAACATAACAGCCAGAGTGGGCCTGTTGAAAAAATGTTAGATCATTTCATTTACCTCATAGGATTTTTGTGCGTATTCCAGTGTCTAGCACATGGTAAACATTTGATTTTTGTTAACTATTATTGTTGCATTTAAATTCACAGGCTATTGATTCTACTATATGATGCCATGATTTCTAATATCAGATTTTGTTGGTTCTCCAGACAAATAGCTGTGCTTAGAACAGGGCACCCATGATGGTCGCTGAATAGCCTTTAGTTTCAGAGCTGAGGAGACTCTGGGCTGCAATACAAACAATGCCCTCGGAAGAGCTATTTTAATAACTGAGACTAATTTAGTTATTTAATTTAGAGAGTGAAAACTTTCCAACTTAGCAAAATGAAAAAGAAAGTAGTCCTGTCTTTTTTTCCTTACCAAACTTCTTTTCAATATCTGTGCCCATCTTTGTGTTCACTTTTTAAAAGTTGCGGTATAATTCACTCACAGTGAAATTCACCCTTTTTAGTGCACCGTTCTATGAGTTTTGACAAATGTATAGTCAGGTAACCACCACCACAACTTGATCGATAGACTTTACATTTCTCTTGAGTAAAGTAGGGATTTCTGGGTATACCTGTGTTATTGGAAAGCCTATATTTTAGAATCTTCTTGAATAAATGCAGAACTCTTACTCTCAAATCCTGACAAACACTGATGTAAAAGGTAGAATCACTCTATGCCTTGGAGGATCTTCTGTGCTTCAATCAATAGGAGGAGTGATTTGTAAATTAGCAAAGTCATCATTTGGTCAAATGGCTCTATTCGAAATAATTTTCAAGTACTTAAAAATAGTTTGTTGGCTTTCTTTTTTAAGAATAATAAACATTTCCCTTGTTTACATATTGATTTGTCTTACAAGCATTTTTCCCACTGAGAATACAAAGTCCAGCTGCTGGAACACTGTGGTTACCTCCTGCCAAGCTCTTACAGTCACTCTGCCATGAGCCAATTGGGCCCAGGGTCTTAATCCGTGCTAAAGTGCTCCCTGTTCATTTTCAGTTTTGTTTTTACTTGAACAAGATAGTTCTTTATGGATGCAGAGAATACACTGAATTAACAACAACAATGGCATAAACAACACCTGCCCCTCCTTAACTACTATGGTCTTTTACTAGCATAGTTATTCTTATTGTTGTTATTATACAGTGATTCTCAACATTGGCTACATACAATAATCATAGAGGAACTTTAAAAACAAATAAACAAAAGTGAAGCCAGGGCCCATCCCAGAACAGTTGAATTAAAATCTCAGAGAGTGGGACCCAGGAATTAGAAACATTTAAGATTCCATCTTAATGTGCCACCTGGATTGAGAACCACTGTTCTAGCTGTGCATCAAGCTTCTGCTTAGCTTTGACGTTCTTTCCTCAGAAGGGTGGGCAAAGCTGGAAGTAGCCTACTGTAGGAGGAAGATTCCAGACCAGCAGTTAGAGGTCTTGTATTAGTTCCAGCTCTGATGCCAACTAGCCAGGTGAACTTGCCCTCTTTGGACATTAGTTTCAGGACCAGGACAAGAGTGAGGTGAGTGAGGTGCATAGGGCACAAAATTTAAGGAGACACTCTCCAAGCTGACTGCACTTGATCCTGAGAATATGTGCCTCCTTAAATTTTATCCTCCGTGTGTCTTTCCTTTAACCCTTGATCTCCTCAGCTTTCTCATCTGTAAAATGACAAGATGGGCTTGCCCGTCTGCCATCTTTCCCAGTGCTAACTTTACGTCCCAAACTTAAGCTTAGGCCAAAATAGAAGCAGTGAAAATAAGACTCGTTTAATCATTCAGTTGAGTTTGGTCGACAGCCAAGCTGACCAAAAGTACTCTCTTTTTCTGCAACAGGAGGGTGGATGTTCTTTGTTCTGCACTTCAGGAAGATTGTACAAACATCTCTCAATCACCTTATGCCTTGGTTGTGTCAACAGTCCTCAGCCCACTGACTCCAGTGCTTTTTTCGAGTTTTAGCCCAGGTCATCCACAAATTGCTGTGCCTTCTCTTGCCTCATGATGATACGTTTGCTCGTGCAATCCCCAAATTCTCAAAATGTGTGTGTTGGTTGGGGAGGGTGGTGTTAACATATACAACTAGTCATGCCCCTTTGGGCCATATTTATTTTATTGTAAATTTTAAAGAACTTGAAAGGAGGGCTTGGGCAGTGGTATGCAGAGTTGGCTCCTACTGACTGGTGAGAGTCAATTGTTAAACTTTCAGGAATTTGATAAATTGCTTGTTAAATACAGCCATCATTAAAAATCAAGTTATATAAACTTATAATTAAATAAATTATATTTAAAAACATAGGTAATAAACACTCAACATTCTTAACTTCGTATTTTGCTACATTTTACTATTATCACGTTCTTGAGGTTATGTCTATTGTATCTATATGGTTAAATACTAAATGATGGTGCGCCACTGCACATCTCTTCCCAACTCTGCATTCAGTGACATCACATGGGAGCTGGAAATCGGCTGCAGTGGGAGTATTTACACCATGGAAATTGACAAATGCTACAAATTAGAGCTTTTTCACTTGAGGATCCAGTTGTTAAACATTTACCTGTACACCACTGGCTTGGGTTAACTTAAAAGTTGAAAAATATGGTACTCGTGATTTAGTCTTTCCTTATATAAAGCAGCTTCACGTAGTGGAGAGATCTCTGCATTGACTAGGTCTGCAAATAATTTGAGAATACCACTTCTGTCCCTCAATTTCCCCCATCTCTGAAGCAGGCGAAAGTATAATGCTTGCCCTTGTTATTGCATAAGATTATTGTGAAAACAAAAATTTATTTTAACTCTTAAAAATAGTTCTGTCGTTTTTGATTTGTGGTTTAATGAAAGGGCTTCAAAAAAGTGAATACCTTACATAAACGCAAGGCATTGTTACGAAGGCTCACAGAGTCTCAAGCGAACAGCCAGCAGGGGCCGGCCCGGTGGCGCAGCGGTTTAGTCCGTGCTTGGCAGCCCGGGGTTCGCCGGTTCGGATCCTGGGCACCTGCCGACGCACTGCTTGTCAGCCATGCCGTGGCGGCGTCCCATATAAAGTAGAGGAAGATGGGCACGGATGTTAGCCCAGGGCCAGTCTTCCTCAGGAAAAAAAAAAAAGAGGAGGATTGGCAATGGATGTTAGTTCATGGCTAGTGTTCCTCACACACACACACAAAAGAGAACAGTCAACAGATCTGAAGGCCTGTTTTGCTGTTTTCTTTAACTTAGCATTTGGCTGGATGTTGAGGAATGATAGGATAGTGTTCCAATGCCCATCTTTGGAATCTGTGCCCTTTTGGGGGAGAACTTGGTACACCGAAGCAGTTTTTAAGGTGGCACAATTTGGTGATGCTGGGATACTTGAGTGGCTAAATTAACTCACAGCTAAGACTAAGTGTTATTAATAATTCAGAATTTTATGTTAAGATTATTCATTTGTATGCATTTTTTTTCACAGAAAAATATGTATGAACAAAATGTAAAGGGATTCATTTAGCACCAAATCCTGTGATATATTTGTTGGGGCAAAGTGGTAAGGTGCCACCTTACCGCCTTCCCCAATTCTCACACTTGATTTGCGGTTATGAACTGAGTTTGGGCCAGAGAGACAATGTCTACTCCTGTTTCCTGCCCCCTTGTGGCCATTAGACACAACCTTGAGTGGTCTGAACCCAGCTGTGGACTACAGACACTTGGAGAGAGGTAGAGTTATGGCAAGAAATCTCTGATTCCATTTCAACCCTCAAAGCCTTTTTTTTCGCCTTGTCTGTAGAATAAAGAATTTTTCAAATTCATCCAGACGCTACTGTTATGAGCCAAACACAATTTTATTTCAAAGTCTTACTGAATCCATAGAGTCTTTGGGTAATCAGGGCTTCCCTCTGGTTGCATCGGTTGTCCTTTGGCCAAGGGTGCCCAGCTGTGGGGTCTTATATGAGGGCTGAAAACCAGCCCCAACTCCCTTCCATGAGCCATTTGTCCTACTTTGGGGTTGAGTGGTCCCTGTGAAGGAGTGGCACCATTTTCTAATTGATCCATTAGAAAGCCCTCTTTTACCTCAGTTTCATAAAGGCGTGTTAAGTACTAGCAGGGGCTTTGTGGGCATTATATATGTTCTCAGTCAACAGATAGATATTAATAAATAACTACCAGGTGTCCAGGTATTTTTGCTATCAGAAAAAGAGATCTTTATGCCCCAAAAGGATGGAAAATCCTACGTGTGATCTTCAATTTGTCTGGACAGCCATTTCCAATTCTCCTCTGAGTTGTGTGGTGTGTGTGAGTATGTGTGTGTGTGTGTGTGTGTGGTGTGGTATGGTGGTGTGTGTGGTCTGTTGTGTGTTTGTGGTAGGTGTATATGTGTGTGTGGTATGGTATGTGTGTATGAATGGAATTGCAACCTCATCCCCTAATAGAGATAGATTAACTGGATTTTACCAGTCTCCATTCTTCCCCAGACTCTGGTGAAGATTCTACTAATATTATGATTGTCATGGACCCACCCACACTCTACTAGTTAACTTTTACTGCACAAGGCACCCCCAAACCTATGTTAAAACAATAAACATTTATTATTTCTCATGATTCTGTGGGCCAGCTGGACCAGCTCAATTGGGGTGGATGGTCTAGAATGGCCGCATTTGCATATCTGGTGGTTGACTCCATGTCAGCTGGGGCAGTGGGGGAAAACTTGGCCTTGTATCTTTCTCATCCAGAAGGCTAGCTTGGGCTTATTCACTTAGTGGTGGTAGCAAAGTTCCCAAGAGCAAGCTCTGATGCATAAGCAGTTTGACAGCCTCTGCTTGTATCGTGTTAATTCCCATTGGCAAGGCAAGTAACAAGTCCAGCCCAGAGTCACAGCAGGAGGACATGGCCAAAAGTCATGGATAGAATTTGTGGCCATGTTTACAAATTACTATGCTCACTGATTTTTAAAGACATTAAGGGTACAAAATCCTACTTCCAGTTTCCATTAGAGAGAAAGAACTGTTTCCTGCTTTATCTAGAATTATGGCTAGGTAATTTTAAATTCTCTAATAGCTACATTCCAAAAGGTAAAAAGAAACAGATACAATTAATTTTCATAATGTATTTTGTTTACCCTAATATATCCTATGTTATCAGTTCAGCATGGAATCAAGAATTATGAGATATTTTTCTTCCTTTTCTTTTTTTCATACTAAGCTTTTCAAACCTGGTGTGTATTTCATACTTACAGCACATATGAATTTGGACTAGCTACATTTCAAGTGCAATAGCCACATAAGGCTTGCGGCTACCACATTGGACAGCACAACTTTAGAATATAGACTTCATTTCTTTATTTACATGAGAAAACTGAGGCTCAGAGAGGATAAGTAGCTTTCCCAAGGCCCCAGGGTTGGTAAGTGGTTGAGCCTGGATTCAACCCCAGGTTGGTTGGATACCATAGGCTTTCCTCTTTCCACTACACCACACTGGGTGCTTCAAGAGGCATGACTTTTTGAAAGGTGAGAAGGAAAAACCTGC
Organism: Tapirus indicus; assembly: GCA_031878705.1. Classification (NCBI taxonomy): domain Eukaryota; kingdom Metazoa; phylum Chordata; class Mammalia; order Perissodactyla; family Tapiridae; genus Tapirus; species Tapirus indicus. Next base: position 21,719,546 of record CM062920.1, read on the forward strand.
ATCACACCCCTGCTTTTGAGATGTAGACTGTTTCCCTTTTTCTTAGCCCACTGGGCCTAATTCTATCTCTGACTTCCAAGGCCTTCCACAATGTAGCCTTTCCTCTACTCATTCCTTCCCACTGTTCTCCATTCATGCCAGTCTCTCTTCCCATCCTGCACACATACCATGTTAACCTGGGAATTAGAAGACATATTTCACTCCTGCACTACCTGCCTTTTGAGTCCCGGTTCATCAACTCTTTGAAATGTACAAGCTCTTCTTTCTTTCCTGATGGTGCTGTATCTCCAGGAAGGTTGTGAGGGTCTCAGGAACAAGAACTATGTCAATGATTTCTCTCTTATCTTCCCACACAGCATTTTGTACTGTTCTTTCTTGGTAGCGGGAGCTCAATAAGTCAGTGACCTGTCTGCATTGACGTCAGAGGAAGGATCAAGGCTACTCAAAAGAAGGATCTAATGTCCCTAGGCCATTGAATGATGGCCTCCATGACACCCTCTTCCTCTGAAAGGGAAGGAAGGCAGCTGGCTGACCACGTGACTATGCTGCGGGCACAGGGCAGCCTGGTACATAAGAGGCCCTCAATAGATGTTTTGTTGGAAGAATGGATCAACTGTACTTCTAAGTCAATTTGAGCCTAAAGCAAGGAGGGGTTGGACAGACTGCTCACCACACCCACAAAACTGATAAACATAGTTTCTTGAAAACATTAAGTAAATTCTGAGTGTAAACTTGGTGGCAGATTAAAAGTGGATATTAATGATTGATAAATTACAAACTGCTCAGCCTCTGATCAATCTTTTCCAACATTATATCTATTTTTCTATCTGAAGATTATATTTTTCCAACTTCTTTTATGTTCCTCTGGTGAAAAAAAATGGTAATTGAAGACTATTTCACTTCTGATTGATCCTTTCCAACGTTTTGCCTGTTTTTCTGTTTGAAGAAAGTGTATTTTTCAGCTTCTTTTGTTTTCCTCTGATGAAACGTTGGAGCAGTGTTGGTTCTTGAGTTATTTTTTTTCCATGTAATTAAGCTGATTACTCTCCCACATGGCGTGGAAACAATTGGTTTCACGTATGCTGGTGTACAGTGGCCCACAGAGCTGTAATTGTTTACATGTTTCTCATTTCCTTGTGGGAATTTTTAGACTTTGCTAGATAAAGATCTGGCAGACTTGAACTCTGTGAACATTATAGCCTTTGGTTATCAGACATAGCTGTATCCTGTTCAGTGGTCTCCAGGATGAAATAGGTATTCCAATATTTAGCATGGAATAAACTTTGAAGATGCCTACCCAGCACCCATTTCCTCTTGCCTGTTTCTGGCAGCACCCCAGTTTTTGCTCAGGGTACCTCCACCCTCCTGCAGGCCTAGGTTTAGGGATGCTGACTCCGTCTCCAGCTGCAGTGTGGCTTGATTGGTCTATGGGTAATCCTGCCCTCTTGCCACAGAGATTAGTTTAGGAATCCAGATCTTGGAATAATCAGTATGTGGCATTCCTCAGGCCAAGGGGATTGGTTCAGGAGTGAGCACCTGACCAAATTCTGGCCAATGAGATGAAATGGAATGTTTGGTAGGAGTTTCCAGGTAAGAGGGTTCCTGCTCTTAGGAGTGGTGTTACTGGGCGAGATGGTCCCTCTTCTTTTGGATGTTGTTTTGGCCAGACTGCGAGGCCAGGAAATACTACAGCCACCTTACTGTTAGCCTGAGTACACAGCCAACCCACAAAGGAGGGAGCGGCCGAACAAATCAGAGAGAGGCAGACTTGGAGGCTGACGGGACAACACTTGATGGCTACCCAACATCTGAACTTTTTCAGTTACATGAACCAATAAATCCCCTTTAAGGTATGAGCCAGTTGTAATGGAGTTTTCTGTCATTTGCTGCCAAACGGATCACTACCAATGTAGACAATTTTATCAAAGAAATATGAATCAAAAAATGACAACTCAGTCTTATAAAAGATAAACACAAACGTGTGAGTATATATGGAAAATAAAATACAGCACAAGCCTGGATGTAGTATAGGCCTCCCCTCTCCCATCTTCCAAATGAAGAAATAAATTCTGAGAGTTTTGACAAAGCTTTTAAGTGGCAGAGCCAGAATTCCTGCTAGGTTTATAAACCCTAGACATCAACAAAAAGCTGTACTTTAACAACTTCCTTCAGAGAAGCCCTGTGGGCAACTTGGTCCCAGATCCACCTTCGCCTAATCTTAACAGCTCAGCCCAAGGCCTCCTACTCTTCTGCTATAGTTCTTATGAAATAGCAGAACAGAAAATAATTCTGTGTGTCTTCTGGTTTTCTATGCAAGGTCTGTCTTGATAATCTTGCCATTTTCTTTGAGTGGTTTGGTGTTTCTTTATGAAGAAATGGTTAAGAAGATAAGTCTTCCACTTACCTAGACGTGAGCGTGGCACCCTGATACAAACAGTGTAGTTAAATTCTGTCTGAACCTCACTCTCTATCCCCAAGCAATTTGTCAAGATATTTTCCTAAATATAGCGAGTTCTCCTGCCAAGAATTCTGACGGCAGTTGTCAGGCAATAAAATCGCAACCTCTTGGCTACAAATAAAAGAATGAATGAATGGTGTCCCCACTGATAGATGACATAAGATTGTATAGATTTAATGGTACTCTTTTGAAGAATCTGTTGCAGCCCTGGTTTAGAGTGCTACTACTTTTATCTTTTAAAAGGGTTTTGAACTTTCTGAAGTTTAATAATTGGAATGGAATAGTTAAAAATCTTTCCCCAATATTCAACAATGGTATTATATCATTGTTTACCATGCAAGTATTATTGTGGCACATTGAAAAACACTGATAATACGGCCACAGCAGAATTACACTTTGCTAATTATTTAACCCTAAAATTTCTTTTTAAAAACTGACATAATTCCACAAGCATGTAGGATTTCAGAGGAGAAAACAGTCATTGTAGCCTAGGATGTTTAAGATTTCAGCAGTGAACCATGAGTAGGCCAGGTAGGATTCGGATAGAAGAGAGAAAGCAGAAAGGTATTCCTATCTGGGGGAATGGTCTGGACAAATGTGTGGTGATGGGAATGCGTAAAGCATGTTTCAGGGAACAATGAATCGACCAGTCTGGCTGGAGCAGAGAATAATGGGGAATCCTTTTCAAAACGTAATGTTGTAGAAAATCTTAAAACACAAACTAAGAAGTTTGGATTTTCCTCCTATAGACATAGGGAGCCTAGTCCTAGACAAGCGAGAGATGAGGACTGCAGGCTTTAATAAGATGAATCTGTTTGCAGAGTGCATGACCCTGGAGGCTGGGGCCCATTTCAGATGAAATGAAGTGCTCCATGTGCAACTGGAACAGCATGACTGAAGGAGTAGCAAGAAGAGTGGAAATGATGAGCCTGAGTAGGAGATGTTAGGAAGACAAAAAATTGACTGCTCTTGGGGACCAATGGATAAGGAAGTCCAGGCAGAGAGGGCACCAAAAGTGATGTTGAGGTTTGTAGCCTCCATGATGAGTGGATGAAACTACCACTGGAAAAATCAAGAAATGCAAAAAAATGGAGCCAATATTAGGAGATAAGAAAAGGAGTTTGTTCCCTGACAGACTGAGTTCCAGGTGACAGTAGGACAGTGAGGTAATGCTGCCCAGCATGCAGTTGGAGAGATGTCACCGGAGGTGAGAAGAACAGTCAGGGCTGAAAATAAGGATCTGGGAGCTGTTGCACAACAATTCCTCTTTCCTTCTGAATAGAATCCCACCTGTGTTTGGGTTGGACCAGATGGAGAGGATAAATTGTGATCGGCCTAAGTCCAAATATGGTAACTCGTTTCCCTTTGATTGGTCAAGGGGTGAGCATGCAATCAAATTCTGGCCAATGAGACTAAGGGGCTTCTGGGAAGGATTTTCTTCCTAATAAAAAAGACCTCCATGAGGAGGAGGACTTTGTTTCTATCTCCTTCCTTCCTGCTCGAGACACTGTCAGGAGAGAATGGGATTGTTGGAGAGATGTGGCTTGACATCTTGAGAGGTGCTGACACATTGATGGTCACAAAGCAGAAAGATGGTAAGAACTTTTGGTCACTAGTGCCCTTGTTGATCTGCTGAACAAAGGCTGGAATGGCCTACCTCCAGACATCTTGTTACACATGTTTATTAAATGTCTTTGTTATGTAAGTCACTGTGAGTTGGTATTTTATTACTTTCATCTGAAGATAGCTTAACTGCTATAGATGTAATTATTAACGGCTATGAGAATGCATGTGACCTGAGAGGGCGAGAGTAAGAGAAAGAGAAAGCCTGAATATATACCCATATTTATGAGATATCAGACTTCAAGGTTTTTAAGAAAAAAGCTACATAGAAAACTTGTTTTAATCTTGAAAACATACCACACACACAGCCCTACAACCTCCCTCCTCAAACCACATTTTCCAGAGAGTGTATGTTCCAGACAAAAGGTCAGAAAGGAGATCGGTTTCAGTTTGGAGCTACAGGAGGGTGATTATTTCCCTAAAGTGATTTGCTTCCTGTTGCTAAAACAGAGTCCCTTCAAGTGAGATTGTATGCTAAGTGAGGCGTCTCCTTCCTCCTTCTCCCTTGGATGAATTAGACAGCAGGAGGAATCGGTCCGGGGCTCCTCACTGTGATGGACTGAGGAACTCTATGTATTCCCTGTGGATAGTAGCCTGCCACGGGAGAGGCTACAGGCTGGAGTACGGAGCTGACTCATAGCGTAGGGAGAAAATGGCCTGGATCTTTGACAGAGGTGAGCAGTGTCCGATTCCACTGGGGGAGGAGGGAGAGGTTATGACAAAGAAAGCCATATCTATTCCACTGAGCAATTAATGCCATTATTTTTCTTGAAAAAGCATTTTCTCTCAAGCCATGGTCAGGATAATTTAGCCCCCATCTTGACAGAATGTACTAATGACTGCTAATGGATACATTCTTTTAATAAATGAAGAGGCACAAGAAAATTGCCAGATATTAAACAGAGTCCCACATGTCTTATCTGAGTTTATAATGGCCCTATCAAGTGACCCAAGTGAAAGAAATATGACTCTTTTGGGGTTAAAGGAGTCTATTTTCCTTAGTGCAATATAAATGCACTGCTGGGAAGAACAGTAATCCATTGGTCTGTCCTAGGAAATGTTTAAAAGGGGGGCCATATCTCAAGTTAAATGATTCGTTTCCTATTGGTAGCAAAGAAAATACGAACTAGAACCTCTGTGCACTGTGGATTTATGTAAACAGCCTCTTACCTGGCAATAGAGCCCAAAGTTCTGTCAGGTCTCTGATCGTTGGGATTTTCAGCCAAGAAGTCAAAGAGCCTGTTTAATTTATTGTTAATTTTGTTTGTTGTTTTTTTCATTACCTTCCAGGGTGATTTTTGTTTGTTTGTTTGATTTGGTAATTTTAAACTCTATTCTTGGAAATATTTCTCAAGATTCAAGTAATTCCTAGTATTGTGCTATGGAGGAACATTTCTTAAAATTTATAAGGAATTCCAACAAATCAATAAGAAAAAGATGAGCCAGCCCTGATGGCCTAGTGGTTCAAGTTCAGTGTGGCCTGCTTTGGCAGCCCGAGTTCAGTTCCTGGGCACTTAACTACATCACTCATCTGTCAGTAGCCATGCTGTGGTGGTGGCTCACATAGAAGAACTAGAAGAATTTACCACTATACACAACTATGTACTGGGGCTTTGAGGGGGAAGAAAGGAGGAAGATTGGCAACAGATGTTAGCTTAGGATGAAACTTCCCCTGCAAAAAAAAAAAGAAAAAGAGAGCCCAAAAGAAAAATGGACCAAAAACAAATGAACCAGAAACTCAAAGAAGAACTGGCCAATAATCATATGAAAAGACGAATGATCTACATTGTTGTCTTCTGCAACTTGCTGTTTTCAGTACAACACTATGCCTCTAAGCTTCGTCCACCTGTGGTATTGCGGGTGGCCACATTCATTTTCGCTGCTATAATAATATTTCATCGGATGAGTATTCCACAATTCCATTCTCCCTACAATACAGATAGCATGAATCTATATTTATAAAGTTCAAAAACAGCTCAAAATTAGAAAATAGATTGCAAAAAAAATTACATACTTGATAGAAATACTTTTAAAAAGCAAAGTAATGATAAAAACAAATTTCAAGATAATATTTCCTTGGGCGAGGGGGAGGTCGACATTTGGGATGGGATGGGATGTATCAGTTATCTATTGCTGCATAACAAACCACACCAAAATTTAGTGGCTTAAATAAAAACCAATTATTGCACATGATTCTCTGGGTCAAGACTTCAGGCAGGGTTCAGCAGGGCTGGCTTGCCTCTGTTCCTCATAGAATCATCTGGCTCACTCATGTGGCTGCATTCAGCTGGGCTGGGCTGAGCTGGAGGGTCAAGATGGCCTCACCCTCGAGGCTAGGGCATCTCAGATCTTTTCCACATGGATTCTCTCTCCATGTGGTGTCTCATCCTCCAGGTCCTCTTTTTCCACGTGGCCTTGTCCTCCAGCAAGATAGCCTGGAGTTCTTTACAAGGAGAAAACACTCACGTAATACTTGCATGATTAAAACTTGATGGCAATTAAAATATAGTACCTAATGAAGAAGTGCTCTGTGGTCAAATACTTTTTAGAAACGCTGCATATGGCGTCCCCTCTTAGAGATTTGCAATGAAAACAACAAGCCTGCTAAAATTATGAGACATCCCGAAGGAGCAAAGAAGAAAGACCTTTTTCAGCGAGAAAAGGCAGAGTTGTTCCATCTTCTCTTTCCTCAGGGATATATGAAGGGAGGGCTGGGTTAGAAAAGCTAGATGTCCGGCCTTATGAGAACCTCCTCATCATCTGAGATCGGCTATTCCTGCCCCCGTCAGAGTCACAGTGTAACTGCAGGTGGCTCTTTCTGACTGCTAAGGCCTACCACACACATGTAAGGCCTACAGGAAGCGGCTTCGAGGCCAGAGGCCAACAGTGCCTCTCCTGGAATTGGCTCACCCATGTCTCTGCCCTCCCCACTGCCCTGCCATGAACTGGTCTTGAGTTAGGTCACCTTCCTGACTCCTGGCTCTCGTTTGCTTTAACCCCTCTGACCTGCTTTAATCAATTATTCTGACCTATTTGGATTCGTCAGCCTTCAGTTTGTCCCTGATGCCTGGTGACCATAAGCTCCTTAGACTTTCTTTTCTCTCTTTCTTTCCTTTTATTTAATCTGAAAGTTAATCCATGCCACTTTTAACAAACTCAAATAATATCAAAAAACGAAAACCTCCCCTTGTCTATTCCAATCACACAGTCCCGCTGTCAACAGTTGAGTTTCCTTCTGGATGATCTTCTGTGTGTTTATATAAACACACACATGTGTGCATATATTTGAAAAAAAGGGTATGACTATGTCAATAAAGTTCTGTAATTTCCCTTTACATTTAATATCATGTACATATAGTCTTTCCAAGTTGGTACCTATAGACAGATATAATTCTTTTAAATAGCTGCAGTACTCCAAAGTATGGAAGTTTATTTATTTAGCTGTTTCTCTCTTGATCAACATCTATGTTGCTCCTTATTTTCTGCCATTGTAACCAATGTGGCAATGATCCCCCTCATATGTGAATCTCTGCACATTCACACTAGGGTTCTGAGGAACAAGTCTCCGGAAGAGGCAGTACTGGATCTCAGGCCATGCCTGCTCTTCCCCGTCTCATTATCTTCTTGACCCTGATGTCGTAGAGACCTCTGCTGTCACCTGCCTGCCTGCCCGGACCACTCCATGGTTCACCCTCTCCAGGGCCTGTCTTCCCTACTCCTCCCTGGAGAACCAATCCCTCATCACCTGCTCTCTGAAGCTTTGCCCGGCAACCTAAGTTGCTCTCATCGGTTGACAACTATGCCTCAATTACAGCACTTGCTGCATCATGTTATCATGATTTTTCTACTTGTCTAATTTCCTTTAGACTGGAAATTTACAAAGGCATCATCAGTGTCTGGCATTCGGCTTGGCACTCAGCAAATGAAGGAATGAATGAATTCATTGGTAAATTTAATTGAACTCACACTGTGTGCTAAACGCTGGCACAGCTATGAACAAAACCAAACTCCCTGCTCTTGAGTGGGTGGAGACACACCATAAACAAATAATTGTAAGTAATTGGTCAGATGATAATAAGTGCTATAAAGAAAAATAAGGCAGAGGACGGTGCTAGAAAAAGCTATTGTTCACAAGTGGGTGACGTTTGAGCAAAGACCTAAATGAGGTGAAGGATTGAGGCTGCTGATTGTCTGGGGAAGAACATTCCAGGCACGAATGTATGAGTGGCTGAAGGAGGCCAGATAGAGGGCTCCCCACTCCCTGGTATGACAGGAGGATTCCCCAAACGCCAAAAGGATTGAAACAAAGTTCATTCGATTACAGAGTTTAATATGAATGCCAGCTTGGGTTCCCCAGGAAGAAGACTCCAAGATGAAGATTCCCGTGTAGAAGGTTTACGAGGGAGTGCTTGTGGGGAAAGGAGGACAGCAAGACTGGGTAGAGGAAAAAGCTGAGCTGTGATGCAGTCTCAGTGGAGGTGTCCATCAACCCTTGGGGAGTTCTGAAGCTGGATGACCCTTCAGAGTGGTCTTGAATTGGAGTGAGGGGGCTGGACCTCTTTGCCTCACCTCAGTCATTAGATATTGGCCACTGTGGGAAGAGGTACAACCTTGGACGCAATGGCTCTTGTTAGCCATTGCCACCCCCAAAGAGGATCACAGCTGATGGCTGTCTGCCAGCAGCACTCCCAGCAGCTGAGGGGGTGTGTTCTTCGTTCCTGAGGGAGTTGCTGGGTGGGTCAGCACAGTGTTCATCACCACGAGACAAGGAGGCCTGTCGTGGAGCACAACAAGCTGGGGGTGGATGGTCAATAGGCCAGGGTTCTAAGCCTTGCTGCTTTGGAGAGAAGATAAGAGGAAAGCTGCTAAGATGATTTCCTAGGCCTATTCGCTTGCAGAGTCCTTTCCTCTCCCGGGCTCTTCCCTTCTCAAGCTCCCTGTCAGCTGTTTCTGACCAGGTCTGGCCAGTAGGAGCCACAGATCAGACACTATAAGCAGGAGAAAGGTGGAGGCCAGGTATTTCTTTCCTTCCTCTCTGCCTTGGGCTGGACTTCCGTTAGCAGCTATTTCTCTTCCTGGCTCCAGCTCCCTTGTTCGGCTCGGTGTGGTCCCAGCCTCCATCAGGGATCTTCAGCCCTGGGTTCTGGTGACACTACTGTGGTAGACATGAGATGCTCAGGTCTCCTTCAAGGAAAGACTTGCTGCTCAATGGTAAGGGGTGTAGCCAGCAGCCAGCCTCCAGCTGTCAGCTCCTCCAGGGTCAGCTTTTCTGGAAGCAGCCCACATCTGGTGACTGAGGATGATGGGGTAGTAAATGCCCAGCCATTTTGCACTTATGAGGGACATTGGCAGGCAACACTCCACACATGGCCGAGGTTTAGTTCGATCTGCATCACCATGCACCTTCTTTCTCTGCCATCCTGCTGCTTCTCCTTCCCTTCCCAGGGGTGGACCCCTAATAAACATCTTGCACCTCAAACTATGCTTAAGTATGTGCTTCTGGAGAACCCAACCTGCAACATCACTTCTTCCCTCTGTCCTTCCCCCCTCGAAGGTCAGTGGCTTTCTGTGGTGCTAAACTCTGGGTGGCCTCACCAGGCCACATTTGGACACTCAGATTTTGCATTGCCTGTGTAACCAATTCACCCCATTACGTGCCCATCTGTTTAAATATTTAAAGTTCTGTTTTCCCGGTTAGACTGCCTGATATACTGAGTTTCACATCTAAATTTAAGTTTATATTCTGGCCTCTCCTCCTAAGCAATTGTGTTAAAGGGTCCCCTAACTAAAAGAAATATATTAAAAAATACAATCCTTTCCTTGGCCTCAGGGCCACCTGTCAGTTGGAGCCTTGTGTCATTGGGCCTGTTGAAAGAAAGGGCAGAGCCAACCATGGAGGCACAGCATAATCAAATAAAACCAGCCAGCAGCAGGTGAACCATAACCCTCCATGGTCCTCAGACCCCCTGGCCGAGTGCTGCTCCTCACTGCCACCTGCTCTCACCTGTCACCTGTGACTCCAGCTGAGGCTGGACATATTTGGCATCAGTGATCCCTGAGCTGGGCTCTGGCTTCTTTGCACAGCCCTCTCTCTTCCTCCCTCATTGTTGCTGCTTCTGGCTCTGAGGGTGGCAGGCGTCTCTGATCCACACTTCCCTGACTCTCTCCTGAGGGCAGGGCTGGGACTAGGGTGAGGCCAGCAGGAGCCTGGGGCACACAGCCTCAGGAGGATTCCCTCGTAGGGTCGTGCAGGCGCAGGGAGGGCAGCTCTCTTTGGAGGGTAAGATTGGAAGCTGGCACTGAGCCTGGCCAGAGACTGGGAGTAGAGGGGTAACCCCTGTGTCAGCCAGGGTACAATCAGGAGACAGTTTTCATAACAGAGAGGATTTAATAGACATAACTGTTAATTAGGTAACTGAAAAGGCAAACCAGGACTCTAAGGAGGTAGCCTGGAGGCAGCAACTGCAGGAAGCAGCCACCGCTCCTAGGGCTGGGGGCACTAAAGGAAGAGGCTGACAATAGAACTTAGAAACTCAGAGAAGGTCCTGGCAGCTGGGACCCAAACCTCTGAGAAGTGGGTGCTACTCAGCTGGTGCTGGTGTTTCTGAGGGGCCCCGTGAGGTTGGCTCTACAGGTGTTGAAGACACTGCAAACTGTATTCAGCTGCTGCTGAAGGGCCTGCTGCTGCTGGGGCAATGCTTATGGGCACAGGAGGAAAAGGGAAGCAAACTCCGGGGAGCAAGTCCCTGCCTACTCCTCCAGTCTTTCAACCGCCTTCTAACGCCCCCTAGTGGCAGGGCCTGGCAGGGAGCTGCTGACAAAGCAGGGGTTTGGTTTGTGGGGTCCCAGCCCTACCCTGAGTCACAAAGCTGAGTACAGAGGGGTAGGTTTGCAGTCGAAAGACAAAAGCTTTGAATAACAGGCATACCTTCCAAAGGATACATATCCAAGGAGTCACGGAAAGAAGTGGCCTGTGACCTGGCCAGCAGAGATGACCCAAGAACACAAGTCAAAGACAGAAGCAAGACAACAATTCCAGGCCCAGCCAGTGACTGGGGATTCAGTTTGCACAGGAATCAGCAACTCGGGGTCATCATGTAGCAAGATTTAAAGATTGTTCAGTGACAGGCAGGAGCACTGCGAGAGCTACTGAGAACCTGGCAGTATTGGTGCAGTAAGCCATCAGTTTCCATGTCTTTTTTCCTACTCAGCCCCATGCACCACACACACACACACACGCGCACACACAGACTCCTCCCTATTGCTCTGTCTGCATTGTGGAATACAATGGTTAGACTTTCAACCACCTCTTTCAGTGACATACCACCTAAGTACAGTCCTGAATAAGTGACCATATTTGTTATCTATTGCTGTATAACAAATTATCCCAAAATTTAACAGCATAAGACAACCAACGTTAATTATTAATAAATTAATAATAATTATTATTATCATTTATCATCTCACAGTTTCTCTGGGTTGGTTTGCCTTTGGTTTGGAGCGTCTCACAAGGTTGCAGTAAGGTGTCCACCAGGGCTGCCTGCATCTCAAGGCTCACCTCGGGGAGGATCTGCTGCCAAGCTCATTCACGTGGCTGTTGGAGAGTCTCAGGTTCTCGCTGGCTGTTGGAGAGGCCTCCCTCGTTCCTTGCCGTGTGGGCCTCTTCACAGGGCAGCTCACAATGCGGTAGCTTGCTTTTCCCAGAGCAAGAGAACAAGAGAGAGTGAGATGCCAAGAAGGACAGAAGTCACAGTCTTTTTAAACCCAATCTCAGAAGTGACATCCCATAATTTCTGTTGTATTCTATTTGTTAGAAGTGAGGCACTAGGTCCAGTCTACACTGGGCGGGGGGAGGGGATGACATGAAGGCATGAACACCAGGAAGTGGGGGATCTTCAGGAGCCATGTCAGAGGCTGCCTGCCATAGTCACTTTTCTCACCATGGCTCAGGCCGTTGCGGCAAATTTTTAACAGATGTCCATTCTGCATGAGAAACAAACAATGAAGGCTCAGTTCAACACATGTTGCATCTCCTGTTCTAATCAAATTACACTTTATAACAAAGTTAATTTAAGGCACATATAACGATACACGTAAGTATCATGGCACCATATGGTAATTAGGCATCCACGGTAGAAGGCTCACTGAAATGACTGTAATTAGTATCACGTCTGCACAGCCAAACCCATTTAACTTTTCTCATTTGTTTAGGTTGCCAGTATCTATCATCAGCCTCCATGTTGATAGTTTTCCCCGATACCACCTACCACTTAATTACCACCCCACGTACAAACTCTTGACACTTGCATAAACAACAAAGATCCTAGATATTACCATGCAATAGTTGGGTGCTTTGTCTCTGCTTCCTTTTTCCCAGTGGTTTCCGTTTCTCCCTGCTCCCCAGACAAAAACTCCTGAACAGCAAGCAGCAGGCTTAGGTAGCAACAATTGGATTCAGAGGCTATGAACCGAATTTCTCAAGGGAAGTGCCGCATAGTAGAGGGCCTGGTAAGAACAGCTCAAACCCCGTAGCCCCTCAGAGCTGTCTACTGGAATTATTAAAGTAGGTTGCCTCTAACTCTCCCCTCACCAGTTGCATATTGTTTGAGGTAATTTTAGCAGGGAATAGTTTTTAAACTTTTGACAACCACCAAAAAGTAAGCACACAAACTGAGGCAAGAGAACATATTGACATTGAATGAGCAACAGTTATTTGGGAACTGTTATCGGCTTCTTTCTTGTATTGATGGGGAAGAATGCAGAAGAAGGAGGGCCAGAGAGGGGAAAAGGGGAAAGAAAATACCAGCAGCAGGAGGAGGAGGAACCACCACCTCCTCCTCCTTCTCTTCTGCTCCAGCAACCTCAGCTGAGCTAGAGACCTACAAGGGAGGGCTACCAGAAAAAATATAGGACATTCGGTTAAATTAGAATTCCAGATAAACAAGGAGAAAAATTTTAGTATAAGTATATCCCATGCAATACTTGGGATACACTCATAGTAAAAATCGTTTTTTATTGGAAATTCAAATTTAACTGAGAGTCCTGTATTTTCATTTGCTAAATCTGGCAACTATAACATAAGATCAATCTCTCACACTTTCTTTTTGTCCCAGAACTTGCCATCATCTCTGATGGTCATGTTGTTGTGGAGCCAAAGGGGTCCTTTCTAATGGCCATAATCCTGGCATTAATACTGCCCTCTCCTACTGCTTTCTGCCTCCCGCCCCCAGTCCCCTAGGCCTCAAAGCCACTGTGCTATCAGCCCCATGCAACTGTAGGGCCACACGTCACAGGAGATGCTGCACACACATCTGAGGTTCCCTGCCCCCTCTCCCCAATGTGCCCAGTAGCCCCCAATCCAGAAGGCTGTGCCTCCAAGTTTCTAAGCACCCACGATGTGTGTGTAAATCCAGTGTGACAGGCAGATTTTGAGACTAAAAGGGGACTCTGGGTATGGGTTTCAATGTGGGCAAAACATTTCTCGCTGAGCAGTTCGTGTTAAAAGGGATTTAGTTTGCCCCTTGGTGAGCAGCCTGGGTGGGTAGCTGGAGGTCTACCCCTGTAGGGCTTCTTCCAAAATTGCTCTTTCAGGTTTTACAGTGTCATGGATCCTCTTTGAGTGGCCAAGTTTCTTGATTAACAAAGCAGATGAAACCACAAGAAATATTCACATTTTCATTGTGGAAGGGGAAACCAAAATTGGGGTCTCCAAGGTTTCTAATAAACCAGAAAAAAAACAGGTTCCATTAAATGCTAATCTCTTCCTCTAATTTGCTCCCTATCCTTCTATCTAATTGCAGTATGGGGGAAACTGTTGCCTGCTCCTGGGAGAAAGCTATTCTTTTTGCCAGTTGTCCAAACGATGGAAATTTCCTGGATTCTTAGCTGCAGTTTTTCAAAGTTAATGGACATAGCTGACTTTTAAAAAACTAACTGTTGCCAGGGGCAAAAAGAAGTGCAAGGAAAAATGCTTACCTTCAGACTCTCCAACGTAGGCAAAAAATTCTTCCTAAAGAGATGAATAACAATGACAAAAATGCCCACGCCACTCTTCATAAATCTGGATCCTGCTTCTCACACAGCAGGTTACTAGGTCCCAGGTGGGATGCTAAGACAGGGAGGATAGAAGGAACCAGATAGGATCTAGTCATCAGACCTGGGGGCCAGTGTTCTCCCAAATGATTCCTGCTGCCAGGTTAACCTCACCTCCACCTCCTCCTCCTACTCTTCTGCTTCAGCAACCTCAGCTGCTCATTGTTCTCTGACTACTCAAGCTGTTTCTCCCCTCTGTGCCCATACTCTTGCTGTCCCTTCTGCCAGCTATCCCCATTCCATTCCCCTGTCCATTAACATTCAACACGGGAAATGCCTCCTCCAGGCAGCCCCCACCTTGACCCTCCCTGGTTGTGTTAAGTGTCCTACCAGTGTGTTCCTCTGCCCAGCTCCATCACTGCATGAATCACAATGTATAGTGTTTGTTGGTTTTGGTCTCAGTCTCCTCCATGGTGTCTGAATACCTTGAGGTCAGAGATTGTGTCCTGTTCATCTTTGTACAATCGTGTCTAGCACAGTGCCTGGTCCACATCAGCCAGGCAGGTTCTCAGTGGATGGCCAATGGATGACTTTGAAATACTTGACAATGAATTCTAGTGTATTGGCTGGAGCTCCTCAAGTCAGTTGTGCCCACCTGGAGATTGTGACAATCATAATGTGGGTGTGTGCACTATTTTCAAGATTTCCAAATGCCGATTGGATAGCACACATTGACCCAGGTTAAGAAACTCTCCCTGACAAAAATGTCCACTTGCTTTGTTTCTGGATGGAATTCTGTCAACCCTCTCTGATGACCCCAGTTTTCTCATGAGGAACAGAAGATATAATTGGCTATTAGTATATATTTGTGCTTTTTTTAAAAAAAAGTGCAAATTATCACTTTAGTGCATTGTTTTTTTGGTAGGGAGGAGTAAGTAAAATTACCAGCTAAGTTTCACATGATAAAAAGTAAATTTTTTTGTGTGCGTGTGGTGAAAAGTTGCCAATTTTATGCCATTATTCACTCATTTATTCATTCAAATTTCCTTAGCACCTATTTACATGCTGGACACTGTTTTAGGGGCTCTAGACACAGCAGTGAACAAGATAGACAAGATCCTGCCCTCTTGGAGTTTACCTTCTATGGATGAGAAAGAGATAATGACAAACCAATGAATATGTAAGAAAATATCTGGTAGTAGTAAGTGCTACTCAGAGAACGAAACCAGAGAGATGTACTGAAGTGACTGGGTGGCAGGGAAGCCCTTTGTGAGGAGGTTATGTTTAAGCTGACACCTAATGACAAAAATATTAGCACAAAGAGCAACTTCAAGAAGATGAAATCATGCAAAGGGCCCCCAAGGCAGGAACAAATGTGGCATTTGTATTGTATTTGTGTGTTTACCTGTTTATCATCTGTCTCCTCTACTGAGCTGCAATCTCCATGACAGGAGGGACCATGCCTATTTAATTTACCAACACATGCCCAGTGCCCAGCACATAGTATCTCCTCAGTATGTATTATTGACAGTGAGGGAACCACTGCTCACCATTCTTCTTGCCTAAGTCAGGGCAGTCCCCGCAGGTGTGTCCCATGCGGACCCAGCTTGGGAAGAGAGAGCGAGGCAGAAGCTGGTTTCCTTGTAGTATCTGGCAGAGAGAGAGGGCTCAGGGACTCAGGCACTGGGTGAGTGAGCATCACGACTCAGTCACTGCTTCTGAGGCTTCATGTTCCGATTGCTTATTTTCTGTGCTTGTGGGAATCTGAGATCAGACTTGGATGAATTCATTCTTATCACTCAGCTGCACAATAATTTCTAGCCAAAAGGAAGGTTCTAATTAAGAGTTCAAATCCCCCAGAAGCCATCTGCCAAGTCACATATGTGGAGCAATCCCTGGTGCCTTCTTTGGTGTAAGGATGATGGCAGCTAACGGGCTTGGTGCTCTGGGCCAGGCCTTTAACTCAAACAAAACGACCACCACAGCAGCTACAAAAGTCCTGCTGCAGCTGTTGGTTCTAGGGACTGGGGTTATTGAAGAGCCCATCTCCCATCAGCTGCTTTGCATTTTTTCTTTTATTAGGACCTGGGATATTTAAGGTCTTTGAAGACTTTGGGCTTATTTCCCTCCATATCAAATATCTTAAAATCGACCCAAATCTCACATTAGGTATAATGCATTTTGCTCTTACTCTAAAACATTTGAAAGAGTTTTGTTTCAGCTAGCTAATGCTGTATAACAAATCACCTCAAAACTTAGTGGCTTAAAACAACAATGTATTATCTTTCATGGGGTGCTTCTTCTGCCTCCTCACTTGGGTTCCAAGTGAGGTTAGTTGGGACTGTGAGTGACTGCAATCATCTGAAGGCTTGACAAGGAGCTCAGCTGAGGTTGAAATGTCTGGAATGCCTGGGCGTCTGGAGTCAGATGGAACTTGACTGGGAGTCCAGTTGGGGCTGTCAGCTGAGGGCCTGGCTTCTTCTCCATGTGGGCCTTTCCATGTGGCTACTTGGGCTACCTCACAGTATGGTGGCTGAGTTCCAAGAAGGACTGTTTTAAGAGTAAGCATTCCAAGAGGAAGGAAACAAAAGCTGCCAGATCAATTAAAGTCTAGTCTTGGAATTGGCATAGCATTGCTTCCTCTATATTTTATTAGTCAAAGCAAAGCAGTGACAAGCTCCGTCCACGGTTAATGTGGGAGGGAACTAAACAAGGGCATAAATACTGGGAGATGTGTTCATCTGGGTCATCAAAATGACAGTCTACTACAAGTTTTAAAATAATTATTATTTTGGTAACTTAAAAAAATTAAGCATAGAAATACCATCTGATCCAGCAATTCCACTTCTGGGTAGATAACCAAAAGAATTGAAAGCATGGACTTATATGAATATTTATAAACCCATGTGCATAGCAGCATTATTCACAATAGCCAAAAGGTGGGAACAACCAAGTTGTCCATTGATGGATGAACAGATAAACAAAATGTAGTCTATACATACAATGGAATATTATTCAGTCAAAAGAAGAGTGAAATTCTAATACATGTTACAACATGGATGAACCTTGAAGACATTATGCTAAGTGAAATAAGCCAGACACAAAGGACAAATACTGTATGATTATATTTGGTTCCCAGGGTAGTCAAATTCATAGAGACAGAAAGCAGAATAGTGCTTACCAGAGGCTGAGAGAGGAGGGTTTGGAGAGTTATTGTTCAGTCAGTACAGAGTTTCAGTTTGGAAAGATGGAAAGATTTCGGAGATGGGTAGTAATGACGGTTGCACAATAATGTGGATGCACTTAATGCCACTGAACTATACCCTTAAGAATGGTTAAAATGGTAAGTTTTATGTTATGTATATTGTACCACAATAAAAATTATTATTTTGAGTTTTGTAAAAATAAAATATTCATTTTATATTTTTGGCACCTATTATATTTATAACTGTGTAAGAGTTGAGTTGAGCTGCACCTAACTATTTCTTTGCTGTTCAAAGTGTGGTCCACGGAACAGCAGCATCAGCATCACCTGGGAGCTTGTTAGAAATGCAGAATCTCAGGCCCCACCCAGAACTACTGAATCAGAATCTGTGGTCAGACAAGATCCCCAGATGTTTTGTATGCTCATTAATGTTTGAGAAACACTGAATTACTTGACATATGCTATGTTTTGTAGATAGTTAATTAAACATTTATTGATTTTGATTATGTAATTTTCTGTTTTGCATTTTGGAGTCATTACACATTTTTTTTTTTTTGGTGAGGAAGACTAGCCCTGAACTAACATCCATTGCCAATTCTCCTCTTTTTTGCTGAGGAAGATTGGCCCTGGGCTAACATCTATGCCCATCTTCCTCCACTTTATATGGGACACCGCCACAGCATGGCTTGACAAGCAATGTGTCAGTCTGTGACCAGGATCCGAACCTGCGAACCCTGGGCCACCGAAGCAGAGTGCACAAACAACCGCTGTGCCACCAGGCCGGACCCTTTAAACCCACAAAATTTTTCATGGGAATTTTAAGACCCTTCCAGGCCCTAGGAACCATGCCTAGAGTGCCTAGGGGATGAGATTCTGTGTTTCTAACAAGCTCCCAAGTGATGCTGATGCTGCTGGTCCAGGGACCGCTGTGGGAATTACCTAGGAGCTGACTTGCTGGGTCATAGGGTATGTCTATGTTTAGCTTTTGAGATACTGCCAAGCAGTCCTCCAAACAGTTAGCCCTATTCTTGATCTAAGAATGAATTCTCCTGCCCCCATTCTATCCCTTAGACTTGTGACAAATCTCAACCACGGCATTATTTCTCAAATACAAGATTTACAAATTTCTACTAAAACATTGGTACTAACATTTCAAAATAAATAATTGCATCCATGAAATCCTCAGAAGAGGCAGACTGAAAAAGCAAAGAATCTAGATGACAGTTATAATGCCGAGATGCTAAGACGTTTCTCTTTGTTGCCGAGAGGGCTGGGCGCCTTTTGCAAAAGCTGCTGCCAATCAGGCTTGCCCATCTTTGCAGGGCTAATTAACAGCACTTGGGCAAGCAAGGGGGGCGGGCGCCTGCACGGTGTTGTGAATTGAGCCATCACAGGGCTTATGACTAATTATAAACACAAAGAGCCCTTAAAGGCTGTGATTTAAAGAAAAAAAATCCAGACCAAAAAAAACCTCTTCAGAATTCTATTGCCAGCATGCTTCCGATTGCACGGTTTGGGGGCAGGGGTGCCAGCAAAAATCTCCTACCATGGACTAAATCACACAGTGCCCTGCACCCTATGTCAGGCAGCCATCCTCCCAAGCATGCACAGTGGAAGCGCTTCCTTTGTGCCATGCAGGAGTTGGGGGGAGTGTGTCAATTCCACTTCCAGGAACATTCTGGCCCCAGCATGATAAACCTGGTATTTCCTTGTTCTCATTGAGCATGGAAGAGCAGACTGCAGGGGTGGGTGGGGTGGGGTTATGTGTGCAAGCTTTGATCCCCATTAGCTACACACCACAAATGATATGTAAGGTATGCAAATCAGGCCCCAATTAATAGCACTTATAGGAAGCAACCCTTGTGCACCTCATTGCAAAAGCTTGTCTGATCAGGTGAAAAACCCTGAGTTTGCTGGGAGGGAAGAATGAGGCTGAAACTGGAAGGCTGCTCTAGTGCCCTCAGGTCATCTGGAAGAGTGTCCACAAGGTTCAGGCACATGCAGTGACTGGATGCGAGATGGAGGACAGGAACAAGTTTCCCTGCCTCCCCTTCCCTTGGGGCACCGCCCGGTCCTGGCCCTAATGAGTTCTGAACGCACGGCCACAGGTCCTACCGCCAGCCTCAGAGAAGAGACCAGGACATCGAAGGCCTCTGAAAACTGGAAGAAAGGAGCTTGGGGGCAAAATAAAATGAGCTGTTACTTAAAAGGATGGTGGGAAGCTGTTTGCGCTAATAGTCTTGCACACTCTAGAGCAGGGGGTCTTAATTTTACCTGATCCATGGATCCTTCTGGCAGTCTAGTGAAACCTCTGGACCCCTTTGCAGAATAAATTTTTGAAAGCACAAAATATAATATGTAGTATTATATTAAAGTCCAACTATCAAAATATTTGAAATCTAATATGGTAACAAATGTGCTCCTTTACTAACACGAAATGTCAAGATCCAGTAGCAGATCCACTGTTTGCAGTAGTTTTAAATCAATAATGAGCATAAGCAATATTTCAAGATATCTACATAACTGTAATGTAACCTAAAAATATCTGTAATTTCACTTAGTGACAGTCATGGGTGCTGCTAACATTCTTATGGTGTTTTACCTACATCCAGAATTGAAGAAAATGTGAAATTTCAGTTACAGTTTAGTGAAAATAAAGATGTAACTTTTTTCCTATCCAAGTTTACAAACTTCCTGAATTCCCTTCACAGACGGCCTAGGTTAAGAACCCCAATGGCATAAACTGAATTTAAAAAGATATATTTAAGGTTATTAATAAATGTTTCCCTTGCTTCAAAAGACTTAACAGCGACAATTTAAAGTGATTCTTAGGAAAAAATTATTCTCACGGACATTGATGTTAAAGATTTGAATGTCTCTTTAAACTGAATAATTGAGTTGAGATGCA
Source organism: Tapirus indicus (assembly GCA_031878705.1). Classification (NCBI taxonomy): domain Eukaryota; kingdom Metazoa; phylum Chordata; class Mammalia; order Perissodactyla; family Tapiridae; genus Tapirus; species Tapirus indicus. Next base: position 21,739,772 of record CM062920.1, read on the forward strand.
AAGATTCATTCATTCATCCATTTATCTGTTAAGGACCTACTGAGCCCCTATGCACTATGTTAAGAATAGAACCATCCAAAGTGATTCTATTAAGTTTAGCTGGTGGCAGAGGGCTAGCGGTCCACCGAAGATTTGTTCTCTGTCCATAGAGTAGAGGTGTCGCTGGGAAGCTGCTGCCAAGCCAGGGACCATGTCCCTTGTAACTAGTAAGGTGGGAGTGACGTGGTGAGTTCTCATCGATGCAATATGAGTGGAAGTGATAAGTGTCTCTTCCATGTCAAGACTTTTCAAAAGCGGATATGCCTTCTTCATTTTTTTTATTCCTCTGTCTCCTAGTTGATTGTTGAAGAAGTCAGCCTGGATCCCTGAATGACTGTATAGTATAGGGCACTCCCACCCCCTTCCACAATTACCAAGCTCCATTTTGGACTTTACAGGGTTAAGAGATAAAATTCTATTGTGCTAAGCTGTTTCAGGTTTGTCTGTTTCGGCAGCTTGTGTGTTACTTTAATACAACAGGGGTTGCTTAGGGATGCTGCCTGGGGGCCTCCATTTCCCTCCTTGTCATGGATGGTGTGGCAGGTATTGCAGACTGGCTCACTCAACTCCATTCCAACCCCATTGTACTGTGTAAGCTAAAGAGTAGAAAGCCAAAGATATTTCCCTACTTCCCAGACACTCATTTATAGTGCAGGTTTCACACGAGGACAAGTTTTGCCAAGTGGATGTACTTGTGTGGGATTTGGGAAGCAGAAATGAACATAGTGAGGTGGAGGTTGTGTTCCTACTGTTTCCCCTCTTACTTCTGGCAAGCATGATTGTGAAGCTGCCAGTAATAGAGAATCCATCTAGAGTGGATTAAACAAACAGGAGCTGATTTTCCTCCCACAACAAGAAGTTCGGATGTAGGCAATCACTGGGTTGGTTCATGAGTTCAACAAGGGCAGCATCAACACGTGTGTAATACTGTCAGACTTTCCCTCATGGTTACAAGGCCGTTGTTTCAGCTCCAGCCATCACATCTCTATTTAAAGCGAAACAGAACAAAACAAAGTAGAAAGGGGGAACAACAATGCTAACTATTACCTGCCTCTTTTTATCGAAGGCCAAATCTTTCCCATAAGCCCTCACAACAGACTTACCTGTAGGCCTCACTGTCCAAAGTTGGACACATTGCCACCTGAATAAAATTAGAGTTCTGTTGGCAAGAAAGAAGGGGGAATAGCTATAGGCACCCCAAGCTGTAGAATTAATGCTCTCTGCCCTCAAGGAGTTAATGATGGCTTTGTACAGACAAAACATATGCAGGGATATTTGAATAATAATAACGAGAGTTAAGAGAAGATATAAGGCAATAATAACATAAGTGACTGAGCAGACATTTTAGAGACAGAGACTTGAGTTCTAACGCAGCCCACCCTCCTTTAAAGGAGGGCAGGTGTGAAGGACGTGTGTGTCAGCTGGACTCCACGGCGGCCTCTTGCTTGCTGCACCGTGTCATGCTGATGTTAGCTGCCAGAGCAGACGGTGTTCTGAGCGATAGTTCAGATGAAGTGCCCTCTGCAGGGTTGATGGGCAGGGAGTGGTGAACTTGACCTGGCCCTGGACAGGTAAAAAGGCACTGCAGGGATTGGAGAAAGGGTCCTGAATGCAAGTCCAGGAGCTTATTTTGTGGGTAGAATGTTTCTCTGGATGCTGGAAACAATAAAGATGGCCACCTACCTGTAACTAGCCCTTAGCCCAGGCACCCTCAGTCCAGACATAATACCAAGCTCAATAATCTTGCCTTCAGAGAGTAAGGGGCCATCACTCTGGACTTACTGGCACTTGCTTTTTGGTGCCAGATTTATTAACATTAATGATCCTAATCCCATATGGAGTTCCCTGGACCGTTCAGATAATGAATTTGCCTTGTGGCAGCAGTGCTCCTGCTAATGAGGAACGGATGTTTTCTAGAAGTTTTTATTTTAATTTGGTGACTCTTGTGATATCTCTCCTGGATCATTTGGTGTTCAGGCTCAACCTTAGTTTTCTCAATAACATGGTTCACGAACCCATTGGGATGCTGGTTTGGACAAGGATAAAATCTACAGATGTGTCTCTACCATACCCTTCGGGCTGTCATTGTGCCTCAGGCTGAATTCCAACTGCCAGGATCTGCAACTCTCGCCTGAGGGCTTTCTTTGAAACTATGGGAAGCCTTTCTTATTGTCCACACTGCAGGCCAAAAGGATCATGAGATTAATGCTACCCTTCCTCAGGAGTAGCTCGCAGCCAGGATCCATGGGATTTGATGTGTATACGTACCCTGGCTCCTCCACCCCTCCGTGGGATAACTCTGAGGCATGTGTTCTACCTGTTTCCTGGAGTTTCTGCCTTGGATGAAGCTCCAGCTGTCCATGGTGGTTGCTGGCTTCCTCTCACACCCTTGACTGGAGACTCGCCTTCCCTGTTTCACTCTCCCATGCCCCACTGTACTGGTTTCCCCCACGCAGGCTCACACGTCAAGTGAGGAATGTCAGTGTCATCAGTTGACTCTTAGAAACACCCTGGCAGCCCTGGGACGACCAAATGGAAGATCTCTGCTATTTCCAAGGTTTATTGATGATGGAAAGAGGGTTCCAGCCCAGGGAGCTGCCCAGAGAGAGTCTGCCCGAGGGAGAAGTGCCAAAGGACCGATGGGCAACAAGCTATTAACAATAATACAAATTATTTATTCTCACTTACTTTGCACTTGCCATCATCATGAATTTGGTACTCCCAATACCCCCAATTCTCTGAAGTAGCTGTTGTCATCTGCATTTTATGGATGAAGAAACTAAAATTCAGAGAGGTTAAGAAGGATGCCCAAGGTCACTGAGCAAGTCAAAATTGAAACCTAGTCAGTTTCATTTCTAAGCCTTAACCATTGTACTGTACTTCTCCTTGGTTCATTGTTATGGATTGAATTGTGTCCTCCCCTCCCCTCAAATTCATGTTGACGTCCTAACCCCCAGTACTTCAGAATGTGAGCTTATTTGGAAACAGGGTCATCACAGATGTAATTAGTTAAGTTATAATGAGGTCATCCCGGAGTGGGCCCGTGATCCAATATGACTGGTGTCCTTATACAAAGGGGAAATTTGACACAGACACACACACAAGGAGAACATGAAGGCAGAGATCTGGGTGATGCACCTATAAGCCAAGGAGCACCAAAGATTGCCAGCAAACCACCAGAAGCTAGAGGAGGGGCATGGAACAGGTTCTCCCTCACAGCCCCAGAAGGAACCAACCCTGCTGACACCTTGATCTTGGACTGTGAGACAATACATTTCTGTTGTTTAAGCACCCAGTTTGTGAGCTGATTGTATCAAAAAGACGGAGTCACACTACAAGAAGAAAAGGGTCTGAGCAATCTTCATGTCTTAATTTGGGCCTCCCAGAAGCAGATTCTGAGACAGGGATTTGAGTGAAGGTAGTTTATTTGGGTGGCACAGGAACACCATTACTTATTACTCTTCATAGTTCATTGCCCATCAGCCCTTCAGCACTTCTCCCTCTGGCAGACTCTCTCTGGGCAGCTCCCTGGGCTGGAACCCTCTTTCCATCATCAATAAAACCTGGAAACAGCAGTGTTTCATCCCTTGGTCTTCCCGGTGCTGCCAGGGCTTTTCCTTTTCTGGAGTCAGTTGATAACACTGACATTCCTCACTTGATGTGTGAGCTGGCATTGGGGAAACTAGTGTGGGCCCAGATAGGAGATACTGGTTTTCTGAATCAGGAGAACTCATCCCACTACTTGAGCTTGGGGATTTTCTTACACACATCAAGGGAGTGATCATAAGAAATGTCTGAGTAGATGAACGTGGTACCTTGCTATCAATGCTCTCTGGGCAGGAGCAGCAGAATGTTCTGGCACAGGTAGGTGGGTAGTGGCATGGATATGCTACAGAGAGTTGGTGGGCTCGCGTGTTCTCATTGTCTGGACAAGCATGGCCCAGCAGTGCCTTGCACGGATCAATGGTTAAAGATTGTGTGGATATCTGAGCCAATGCCAACGTGGATAGAAGATAAGATCCAGAGAAGAAGTCTTCCCTCACCTCTATCAACCCTGATGCCTTGGCATCTTTGGAACCTAGAGAAGACTCTGGGGAGTGAGGTGATTGGGTTTCCAACACTTGAAAGTTATAAAAAGTAAATTAAAGAAGAATTATTTCTTGCAGACTTGAATTTGTGGTCTGAGATTTGTTCCTACCTCCCTTAAATTTTTACAAAATGAGTGTTACAACACACATTCTGTTTTATTCATGGAAAAATATATTGTGGGCTTTTTCCAATGTCCTTAATCTGATTTTATGGTATATTTCATCAAATAAATGTGTCGTAATTTGTTCTGTCTCTTCACGTGGTACACACATTAATTTCCAATTCTTCATTATTGTAACCAATGCTCTGATAGATATCTTCCACATTAAACTCTGTGTCATGCTTTTGCTGCACTATTGTCACTCCTGCATTTATCGTATCTTTTTTTTGTGTGTGTGAGGAAGACCAGCTCTGAGCTAACATCTGTTGCTAATCCTCCTCTTTTTTTTTGCTGAGGAAGACTGGCCCTGGGCTAACATCTGTGCCCATCTTCCTCTACTTTATATGGGATGCCACCACAGCATGGCTGACAAGCAGTGCATCGGCGGGCGCCCGGGATCTGAACCCACAAACCCCAGGCTGCCAAGCGCGAACTAAACCGCTGTGCCACTGGGCTGGCCCCTTATTGTATCTTTCTTATTCGCACTTTATCTCTGTCTCAATTCAGTTAAATTTATTATTTTGCACTGCTTTATATATATTCTTAATGAAGTGCTCCTCAAATTCTTTCTCAAAAAAGATAAAACACAAATAAATAAAGAACGGAATAGAACGACCATATTTTATGAAACAAAAATCAGGATGCTATGTGTGACAAACACGAGTTCACAAGGGATGAAATTGTTCAGATATTCCAATGGACCCATGGGGTATAGAAACTTAATCACAGAACGCTCACAGGCTCAATCCTGCCCATCTATAAAATAGGGATAATAATGACATCATCCTTATAGGATTGTTGGGAGGATCAAATGAACTGATTTTTGTACAATACTTAATGCAGTGTTTGGCTTCTTATAAATGCTCCATAAATATTATTATTATTGTCATTGATGACAGTTAAAAAATGACCATTTTCATAAAGACAAACAGAAAGCAATATGGTAGACTAATTAGCTAACCAGAGGACACTGCTGGCCTCCATAGAATTTTCTGGAAAGCTACCTTTTTATTTTATCCTTTATTTAGGGCTTTAAAAGGCTTATAAAAGTGATATGGATCTAGAGACAGCAGTGCATTTGGGCCTCAGGATCCCAATGGAACCATGGACTTGAAAATTATGATTTCTCACCATGGCTTGCCTCTGCTTTTCTCTACTGTCTTCTTCTCTTTCCTCTCTTGTAATGACTGGTTTTGCCTCCTACTTAGTCTACACAGAGGAATATGGCCACCAAATGGACCAAAGTTTTACATGTGGCAGATTCAGCAGCCTGGAGAGAGACCCATCCCTTTCCCAAAGCCCAAAGTCAAAATTTCCTAGGGGATAGGATTGATTAGCCTAAACTGGCATGGATGCCGATCCCGGAATGGATCACTTGTAGCTAGAGGAGTGGGATAATGTTGTGCAAACTGGCTGCTTCCATAGAAACCATGTGGTTTGGTTCTTAGGAAATGGGAAGGCAAGATCCAGAGAAGGAGGGACAGTGGTAGGACAAAGTAATAGATGTCCAATGTGGCTGGTCCTCCCTGCCATCTCTTGTGGCCACTGAGAAAGCAAATGGAGCAGGTGTCCCTGAACACCCATCCAGGAAAGTGGGAATTGGTTACTAGCTTGACCATTACTTCACTTAGCTTGTAGACATGCCCTCCTCTGAGCTCTCTCTGTTTTTCTTTACCTGTCCCCACTCTCCAGCCTGTAGGTAAAGGAAGCCTTGCTGAGGGTTCCAAGTGAAAGGTGATGTCACATTTTACAGAGCGCTTAGGACCATCTCTTGGAACACTTTGGTCCTTTGCCATCCTGAGAGCCGCAAGCCCATTGCTACTTGGTGGCAGTGTCTTGAAGAGGAGTCATTAAGCACCAGCTCACAGAGATGGTGAGGTGTATCTTAGAAGCTAAGCTGCTGTCAGGGAACACATAGATTTTGTTAGTTCAATATTAGCAGCTTACTCTCTGTGGGTTTTGTCACAGGAATTTCAGAAGGATGGAGCATGTTCCTGATTGACACTTTAGAAGCGCTCTTTGTGGCACAGTCACAAATATTCCCAGATCTTGCTGGGCATGAAGATGGCTGAGCAGCTGGAGACAGTCTACCCATGTCACTTGACACAGCGTGTGAGGTCAGGCAGGGGTGAATGCCCTTGTCTGGACACAAAACCGGAGCATCATCTGCTCTGTGGGGAGGTCCATCACGCTCAGTCTGCTCCGGAGAGAGACTGACACATGTGGGTCACTCCACGGAGCCTTTTCTCCCTCACAGAGCAAAATGGGCCCGACACTTTTGGAAGAAAATGACACTGAAAGCATTCATACAAAGGAGGAGAAAACATTCTCACTGCTTTCTGGAAAGCCCTTTCTTCATGGACTCATGCCAATCACTATTTTACCCGCCTTAGCTAATCCATTTCTATTTTTAGTTCCTATTAAAAGAAAGAAAGTCAACCGTCATTTATTGAATTCCTACTGTGTGCTAGGACCGGTAGTGTGCTAGATATGGCTTGGACAGGCTTATGAGAGCCAATTGTTCAATTTCTAGGAATTTTGCAAGACAGTTGTTAAACACAGCCATTATTACACGTTACACTATATTAACTCATAATTAAATTATGTTAAAAACAAAGGAAATAAATACTCAAAATATCACTTTCTAATTATTTTACTAAATTTTTCTGTTGCTTATGCTTTTGAGGTTATTTGTGTCTATTGTATCTGTACGTTGGAAATCCTGTGTGAGAGTTTGCTACCGTGCACCTATTTGTCACGTTGGAGGCTTGAAATTGGCCATGGTGGGAGTATGTACACCACAGAAATTGGCAAATGCTACAAATTAGGGCTTGATTTATTGTTTTGTTGATTGTCTAGACTTAAGGGAATGATGGAGAGATGTTAATAACACAGATTAAACCTAAAAATATGTCATGTCTGTAGCTGTTATATTACGAATAGCACAAAAACTTAAATAAAATATTCTTTAATTATTTAAAACTATTTTATCTGATTCAGCAAAGTTGCTCATGTCACTGGCCAATGAGTGTAGTTCTGACATGCATTCTTATCTCACTTTTGTCTTACTTATTAATGTACACAAATTAACAACCAATATTCACGTCAATTGCAACCATAGGTTGGTTACGGATAAAATAGCTGGGCCAAAATCAATGAAAGCATTTTATGAGAATTAATTGACTAACGGAATCTGTAATAGTGAGTATTGTATATTTTATTGTTATCTGTAAATTGTGTGCTATACATCTTTTCTATCAGTAAAATTTACAATAAATTTATATGTATATACACACAGGTTTTTTGTGTTTTTTGACAGCCAGTTGTAATTATTAGGTATTATTTCCTCTGCTATGAATTTGCTTCTCTTTTAATCTCACGTTCCAAGACCCAGTACCAGGGCAAGTCTAGTCCTTCTTTGGGGTACCTTGTTGCAGCCCTGTTCACAGTGCATTAGGGTTCTCTGCAGATCCCTCTACTTTCTAGAACAAATACAGTGGAAGGGCAGGGACTTTGAATTATTCAGTTCTGAACCTTGAGAGCTGAGCTCAGTGCTTTGTACACAGGAGGTACCCAAAAGGTGTTGGTTGAAAGAAGCAGTGAGAGCCTTGGGGGCCGAGGAGAGGAGAAAGAGAAAAGGAGGTCACATATTTAGAAAAGGGACAATGGAGAATACTATAGACCACCTTTTAAAATTCAAGTTTCTTAGGGTTCCTGTAGGTCTGTACAAACTGCTGCAAGCTTTCATTGACCAAACTACAACAAATTTATGAAGCGGATTTGTTTGGGGACAATCACGTGTTTAGGCGGAATGAGACGAGTCAGCTCTCTCCAGCTATTTGACACGCGTCCTGGGTGAATTCAGTTCTGCGGCCAAATCCTTCCAGACAGTTTCCTTTATAACACTGATTGCACACTTCCTTGAATGTGGCAGGCACTGGATTTTCCATGAATCACGTGTAAAGGGAAGTGACAACAAAAGCCCTGGAGAACTTACTCTCCTCCCAGCCCACATGTCCTGCTGCATATTTGGTTGCAAGTTCCTCCCCCAACACTTTAGGAGGGACTTGTATGCCAGTGCTCCTAGTTGAGAGGTATTTTCAGTCTTTAAAACCCAGCCATTATTGACTGGCTGGCTGAGGTTCCTGTTCAAAGAGTGCACAAGCACTCAGTTCCCCAAAATACACACCCTGCCAGGATCAGATTTCTCCAGACGGGCCAGCCACTCCTCTAAGATGAGCAGTTGCCAACAAACTTGGAAGGAAATGAGCAGTCTCCCTTTCTCCCTCACTACCTCCATCACATTTGTCATAACCCCCGGAAAAGGTCAGCCGGGACCTGTCCAGCCTCCAGCCATAGTCCAGTTCAGAGTAAGTATGTCAAAGAGAACAAGAAAAATCATTTACTTCCTCCCATCTTTTCCCCCATTTCTTATGCGTCATTTACTCAATGGAGTCCCGCAATAGGCAAATGAAATAGTCAGAGCGTGGATCCTCATCCCCCCCGTGGATTATTGCAGTGGACTCCCTGCTTCTTTCCTTGTTCCCTGCAAGTCAATTCTCAATTCAGAGGCCAGAAGGATCCTGTGAAGAGGCACATCAGAATATGTCATTCCTTTGCCTGGAACCCTCCATTGGCTCTCATTTCAACCAGAGGTAAAGCCAAACCTTACAAAGGCTAAGGCTTTACATGATTGACCTCATCCCACAGCCCCTTATGTATCTGATTTCCTGCTAGTCTCTCCCTCCCTCACTCCTCATAAGCCACAATAATCTTGTTGTTCCTTGAACTGGCCAAGCATATTTCCACCTCAGGACCTTTGCCCTCACTGTTCCCTCTGCCTGGAATGCTCTTCCCCCAGATTTCCACAAGGCTCACTCCCTCTCCTCCTTCAAGTCTTGGTACAAATGTCATCCTCTCACTGAGGTCTACCCTAACGGGCCTGGTACTATTTAGTGCAACAAACTGCTCCCCTTCCCCTCTAATACTGTTCCTCCCCACCATGTTCTATTTTTCTGATGGAATTTATTACCTCCTATCATGCCATATAATTTATATATTTATTGTCTGTCTCTCCTCTGTTGAATGTAAGCTCCAAGAGGGTGGGATTTTTGTCTTTTTTGTCTATTTTGTAAGCCAATGTATCTCATATGCCTACAACAGTGCATGGCACATGGTAGGAGTCCAATAAGTACTTGTCGAATGAATTATTCTCATTTGAAAGATGAGAAATTTGAGGGCTACTCAAAGTCACAAACATTACTGAGGCAACTGGGAGTAGAAATCAGGTTCTCCCACACCAGAGCCCACATCTCCATCCGATCCTGGCTTTCCTTTCATTGACCACTGGATTTAGGGGGGAAAGTTCCAGGGTGTTCTCTAGAGCTGGGTAGACAGATGCCCTTGGGATTTGCTGCGTTTACTTGTTCATTCAAGGTCAGAAAGCCATGTAAATATTATAAAATGTAGCTTTTTGGGTAAATTCATTTTATTTAAAATATTCTTCTATTTGGATGATTTTATATACATATGTCATACTTGCAGAATAAGCCTCAAGCAAGGAGGTTTTTGTTGGTGGTGGTAGTGGAGGTGGGGAGAAGGAGGTTGGTTGAGGAGGAGGAATATAGAAACATTAGCCTAATCATGTGAGTTGCTCTAATAATAAAGCCAGCGTCTCCTATGACAGAGAGTCCCGGGAAACAAAGAGAAAATTACTTTCCTTTAAAGAGACAGACTTACTGAGTCATCGTCTCTGAATTCTCTCTGCTACTTCTCACTCAGACTTCTGATGATTTCATTTCTAATCTAGCTAATGGGGTATTTAAGAGTCATCATCAAGATTAGGGTTTTCATAAAGTCCTCTATCACTAAACACTGTCATAGTTATCTATTGTTGCAAAATAAACTACCCCCAAACTTGGTTGATTAGAATAGCAACCATTTAATTTGCCCACAATTCTGCGGGTTAGGAATTCAGGCAGGGCTCAGCTGGGTGGTCCTTCTGCTCCAGGTGATGTCAACTGGGATCATTCATCTGGCTGTGTTCAGCTGGTGGCTGGGCTCAGTTCCAAGTTTGGCTTTGCACACATCTCCAGTACCTTGGTGCTCTTCCAAGTGGCCTTTCTCCAGAGAATTGGTTCCCTCACTTCATGGTGATCTTAAGGTTTAACCTTGAAAGTTGCCTGCAGTGGCATCTCTACTATATTCTATTGGTCAAAACAGGACAGAGCACACCTATATTCAAGGGGAGGGGACTCTATCATTGGCAGGAGTGGCAAAGAATTTGTGACCATATTTAATCCATCACATAACCAAATATAGGCAGTCAGTCTCCACCTTCAGCTGTGCTTCATATCACTTCTCTACTTAATAAGAGATGTATTTAAGGACCCTTAAACATCTGAGCACCCCAAATATGCATCTCCTTTGTTTGTGAGTGCCCCCACCTCAATCAAGCACTCACTTTAGGAATTTCTCTCACTCTAACTCCGACCCTGAACAGACACTACTTCTGCTTGGAACTAGTCTGTCTTGCCACAGAAGTTGCTCCCGAAATCCCAGATCCCTATTCTCATGAATCCCTAACTCACAACCAAAACATTCTCTATTCCCATTATTTCTGCTTCTTCTGGGAACCTAGGGCCCTGGGACGTCTTTCTAAATGCTATATTTATTGTAAGTCCAAAGAAGGAGAAAATATAGCTACTACTAACTCTGATTTTGACATTGAAATTAAGTTTCTCATACGAAATTGTTGGATCTGCCAAGTCATAAAATTGAGTGAGCTGGGCAGCAATCCTTTGTAAGATGGAAATAGTACATCTGAGACTGAGCCCAAGCAAGACTAGAGCACTGAGCAAACTGCACGAGTAGGTAGCTCAGACCCTCCATGTCTCCCACCATGGTTGCATTTGCACTCCTCCTTCAGCTTATATCTACAGCCATGTGAGGGATTCCATAAGACCAGCTGACAGAAGAGGAAAAAAACCTGAACTTGGTTTACGCTTGTGTTGGTTCAGTATGTGGATACAAGCTGAAAATGAACCTACTATATAACAACCACACTCAGGGTTGGCACTGAAAGAAAGTGGAGAGGGAAAGTGTTGTTGATGGGTAGAGCAGCAAGTAGTGCACCTGGTATCCACTTTGTGTGGAAACAGAAGTAGCCCAAGATGAGAATATTTATGTACTCATGGGCAATGGCCAATGAATTGGTGGACTGTCTTGAGGTCTAGAAGGAAAATGACTAGAATATTTGGAACAAGAAGGTTTAGGGTAGAGGCAGGTGGATATATAGTGCAAAGATTTTTGTATGATATGTTAGTGTCCACAGTAAGACATCCACCACAGAATAGGAAGTGGACATTCAAGTAGACGAAATGCCCAGCCAGTTGACATCAGCCAACCTTCATCATTAGCCCCTTCAGAACTGGAGTGATGGATTATGGAAAGGACTCAGGAATGGAGTGGCCGTGGTGGCAGAGATAGAGCTTCCACATGGACCTACCTGCATGGCTCCCATTTAAAAAGACTGATGTAACTATTGCCCCCTCTGAATGTCCAAGTTGCCAGCAACAGAGGCCAATGCTGAGCCCATTATATGGCACTACTCCTCCAGGAGCCAACTGATGACTTGGTGGCAATTCATTCTCACAGCAATAGGTACCTATTCTGGGTGCAGGTCTGCCTTTCGTGCCTTCAGAAGCTCATGCAGCACCATTATCCCGTGGTATCACTTTGTGACTCAGAGTCACTGGTGTTGTGTTTTCCACATAATATTATTCTCTATGCCATCAAGAGCTTTGGTGATACAACATTTCTTAAAATGCATCCATAAAAAATCCAAAGCCATTGGTGCTGGGCTCTTTTTAATCTGAACTTTCAATTATTATTTTCAATTCTGTGGTGAAAGGTGTTATGTGCCACCCAGATTCTCCTTCAGCAAGGAAGCACTTATTCCCTCAGCTGCTGGGAACATTGCCGGCAGACAGCCCTTACCTGTCAGTCCCCCTTGGGGATTGCCTTATATGAAGAGGGCCACCTCACCCAAGGTGTTGCCTCCTTCTAAAAGCTGGCCAACACAGGGGTATAACGGCTTTGCCCCTTGCCCCAACTCCTGTAAAGGATCTATTGGAACTGCTGTAAAGGGTCTCCCAGCTTCAGAACTCCCCATGGGTTGGGCTGAGGCCTTCATTGTGACTACATCACAACTCAATCTGTTTCTCTGCCCAATCTGCTTCCACCACAGGTGTTGATCCCAAGGGCACTCCCTAATAAACCTTCCACATGGTTATCTCCATATCAGAGTCTACTTCCTGGGGAACCCAACCTGCAGCACCCACTTTTGGCTCCTATTTTAGAAGTGTTTGATTGAGTGCTTCTCTCACCCCTCCCTACAACCATTTTATTCCTAAGGGTAATGACTGCTTCCTTATTATTCTGGAATTTTCTTCCAAGTTGCTGACACCCACTCATTTTTGCAAGTTTTGAAATTGGTGCTTTTGATCTTTACATATAAATAGACCATGACAACTATGTCATGACTACAAACTGGCCAACTGAGAGCAACTGTCTCATATCCCCATCCCAGAGATATTAAAATGTGAAGAAAATTTGTATCTCTCAAGATTGCCTTTCTCATTCTCCTGGGTTTCTTTTGGGTTTAAAAGGCTCAGATGACCTTATGGCTTTGGGATGTGTGAGACAAGGCTGGCCTCTACTGCACAGCTTTGTCCTACTTGATCTTTGGTGGTAGCCTCCTTCCTTGGTGGTCAAAGGTCATAGCCAGTCTGCTTTCTTGGCCTGACCTGTGCCCAGGAATTCCCTGGGAGTCTTGGGCCTCACCTCAGCTCTGGCAGATCTCCTGAGGTCTTTCTGTGACTTTGGAAAATTCAGCCTTCAGTTCTCTAATGCAGGACCCTGCACCTCTTGCCCTGGCGAACTCTCCCACCAGCCCTCTCGGCTGTCATCTGAGACCCGCTGGGGTCTTCTCTTTGTCCAGGCCAGCCCTGCCACCATTTTTAGTCCATGGCATGGTTCTAGCCACACTGGCATAGATCTCTTGGAGAGTTTCATTCCTCCTAGGGCTCCAGGGGGGAAGCAGGGCTTTCTTCAGACCCTCAAACCTAAGTCCTTTCTTCCCTCTTTCAGGGTTTTAACATTAGGAGGGGGCAGGACCAGAGCCCCTACTCGGAAACACTTATCTGTATCTAATTTTCTTACCCCCTCTCCAATCCTTCTCCTTCCTACCTTATGCGCGTATCTCTTCAAGTATAGAAAATTGGTGTTATAACATTTCTTGTGTCTTCTCAAGTCTAGGGTTGATAGTATAAATCTCTATAGTTAGCCAGTCCTCCAAAATTGGCTCTTGATGTTTAAACCCTAGTTTCTGGAATTCTGAGCCAATTAACTTTCTTCCTTCTTTACTTTTCCTCTCTACCTCCCGCTCTTCCTCCTCTTCTTCCTTCTTGTATTCCTCCTTCTCCTCATTCTAAAATCTCAACAAAGCCTGGACCTTGAAATAAAAAATACTTCATCTGCTGTGAGTTAAAAATTCCATTCAGCAATTTAGTTGACTTACTTGAATCAGGTTGTATCAAAATATTTTCCCAACTACAAATATATGGCACACTTGGTTCCCTGCAGAGAATCTCTCCTCTGTTCTAAGCCCATGGAACATTTGCTAAGGGTGATCAGCTATTAGGCCGCAAGAAAAATTTTAACATATTCCAAGAAGAAGAAATCACACAGGCCACAATCTTGGACCACAATGCAGAGAAACTAAACGTTCATGCCAAAACATAAAAAAGAAAAACAAAACCACACACACACACACACATTCCTACAATACTTTTGGATCAAAGAGAAACCAAAACTGCTATTACAGATTATCTAGAAACAACGATAACAAGAACATTACATAAGCGAGAAGGCCAAGGTTGTGCACATAGAACAACTAGGAGCTTTAAAGGCTTTTATAACTAAACAAGAAAAAAGAATACCAATAAATCATTCAACTAGAAGTTAAAAAGAGAGCCAAGAAAATATGACTAAGAAAAGTAGGAAGAAGGAATTGACAAAGATTAAAACAGAGGTTAATGGTTAGAAAAGAAAGTCAGTGTTTGCTAAGTAAATAAAAAAGATGTTTCTTTAAAACGTAAGAAAAAAAGAGAAATCTTTTGCAAAGTGAATCAAGAAAAGAAAGAGGAAAGCAAACTATGGAATGAGGAAGGGAATACAACCACAGATAAAGGAGAGATGCACAGATTTTATTACGTAGATTATTATGTTGAACTCTAGGCTAACAGTTGTGAAATCTGAGTAAAACAAATGATTTTCTAATAAAACAAAAATGACCAGAATTTATTAAGAACAAAGAAAACAAAATATACCCATGACCATAGAAGAAATTTTAAAGCTTGTCAAAGCGCTCCCAAAATGTGCCTGGATTTTACAAGCTAATTCCATTCGAACTTCATGGAGCATGTAATTGTCATGTGATTTAGACTATTCCAGAGTGTAGAAAAAGATGGAGCAGGTATCACTTAATTTTACTAAACTAGTGTAATCTTGATATCAAAACCTGAAGTAGAAATTTACTACAGATATGGGCATCTCAGATATGAGCATGGTTCCAAGAATCCTGAATAAATATGAACAAATCAAATTCAAGAGGATGTCAAAAGAACAATGTAATATGAGTGAAGTTTTTCTAAGAATGCAGGCATAGTTCAATAATAGAAAAATCTCAGATATTGGTGGTGGGTGGATAAATTGATACAGACTTTTGGAAGGGTAACTTGGTAGAATTTATTAAATTTAGAAATGTGTCTAATCTGTGACTTAGCAATATTGCTTATAGTGATCTGTGTCCTAACAAAATATTCTCATATAGGCATAAGGATGTCTACAAGAATGTTTACTATAGTGGGGTTTTTTTTCTTTTTTGTAATACAAAGAAAGAGAAACAACTTAAATATTCATCAGTAAGAGAATGACTAAATCAGCGTTACTTCCATACTAAAAGATACGAGGCAGCTGTTAAAAAAGAATGTTACTCTAATTCTGTATATATTGAAACAGAAAAATCTTTGACACGTTAATTAAAACAAAAAACCCAAAACAAAACTTCCGGGCTAAATCTTATTATAGAATGATCCCATTAATATTAAAAAATAGAACTATATATTTTTGTATCTACATACATATATGTAAATTAATATAAAGAAGATCTTTCTATAGAAGATAGCTTGAGAGCTGAGAATGGGGTCAATGGAGATATGAGTGGGGGCCAAAGAGTGGAATTTTTATCTTTTCTGTACACTTCTGTATTGTTTGACATTTTTACAATGAGAATATGATCAAATATTACTTGAGTAACTAAAAGAATAAAAGAATCATATAAAAATATTTGATAATTTATCTTAGTAATAGCCAAAAGAGAAAAACTACCTTCTTCTTATTCCTTAAAATAAAAAAACCACAGTAAATAAGGAAAGAAGAAAACTTTTTAAACAAATAGGATCAATAATATCTTTCTTAAACTGATAGTCATCAACATACTTAACAGTGAAAGCCTAAAGCTTAGCAAAGTCAAGAATAAGACTTGGGAGGCCAATAACACGATTGCTATTTAACATTTTCAAAATTTTGGCCAATTCAATTCAATAGGAAAATAAAAAGAACTCAGTAATCTTAGTTAAAAAAAAGAGAGAGAAAACAGGGTGTGACTGTTAGGAAGGGATATGAAAGTATTACTGTTTATACGTGTGATTATCCACATGGTAAATCAGATTCAAGCATAGAAAATGATTTTAATATTCCAAGTGTTTCTTACCTGGCAGCCCTTTGCTTTATATACATTATCTCATTTAATCCTGAAAAGAACCCTATGAGGCACATTTATTATTGCTTCTATTTTACAGATGAGGAGACAAAGTCCCCGAAGGTTAAGTAGGTGGTAAGTGGTGAGTGGTGGAGCCAAGATTCCAACCTGAGCGGTCTGGTTCTGGAGCCTGCTTGAGATTCTGCTCATCGATTCTGGAACCCTGCTACACACTATTTAAAAGCCAAAGATATTTTTCAACAAGAACTCTGCTTATATAATAAATATATAAAAAAGCAATAGCTTTTATATATAATATCAGTGGTTTTCATATATAACATCCATAACCAATTTGGAAATATCTGGGAAAAAAATACATTCTACTAACCATGGCAACCAGAATTGTGTATTACCAAGTAGGGCACTTAAAAAGGACCAACAGGAAGAAAACTTCAAAATTTTGTTGAGAGACAAAGAGAAGACTTGAATAAATGGAGAGACATGCTCACTTATAGCTTAGAAGTCAATATTGAAAAGATGCTGATTATTCCCAAACCAATCTATAAATATAATGTAAATTTCAAGCAGATTATTAGCATTTTTGTCAGAACTTGACCAAATTATTCTTTTAAGAAAAATGTTTAATTTCAAAAGCCGATTATATTAAAAAAATCAGGAGTGTGTCATATAAAATGTTTCCTTCAAAAGTAAACACTTTGGTTTAGAACACACATAAACATGCACACAACACACGCATGTGCACACACACAGACACACACAGACAGGACCCTGCTCTTTTAGCATAGTAAGGTCAAAGTGGTGGGTGGAGCAGCTTTATAATGGGTCATGAGAGTATATTAGTAAATTTTCAGGAGTTTTGTGAACTGGTTAATAAGCACAGCCATTATCAAAAATCAAATTACATAAACTTATAATTAAATAAATTATTTAGAAAATAAAAGTAGGGGCCAGCCCAGTGGTGTAGCGGTTAAGTTTGCATGCTCTGATCCGGCAGCCCAGGGTTCGCCAGTTCAGATCCTGGGCACGGACCTATGCACCCCTCATCAAGCCATGCTGAGGTGGCATCCCACATACAGCAACTAGAAGGATGTACAACTGTGACATACAACTATCTACTGGGGCTTTGGGGAGAAAAAAGGAAAAAAGGAGGAAGACTGGCAATAGATGTTAGCTCAGGGCTAATCTTCCTCAGAAAATAAAAAATAAAAAAATGAAAGTAATACATACTTAAATATCCTCACTACTTCCTAATTACTTGACCACATTTTGCTATTATGTATGCTCCATCTCGTGTATCTGGATGATGGACAGGTTGTGTAATGGTCTGCTGCTGCGCATCTCTTCCCAACTCTGTGATCCGTTGCATCATGGTGGTAGCTTGAAACTGACCATGGTGAGAATATTTAACATGGAATTTGGCAAATACTGCAAATCAGAGTCTTTTCTACTTTTCAGATTGTTGGTGGTTAAACATTTAACAGCACATGACCAGGTCAAGATTATGCTGGCAGGAGCAATATGTATTTCATCTGTGGGCCCAGTGAGGTGTTTTTGTTTTATATATGTATGCATACGCATATATGAAACATATATATATTTTAACAAAAGAGGGAGGAAAGCAAATTGCAACTTCCTACCTAGAAGTAGAATGAACAGGGGTGAGGAATATAACTTTTCTCACAATCAATACTAGATGAGATAAAAAGGGTTTCCTTGTGGCAAAGTACTTAAAAGAGTTATCAAACTTAAGCATGTTATGGATTTTTGTTTTATAAATAGGCAATGTTTTAAATCTGCTGACCTTTTCCATGATGAAAGTGGTGTCAGTAAAATGTACCTAAAAGATATTTGGAAAAAATAAATACACTTGTCTTTGGAGGCAAAGGTTATGTTTTAACAAAGTGTGAGAGAGCAATAGCTTTTCAAAATAAACTCATGCTTTGGAGAGCGTGAGTTTGTATTGAAAATGGATAGTGGAAATTTCTCCAGAGTTATGTGATTTTGAGGCTGAAAATTATGTAAGTGGGCCACTTATAAACTCACATATCTGCTTACTTTAAAAACTTGGAAACAAGATATTCTAACCTTATACACAAATCTTTTAAAACAAACTTATTTGTTAACAATGTGAAAAGGTAAAACCTTCCAATTATTTTGCAAGAATTGACTTCCAGAATTGCAAATTCCAATTATTTTGCAAGATTGACTTCAGGAAAAATGGAAACTGTCAGCTGAATTTCAACAAATACCTTTGTATAATTGGTGGACGAGACTGGAAAATGAATATCACTATTTGTTAGGTATAGTCCATAAAGCACTTCTTCCATTTGCTGTCTGTGCATGTTGGTGAAGCTGCTTTTTTAGTTATTTCCAAACCAAGTACCGGAATAATCTGAATTTATAACTAGAACTTTGAATGGCTATATCACAGTGTTAAAGCAAGATTGTCCAAAAAACCAAGCATATTTCACCTTTGCTAAAACATTTTTTTCTTAGTGAGAGCAAAAATATGCTGTATGCTAATAATTAAAATAAAAATGTTTTTAAAAGGTAGTTTATTTGATGTTTATATTTTCCTTTTAAAATTTCCAAGGGTGCTGCTCGGACCAGGAGCGGCATTTCCTGGGACTCTAAGGCCCCGCCCCCGGGCCCGCCCCTGATCTGACCTCACTGCTTTGAGTTAAACCCAGGCATCACCTATATCCATGAGTTTTGGCATAAGGAGGATCAGAGGATGACAAAGCTACTTTTGTCTTAGGTAGGTGGGTGGATGAGGGGGTTGGGAGTGGTCTGCTCTTCAGGTTGGAGATTTTGAAGACTAGAATAATTCTTGACATTTTGAAGTAAGCTTATAGTAAAACAAACTCTGTGGGAGTGAATGGAACACCTAATTGGTGTAAATCTCAACTCTCCTTTTATAATGGCACCAAATCTTCAACTTAAACAATAATCCTAGCTGATATAGCATGTACTGTGTGCCAGGCATTGTCCTAAATTCTCCTCTTGAATTAATTCATCTAGTCCTCCCACAGCCCTACAAGGTGGGTCTGTTATTTTCCTCAGTTTACAAATGAGGACACTGAGGTGCACAGAAGTTATTTGCTCAAGGTCACACTGCTACTAAGTAGCAAGGCTAGGATTTCCTAGTCATTCTGGCTCTAGACCCCATGGTCTTAATCATTACACTACACTACTTGGGTATAATATAAATGAATTAAATACTCATAGGTTGGGGATGCGTACTCAAATATTTTTATTGATGGGGAACATGATCAAAAAAGTTTGGAGACCACTGGCCTAAGGGATATGAGCTCAAATGCTTGTGAGACATAAAAAGATTTTCGTAATCTGTCCCCAGCTGATCTCTCCCACCACCTTTTGCTCTCTTCCCTTGCAACTTGTGCTTGGAAATCAGCCATCTTGAACTAGATCCTGGCAGTTCCACGAATGCCTAATGCTTCCTCCCGTCTCCGACACCTATTTGACCTCCAGAACTCACCCCAGGCACTGCCTTCCCTTTTCTGACTATCTGCTCTTTCCCTCACAAGGCCAGCCCAGGTGTCTTTTGCACACTCCCAGCATTTTCTGCATGCGCTCCATGACACCTGCTCCACTATTTTGTTATCATCTATTCACTTGTTTGTCTACCACCTATGGGGGCAGTGCTCTGTCTTGTTTATGTTTGTATGTCCAGTACCTCATGCAGAGCCTGGCACGTGGTAGACGCTGTTTGTGTGAATGAATGATTGATGAAAGAGAAAGCAACCACTGTCCTAGGAATTGCTCTATGACCTGTTATTTGTGTAACAGCCACCAGAGGGGGGCAGATGAACAGGGTCCAGTGAACAGCACCCATTTAGAAGAATTCAGGCTGAGAATTTAAAGAATTATTCTAGGGCTGGAAGGGAGGTTGAGTGGTCACATAGGCCATTCCTCTGTTTTGGAAAAGAATAAACAAACCCTTCCAGGTAAGCACAGTGATAAAGTTTCTATTTTATTTTAATTTTTTTGAACCTAAGCAGTCTTTAAATCAGAAAACTTGAATCTTGGTTCCAACTCTAATATTTATTTATTTAGCTTGTTGGATCTCAGACAAGACCCCTTCCTTAGTTTCTGAATCTGAAAAATGGAGGGTGTACTCATTTTGCCTACCTCTCAGGGCTGTTCTGAGATCCACAGGTAATGATGCACACACACAAAAATGACAAAGCAACGTATGAGGTGTAATTAGAATCAAGAGGCTAAGCAGAAATAAGTCCAACCACCCTTATTCAAAATTGGTTTTTTGAACTGTGGGTTGAAAGCCACGGTATCCTTCTGAGTCAATCAGCACGGACTTGTCCGGAGAGCATCAATGAGTCGAGATTTCAAGCTGTGGGTTGTTTAGACCATCTCATTGACTTGGCTCCCCCTTGACCATCTCAGCCATATTGCCAAGGGACAGCTAGTCCATCTGCACCTAGCATTATCTATACCTGAATAATTCATATATCTCATCACACCTGTACACCTTCAAAAAATTTCTTGCAAATATACATAGATGCTGTTGCAACAAATAAAACACAAATTCAGATAAAAACTTTCCTGAATTTCTAGTCACATTTATCACAATGTATTTTCTTTTTTTTTTTTTTTTGTGAGGAAGACTGACCCTGAGCTAACATCCGTCGCCAATCCTCCTCTTTTTGCTGAGGAAGACCGGCCCTGGGCTAACATCCGTGCCCATCCTCCTCCACCTTATATGGGACACCGCCACGGCGTAGCTGACAAGCGGTGCGTCGGCGGGTGCCCGGGATCCGAACCCGCGAACCCCGGGCTGCCAAGCGCGGACTAAACCGCTGCGCCACCAGGCGGCCCCCTATCACAATGTATTTTCTAAATCAACAAGTATTAAAAATACATTTAGGATAGAGTTGTACCACGTGCATATTGAACCTGTGCAAATTTGACAATACGAGTTCAGCAAACAAACTCACAAAGAGCAGAACAAAAATTAAACCCAAAACTACGTAATAACATTGGCAATTTGGCTACCATTCCTCTCAGTGAGGGGTGCCTGGGCTGAGCATGGATTGGTAGATGTCACTGCTCCCTCTCAGTACGTCTCTAATCATACAAATGCTTCTCAAAATGTGTATCTCTGAATCTGAGAGTAATTTAAGGAATTTTAAAAGGGAATTTTTATAGGGGCAATAGTTTTGCCTTATATTTTATCTTTAGAACCTAACTCACCGTGGTAGATGCATCCTGTGAAGGTCTGTGAAATTTTTTGGCACAAAATAAGAAGTCTCAGTGGGAACCACTGATCTAGCCCAGAAAAACCTGAGACCTCCAGTGGCCCCCCAGACTTTGGGGTGGAACCCAGGCCTCTCACTTCAATGCTCTTTCCACATCAGTATCACTATGCACGTCAGTATGACTTTCATTCTGAAGGACACCCTGCACCCAGGCCTTGGGGAGTCCATGAGCTCCTAAACTGTGCATATAAACATCAACACTCTCCCAATGCAGGCAGTCCACCTCTGAACAGTGGCTCGCCTCCTGGTGAGTTAAAAAAGACTCTACACCAGTGGAAGTTGTCTCACAAAGTGAAGTGTATTTGCAGCAAATAGGAGGCCATGAGGAATCATTTCCAAAGTCATGGCATCCCCAAACAAAGAGAAGCAGGGAATTTTATTTCGGATGGGAATGAATATTCAAAAGGGAGAGGTGGGTATTTGCCTGCACAGGCTTAATTGGAGAACGTGCTTCCACATAATGAGGCCTAAGCTCCTCCTGGGGAAATCTTTGCTTAAAAATAAGGCAAAGATCATGGATGCAGCTCTTGTGGTAAGACTTGGTCAGTTTCAGGATGTTTGGTGGTTACATCTCCCCTTGAGTTTCTCACTTGGTCAGTTTCAGGAGGGTGGGGGTTACATCTCCTTAACTTACAAAAGGAAAAGAAAAACAGTTAATTGCTTCCAAACCCACCTTTGAGTTTCTCAAGGTGACACATCCACACACCTTTTACCCACAAATTTTTGTTTTCAGGGTCCCACTTTCCTTTGAGAATAGTCCCCCCTGGAGTTGTATGGTAAGGCAACCCTTCCTGCTTATTGTCTCCATTCCTTTTCTTGTGTAGCCCTTATACTGGGGTCAGGACGTGAGCTGGAAGAGATTCTCAAGCCAGTTTTCAGCCTCAGTCTGGGCAATCAGAGGCATGTGGGAAAAATCTCAGAGGCTAAGCAGCCTTCAGAAGGCAACCAGGATCTGATTTCCTTTCCTCCCTTCCTTTCTCAGAAATATTAAGGCCAGATGTATCCTCATCCCAGCAGTACTTCACCCTCTGACCCAGCTTTTGAGCTTCCTTTTCCTCTTGGGTGAGGCCATGCTTCCTTGACACTTCTGACTTCTATTCCTTGAAGGCCAGAGGACACTCTTAGGGGGGATGGTTAGTTGCTTGACTTGGAGTACAGGGTGCTGGAGGAGCAGTTGACAGCAGCTGGCAGGCCTAGGAGTGTGAACAGATAGGCCTGTGTGGGCACAGGGACCCTTCGCTCACTCACCCACTCATCCCCTAAACTAAGCTTAGCTTGTAGTGCTGCTTGGAGCCAGCTTTCTGTCTCTCTGGTGGTGAAGAGGTCTCTTCAGCGAGGGGGAAATTCAACACTGAGCTTCTAGAACAACAGACTCTCCAAGACCCAAAGGAGGCTGTGGAAATTAGGATTATCAGGGCTCCAAAGGCTTACTGAACATCTTGAAGGCCGGAGGAAGATCATATCAAAGACAGTGGAAGGTTCCTCTGGCTCCCACGGCTGGGTGGCCTGAGCTTCTGCAGGCAGAATTTAGTTGGATCGCAAGGAGAACGTGCCAACATCAAGAGCTCGTAGACACCAGAGCAGGCTGTGAAGGAAGACAGTTGAATCTCCTTTGGAGGTCTTTAAAAATAGAATCACTTCTCTTCACTCTGGAATGGTCTGGAAGGACAGCCCGTGAAAAAACTGAAAACATGACAACCGCAAAGCTCTTTATTTACACCAACCCTAGATTTTAAGCTGTTTTAGATTTGTTACAAATCCCCACATTCTTTGATTGCCTGCACAATATTAAACACATATTGAGGATGCTTTGCAACAAGCCCAGATCCTGGAGCTCCATGTGGAGGAAGGAAATTAATATTTGGCAGGGAATCCCCGAGAGATAACTCTGTATGGAAAATTATGTCCAACACACAAACGGAGGTTCCAAACCCACCTCTGAGAGACTGACAGGATTTTTCCCAATAAGTTTCCCAGGATTTTTCTCACCTCCACTAATTGTATAACGGAGTTTGTAACCTCTGCACCCTTTCCCCAGTCTCCTTCCTCACTTCCTTCCTAATCTAGTTTCCAAGACTTCCAGAAGACTCTCTTGATGGGTCTTTAATCCCCTACTGCTGCTTTAACTGGGAAACATGGAGGCTGAGTGGGCTGAGAGAGGCAGCTCGGGAAGCAGTCAGGTGAACCTTGACCCTGAGGTCCCTTCACTTCCCTCTTCCTTCTCCCAGTCACACCCTTAGACCCTTGTTCTCTATTCTGAGCCGTGTTTCCGAACTAAAACAAAGACATAGGATCTGACAAGGACAAGTGTACTTGTGAGAAAAATGGGATACAGTGTACTTGAGATTCGTTCTGTCCCTGGGTATTGGGAATCCTAGTCACAGATCACACACTAAGCCCTAACTCCAAAATCAAGTACATGCCAGTTTGCTTCTCTAGATCTTGTCAGTGTGGCAAGGAGTTCAAATACAGGTGAGTTCACATGTAGATGAGGCCATGTCAGTCACAGCTTAGGGACACCAAATAGTTCAAGAGCCATTTTAAGATGTACAGCAGTGCTTGGCACATGACCTTTGATAGCACCCCACCACCCCAAAGATTAAGAGTTCCTTCCATCCCTTGCCCCCCTGGGAATTACATGAATATAGTGCAGTGGAAAAGTAGACATCATGTAATATTTGGCATACATTTAACTGAAACATTTGTTGAATTATATTTATTCTGTTTGAGAGACAATATCATTTTTTTCAAGTCTCGGATATTTTTGAGGGCATTCAAAAACTTTTGGCCTCAGATGATCCACCTTTAGGAGCGTTGAACGTTTGCTTAGAGGACCAGACTCAGAAAAATATGCTCACAGCTTTGGCATGTCGTGTGCAAACCCAAACATATTTATAAGCGTTATCTTAAAATATATGTTTGTGGTGGTGGGAGGGCAGGGGGTGGGCTGTTGAGGGAAGGAAGATCCTCAAAAGTTTCCAGTGAGCGGAAATTACTTGACTCATCTTGACTGTCCTTGGGTGTGAATGGAAAGTATCCAATATTGTTAATTAAAGGGGAGCAAAATGTCCTTAGCTTTGCCTCTAGTTTGGGAATAGTTTCTGTTCTATTTTTAGGGAACTTGAGTAGTCATCAATGCAGAGGGGTTCTATGGCCTTGGCCAACTTGTCATAGGCATTATGGTCCCTCACCACAAAGTCTTCTACCATGAAGGTTTTCCATGCCTTTGTCCTGTTGGTGTGAGGCTCTTCCAGTTTGTGAGGAATGATGGGAAATGCTCAGTTGAACAAACATTTATTGAGCACCGACTGTGTCAGACTGTGTGCCAGGCTCTGGGGACTCTAATGGTGAATAAGATAGATGAGGTTCCTGCCTGCATGGAGCTTCCACTCAAGTGAGGGTTGATAAATAATTAAAAAAAAATACACAAATGAACAAGGTAATTTCAGATGGTGTAAGTGCTATGAAGAAAAAAATCTGATGATGTGATGGAGAGGGATAGGGAGAAGGTGCAAGGTCACTTTAGATTGCATGGTCCAGGAAGACTTCTTTGAAGAAGTAGCATTGTAACTGAGCCTTGAAAACTCCAAAGGAGCCAGCTGCGAGAAGGTCTGGGGAAGAGTCTTCTAGGCATAGGAATCAGTTGGTGCAAACCCCTTACGTGAGAACTTTGGCAAGTTTTGGGAATACAAAGAAGGCCAGTGGGGCAGGAGCACAGGGAGAAAAGGTGAGTGCTAGGAGATGGAGTCAGACTCAAAGAAAACTGTAATGTGTTCACTGTTCAACTCAATAGTTGTTCTGGTGTCCCAAATGGGACTGGGGGTCCATTTCTTTCTACTCCATTGACTCCACCATCCTCATGACTCAGCTGCTTATTGCCTCTGCTTCTCTCTCTGTTTGCTTCATCATTTGCAGCTTTCTGCTTCACCATTCCTCTCTCAATTCATTTTGCATTAGCATTTCCCTACAGTGAGGATCTGCCCATGTTGGTTAGTCATTACCAGTACGAAATGGTCCTGTTGGATAGAGTTTCATGCTAGGTCTTCTCATTGGCTGCTGGTCTCCCCTAAATCCAGCTTCTCCAGCCTGGGTCAATCAGTTGTAACCAGAGTCTCATGATCCAGAGCTTGGCAATTTATTTTGTTTTATTTTTTATTTATTTTTTAAATTTTTGTTCATATTTTCTTTTTTGTGTGTGTGAGGAAGACCAGCCCTGAGCTAACATCTGTTGCTAATCCTCCTCTTTTTGCTGAGGAAGACTGGCCCTGGGCTAACTGCTGTGCCCATCTTCCTCCACTTTATGTGGGACGCCGACACAAGCATGGCTGACAAGCAGTGCATCCGCCGGCGCCCGGGATCCGAACTCCCGAACCCCAGGCTGCCAAGCACAAACTAAACCGCTGCGCCACCGGGCCGGCCCTTGGCAATTTATTTTGAAGGAAACTATAATGACTGCCATCCTCAGGATCAAGTATGTGCTGGACCAGAATTAAAGAGACTGACAGAATTTTTACAAGAAGGATATTTACAACCACCTCCCAGGCAACAAGCCTAATAGGGGGCTTATTCTTTACAAAGGGCTTAGTGTTTAATTACTCAGTGATCCTTCCCCAGAGACCACTGAGTCTGAGCCTTTAACATCCAGATCCAAGCACTTCAAATTCAGCAGTCCACATAGCCTCTTCTGACTGGCTTTCCTCTTCTTTCTGACAGAGATGGTCACAATTATATCTCCCATCCCACTCGCTCTTATGCAGGGTGTCCTTGCCATTTCTCCATCAAGAGGTAGAGTCTATTTTCCCTCCCGTTGAATCTGTGTGACTACCTTTAACCAACAGAACAGAGCAGAAGTACTCCATGTAGGAGAACAGCAGCTTCCATCTTCACCTGTTGGAATATCCCTTCTTGGAACCCAGCTGCCACACTGTGAGGAAGCCCAATTAGCCATGTGAAAGGCCCAAATGGAGGAGAACTGAGGTCTCCAGCCAACAGCCCCAGCTGAGCTCCTAGCTGACAGCCAGCACCAACTGCCAGTCATGTGAGTGAAGCCACTGAGGATCTTTCAACCGTCCCACTACTCCAGCCAACACCAGTGAAGCGTATGCACACCTGGTCGATCCACAAAATTGTGAGAAATAATAAACTGTTTTGTTCTAAGTCTTTACGTTGTAGGGTGATTTTGTGCAGTAATAATTAACCAACACATCTCCTAAAATTTCACAACATCCAGGACCCCGGTATTTGTGAGGGGACAGCAAATGGGTTATATCCCATCGCATTACACTTGGCCTTATAGAGCTTCAGAATCAGATACTGGTAGCCAGGCCTGAGAAAATAGAAAGCAGAATTTTCATTTTACTTGATAATTGCTTCCCTCTGGAGAATCATTTGAAGAGAACTCCTTTATATCCTAGTGACAAGCAGCCCAGGCCACTCTTGCTTGGGACCCTGTCCTGGTAGTGGTGGCAATTTAGGGAGAGACTGCAGGGACATCCAGGAAGGGAATGAAGATGGCAGGAGAGATTCAGTGTGATGGGGAACACTGAGTCTGACGTTTTGATATTAGGGTTCAGAATTTGATACAATCATTTTCTATAGAATCAGAGAAGTTCACATGGATATTATTTTATTATTCAGATGATAATTCTTCAAATAACAAAATGAGAACCTCTTGTTCTCTTTTCCCTTCTATTCCACTTTCTGCTTCTCTTTCCTTTTCTTTTTTTTAAGAGAAGAAACGACAAAGATGTCCAACCCATTGCTGAGCTCCAGCCTGAAATTTGGATATTTGGTCTTTACCCAAAGTCAATATTTTGGGAGAAGTTTGAACTAAGTCATTCATGCACTCTTGGGTTTCAAGCATGAAAAATCTCCACAATTTTCCACTTAAAAAGAAATAAAAAGTCTGAAAACTATGTACTGAAAAGCTATCAAATGTCATAGGCCGTAAACTTCAAACTTGGCAGGGTGAAATGATCACCAAAGAAGGAAATTCAAGTCAAGTGAGAATGAAGTAGCCAAAGCTTGTAATGTGCTAAAGGCACGTAGACCAGGGCCTGTGCAGGGCATCGGAGGGTGAAACCCTGCGTCACAACTGACCTGTCACCGAGCAGGGCCTCTAGAAAGGGCCACTTATCTCTTGCCTGATAATTAAGATAGTGTCATCACTGGTCTCCTTGATTCGTATCTGTATCTTTTTAAATCGTAAATCTGATCAGGTCATTTTCCTGTTTACAAACTTTCCATGACTCCTAATCACCCTCGGGATAAAGCAACACTTCTCAAGATGCGTTAAGAGGTGTCAGGCATGATCCAGCTCTGCTTCCCTCTCTGGCCTCAGCTTGGGCCACACCCTAACTCCAGTCATGCTGAACTCCATGGTGTTCCAAGAATGTTCATCACTCTCCAGCATGAGTCCTTGTACACGCCGTTCTTTCTGCTGGAACTGCACCCCACCCCCAACTCTTATTTGTCCACCGAGGATCAGCTCAGATGTCACCTCTTCCAGGAAGGACGAGGGATACCTCCTCTGGATTCCTGTAGCATTTGGGAATTTGTCATGCTGTGTAATAATCATTAGTTTACACGTATATATCCCCCATTAAACTGTGAACTCCCTAAGAGCATAGGGAGTTATAATAGGTGCTCAATAAATCATTGTGAATAAAAAATAAACAAATAGCCCTGAACTCCATTTACATGTTTGCGTCCTGGGAAGGACTCAGAGAAACGTAGGGTAGCAGAGCTTTGAGAGTGAGGGCCTACAGAGTTGAGACTCAGATCTGAAGAGAATTGTATGCCCATGCCATAATTTTGCCTAGAATTAATCCTTCCCTGTAAAATAACTCCTATATCCACAGCAACTCAACATGGCAGTGTGCTTATTTTCAGAAGTCTTGCCCCAGTGGACTCTGTGTCACAGAGGTTTGGAATTGACTCATTTAATTAACAAAGATAGTCTGAATTCCAACTGTGCCAGGCCTTGTGCACATTTAAATTTGAAGACAACATGACTTGTTTTCCTCCAGGAGCTTGTGGTGTGGTGGGGAATTGGTGATGGGATCTGGCTTTGATTTGATGCTATTGTTGTTGTTAAGACTTCTGCATGTAAAAGGTTCTTTTGGGGGAGGGCTGCCCCAATTAAAGGGAACTCAGCTGACCAATGTTAACTCTGCTCCAAAAAATGTTTTTAATATTTTTGTAAAAGAAATGAAATTACATAAAGCTCACCCAAGAGAGTAAACATGGATGACACTCCCCATCATGGAAACAAAACTTTTTTTTTTAAACAAATGACACATTAACAAATAAATAAGAAGATATGGGATGCAGACACTTAGAAGCAAGGAAATTCAAGCTGTGTGCTTCTGACATACCTGAGTTACAAGGCTGGAGTAGGCTTTTCTCCCTGGAGGCATGATCTGTCACTAAAATCCTTGAGAATCATGGTCCAAATGCTATGTGTGGTGGATAAAATATTCTTGGGTGAGATGTTTAGAAAGGAAATAGAACCTAGAATGAGCCCTCTGTCTCCTAGGTCAGACTTCAACTACACCTAATCATGTTGAGGCATGAAGTTGATGCTGGGAAGGATACCAGTATGTAGATGACATCAATCAATGGACTTATGCCCATGGATCACAGGGATTTAGAATGGATATCATGGGGCACAATTTGACCTGGAGGCATTGGGAGGAGAGCAGAAAAATATGCCTAAAATTCTCCTCTGAACATTGTTCACTTAGTCAACTGTCCAAATTTGAAATATCCACTCACATCTGCTTTTCTTCTGAAAGTTAAATTTTTGAGATCTAGAAATGTATTTAAAGGCAAACCTAAAGATAGCTGTTTGCTTTTTAATAATAATAATGTTAAATATTGTAAATTATTGACTCCAATCCTTCTCCCTCCCTCTGTCTATACCACCTATATTTTCCATGTATAGTTGTACTTCCCTGACCTTGGCTTGTGCTTTGGCCAATGGAATGTGGGTAGAAATGATGGTATGGCAGACCTGAGCCTAGGTCTTAAGGGGCAGTACTTAATTCTGCTTGTCTTCCATTACGTGAGAAGAGCTTGTCCTGGGTAGTTGCTGCCTCCTATTAACAATGAATACACAGGGAACAGACATGAACCCCAAACCAATGAGGAGTCAAGCCCAGCTGGACCTTCAGCTTGAAGCAGAGCCACCCAGCTGATGTCAGCCTAAATCGGCAGACCCACAGCCAACTCTCAGATACGTGAGCTAGAGTTAATCATTGTTCTTTAAACTACTACTTGGGTTAATTCATTATGCAGCAAAAACTGACATATACAAATAATAATAATAATAACCCAACTTACCTGTAACTTGCCCAACGTCACTTAGCTAGTGCCCAGTGCAGATGGAATTCAAATCTGGCTCTAAATCTTGTGCTCTTAATCATCTCCTTATATGACCTTGAGAAATGAACCTAGTTAATATTCTGGTGAGTTCTTCCCAGACAGAGATTTTTACCTTGTAATACAGAGAAGGTGAGAAAATGAGAAGATTTTTACCCTGGAATAAAGAGAATACAAGAAAATACACAGGTTTCTTTTTCAGATGGTTTGCAGCGAAGAGGAGAACTACGATCATACCAGAGTAATGCATCCACGAGAAAATTCAATGGGAGCCCCTCAGGTCTCACAGAGAGAAGGACAAGTATATTAAAAATAGAGAAGTAAAGGAAAGCAGGATTCAGGATTAAAGAATGGCAGACCATAGAAAAATAACAAATGAAAGACTGCCCAGCATTACTGCTATTGTGCTAGCATTTGCCTATTGCTTACTAGCTTTGTGATCTTCTCCGTGTCTCAGTTTCCTCATCTGTGAAATAAGGATAATGAAAGCAACTACTTCATAGAGTCATTGAGAGGATTAAATGAGTGAATATATGTAAGGTGCTTAGAAGAGTGTCTGGCACATAGTAAGTAGCATACACATGTTAGCCTAGTGGTGCCTCTATAATGGAGCACCATACTTACCATCTCCCTGGTATGTCTGACTCCACCACTGTAACGGTTTTATTGTGTTTTAACTTAGCTGCCAGAACTACATTTCCCAGAATTCCTTTCCCTATATGGTCTGGGGTAGGATTGACATATAAAAAAATTTGCATGAAATTTGGAAGGTAGAAGCGAAGCAGCAGCCATCATGCTCTGAAGGTCAGTGTAGGGCACAAGGTGCTGCTGCAGCACATCACTGATCAGCATCTAGTTGGTGCAGGGCAGCAGCTGGGCCTGCATCTCCTCTACTCCCTTTGGACCTCCTCCTGCAGCTTCTCCAAGTCCTGGCCATGTGTGTGTGTGTGGCTCCATGATGAAGGGTCCCAGTTTCCAGGTGGATGAAATTGAGATGATGGGAGACAGATATGGGTGGCAGTTGCTTCTCATGAATTTCAATTTGTCCTTGTGGATTACTGTTTGTGTCCATGGGTTGTAGTTATCCTTGTTCTTGCTCTGCCCCACGTCCTGTCCAGCTTTCTTTCCAAACTGCCCAGCCTGCCAAACTACAGTGACTTCAGGATCGACCCACCAAATGCAGAGCTAACAGCCCGCACAGACATCTTCACCAGCTCCCACCAAGGGCCAATCCCTATAACAAATCTGTGTTTTTCTATAACTCATCATGATTCTACTTCCCTGATTGAAACTTGAGTGACCCCCCCTCTCCCATTAACTTATAAATTGGGAGATAAGACATTGGCATCATTGAAACTCGTGGTTCTTTTTAAAATTTTGCATTTACCATAACTTTAAGCATTTTAACTCTCAGCTACACCCCCTCACCCACCACCTTCCCGGAACTTCTCTGTAGGAGGACTTTGAGCAACAGTGAATGAGTATTGGCTGCTGACATCCTCACAGAAAAAATATTCAGCTCCTGGCTTCAGAGCACTGATGGGTGGAGTTAACCACAGATTTGTCATCAGATTTCAAAATCAAAGCAGTAGGATTTCCCTAAAAAATTAAAAAAAAAATTCTATTCACCTCATATTGCTACTTTCACAATTTCCCAGAACGGGTTGTAGAGAGTAATACTAATGCTATGAGGACAGGTCCAAATAAAATACGGAATTCATAATAAGAGGATGTTGTTACTCAGAAAAAAGGCAGCTCAGTGTGCTTTGGGATGGTATTGCAGCAATGAAAACAAGTTCAATGTTCAGTGTCAGATAAACAATTGTAGTCACAGCCCTGGAAGTTTAGGAAGTGACTCATCTTAAGGAATGGGCACTGAGTAAAGGCAACCATTTACCTCAGCTCTTTGGTGTTTCACAAAAACATTCTTTCTTCCCTTGTGACTTTGCCACTGGGAGATGCTGTTGCAGCCACGTACACGGCGTCTCCGCTTCTACTGCACACGCCATCCGCCTCTTCTGCCCTATGATGCCTTATGTTCTCTGCCCTCAACCTTCCACTGTGCTTAGGAGTGACCATTCTCTAAAGCCAATGGATTTCCTGCTAGGTGGAGAGAAAATACCTCAGGAAGCCTCTCTTTGCAAGAAGGACCCATTATTAAGGACTTTTCGTCTGAGATGTGTCCCCCCCCCCCGAGTCCAGGGGACAACAAAGAATAGGACAGGATCCAGTCCCAAACCCAGTCAAGGAGCAAAAGAATAAAAGGACTGAAAGGGAGTTCGGAGACTCTGGCCAGGGGCAGGCACAAGGGCAAAGTCAGTAGGTGGGTCCCATAAACAGGAAGTGATGGCTGGGGTCAGGGCCACAGCAAGGCTGGGTAGGGAGGCATGGAGCAGAGTTGGGGCAAGAGGGGTTGGGGGCTCTTGATTCTGAAGCTTGGGCTGGAGCTGGGGCAGGTCAGAGGGTGCATTACCAGTAGGGCTCTGCTGATTGCACTGTTGCCCTTTTTTTTCCTTCATCTGAGTGTGTTTCATGACCAGGACCAACAATTTCTACTGCCATGACCATAGAAGGTGACCACTCAGGAAGCAGTGTGGTGCAATGGAGGCATATAATCCGGAGAAACATGTGTCCTTTTGCACCAGGACTCAATGAACAACAATGTTGACAGAGGCATTATCCATAATCGCTCCCAACCTGAAACTAACCAAACTACTTCAACTACAGAATGGGTCAGGAAATGGTGGCATATTTATAAGCAAATTGTGGCTGATTTGTACAGTGGTATACTGTATTGGTTTCCTGGGGCTACCATAACAAATTACCACAAACCGGGTGGGTGGCTTAAAATTGCAGAAATTTATTCTCTCACAATTCAGGAGGCTGGAAGTTCAAAATCAAGATGTCAGCAGGGTTGGCTCCCTCTGGAGGCTCCGAGGGAGAATTTGTCCTGCCTCTCCCACAGCTTCTGGTGGCTGCCTGTCCTCACATGGGGTTCTCTTCTCTGTTTCTCTCTGTGTCTTCATGTGGCCTTCTTATAAGGACATCAGTCATTGGATTTAGGGTCTACCCTAATCCAGTGTGACCTCGTCTCAACTGATTACATCTGTAAAGTGACCATTTCCAAAGTGACCTTATCTCCAAATAAGGTCACATTCTGAGGTTCTGGGTGGACATGAATTTTGGGGAGACACTATTTAACCCAGTATAAATGCTAGACAACAATGAAAATGAGTGAACTACAGCTACATACAATGATGCAGATGAAACTCTCCAACACAATGTTTCGTGAAAGAAGCGTGTACTGTGATATTACATTATATTACATTATCACATTCAGAGTTAGGAAAAACTAAACTATAGTGTTTAGGAATGCATACTTTAGTGATGATACTACAACAAAAAGCAAGTAAACGATTTCCATAAAAGTCAGGATCGTGGTTACCTTTAGGAGGGAGACAGGGAAAGGAGCATGAGTGGGAGTTTCTGGCACACTGGAGTGTTCTACAGTCATGTGTCGCTTAACAGCTACACGTTCTGAGAAATGCGTCATTGGGCAATTTGATCACTGTGCGAAAATCATAGAGTGCGCTTACAGAAACCTAGGTGGTATAGCCTACTACACATGTAGGCTATATGGTACTCATCTTATGGGACCACTGTCATATATGTGATCTGTCATTGACTGAGATGTCTTTATGTGGTGCGTGACTGTATTTCTTGAATGACTGGTGGTTACAAGAGTGTTCATTTTTAATATTTCATTAAGCCATTTTATGCATGCTATTTTTCACAATAAAACGGCAGGGTGTTCAGAAACCTCTACTTCCAGGTTCTACCACTAGCTGTTGGGTCTTGGATAAGTTGCCTCTTTGGACCTCAGTTTCCTCATCTATAAAATGGGAAGGTTGGACACGATGATCTCTGAGGCCCCTCCCAGGCCTACCATTTTGAGTTTGTAACTCACTTGATTCTCCAAGCATTTCTGTGAGGAGGAGAAGACACCCAACATTATGTTTACAAAGAAGGAAACCATGGAGAGAGGCTCTGTGGCATCATGGTTAGACTTTGAAACCAGAAGGACCTGGATTTGAGTCTTAGCTCCGCCTTTTCTCTTCAAGAGACCATGGACAGATTACTTCAGCTCTCTAGGCCGTGGGTTCCTCTACAAAGTGGGTATAATAAAACAACTTTCCTTACAGGGTTGATGAGAAGATAAAAAAGGATGATGTATGTAAATTACCTGGCTCAATGCCTAGAATCCAGAAAATCGTTGGTAACTGGTAGCTAGCTAAAATGGCAAAAGCCAAACAAGTCAGATCAATGCAACAAACTGTCTTGAATTCCTATTGTGTAGCTGAGAGTTTTCACATAATATGATCTCCTGTAATCCTCACCTCAGTTCTGTGAGGTCGTTTATCCTTCCGAGGTTTTATAGGTGATAATGTGGGGGCTTAGAGGGAGGGACTAAGGAATATGATCAAAGCGGTTCTTTAGAAAGATTCCTGTGGCAGCTGTAGGGACAGATTAGAAGGAATAGAGAATGGGTGCAGATGAGACCTGTCAGTCAAGGAGGGCCTGAACAAGGTCAGATCATGCAGGTGTCACGAGGCAGGGTCACACCGGTCTCAGTCACTCAGTGGTCTAGTCTCATTGCCTGTTTGCTGAGTGAATGGGTGACTGAATGGTGTCTGAGAGAGTCCCTGTGGGTGTAAGGTGGGGAGGCGAAGGGTCGGGAGGAGCCAGTGATGACTCAGGAGCTTCCAGATCAGTCTGTCACAGGGGGAGCAATTCAAGAGCAAAGGTGGGTTTTGGTGAAGTGGGGCTGGATCTGAGACATCAGTGTGACACTGTGTGGAGAGCCAGGCAAGTGCCGGGCTCTCGGCCGGGTCTGGACTAGGCACAGAGAACTTGAACTCAAATCCTCTGCTTCACAGCCTACGATGGGTCCCACTTCACTCTCCGCTCACTGGAATCTTTAGTGATTAGGAGTGGGGCTGAGTTTGTAATCAACTCTTCTTCTGCCCTTATTTCTATCTGGACCTGCACTTCTCCCAAATGGGCCATTGCTGGTTCTTGGTCAGCCATGCCTCTGGTTTACGACTGCTCGAGGACTAACTTTATGAACAGGTCATGTAACTGGCAGAACCTCAAATGCCTCAGTGTCTCAAATCCCTCTCCTTATGACCTTTTAAAAAAGGCAAATGTCCCAGACCTCAGAAACAGCGTAATTCTCCAACACTCTAGCAGTGTCGACATCTTTGATGTTTCCCTCTGTGGAAGGAGAGTAGGATACAGGAAAACCCTAGGCTTCTGGGCAGGAGAGGGTGGTGTGCAGTGAAAAGGACCAATAAAGTGTGTTCAAAAAGGGCAGGCTCTGTATGGGCAGAGAAGATAAATTTCATACACTTTAATATCTTGAAAGTGTTCTTACTCAACATTCATCCTCCACAACTTCTCACATACTCACTTGACTGGAGGAAAAGGCCTCAGATGCGAGCATAGTGAGGCTCTTTACAAACATTAACTCGTGCAAACAGCAGAACCCATTTTACACAGGAGAAAACTGCATCTCAGGGGAGATGCAACCAGTGGGAGGAAGCTGAGCATGGCAGTAAAACATTCAACTGTGATGGGTTCAAATCCCTGCTCCGTGCTTATCAGCTGTGTGACCTTGGGAGAGTACTCAACTTCCTTCTGCTGCTGTTTCCTCCTCATCCTCTTAGGGTTGGAGTGAAGATTAAATGGGAAGGTGTATATGAATGGACCAATGTAAACATTAGCTGTGCTCACAGCCGTGCTAGGCAGTGGGTAGGCCCTGTGGGCTCAAAGACAATGGGGTGTCCCAGATGAGCCCAAACTGGGATTCAGAGTCTGGCTATTTGTGGAACTGGTAAGTTGTGATTTCTTGGGGGCCTATCCCTGAGTCAATAGGCACAAGGGCTTTTGTTCTTTGGCTGAAGGAGGAAGAGGAATAAGTTTCTTGGTTGGGAGAGGGGCTTAGAGACAGACCAGAGAGAGGCTGGGGTGCTGTCTGTCCCCCCCCACAGCCATGAGTTGTAGAGCCCGGACAGGAGCCAGCCCCACAGCTCCACATGCCCATAGAGGGAGAGATGCACAGGTTAGGAGCATCTTACTCCCTCCTCTCTTTCCCTTGGTGGCCCAGCAGGCTCAAAGCTGCAGAAACAGTGTCCAGAGCCAAGATGCTCACATCCAGATGACTGACTGACCCTCCCAACCTCAAGCCCCACCCCGCTGGGAAGAAAAGGCCAGTTGGCACAATCAATAGCTATTCAGCTACAAAACAACCATCCCATTGATCAAGGAGGCTGCTTTTCTGCCAAACACTGGGAATACTTCAAGGTACATTCGAGTCAATCCTGACTAGATTCTGGGCCAGCTGGCCTGGTTTGATTCTCCTCTCCCTGTTTATTTTTTTCCATAAGTGTGGACGGGATGCATTCCATATCTGGGTGCCCATATCCGGACAGGATACCAGACTGAACCGGTCAAAGGAATCCACTTTAAAGATCACCCATCACGGCTGGAGGGAAACTGATGAGCCCCTTAATATAAAAGCTGAGGTCTAGCCCCTGATGGAAGCTTTGGGGCAGAAGATGGGGTTCATGTGGTTGGCTGACCCACCAGTAGCAGTCTTCCTATTTCCTAGGAATGTCATTTCTCTTTGAATGTCCACAATTTGTAAAGCACTCCTTCAGGACTGTGTTCAAATATTTGGGGAAGTCTGTGGGAAGCTGATTCTGTGTGCCCTTGGAGTACAGTTGTGGGGCTGCTGACACTTCCCTGCTGAGGTGGCCCCTCGCCCCTTTGCCTGGAGACGGCTGTGCCCAGCCCTGGCGGGGGTGTATTTTTCCATCCTCCTTGGTGAAATTCTGGGTTTGTTTTGTGTCACTTTGATTCTTGGTAAATCAACAACCAAAGGGAAGATTAATGGAAAAACTCTGCTTCTAACTGCCAGGAAAATATTTTTCCCTTTTCATCATGAAAACAGAGAGGAGTGTCAGCTGAGCGGTCTGGAGAGAAGAGGAAGTTAATTTTCCCCATGTTAGTCCAGGCCCTTGCTCTACCCTTTCTACTGGGCCCCTCTCCTGGGAAGGACTTTACTTTTTCTCTAAGCATCTCTCATTTGACAACCTGAAGTAGACCAAATCCGCCAGTGACCTCTGTCCAGTACCCACTCTGTGCAGGCCCTGGGCAGGCTGCTGTCCTGACACAGGCCTACTTGGTCTATAGGGCAACCCCACAATGAAGAGTCTACTAACCCCACTTTACAGATAAGGAAACTGAGGCTCGGGGCATTAATTAGCTTCCTCAAGGTCACACAGCAACTAACTGGTGGAGCTTGAATCCAAATTCAGGCCTCCTTGCCATGAGTCCTTTCTATAATGCTGCCTGCGTCAGATCCTGGCGCACTACGATGCTCAGAGGTAGGAGATAATGGGGGGAGTCCATGAATGAAGGCCTCTTCAGGCTCAGATGACCTGGGTTGACCTTCTTTTACCATATTTACTTCCCATGAGGCCTTCTCCTCAGAACGTCCCAGTTTCGTCGCTGGCACAACCAACATGAAAACACTTGCTCCTGCCCATGAATTCGGTCGGTGACCTGTGGTAGGTCCATGAGGAAACAGGAGGGCTATGAGCCAGGACAGTGAAACCACTCCGCTGTGTGGCCTCGCACATGATACCTAATATCTCTGAACCTACACGGAAGGCAAGAGTAGTCCCTTCACCTCGGTATTTTTCTAAAGATTAAATGAGATGTAGTTTATGAAGCCCCTGGCACTGGTGGTGTTTATTAATTGTTTTGTTTGGGTTGGGTTTATTTTAGGGAGTCTCATGCCCGGGGTAGGGGTGGGATCTGGTGTGTGGACATTTTGCTTGGCTGTGCATCTGTCTGGGAGTTGGTCCACAGCATTCATTTGATTCTCAAAATGAGTTCATGACCCCAAAACATCTAAGAACCACTACAGTCCAATCTGATTGACCCATGGTTAGAAACCACTAAGCTAAGAATATATTAAGTGTTAACATGTTCCTGGAATCGTGCTATTCAAACAAACAGGAGGAATCTTTGCCTTTTAGAGGTTCATGATTTAAATATGGACAAACTTGTAAGTGGATGCACCGACAGAATTACACCACGTGACAGGAGATGGTGTGACGGCTGGGTTAGGTGCATACATGGATGAATATCAGAAATGATGTAGCAGGAGCACAGAAAAGATTGTTAAATGTTCACCAGCTGTCTAAAAGCAATAGATATTCACTTTTTGATGCTATTTCAACTTTTCTTTCCAGAGTATATCTAACAGCCAACTATTAGTGGGCACTTCCTGTGTGGTAGGTGGTGGGTTGTTTGTTCTAAATGCTTGATTCTGTTTAATCCTTTCAACCACACTGTGGAGTAGATACGAGTACTATCTCTATTTTACATATGAGGAAACTAATTCAGAGAGGTTAGATAACTTGCCTAAGGTTGCACAGCTAGTAAATGGCAATTCTCAAAAGTGTGAGTTGTCCTGGGACTTATCTTTACAAATGTCCTCATTCCTTTGGCATCTTTTTCAGCCCAGAGTAGTGAGTGAGCGTATCAGTCAGGATGCTTTTGGCTAAAATTAACAGAAATCCCCAGCTTGAGCTATACCTTAAACAATAGGGGAACTTTATTTTGTGATGTAACAAAGACACCAGAGGGTTAGCAGGCTCCAGGCTGGCTCCATTTCTCTGTGATTCTCTCAGTCCTGCCCATCTCCCCATGCTGGCATGAACCACAGGGGTGACCAAGATGTCTGAGGAAGTTTGGGTTTGTTGGATCCAGACTTAGCAATGTCCAGAGGAAGAGTTGGGGATGGTCTTTCCTTGGATCTCCTTTTTAGGAACAAAGAGATATTTCTCAGAAGGCCCAGGAAAATTCCCCTCATATCTCATTGGCCAGGACACAGACAGATGCCCATTCCTAAATCAATAACCGACAAGAGGAAAGGGATTGCCCTGATGGGCTTACTAATCACGTGGGGGTGAATGGATATTGGGGAGTCAACTCTACAAAGTAGGATCTTTGAAACCAGAAATATAGGGGGCTGAGCTAGCTCCTTGGTCTCTGCCGAA
Organism: Tapirus indicus; assembly: GCA_031878705.1. Lineage (NCBI taxonomy): Eukaryota > Metazoa > Chordata > Mammalia > Perissodactyla > Tapiridae > Tapirus > Tapirus indicus. The sequence goes on from CM062920.1 coordinate 21,778,715, forward strand.
CTGTGCCTCAGTTTCTACATTTGTACAACAGATATAGTATTTACCTCACAGCCTGTCCTAAGGATTGAATAAGGTGGTATTTGTTACCTCAAGGAAACAGGATAGTTTGGTAGGACAGATGCAGGAGATGCCCTGGCTTCCCCCTGCAGTAAGGTGGGCATGTGACCCAGGATAAGCCAGTCAGAACCTTTTTTGGGAAATCTGAATCTTCAACAGACAGGAAAAAACCTTGAAAATGGCTGGAGCTGATTCATCCTTAGGGAGGCAGACTGAAGAGATCATCTCTCAGTTCCTTCTCCAGAGACCCCAGGACTTCCGCAGGTCCTATCCTCTCTCAGTTCTGTAGGCTTCCCAATGTCCTTTTGTCTTAGGTTGTGATCCCTAGAAACAGAGCCTGATGTGAGGATTCTTGGCATATGAATTATTGATGCTCACAGGAGAAATCTACAAGGAAGCGAGGGAAGTGGGATAGGGCAGGGGAAAGAGCTAAGTGAAGATGTTATCCCAGCTGGAGCCTAGTCTCAGCCTAGCGGCTGTGGGTGTGAATTGCATTCCAGAGCAAGTCCTGCCTTGAGTCAAGGTGTTGGCCTTTTTTGACCCCCATATCAGTCAGTCATTGGCTGTGGGCTGCTGGGAGGCGGAGGGTAATCCCCCAGGTGAGGAGGCTTCTGATGTCAGAGGGCAATTTTCTGGAGAAAGGGACAGCTATGCACCGTTTGTAACCAACGCTCACTGGGGCTGGTGGATGAATGTCCCAGAGGTAAAGAGGATCTGAGTGGAGCACTCACAGTGTCGATTACAGTTCCCAATGTCCCCCTTCTCTGTTTAAATTAGCCAGAGTTAGTTTCTGTTTCTTGTGATCAAAATGCCCTGACTAAGGCGCTCTGTAAAGAGCTTGGTAGCTATTACTACACTGCTGCTCCTGTCATTGTTATTGATATTAGACACCCCCCCCAACTCTGCTCAGGGGCTGCATAGCTTCTAAAGAGTGAGGAATGAAGAGCCTGCTGTAAATCAGTTCAGCATCCGACTCTTTTTAAGAGAAAAATTGCAGAAGAAGTATGAAATCCTTGGAGTTGGTTTCTCAAAATTCCCCTGATTTTTAATCAGAAAGGAAAATGGAAGTGAGAAGAGAAGCTAAGGAAGCTTTGGCTCTGCAACAACCTCTGTTAAGCCCCGGCCCATGACTAATATAGTTAAGTGTTAGTATCTACTCTTTTAAGTGGACAGTTGATCTGTTTGGATTTTCAGTTACTCGGGGCCCCATGTCCAAAGAAGGACAGGAATCGGAATGTAAATGTTATTTTATTTGGTGCAGCACGCGTATCATCTATTCGGCAAATATATTATTTGCAATTCCCAAAGGCTTCATAATCAGATATTGCTTTTTTCCTTGTCTGTGTAAGTGTACCCTCTTCTTTCACTCAAAAACACCCTACATGCCAGGCTCTCTGCTAAGCAAATTTGAAGATTCACGAATGAATGACTGTGATTCAGCCTTGACGAACTTACAGACTACAAAAGGAAACGTGAACATAAATATCCATATCTCAGGAAAGAACACAGCACACGTACGACCCAAGAGGGTTACAGACAAAAAGTCTACACAGGTGCAGAGGAGGGTCAGAGGACTTCCAGGGAGGCGCTCAGGGAAGGCATCAAGCAGTGGCTACATGGCACTGTGCCTGAACAAATGGATGGTGTTTGGACATTCAGAGATGGGTCATTCATGGTGGGGAGAACAGCGTGAATGAAGACATCAAGGCAGGAAATTATGAGTGTGTTTGAGAGTGTCAAGTAGCTCTGCTCAGCAAGGAGCCCCCTGAAGAAAGATGTGACACTCCTAGAACACCTGTGAGATGGGCCTGCTCATCTATTGCTGGTCCAGCTGAGAAATACCCATCTCCACTTGCCTACGTCCACCACGATGGAGGACAAGCAAAGTTCTGTGCAAGGGCAAGCAGAGAAGGACACAGGAATGTAAGATCTAGAGGCAGTGGAGCGTGGAAGGGTCTTTAGGGTCTTTCCTGAGGAGGTAATGAATTTGGCCTGTGATGCAAGGGCAAAGTCAGGGGTGGCTTTTAACAGGACATAAAATCCCCTGCAAAACTGAGCTGGGGAAGGAGCTGGGTTTTGGAGACTAAGGAGCACAGTCTGGTGTCCTGATAAACTCTCCCCTGGGCCATCCACGGGAGATCACACCCACAGGACTCGAGGTGTAGGATAGGAGAGTAACTACAGAATGGAATTTTATCCATTAAGCTAATGAGAACTCTGTGGTACTGAGACCCATCAGAGTAGTTCCTTCCTCACCTGCCCAGTCTTACTTACATGTTGAATGGAATATCCCATAGGCTTTTCTGTTTTCTGTTGCTCACACTGCAAACTCTACTATCTGAGAGAACTCAGGCAAGATACTTAACCTTTCTGTATCTCAGTTCTCCCTTGTAACACAGGGTTAACAACGGGATTTACTTCATGGAATTGTGAGGATGAAAAGAGTTAATACATAGAAAGTGCTTAGCACAGCACATGTTGATCTATTTATATATCAACTCCAAATTCAAGTGGTGCAACTGTGAGCCAGATTGTCAAGAGCAGGCAGCCAGAGGGATGAGATACGTCTCCCAGGAATGGGGCGCCCTGAGAGCCACAGCAAACAGCCAGCACCACAGGCCAGCTCGACACCTGGCATTCATCTGCACGACTGACATCACACAGCAACTCCCGTCTTGAATCCAGCGAAGGGGATTAATATGTGCACAGGGAAGGGAAAAAAATGTTAGTGTCTTGTCCTTTCTTAGCACCATCACATCCAGAACACTCTTCCCCTTAGCAGCAGCTCCTCTTCAACCATGAGAGAAAATGGAGTGGCTTTCCTGAAAGATTTTCTTGTAGAGAAGTCTCTTTTTAGAGGAGAGATGATTAAAACGATAGATGTGGAAGCATCTGAAGTGGAAAGGCCTTGGGTATTAATGGATCCAGGTTGCTGGATGATATCCTCAGGGACCAATAGAGAGGGTATAAATGTGCTGTCAGGGGAGGTTTGTCTGTGTGTGCAGCTACAGAGGAGCACACTGACATCACTAATGGAAGACGAGAGGAAGCGAGAAGGGGGTGCCCAGCAATGCCGTAAGATGAGCATCTTACTGACTACAGCTGACAGGACTGCTCGCAGATTTGGAGCCTAGAATCACAGAAATGCACAAGCCTCACTTTCCTGGGGGCTGGACACCGACCTACTTCTTATGGTCCATTCTCCTCCTGAGATATTTTCCCAGTCTTGAGCTGACATATTCCTTCTAGAGCCCTCCAGGTAATGGGGCATAGGGCACAAACGCTCACTAAATAAATGGCATCTTCACTCTCTGTTATTATAAGGAATTGGTATTTGAATTTTGTGTCTCTCTCCTCTGGTCCCAGTCCCTCTTCTCAAACGAGAGGCATAGAACTAGGGAGGTCACACCTCCAGGTATGCAAAGTCCCACTTTGTGCCATTTGTCCTAGCATAATTACTCACAGTGTCCCCTCCCCTTTTCACTCTCACAAGAGTCCTAGTTTGGGCCATAAATTACAGGATTATCTGTCTTAGCTTGGTTTCCCTCCGAGGCAGACACTGAGACAAAGATTCAAGTGTAAGCAGTTTATTTGGGACGTGCAGGGACCACGCTGCTAGGGAATCGAAAAGAAAGACAGGAAAAGGAGTGCAGCTAATAAGGAATACTGTTAAGCTAGCTATCACGGGGGGAAACTGAGAAATGGTACAAAATCCGTGCTTCGGAATTGCCCCAGCCCAGGGGCAAAGCAAGAGAGCCGGGGCATTTGTGCACCAACTCATAAGTCAAAGGGCAGCTTCCAGGAGCTGTTAATTCCCTACTGCTCCTGGCTTGCCTCATGGGCAGAGTGGCCTTCTGTGGTTCTGGGGAAAAAATCCCTCAGGCACAGAGATGCAGATTCCACCCTGGAAAGTCAGCAGGAGCTCACTGGAAAGTTCAAGGAATGCAGGTGGGAACCAACAGCATACTTCAGCTTACTATAACCTCTCTCCCTCATTTGGCTGGCATTCTGCCATGTCCAAGTTCATTCACCAATAACTTCTTGCTCCTCAAATTCAAATTCAAAAGGCTTTCTCATCAACCTTCTCACTGGCTTCCCTGGTCCTTTTCACCACTGCTCAACTTCTCCTTTTTCAAACTCTTTGCTTACCTGGCTATTGTGATCCTGCTTTCTTTTAATTCCTTGATGCTCTTATTGTCTTTCAGTAATTGTGATATTTATCCCAGACTCTTGTCTCTTCTTTCCCTTGAGAATCTTCTACATCTGTGACTTCAACTGTTACTTCTCTGTAGCTGGCTCCGAAAGTAATAATATTTTCTTAAATTCATGAACTGCTTTAATCTATATAAAAGCCCTTTCTCACTGGAGTCTTTTTGACTCTGTGGTGCTCTTTTTACTTTAGTTGCATCAGCCATAATTTCTCTCTGGAGACCCACTTTTACATCCTGGTTGCCTCCTCAGTGTCTCTGTTGATACGCTGTGCTATAGTCTCAAATTCAGCATGCTCAGAGCTTGGTATTCCACTCATCCTTTATGCCGATCCTCAGCTCTAGAATCACTGGTTTCTTCACTGTCCCCAAAGAGGTTTTGTGCCTCCCTACTTCCCATACAGGCTCATTTAGTAGCTTCTGCCTAAGAGAGGGCAGCTTCCCCTCTCCTCTCCACCTATTCCCATAGTCAAGTCTATGTTTGCAAGTGACATGAGCCCCACTTGACCACTGTTGGGGAAAGGAGAAAATGATTGGCTCAATGCAACAATAACCTGCAGGGGAGGCAGGGTCTACTGAGCTTTGGAGACAACTGGAACCACATTCCCAATGTCACCAGTACTCTCTTGCCCTATCTCTCATCTCAGTTGTCTTGTTTCAGCCCAGTCTCCTCCACAGCAGGACCCACGGCCACAAGCAGCTTCTTCTCGCGTCTCCTGCAAGCAGGACTGCCTCCTCCCTTTTGGTTCTGTTTTTTTTTTTTTTGTAATGAATTCTAATTGGCTGGAATTGGGTCCCACGCCTACTTCAATGGCCAAGGTGCAGGATGCTATCCATTGGCAGTCTCACCTAGAATCAATCTCAAATGATTGGAATAGGGAAGGAGCAGTTCCCCCAAAGAAAGAGGGATATCTTTCCAGAAGAGTAAAGAAGGGGTGCTGAGCAGATAAGACCATTTTTATTATATAATTTCACCACTTTCTGAAATTCCAATTATTCGTTCATCCAGCCTTTTCAGCTATTCTAGCCTAGTGTAGTCTTTCTCTCGCTCTTCTCGGACATGCTGCCTATTTGTCATTTAGTCTCAACCTGTCTTACCTTGTCTTCTGTTATTAAGAGGAATTGCTACTTTAATATTTTATTGATTTTTTAATCACCTATTTAAATTATTTTCTCCCTAGCTGGGTTGTTGTTAGACTGTAGGACTATGTCTTAGTTTACTTTTTACCCCATAAGACACCGAGTCATGAGACCTTACCCAGACTGGGCTCCAAAACACTTTGTCTGTTTGGTTCCTTCTGGGCTATCATCCCTGTTGAACACATATCACCCTGGGAGGTCTAGTGGAGAAAAAAATCCTATGCCGCGAGTCAAGAGACATGGCTTCTGATTCTCACACAAGCCGTGAGATGTTGGCCAAATCACAACTCTCTTATTTCATGGATTTTCCACCTGTAAAATGATGACAATAAAGTGTGCCCTAACTTTTAGGATTGTTGTGATAACACACTGGGACTAACAAAAAGAAAAGTGCTGTGAAAACACAAGTTATGTTTATTCGAATTGATAATTCAAAGAGAAAACTCAGATGTTACCGATAAGGTACTGTGTTCAGGTACAATTCTTGCTACCAAGGTTGCATCTATATAACTGTTTCCTCCACTAGATTATTCCGCTTCTGTTAGAAACATGGACCAGTGGTTAGGCCAACTATTTAATTAACTTGTAAAAACTTTGTGAAACTTTAAAGAAAATCCAATAGTAAACTTTGGTTTCCAAAACTTTCTAATGGGAAAACTTACTTCTTTGGTTCCATTTGCCATCAAAGTGTCAAATTGGTAAATTATGACTTTACTGCTAGGTGGGTTTTTTTCTTTTTGGTACTTTTGACAAGTGTTTAAGTAACTATGTTAGGTAATGAAGCATTGATGTAATGTTGTTTTTTAGCATCAAGCTTTTCTTTCTCCTATTGCTAAAGAGTACAGATTCTAATTCTCTTCTTTTAATCAAACTGCAGATAACCAATTCAACTTTACTCACTGCTTTGTACGTACCAGACATTATAAGGCACTGTGAGTCAAAAGCGCCCAGTCCTTGCCCTCAAGGAGCATCAGTCAAATGGGGAAGACAGAGGGTAAACAACTCTTTTAATTATCTATAATTGTGCATGTCCCAGTTCTCTAAAACAGTGTATGAATCAGGGTAGGCTAGCTGAAATAATAAACAGCCCCAGATTTCAGTGTCTTAACCTAGTAAATGTTTATTTCTCACTCATGCAAAGTCCAATGTGTGTGTTCCTAGTTAAGTGGCTTTCTTCCAGTGGTGACATGGGGATCCAGGCTCGCTCTATCTTGTGAAGTCACCATCTTCAACTTGTGGCCTCTAAGGTCACCACGAAAGGAGATGATAGGGTGCGCAAGGCACACTGGACACTTAGCCACTTCAGCCTGGTAGTGACACATATGACCTCTGCTCACATTCCTTGGGCACATTGGTCCATCTGGTCACATGGTCCAGCTTAGATACTGGGCAGCTGCTTCTCAGCCATAACTGCACTATGCAAGAGGAACATGTATCCTTTGTAGACAACTAGCTCCCTTTGCCACAGGTCAGTGCTATTTATACAGGTGACAAAATTGAGGAGTGAAGAAACTTACCCGCAAGTCACAGTGCCGGTATGTGGAGAAACCAGATTTGAAGCCAGGTTTGTTTGATTCAGAGATCGAGCTCTTGCCACTCTGTCATGATAACTTCCTTGCCATGACTATGTGACAGACTCCAGGCCATGGTTGGGCTCTACATGTATGGTCCGCCCATTGAACCCATTTTCTTGGTTTGGGTCAGTCTGGAAAGTTGGTCTTGCTGCTGTCTCACTTTCTTGTCTGATTTTCCTGATGCCTTTGGTTGTCACTGGAGGCCTTGTTAGTCTGCCACAACTCTCTCCTTTCCCAGATGCATTCATGGCACTAGGTAAAGTTTCCATCTTTGTGACACATGAAATAAAGAAATAGGATTAGAACTTTCATGACTGCTGTTTGACGAGGTTAGCAGCAATTTGCATACATAACTTCAGGTATCTTTGGTTATAAAATAGTTGCATTATTTATGGTTCCATTTCCCGCAGGCTAGTAAGTGGTCAGCATTAAAGAACGGGCAGGGCTCTAGGAGTTTGGATATAGTAGACCACTTTTGGTTTGAGCAATGGAAGCAATTCATTTTGTGAGCATGAACATGTACACCAGGCTCCAATCACAAGCAACAGGACAAATGTGTATAGCAGACTCTCCACCTTTGAGCACTGGATGGACCAAAGCAAGGAGCTGTGTTCACATTCATTCTGCCTGATGTAGACATATGCAAGAAATGTCAGCCCCATCCACAAAACCCTGATTACATTGAATCCCAGTTACTGTGGCTGTATAACAAATTACCCCCAAACTTAGAAGCTTAAGTAACTCTTTATTATGCTCACAGATTCACGGGCCAGGAATTCGAACAGGGTACAACAGGGATGGCTTGTATTTGTTTCACAATTTCTGGGCCCTCAGATGGAAGACTCAATGGCTGATGGTTGGGATCATCTAAAAGCTCATTCACGCACAAGTCTGGTGGTTGATAATGGCTATTGGCTGGGGGCCTCAGTTCCTCTTCACGTGAGCCTCTCCGTATAGTCTCTTTATGTGGATGAGTTTGGGTTTCCTCACAGTATGGTGGCTGGGTTCCCAGGGTAAGCATCTTAAGAGAGAGAGAGTTAAGCAGAAGAGGTGTTGTCTTTTTTCACTTATCCTTATAAGTTGTTGTAGCATTGCTTCTACCACATTTATTCATTGAGGCAGTCACAAAGTCCTGCCAGGTGCAAGGGAGGGGAAATAGACTCTGCTTCTTGATGGGGAGTGGCAAAGTTCTGAAAGAATGAATGGGACTGGAAATATTGCTGTGGCCATTTTTGGAGAAACTAATCTGCCACAACTTGCTTTTATTCTGATCCTTAAATCTGACTTAAATATTAGTTATCATATATTTGGTGCCTATGTGCCTGGAACCATATATTCACGAAATCTAATCTTGACTCCAACTCTGCAATGTAGATCACGTTATTCCTCTTACAGATTAGGAAACTGAGGCCTAGAGAAGTTAACTAACTTACCCAAAGACACAGAGCTAGCTAATGGTATAGTCAAGTTGCAAGACAAAGCCTGGCCGACTCCAAATTCCATACTCTTTCCCACAGTTCCTATATGATTCCCCATGGGCATGACTCATTCCTTTAACGAAAGGAGAGTTTGGCAGGGGTAGGCCAGAGTGGTGGAGACAGGGGTAAAGGGAAGTTCAGACGCTTTGAATTAATGGTAGTTTCCATTAAGGTGTTTGTTCTAATAATTTCCACCTTCCAGAATCCACAGATCCTCAGAGCCCATCAAGTCAAGCCAATATAATTTAACCCGCTCTGGTTTCCAAACAGCTGCAATACATTTACTGTGATTCTCCAACATGTATAATATATTACTTAAAGACCAGAAGATGGTGCAATGTCAGTGGGCAATGAAATCCACCCTCCTTTAGGTGGGTTGAGGAGAAACCCTGGCAAGACTTTTCTAGGGTGACCAAAGAGTTAATCAGTCAAACCAAGATATTTTTGAGAGTGAAGAGGGGAAGAGTGCACTGGAAATGTACTGTATCTTGATCTGCAGGATAGTTACATGGGTGTGTGCGTGTGTAAAAAGATCATCGTGCTAGGCTCTCAAAAGGTGTATGGATGTAACTTACTTTATGGATGTAAGTCATACCTCAACCACAATATCAATATGGTTACAAAATAATGATAATTATGCCAGTAAAATGGGCATAAGTGAGCTCTGTGTTGGGCAAACTGGGACATATGGTGACCTTGGACTTTACCAATTGCAAAGCCCACCTCACTGGGGTTGGACAAGCTGGTGTTTGTGCCCAGAAATGATTGATTTTCAAAGTCAAGATCCTGTAAAGTTGTATCTTTGGATCCTCTTTCATAGTAAATGCACACGCTCACACAACTTACCCTCACACACACTCACATTCATGCACACAATTTACATTCATATACACTGACATCCACACACACAACTTTTCCTCACACATTCACACACTCACACTCATATTCGCACACAACTTACACACACACTCACCTTCACACTCATACAACTTACACTCACATACATTCGCATTTGCACTCATACAATAGGCACACACTTTCACACAACTTCTATGCACACACACATGCTCACACTTACACAATGTGCGCTTACACATTCATATTCAAACTACAGTCATACACAAATGCATTCACCTCTACACTCATGCAGTACCCATACACATATTCCCACTTCCACATTTACACTCACACAATTACATTTATGCTCACACACTCATATATTCACACTCACACTCATTCACATTTACACATTTGCTTACACTCTCGTGACTTGCACTCGCACACATTTACACTCCCCACACACATTCAGACACTTACACACACACACACACACACACACACACACACACACACTTTATCTCAGTTCTCCAAGGAGGAATTAGCTGGAACTAGAGTGGGAAGCATTAGAAATTTTTCCCTAAATTTTACTCTACGGGCTGTTTGGGGATCTTATCATTGCTGCATTATTTCTCTTGTGCTTATTTGTGCTTTTCTTCAAAAGATCCTCAGGGCTTTTTGTGGCAAAATAAAAATTTTGAAATGCTAGTACATATATGCATATTGCACATAAAATTTGCATAACATAACAGAGATTCTTGCTAAGTCTGATAAAATTAAAAACAAACAAACAAAATAGTCAGTCCCAAACCACAATATTCACACCTTGATTCCCTTTTAGTGTGTATGTCTTATATTCTAAACAGAGCCTCTTCCGTGGGTGGTTTTGATATTAGGGACTGAGTGCTTTATAAACTAAAAACTCTTTAAGGGCTGGTCTAACATGCGAGCCCCAGGCACTGGAGGCCTGAGGGACGTAGGTCTGCCTGGCAACTTTTGTGTCGCTAATTGTGCTCATGGTGGCAGCTGCCCTAGTGGTGTCTTGGCTCCAGGCTGAATTCCTGGGTCAAATGAGCTGGGCGGTGTGTGGGCTAGAGAAATGCCTAGGTAGCTTGCACAGAAATGGGCCTGAAATAGTTAAATAGAAAAACATGAAAATAAAAACCTCAGACAGCTGTACCTGGGGGGTTGACAGTGCAATGTCTCCCAGAGCTGATAACGACTCAGGAGAGGCCTTTGCAGGCTGTTTACATCTCCTGCCACCCAATCAACACGGCAGGCTTTAAAATCTCCTCGTACTCCTGCAAGGCAGACAGAGACTACACTAGGCAGAGGGAGGCAGAGGGCCGAGCTGCTCAGGCAGTACAAGGCCATTCCTAGTAAACCGAGGAGCAGGCATTTCACAGCCCACTTGAGAGGGGCGGGCAAACTTCCTAAATGTCCCAATAGCAAAGGTAGAATTAAAGCTACTAATGCAGTTGATAAAGTTCTGCACCTTTAGGTCAGAACCATGAGCAATTGAAGTTGGAGAGAGTGGGAATCCTGTGCAATCTCAGTGTAAAGGCCAAAATATACTTATTCAGGAAAGTGCGCTTCTTAGTGCCTAAAAACTGGGCACTATAGAAACTGGGCATATGGAAAGCATGACACAAAGGGGGATCAGTGTGGATTGCAGAACCAGGTGATAAAAGAAGAAAGACTGGACCAGGCTGCAGATGTCCTTGCCCATTTCCCAGCAAGGATTCCTTTGATTCCCAGGTAGTAGAGGTTGGACATTCATACTAGAGTCACATAGTATATTAATTGCCTCTGATTTGTATTTTTCTCTCTCTGACTCTCTCTTTCTGTCTCTTTCTTCTTATTATTTGAGATAGGATTAACATGTCATATTAGGCTCTAAAAAGAAACCCTTGGGCCTCCTCCACTTACCGGGAATCTCAGAAAGCCCAGACTTCGTGTCTAACCACTGTCAAGGCTCGCCCTCTCTGGGGGCCATTTGCCTGCGTGCTGATCTCATCCTGCCATGTCCTTTGGTGACAGATTGTCCTAGGAGGGTAGAATTGGAGCAGTTTTGGGATTCTATTTGCCTAATGAGCTGGTTGGCTTAAGAGTGATGGGTCCAGCCGTCCCTTAAGAAGGAACAACACTCCCCTTTCTCTGTCAAAAGAGCTCCTCAAGCCTTAAAGGGTCTGAGCTCCCAAAAGCCAGTATTTTGTTTTATTTTTTCCATACACATATACTGCTCATTACCAGGGCGTAAGTAGATCCTAAGACCCAAGGCCTCAAGAAGACAAAACTACCATTCCTTGTGCTCTCTTCCCATTTACAGTCAAAGCTAGTCCACTAGTTCTCTCTCTCTTTCTCTCAGCTTTGTTTTAGGGTTTTGGGCCAATGGGACCTAGGCCAAGATCCCCTTTTCCAAACTTTAAGATCTGAATTTCTTTTTTTAAAGGAAGATTGGCCCTGTGCTAAGGTCTGTTGCCAATCTTCCTCTTTTTTCTCCCCAAAGCCCTAGTGCATAGTTGTAGAGCTGGAGCTTTTCTATATGGAATGCCGCCTCCACATGGCTTGATGAGCAGTGAGTAGGTCCGTGCCCAGGATTTGAACCGGGGAATCCCGGGCCGCTGAAGCAGAATGCACAAACTTAAGCGTTACGCCACTGGGCTGGCCAATTTCATGGGACAGAGTGCAGATGAAGGTGGGGGGAACAGTAGTGGTGATGGGTTGTATAATGGAGGTGAGGATGGTGATGCTGCTGTTAGTGATGACATTGATGTTGAGAGTAATGGTAGTGGTGCTGGCAGTGCGGGGGGTGTTGATGATGGTGGTAATATTGACGGTGAGAATGAAGTGATGGTGGTGCTGATGCAGATGATGGTGATGAACTGTGTAATGGAGGTGGTGATGGTGGTGGTAGAGGTGGGAATGGTGGAAGGCATGATGGTGGTGATGGTGGTAGGTAGTACAATAATGGTGGAGCTGGAGTGGTGATGGTGGTAATGGTGGTTGTGGTGATGATTGGTAGTGTGGTATATGGGATTGTGTGTCGTATGGGGGTGGAGGTGGTGGTGGTGGGCTATATGATGGAAGTGGCAGTGGTGATGGTGATAGTGGTGGAGGTAATGGTGATGGTAGTTATGATGGTAGGGATACATGTGGTATGATAATGTTGGTGGAGGTGTTCTTGGTGGTGATCATGGTCAGTGGTGTGATGGTGGTGGTAGAAGTGGGAGTATTGGCAGTGGTGATAGTTGGCACTGATGTTAGCCATGGTTGGTGGTAGTGAGTACAATCAATCCTTTCCCTCCCAGGACACCACAGAGGTTCTTGTATAAATTGTGCAACTCTTCCTTGGACCTTTGCATGCTGCAAGAGGAACAGCTTCCCTAGTCAAATAAAAGGTGTTTTTTTTCCCATGACAGGGGTTTCCCTGGCTTACATCCTCATAGCTGGAGTGGCCCTGAAGATTTGCTCGACTGTGACTTCACAGCTTCTTTTGCTGAAGAAGAGGGGAAAAAAAATTCCTGGTGGGCCACTCCACTACCCATTTTTTATGTAGCCACAATTTTCAGGTAACTCAATTTTTAGCTGGCCACAATAAACTGTATATAGTTTCCATTCCATTTTGCGAGTTCAGACATCCCTTGTGAGGCCTGTACTGGTCCTAATAAATTGCCAAGTAAGCGAACCTCTTCAGATATTAAAGATAGTGGTCTGAGCAGGATGGGCCTCGTGGACAGTTATGCAGCAGGGAGTCTAATGCCCTCAGTGGCAAACAGTTCCTCCCTCAAGCTCCCTCCAGGCCCACCAGGCTGAGAGGCAAATCACAGCCACAAACCAAGGAGTTGCCTCCAAACGCCACCTGCTTCTTGGTACAATGAACAAGTTGTAGTGATTACTTCCTTCATGGCAAATGGGTTTGAGGAGAGGCAAATGGAGAGGGAGGTTCAGGGAGGGATGGGCTCTGAGAGCCATGGGCCACGAGGGACCGGAACCTGGAAGGCTCTCTCCAGGGCTTTTTTTGGTCTCTGACCTGTGAGCACTGGGTTTCTCTTTCTCCCTCTCCAAGGCGGGGAAGGAGACAGCAGTGACAGAGTTACAGGGGCCGCTCAAGAAAGTGGTGTCATCCGCCCCAGGAGCAGTGGGAAGGTCCAGAAGGGCCCAGAGTGGGTCGGGGCTGTTTCCTTAGTAACCACTCTGTTGTAGCAACACGCAGACCAGTCTCTAGGCCCTTCTCTTTCCCCAAAGAGCTTTGGTAAGCCTTTCCCAGTGTGTCAGTGGAAAGTACACTAATGAGTTTGTTTTCCCAGAGATTTCCCTTGTATCTTTAGGTTATTTTACCACCACCTTTTCATATCTTACTGCTGAAAAGTACTCAATCCTGTTTGATCTTCATCCATACATTAGCCCTGGAATTATTCTCTCATTTATTGATTCATTCAACAATTTTTGGTGAAGTATCTCCTATGTGCTGGGAAATTGCTAGATGCCAGTGATACTATTAATCATAAAATGTAACATTTATTGGGTGCATTATTATCCCCCCTCTACAGATGGGGAAACTGAGGAGCAGAGAGGCATTACAGCAGTGCACGTGGTAGATCTGTTCCCTGCCCTTGGGGGCCTTATCTTCTAGTAGAGGAGATGGACATCAAACAAATCCTTACACAATTATTTAACTATAATTGTGATGGGTGTTATAAAGGAGATGGGAGTTTGTCGTAGGCTGGAGAAAAGATGTGAAAAGAGACTGGAGAATAGCTTGGAAGAACTCAGAGACGGGGCGAGGACTAGATGAGACGCACGCTAGAGTTTAAGGATGGCTCACAGCGGTCCAGGGGCCTCTCTTGCTCCACCCTTGTCCTGACCTTGCCCAGAGATAGGATGTGGTGAGATCAGGGAAGTCCTTTTGGGAGATCCTTGGGTGAAGCATCGGGCTTTAAGGTTGTCCACAGAGTTAGAGAGAAGGAGTCACTGCAGTGGTGACCACTTTGAGAAGGCGAGTGGGAGGTGCTGGCTCTAGACAAGAGCAGGGATACTTCATCCACTTTAGAGGAGGGAGAGCAGAGTGTTTGGGGACAGATGCAGGTGAACTGGGAGGTTTGGTGGCAGGAAGATGGGAGAGTTTGTCTGGCAGCTTCTATTTTCTCAGTAAAATATCAGGCAAGATACTCATCTGGGAGAGAAGCAAGAGGAGGGGATGTGGGCAGTTTGAGGACAGAAAAGAAAGTCCATTGTGGTTGTATTCAAGCGTGGTGGAGCAGCGGGCTGTCCAGGTAAGGCTCACTAAGACCTGTGCTCTTCATGCATTTAATGTGAGACCAGTTGTGCTTTTTGTTCCAGCAGGAATCTGCTACTCAGGTAGAGGTATAGAGTGGGCGAATGAGTGGATTTAACCTGAGTTGGGGTTTAACCAAGTGAGCACATGAAGGGAGAGAGGGGTAGGGGAGTGGGGGGAGGTTGCCAGGCAGCGAGTGTAATGAAGGTAATTTGGGGAAAGAGGAGGGTAGGGACTTGAGGGAGGTAATGGATAAGGAAACAGTGACTTCTGGACTGAAAGTCTCTGTGGAGAAGCAGGCTTGGTGGTTTGGAGTGGGCTGTCTGTGAGTAAGAGAGCAGGAAAGTTTCTGAGGTGGTGCTTTTATCGGTGATGACAAGGTAGGGAGATTGACTAAGGGAGAGAGTGACATTGGAGGAAAAGATAAATGGAGGTGAAAAAGTCAGAGTAGAGATGCCAAGTGTTGGATGAGTCATCCATTTACGTGTTGAAATTGCCAAGAAGGGTTCCAGAGCCGGGATGGAGAGAATGATACGGAGCCAGGTGCTAGAAACTTCCATGGTTTGGGGTGATCACTTAGGGATTGTTAGATGACAGGACCAGGGAGGGGTTGGGGTGGTCTAGTTTAGAAGCATGAACTTCAAAGGAGCTGGGGTTTTGGCAGGTAGAAGGATGAAAAATGGCTTGGAAGTGGCAAGGAGGACAATTGTGAGAGAACAAAACAGCCTCCACTTAGTGGGGCTGAAAAGGAGGTGGTGGCTTCAGGGCAGACCCACGTTCCAGAGTTAGGGCAAGGGGCTGAAGGCAAGACTCAGGGAAGATGGCAGCGCTCTAGAAGCTTCTGGCATTGGCAGAATGTGAGCTCTCAGGGGCCCAGTGGACAGGTTTGAGGGCAGAGTGGCACAGAAGATTGAGGTGGGTTGGTGCATGCCTACAGCAGTATAGGGGAGTGGTCTGGGAGTAACAGCT
Source organism: Tapirus indicus (assembly GCA_031878705.1). NCBI lineage: Eukaryota > Metazoa > Chordata > Mammalia > Perissodactyla > Tapiridae > Tapirus > Tapirus indicus. Next base: position 21,794,256 of record CM062920.1, read on the forward strand.
GATCTAGGAGACTGAGATATCTGATGGTCTGTAAAATGGAGACAAACTTTTTAGAGGTGGAGGGAAAAAGTGCTAATACCCCTGCCAGTAATAATTTAGGTATTTTTTTAAAAAAATAATTTCCATCTATAATCCTTTGATTGCAAATGCTGGTAGAAAGCATCCTATCTTGAACTCACTTTGGGTTATAGTTTTCCTGAAATTGCTCAACTGTGCCCTTTTTGTGGATTTCACCAAAGGACCAGTTCCTTGGCCCCTGCCCCTCTGAGGCTCACACCATCAGGAGGAGCATAAGGAATGAGCAGGGAGTATTGCATTTGCAACCCCGTGTTGAAGTTGTCTCATCCAGGGCATGACTCTCTCTGAACATCCACGGAAGATGTCATCCTGGATCTTCAGGCCATGTTGCTAACCAGAAGAGGTGTTGGGGTTCCAGAGAATGAGCTGGTGGAAATGATCTGGTCAGAGTAGTCATAGCTATGCCCCACACTTCCCCTCCTCCCGCAGAAGTTCATTTTTCCAAAACATTTTCCCCTAACGGGCAGGAGAGGAAGCTCTGGAGGAATTTTATATTCAGGATCCCAAGCAAGTTCTTATGATTTTATGATTCTTCTCCCTTGTCTCTAGAATTGGTACATTTATCTTGGGGGGAGGGATCCTTTCCTTTTGGGGTTTCTGTCCTGCAGTAAAAGGATCCATATTGGGAGTGTAAGGGGAAGAGATCTGACAGAACCCAAGATGATGTTTCCCAGGGCAGCAGCTGGTTTGCTAAGGCAGGCAGCTCTGTGGGGGACTATGAACCATTGCCAAATTACTAACACAAAGACCACACATGGAAAAGAAACGAGGTAAAATCATAGAAACCCCAAATGTAAATACACAAGAATCCAAAAAACTGGGCACAGAATGAGCACTCAGAACTGCCTTAATACCCTCAGAGTCTTCTACCAATGGCTATTTATTGAATGTCTACCAGAAAGAGAATACAGAGATGAGTGCAGTACGCAGGATCCTTCACTGAACGTCTTTGAGAGACAGTCACAGAGTCCACCGGGTTTTAAAATGTTATTAATCAGAGTGACCCCAGTGAGTGATTACATCTGGCATTCAGGAGTACACCTGCACGTGTGTGTACACACACACACACACACACTAGAGGCGAAGCTGCCAAATCTGTGACTCATTTAGCCTGAGCTCTTGGTCTAATCATAGCTTGGTTTGGGGCTGAAAATGTAAACGAGGAGCTGGAATACGATCAAACACGCCCAGATTTGATCATCTGTAATGTTAACAGCAAACTTTGAGTTTGCATGTTGCGAGTTTATATGTGTGGGGGACAAGGAGAGGAGATATGAGAGGAGGGAAACTAGTTTTGATAATCTCTTTCTTGTCTTTAGCACCTTACAGTTTACAAAGGTCTCTCACCCAGGTTATCTACTCAATCCTCACGACATCCCTACGAGGTAGGTAAGTCCATGTCCTCTTCTGGAGGAGGAAACCGAGGCGCCAAGAGTGTAAATCTCTGCAGATCCAGGGTAAGGTCTGAGGGCTTCAGGCTCGTTGACTTTCTCCCTCTTCAACCTTAATAATGAAAAAGCCAAGTGCGATTAATTCTTTAAAGACAGTCACTAAACCTTGTACCTGGGAAAAACTCCATTAAAGGGTGTTGGATGAATCAATGAATTTTACCCAAGCTGTTTACACAAATGCCATTACCAACTTTTGGAGATTCTCATTTGTTTCTAAGAAGCACATAAACGACAGGCTGTGGATCTGAGCTGAATGCTCAGTGGACCCTATACCATGCTTCATTTTCCAGAACATTGTAGGAAGGGTTTAATTGCTGAATGCTAAAAGGAACCAACTTAAACCAGCTGAAACAGCTACTAAATCAGCCATAAAATCAAGTGGCTGTTTTTGCCAACTGTGCCTTGATCACCACCCTTCACAGGAACCTGTGTGCCTCTCCCCAGAGTAGCCAATCTGTTCAGAATTATCCACAATTCTTGGGGGTGGATGTGGCATGTCAGTGCCTTGCCACAGCGTGTCCATCACTAAGGGCATATCTCCAGGAGCTCTGGCTGTCCATTTGGCTTCCCAACACAGTTCAACCCTTCGGCTGCACAGACCTTGCCATGGGCCATCCTGGGAACTGACTCATCTTGAATAAAGGCAAGTCTTGCTGTGGGTTGGAAGTAATTTAAATTAAAAGCTGCCCTGTGGGGGAAGCCCTATGAATCCTCCCAGAATGAAAGGCATCTTTTAAATTTGTGACCTCATTCTCAGTGACTGCCTTTCCACTTTTCTTGCTTGTCTTTGTTCCATCCTAGCCCTCGGGAGTGGTGCACCACCACATCTGCATTCCAGCCATAAGAAATGGGAAGAGAGAAGAGTTGCTGGGAAGGGCCAGGCAGATGGTCCCAGACTGCTGGGGTGGGGTTCAGGGGAGCTGGAGTGGAGATTGGGACCTGAGGCTGTGGCCCATCACCTTGATGGAGGAAGCCCAGTAGAGGTATAGGAAAGGGGGCTGGGTGGTGCTCAGATGCCCAGCCCACACCAAGACCAGGCAGCGGGCAGCAAGACTCTGCTCAAGCTCCCCTTCATCGAGAAGCTGCAACACCCTGGTTCCCGTGGTTGGGTAACATTCTTTGGCCTGTACTTCCCATGGCTGATTGGGGCCTGGGAAAGGTGGGGGCTGAGAAATGTAGAGGAATGAAAAAACCCATCTCAAATTATTTCAATCACTAAAAAGAAATGGTAATTATGTAATATGATACAGGTGCTAATTATTGCTACAATGGCAATCATATTACAGTATAGAAATGTATCAAATGAAAATGTCCATCTTGAATTTACACAATGTTATGTGTGAAATATATATCAATAAAAATTTTAAAAAATATATAGAAAGAAATCCATCTCACTTCTCTAGGAGCTCATGACATTGTTATAATAGCAGACTCCTCCCAGCCTGAGTTTGCCAAAGAGTGGAGGGTGCATCTGTCTCCCAGGGAGGGGCTGACACAGCAGCCTGGAAGAACAATGGCAGGAGACTGGAGGGAGGTCAGTTCAGTGACACAGATGGGGCAGGGAATTGAGGCTGGACAGAGACAGTGATTTCTCTTCCCTGGTGATTGTCATGCCTACTGGCTGTCATCGATTCTGGGAGAGGAAAAAAGCAACATGGAGCTGGAGAGACACAGAGCACTTGAGTGGGCAGACAGGAGTGAAGGCTCCCAGGGTGCAGGGAGAAATGTGGCACCAGAGCATCATAGTAGCCAGTTCAATATGAAGGGTCTCAGAAGGGCAACATCTAGGCATCTAGCCAGGTCAGGTCACCTAGAAACTCCTTCTCTCAAAGTAGCTTGGGGACCAGCAGCTCACGGCTCGCTGCCCTCACCCTCCACTCTGCTCAGGCTGGTGACCACACAGCACCTCGAACCTTTTGCCTTCAGATGCTTCCACCTCCACTCACTGTGGCCTCCCTCTTCCTTTCCCCATCTCCAGTGTGGCCCATTCTATAAGGCTCAATTTAAGCCCCATCTCCTTTTATTAAGCTTTTAGCCTCAGTTTCACAACAGTAATATGTGAGTAAAGATTCCTATGTACCTATAGGGTTCTCAGGAGGGGAAAAATGAGGCAAAGTGTATGAAAATGCTCTTTAAACACTAAAGGGCTATGAAAATATGAGAAAATTATGTTTTATTAGTAGTCACTGTAATTATAACTAGATTATATTCTATGTACTACATAATGAATAACCTACATTGTATATTATTTTATGACAACATTTCACCTGCATTAGACTTCTTAGCCTGATGATGGACTCGTTGAGGGCAGGGACTCCATCCTGTGGGAGTGAAGATTGTTGCTTCTGGCAACATATTTCTGAGTACAAGGTAAGTACCAGATTGGTTGGTTGACTGATTTCTTCCCTCCGCCAGAATAGCCTGCTTCTCAGATAAGAACAGAGAACAGAAGTCCAAGAGATCCCTCACAATGCTATTCAGGGGACTGATTTACTCTTCTAACAGTATAGCTACAGTTAACTGGATTAGCCTCTGATTGCCCTGTGTAAGGATCTCAGCTTGGAATTCAGCATGGCGGCTTGGTTCCTGAAGCAATTATCCCAATAGAGTAAGGTGGAACTGCATGACCTTTTATGATCCAGCCTCAGAAGTCACATAGCATTACTTCTGTCATACTCTATTGGTTCGAGGCAGTCACAAAGTTCCATCCTGGTCCAAAGAGAGAGAACATAGAGCCCCACTTCTTGATGAGAGTGGGAAGGTGGCAAAGTTCTAGAAAAGAGTTTGGCAAACGTTTTCTTAAAGGGCCAGATAGTACATATTTTAGACTTGCATACAGTCTCAGTTGCAACTATTCAACTCTGACGATGTGGCAACCACAGACAAAACAGGTGTGACTGTGTTCCAATAAAAATTTAATTACAAACACAAGCAGTAGTCTGCAGGCCATGATTTGTCAACCCTTATTCTAGAAGAGCATGTACAATGAGAGATATTGTAGTTGTTTTTGAAAAATACAATCTGCTGCAGTCTACCCTCTGCTCAGAGGGAGAGAGAATTCTTTCATATCATACTAATGTCATGGATATTGGAAAATTCCTCTGAGTAGGTCAAGGATCAGGCTGGCTCACAGAACCTTGGGAAACTTGGATGACTTTTTGGCCCTTTACCATGACAAGGAGGCATCACAAGTCCAGCTGAAAGCTGATTTAAACCAATGAAACTCTTATCTCACTCCCTTCCCATTGCCATGGTAGCACATATCCCAGGCCATCCTAAGGTGAGACGGAAGGAGCTATGCTACCTTTGATCCCAGTTTGGAGATCTTCATCTTTGGGGGCCCCCAGGAGTCTGCTCGGCCTCTCTGGGGCTCCCAGCATCCTATCCTTCACTTGCCAGCCGAGATCCCTGGATCTGGAGTTTGCTCATCTTGCCACTAACAGGATTGCTTGGGTCCTCCCCTGAGGTCAGAATCGGTGAAGACAGAGGTGCAGAGAGGTCAGGTGAAACGCTTGAAGGCTGAGAAGCGACATGGACTGTCACCAGCTTGTCAGGGAATGCCAGGTGCTAGTCTCTGGTCACCTGTCTGACCTAGACATGAAAGGGGACAGAGAGTGGCCAACCCAGGAGGTTCCAGGACTCTGCCCCGCGCCCCTGGCTCAATCGCTATAGCTCCCCGATTACCACCGAGTGCTCCCTCAAAGCCCCCTCACACAGCTGTCTTCCCCAGCTGAAGGCTCAGCTCTGATCCGTTGCCTCGGTTAAGCCAAGAAAACTTGTTAGTCTCCTCTCCCTCCATCTGTCTCAAATGCAGCTTTAATTCTGTTTTCTTTATTCTTTCTCCCATCCTTCCTCTCTCCTTTATCCCAGCACGTACTTAGACACATACATTCACTCTTTTCACACAAAATGACTAGAATCAGAGGCCTGAAGACTGCAGCTAAACCCACATTAACAGACAGGAACTGATGATTTAAAAAAGCCCCGACATGGAGATTATTTTATTGCTGAGCATAGACCATAAACAGTCTGCTTATGAGTAGCCGAATTGGAGGTCTCAGGTCGGGTCAAGTCTTGATTCCTGAACCCTCCTGACCATTGGACCGCACTTCAGTGACGGAGTGTGGGCAGTGGTACTGGGAGAACTCTGACCACTTTATGTTTTGAGATGGGCCATGCAACTCCCTGCAAACTCGGGAGTTTGTCTACTTTCCTGTGACTTGTCTGAGTCTTTCCCCTCCCACAGGAGTTTCTGTGACAAACTGACTTTCTTATTTGACTAAATACATTTTCTCCTACATGTGATTGTACTGGAAAAATATATGCAGAGTGGAAAAGACCATGCAATTCCTTCCCATATAAGCCTGTGTGTGAATGGGTCCAGGAAGAGTGAAGACAAAATTTAGCTTTCATTTCACGTGGACTCTCGGTACAGGGACTTATAGGTACTAGGATCTGAATCTTGAACGCAAATCTATTGTAAGCCAAACACCTATGGAATATGCCTTTCATAGTAACAACCACGCCCCATCCTCTCCAGGGCCCCAGTTCCCCTCAGTAGATTTCACTCACAGATGGCAATGACTTATTGAATCATTTTGGCTCAGGCCTGACAAGCAGGCACTGATGTTGGGCTGGCAGGAAAAGCAGCCTCAGCTTGGAGCAGGATGGATGGCACCTGGCATGATGCAGGAGAAGGTCAGAAGGGGGATCCTCCACTCCACTCCAGCTCTCCAGGGATCCTGTTGCCAGGTGCAGTCAGAGGCCCACACCTGTGGGGGAGCCAAAATGTTTAATTACTGGGGAATCAATGGCACTAACTAATCACAAGGACTCTGCCACATTGGCTCAGAGAAGGTCCCAAAGGCTCCCTGCTGTGCCAGGCTTCAATCCTTTAGTTGCTGTATTAGTCTGGGTTATCCAGAGAAATAGAACCAGTAGGATAGATAGATAGATAGATAGATAGATAGATAGATAGATAGATAGATAGATAGATAGATAGACAGACAGACAGATAAAACCAATGCCTATATAAAACATATATATCTCCAAATTAAAGATACAAGGAATTGGCTCATGTGATTATAGAGGCTGAGTGGTCCCAAGAGCTGCAGTCAGTGAGCTGGAGACCAGGAGAGCCAATGGTATAAGTTCCAGTCTGAGTTGTCTGAAGGCAGGAGAAGACCAATGTCTCAGCTTGCAACAGTCAGTCAGAGAGAAGTTCCCTCTTGCCCAGCTTCTTTGTTCTATTCAGGACTTCAACTGATTGGGTGAGGACCACCCACAATGGGGAGGACAATCTGCTATACTCAGCCTACTGATTCAAATGATAATCCCATCTAAAAACACCCTCACAGACATACCCAGAATATGTTTATCCAAATATCTGGGCACCCCATGGCCCAGTCAAGCTGATAAAATTAACCATCATGGTTGCTGGATTGAGGGAGTGGTCCAGGGTGTCTTAGGGGAGAGCTGGGGTGTCCTGGATGGTGGTGGGCACTTGGGGCTGGGGATAGTGATGAATTACTGACTAGTATGGAAGTATTTCAACATTTTAACACCTAGTTTGGCCATACTGTTGTGTTCCAACTGAATAACAGCTCTGCCTGAACATTCTGTGTGCATCAGGCCAGGTCAGCGGTTACGGATTTTCCTGCCCACTTTGTAAAGATTCCTAGAACATCTTGGAAGCTCCAATAGATGTCTTAGGCTTAGTTAGTAAGATGCATCCATAGCTAAACCGGGGATGCAAAGAGCAAAGATGGCAGAGAATTGATCTGGGCTGCAGTGGCAGGAATTGCCCATTTCCCTGGGCACAGTGGTGACATCTAGTAGCAGAGGTGGCAGCTGTGTGAGTGTCCATCACGTGGCAGGTGTGGATCTAATTTTTCTTGCTTCTGACATGTCCTCAAGCCCTACAGTTGGTCAAACCGAAGTCTGAATCATCACTAACTGTGTGATCTTGGGCACCTTGCTTAGTGTCCACAAGCCTCAGTTCCTTCCTCTGAAAAACTGGCGTAATGATAATACCTACTCATGGAAAGTCACAGGTGGAAATGAGAATTTTGGCCAGAAAAAATGTTGAGTCTGGGCTTTTCCAGGAGATCATCAAAATATCCCACTGAACTCAACAGAGCTCCGATCTGATACTAATTATGTCATCAGAGTCCAGGAATAGGGGTCTAGGAGTGTGTGCACCTATGTGGAAATACTGGAAAGGTATCATCTTTGATAATGAAGAGGTATTCTGGAGTTTATTTCAATATCCTCTGAATTTGGTCATAGTACGAACTACTTTCCTAGCCTGTGATCATCTCCAAGTGTTCCAACAAAATTGAATTTCTGAACCTGCAAAGTTTGGAACCAACACTGCAGGGCCACCTCTCAGAGGTGTGGCTCGTTTCCTGAAACCAGCTTGAGGAGCCAACTGCGCTGGAGGATGGGTCTCTGCCTCTCTAGTACCGTGTCTTCTGTCTTCCTCCTCTCTTCTCCCTTGTGTCATCTTGTCCTTTTTCTTCATCCTCTTTATCCTTCTTTCCTTTCCCCCTTCTGTTCTTACTTCTCACTGTGATCATTTAGTCAATGTCTCTTCTTCCTCTTCTATTCACCTTCTTTTTCCTTCTGTCTCTCTCTCTCCATATGTGTGTGTGTGCTCACACATACACACATACCAGTTGCTGATTGTCACCCGCACCTTCCACTTTCAATACGTCTAGAAGATGAAGACAAACTGCAGGAAAAATTTATGTAGATTCCATTTGGTATAAAAACACTGGAGGTTACTTTGTACTTTTTTATAAGTGTACTTTGAGAAACAAAGGGCATGAGATATGATTATCTTGATTATTGTTAGCCATTCTTATCATGGCTCATCTCACTTCTGCACACACTGACATTTCCCCAGAATCCCTGTACATCACCAACCCTGCCCTGGGCCCCCAAATTAAAGGCAATCTTTGCCTACAATTGAAGAGAGAGGGCAAGGGATGGAATTTCAGGTCACTGAGCAGTGGAGATGTGTGTGGAAGGTAGGCACCTATTTATATCCGCTCCTACTGTTCTGCCTTCTGATGGACTTTTTTTGGCCTCTTTGGGTCATAACAGATATTGGTGCATTCTAACATGGCTCACTTTGCAAGGAGTTATGTGAGCCTGGAGAATTCTGTGGAAGAGAGAGGAGCCCCAGGCAGCCATCCTGAATAGAGACAACTAACATTTTACAACACTGTTAGATCTCAAACACGTTTGCCTTCAGCCTAATGACCTTGGAGGGTCTGCCTCTGCAAGGGTAGGTGGCATAGTATCCCTATTTTAAAGATGGGGAAGTTGAGGCCCAAAGGGGTTAAGTTTTTCAGCCAGGGTCATCCAAGAAGCTGATAAGGGACGAAAACTCAAACCTAGCTCTTCCAATTCCAAATATTCCTGTAATACTTCTTCAAGTGTGTTACTTGAGGTTAGCCCAAATGTAATATCCCAAGTGGTGGCAGTCACATTTCTTTGACTATACAAAAGCAATTTGGCAAGGGAAATTCACCCCATCTTGGCAGCCAAAGTCCTCTGATTCCTCTGGAGAGAACACAGAAACACCAGCATGTCAGAGAGTAAGGGACTCAACAAGTGTTCAGCATGGACCCAAGGAAAGAGACCTGGTCTGAAGCACCATGCTGTGTAGTCACTCATCAGACATCCCTCCCAGGCTGGTGAAGTAGCCCTCACGAGTCCTCACTTTCCTCTTGTTCTGATTCTAAATTTGCCAATCTTAGAGCAAACTTAACTCCTCAAAGACCACAGTATTGGGAAAGTGGAAGCCCTGGTTATGGATGGGAGCCATCCAATCCTTGGCCTAGGGAGCATCTCCCTGCTGGAAGTGCATAGGTTTGGTTTACATCACTGTCGTCCTGCTTCTGGCTAATTCTGGAGCACCAATGCAATTGAGTTCCTCAAACTCAGCAAGGCTGGAGAACACTCACTGACCAGCAGCAAGATCACCAAGACTGGCTCATCCCAAGGCCTCCTGGTGGTCAGCAGGCAGGCCTGCAGGCAGCCTGGCTTCAGCACCACCCTTTTATATTCAGCACACAGTGACAGTGTTTCTAATTGCAACAATCTGGAAGCATTAGAAATGGTCAGGATTAAGCAAACTGGTAGAGATGGCCTGAGTTCACAGAAGATCCCCAGAGAGGAGCAGGTGAATGAGGTGCTATGTAGACAGGAAATTTTACTTTTATGACAACTGTGTAGCAGCATGAAAAGTGTCTGACATGGTGCTAAATAGAAAAAAAGTCAGAGCCTGAAAGGATAATGGCACATAATTAAACAACACTAACAAAGTATGTAGGCATCAGGATCAAGATTGGAAGACTGGAGATGTGAAAACAAAACCAGTTGATTATTATGTTCTGAGTGAAAATGTTTGAAATATTTTTAATGTTTGTATTAGTCCGTTTTTACTGTGATAATGCTGCATGACAAATAAGCCCCAAACTTCTAATGGCTTATAAAAACAAATACTTATTTCTTGCCATCTGGTTTGTAGGGTGATTGGAGGCCAGATGTGGATCAGCTTGGCTAGGCTGTACTCAAGACTTCAGGTTAGGTTCAGATCTGCTCCATGTATCCTCATTCTGAGACTCTGACTAAGGGCACCATGGTGACCTGGGGAATAACTTTCTCATTGCAGAGATCACAAGATCAAGAGAGGCAAGTGAAAACATGTTTGTCTCTTAAGGTATTGTCTTGGAACTGGAATGTGTCACTTCTGCCCACATTCCATTTGTCAAGGCAAGTCATATGACCAAGCCCAAAATAAGTGGGATGAGATGAACTCCACCTAGTGAAGCTGTTGAATTGTGTCCAACAAAATTCATATGTTGACATCCTAACCCCTAATACCTCCTAATGTGACCTCATTTGGAAATAGTTTCTTTACCGAAGCAATCAAGTTAAATGAGTTCATTAAGGTGGGCCCTAATCTAAAATGACTGGTGTCCTTATAAAATGGGAAATTTGGATGCAGAGACACAGACAGAGGGAAGACAACGTGAAGAGAAGGGGAGAAGATGGCCATTTATAAGCCAAGATCTCACTGACTAATTGCCCCGAGGAACTCAGAGGTGGGTTTGGAAGCATTTAACTGTTTAAGAAATGCAATCATTAATCACCCTGAACCAGACCAAGCCCCACCACAAGAGCTACACCTATGACATTTGCCTCATTTTTAATGCTAGGATCTCCTCTCTGGGAGGAGCTTAGGCCTTATTACCATGACCTGCAGTGTATGTGGAAGCGTGTTTTCCAACTGAGCCTTTTTGAATGTTCCTTCTCCATCTGAAATAAAAGGCCCCTGCTTTCCCATGTTCAGGGATACCACGACTTTGGAAATGATTCTGTGTGGCCTCCTATTTGCTGCAAATAAGTTCTACTTGTGTGACAACTTGTGTGACTACTATTTGTGTGTTACTTCTGGTCGAGAGTCTGATTGTAACTCACCAGAAGGCGAACCCACTTTTAGCTCAGTAACAAAGGATAGAGGGCTGGAACAGATGTGCCTCTCACAGCCTTCAGGAGGAACCAACCCTGCCAACAGGGAGGACTTCTAGCCTCCATAAATGTGAGAAAATAAATTTCTGTTGTTTAAGCTACCCTAGCAGACTAATACAGAAGCCATGGCAGGAGAAGGAAAGGAAGGAAGAATTAAGGATTACATAATGTAATCTATGACAAAGTTATTTCACTAATCATTTTAAATTTAAAATATAATAACATAGTGAAGAGCCCATTGAAAGTCCTTTTCTCAAGCCAGCCCTGATGGCCTAGCAGTGAAAGTTCAGTGTGCTCCGCTTCAGTGGCCTGAATTTGGTTCCCAGGTGCAGAACCCACCACTCGCCTGTCAGTAGCCATGCTGTGGCAGTGGCTCACACAGAAGAACCAGAAGAACTTATGACTACACACAACTATGTACTGGGGCTTTGGGGGTGGGGAAAGGAAGAAAAAAGCAGGAATATTGGCAACAGATGTTAGCTTAGGGTGAATCTTCCCCTGCAAAAACAGAAAGAAAGTCCTTTTCTCACTAGCAATAAGTCTATAATGATAATGATAATACCAACAATAACAGCAACAATGAAATAATGAAAATGCAAGCTCTACCACATCCCAGGCACTGTTCTAAGCTCCTTCCATATATAAACTAATTTAATCCTCAAAAGAAGATAGTATCCATTGTTATCTTCAACTTAAAAATGAAGGAACTAAGGCCCAGAGAGGTTAAGCCACTTGCCTAAGCTCACAGAGCATAGTGGTAGAGTTGGGATATAGCCCAAGAGAGTTGTGTTTCCAGAGCCTCAGCCCCTAACCACTCTGCTGTATGCCCTCCTTCACACTCAAGACTGTATTTTCTTCCCCTTCAGGGCTCCCCAATATATTTGAATGATCTGTCCACATCAGGCAGGTAATTTTTATTTCTTATCACAGCCAACAATCGTACATGATCTAGCCCCTGCCTACCTCCTTGACCTCATCTCAAATCACTCTCTCCTTCACTCCAGCCACACTGCCCTTCTTCTGGTTTCTGAGCATACCAAGCTTGTCCCTGCGTTTTTGCATTTGCTCTTCCTTTTGCCTGAAATACGCTCCTCTAGATCTTTGCCTGGATAGACTTTCTCGTTACTCAAGTCTGAGATTAAATGTGATGTTCCCCAGAAAAGTTTCCTCCTACCACCCCCCAAAAGCAGCTCACTCCCACCTCAGCCACTCTCTCTCATCACATTGTTTCAATTTTATTCTCACCTCTCATCAATATCTGAAATGATTTCTAAAAGTTTGTCTGTTTTCTTGTTCGTTGTCTATCTCCCTCTCTCTGGGACGTAAACCCTATGAAAGAATGGACTTTGTTTATCTTGTTCGTGACATATTCTCAGTACAGAGGATGGTTCATGGCACAGAATAGGCGCTCAATAAATATTTGTTGAGTAAATGAATAAAGTTCTAACTCTGCCATGACATTAAGTAGACTTTCCAGAAGCACTCAGTCTCCAGGTCTCCCTCTGTCTTCTAGACAGTACAAGGAGATCTGTAGACATATAATCCACATAGAAGCAGAATGATGCTACTGAAGCTAAATTTTATTTCCAAGCAAACACAGTCTTTGAGTCTTAGTCATTGTGGTTGGAGGCAAGTGAAGTCAGCCATTCCATCCGAGAAGACAGGTCAGAGGGAAAATAGTCACATAAGATGCATGAAGAACAGACACCAAAAGTTGAGTTTCCACTGCTTTGGCTTCACAATGATAATTTACTGTATTGGATGAGGTTGGATAAATCTGAGCCTATCTAGAGAAGATGCTACCTCAGTTGTATGGGTTTGGGTTAGATTTGGGCAGCGGAGCCATCTGGAGAGGTTTAGGGCTCAGTGCCAAGGTTCTGATCTCTACTCGGCTACAAGCGCCTCATTGCTCTGTCACCTCTGCTTCGTGGGCTGGATGTCGGTCCTCTTGAAATTTTGTGGGAGGAATTGAACTCTGAGCTGGTTTCTATTTTCTCATGAAGCCATCTAGGGGACTGCGGTGAGGGGATAAATCACCAAACGTCTGAAGCGTAGCTTTAACCACAGTCCAAAGTGTCTGGACTGACTACAAGACATGTCAGACTGAGTCCTGAGACTGTGGTGGCTGATGATCTGGCCGCCAGCAGGCAGCCCCAGGCAGATGAGAGATGCTGCTTCCTCTCTGCGGAGGCAGAGATTTGGTGGGCGAGGTGAGACTGTCGTATCTACAGTGTCAGACCCTGCCTGTTTTGGAGTGACTTCTTAGACAAGAAAGTCACTAGTGATTTAGACTTTCAGGGTATCTTTCCTCAAAGAACTCAAGACTCTTAACAGAATTTGATAAGCATTGAGGTTTGATCTTCATGGAATACTAGAACTTGATGATTTGAAGATTACTTAACTTTCTGCAGAGAATAGATTCAGCTACTTTTGATGATGGCCAGGATGGGGGGAAGGAAAGGGAGGAGTTTTGGGTCCCCAATCTCTGTCATTGTGGAAGGCTGCCAGGAGAAGAGGCTTGGGAATCAATGACTGATGCCCCAGTCTGAAGAAACTCACTCAAGATAGTTGAAGTTCAAAAGAGGAAAATTTAAAGAAGGATAAAGTTTACCATTCTCTAAGGAAGGCTACTGACATTAGCAGACATTCGTCTCTGTTTCTATATATGAACGCTCATTTAAAAATTTTTAAATTACAATTTTATGTGCTTAAAACCTTTTATTGAAGTATAATATATATATTTACAGAAAAGTGCATGTATCCCAAGTGAATATAGCTTGATGAATTTTTGCAAACTAAACACACCTATGTAACCAGCACCAGATCAAGAAACAGAATTGCCAGCATCTCAGAAGGTCCACTCTCTCCTTTCCACTCACTGTCCCACAACACCAATGCAAGGGAAGCCAGCAAGTAGATGCTGAATGCTTCAAAGTCATCTCATCTCAAGATAAATATGTTCTCCTCCTCCTAGTTCTACTGCTACTTACTGTATTTACTTTTAATTACATTTACTATTAGACCTCTATATGATAATAAGTAATATAACTCAACTGGAATCTCACCTACTGCTCAAATTCTGCTGAATTAACAAATTTACCCCTTTCTACTGCTAATAATAAAAACGGTTAAGACTTCCACAGTGTTACCACAGGGCAAGCATTGTTCTGATTACTGTACATGAATTGACTCATTTAATCTTCACAGTAGCCTGAGGTAGTGTTTTTTATTATTATCTTCATTTTACAGCCATGAACTTCAAATGTGCCCTTATTGTTGCTGCCAACCACACAATAGTTCCTAGTTATTTACTTTCCTACACAATGATTTCATAGCCTTTCCTCTCTCCTGAAACCTCCAATTCCACCCCTTCTGTCCTTACCCTTAGCCGATGACCTTGTTTCCAACTTCACAATCAAAGAAGAGCTGCCATGAACTCCCAACACTGCATCTGTCTACCAACCTGCCAGCGTCTGCCTTTCTGCCTGATAATATAGAAGAATTATCTATACTTGTCTAGAAAAAAAATCTCTCTGTTTATACAGGAATTTCCAATCATTCCTCTCTACTCAAGGACCTCACCCTAACCATTTGTCTCTTCTCCTCTGTATCATTATTTTTCACTATCTTATGGATCACTCCCATTCATACAAATATGCTGTTATTCTCCCACTAAAAAAATTTCTGGGGGCCAGCCCGGTGGTGCAGCAGTTAAGTTTGCGTGTTCCACTTTGGTGGCCTGGGGTTCACCACTTTGGATCCTGGGTGTGGACCTACTCATCACTCATCAAGCCACGCTGAGGCAGAGTCTCACATAGAGCAATTAGAGGATGCACAACTAAGACATACAACTATCTACTGGGGTCATGGGGGAAAAAAAGCAAAAAAGGAGGAAGATTGGCAACAGATGTCAGCTCAGGGCCAATCTTCCTCAAACAAAAAATTTCTTTAGATTATATTTTCTTTGTTTCTCTCTGCAGCAAAATTTGAAAGATTTTTCTAAACTCATAGTATCTAACTCGTCTTCACCCATTCTCTCTTAAACCACTCCAACCAGGATTTTGCCCCACCACTAAACTAAAACGGTGCTTGTCAGGGACAACAAGGACTTCTGTGTTGCTAAATCCAATACTTGACTCTCAGTCTCTTTCTTGAGCCATCAGCAGCATTGGGCACTGTTGATGATTCCCTCCTCCTTGCTACTCTTTCTACACTTGGATTCCAGGCCACCCCACTCTTCCGGTTTTCTTCCCATCTCACTGCTGCTTTTCATGCTCCTTTGCTGGTTCCACCGCTTCTCTCTAACCTAACATTGGAGTTCCTTAGGGATCCATCTTTGATCCTTTCCTCTATCTACAATCACCTTCTTGGTGATCTCATCCAGGCTCATATTTTTAAACATCACCTATATGCCAGTGACTCACGAATGTGTATACCCAGACCACACGTCTCTCAAAAACTCCAGACACATATACACCAAGGCCTTCTCAACGTCAACACTTGGATGTCTAACAGACGCCTTAAACTTCACATGTGTGAAACTCACTTTCTGAAGCTATGCCAGTACTATCTGGTCACACTTGTCTTGTGACTGTGAGGAGAGTCAATGCTGCTGTCCTGAAGAAGAGTAGAAGATGAAAGAGTCAGTGTTCTTGAAGACATTGTTGGACCATTCATTTCTAGTAACTGACCTGTGGCTGCTCTGATTATAGACTTCTTGTTGCGTAAGATCCTAAATTATTTTTTGAGTTGGGTTTTTTGTTATTTGTGCTCAAAATCGGCCTTATTAATTATATAACCCAAACTGGAGGGCAATTTAATGGAGATCTCAATATTTTTTTCCTGATTTTCTTCCTTAATCTGTTCCTCTCAAGAGACTAAAGACGATGCAAATACTATAATGATAGGAATATTTAAACAAATTATCTGTAGGAGGCAACCTGAGATTCCCTAGGGACACTTCTTTCTTGTTTAGGGAAGATACCCTTTCCTTTGTTTCCTTCACTAACAAAATGCTGCCACTTAATGTGACCAGTTCATGTCAAGGGTATGGCTAATGTATTGGGTATGTAATGAGGCTGGTGTCATCCTGGAGTGGATGAATATATGAATTGGATTTATTCTAAACTCAATTTTCAAATACTCCTAGTTTCTAGAGTGAGTGGGACAAGTTCTAAGTATCAAAGTTAGGGGTTAAGTTCTAAGAATGGGGCCTGGTGACATGATTCAGGAATATAGAGTAGCCACCAGCTTTAGAAAAAAACATTGCTAAGGGACTATAATATGAAAAATAGTCCAAGACAGCAGTGAGGGTATAGGAAACTTGAGTTTGACACCTGGACCCTGGTATAAGTTTTCTGGAAGCAGTTTGGCAATGTGATCAAAGTCCTTAACAATGTTCATATCTTTTAACTCAGTAATTTCACTTTATCAGAATCTAGAACAAGGAAATAACCCTAATGAAGGGGAATGACATCATATTCACCCCCATTCTCTTTGGTTCCACTCCTCTTGGATGCTCAGCTAGAACCATTCTCAGCTAATTTGATAGCGCTTGTTACAAGACTAGCTGAACACAAAGGTGAGAGGGTCTTAGGAAGTCAATAGGAAGAATATGCATTTCTCATTTGAGTCTACATTCTGTGGTCTTGGGAAAAAAATGATTGGTTGCTGTGGTGAGGTGTGCTTTCCACTAGGTAAATCAGAGGAAGCTGGCTGGAGCTTTTGTCACCAGAAAGGCTGAGTGGATTGTGAGCATTCTATTCCACAAAGTCACAAGACCAGAACCCTCCCAATCACACTTTAGAGCCCGTGACTCTTGACCATAGCAAACCTCTGTTAACATCTGGCCAAAGCTGAGGTACTAGGGTTTAGAAGACACAAGAAGAGACTGAGGGCTGGGAGGTGGAGTGTGGGTGGGTGCGAGAGACAGGACACCCTTTTTCTCCAAGCAGCCTTCTCAGTCATGCTACTTTATGACTCCAGGGTCCCTGAATCGTCCTCTGTGCACCTTCCTCACAACTTAACTGGAATATCCGTGTGCCCAAATAGGTTCCTACCTCATCCTCTCAGTTATCTCTCAACTTCCTGGAAATGTGTGGGAAGTTCTTACCACGTGCATGCAAAACATTAGAGCTCTCACAAGCCTTAAGGAAATTTGGAATTTTAGGATCTCTTCCTCGATGTCACTTTCCATCTCCTGCCTGGGATTCTCACTGGTAGAATAACACAAAGTTAGAGATTGGAATTGACTGAGGTGAGCATTGAATTAAAGAGGGGCAAGTGGAAACATCTGGGAGATCTAAGAACTTTGGCTCAGAAGGCACACGGAATAAAAAAAGGACTGGTTGATTCCAGTTAAGAAAGAGGAACTACTAATGTTTCAAGAAGGGCATCTTTCCCTGCTAGTCCCCAGAGGAGGTATGTGGAAGACACTGGACGTCTGTGCATTGGACAGAACTTCCAAACCAGCCCACTCACCCTTTTTGGCCACATTCTCCAGACTCTCCCACGTGGTAATACAGTAGACATGAGGGCCACCACAAAACCATGCTAGTCAGGGCTGTAACATCCCTCTCAAAGATCTCAGGTTTCTGCTGGGAATCGGAAAATTCCTAAGTGATAGGAATCCTTCTTTCCCTGCCCTGGCCAACTTCTCCATCCACCACAGAATCCACAACTTGGTATATACAACAGCTCCAGAATTTTCTCCCTAGTATGTTCTACCCCACAAATTTAACTCACATGTGTTCTCTGTAGGATTGTCAGTGAGTCCAAAAAAATAGGGTTTGAAGAAAAGTATGTGGAGCTGCAATAAATTGCCCTCAGAATTTGGAGACAAAGTCAGAAAAAGAGAAGACTCTCAGACAGGAACTAGTACAGATCAATAAAGGTGGAGGAAAGTGGCCTCTTCAGAAGACTTCAGACGGATGGAGGACGTAGCCTCATCAGTTTATAGACTTTCAGAGTTAGAAGGAATAAAGTATGTGAAAGTGCCTGAGTAGCATCTGGCACATCACAGGTACTCAACAAACAGTAGCATTTTTCCGGTCTCTTTTAGTCCAAAATGCATCTGAGGTATAAATCATTTTGGACCTCTCTGCTAGAATCTTCTTGTCTTATAGTGAACACACACCTATTTCTCTCATTATCTTATATCTATTCCTGGAGACTTTACAGAGTACACCTTATCTCTTTTTCCATGACATACTTTAAAACATTTGAAGGCAGCCATTTTGTTTCCCAAATATTCCCTTCAATATAAAAGTCCCTGAGGTCCTCAACCATTCTGTTTTATGACCTGATTTTGAGGCCTGCATCATCCTGTTCACTCCCTCTGAATATACTTTTGTTTGTCTCTGTTCTTCCTGAAAGGTGACCATGAATTGGGCACTATACTGTGGTGGGGTGTTAAGCAACACAGACAAGACAGGGCTATCACATTTTCTCATTGTTATTTGCCCAAGCTGGCATAAAATTTGTTTCACTGTCTAGTTTGTTTTCAGAAACTATGTCACTATGATAACTCATACTATCTTGCTATCCGTGAAAATCTTCACAGATTTTTAAACCATTTTTTCCCATGGATAAGTGGAGATTGCTAATTGTTCACTGAAAGCTGTTTTCCTCCTCTTCCGTTGTAATTAGATACATGGCTACTCAACTAGAGATTACATTTTCCAGCCTCCTTTGCAGGTAGGTGTGGTCATGTGACTACCTTCTTGACAGTTGAATGTAAGTGGAAATGATGCATTCAACTTCCAAGTTTTGGCCTTTAAATATTGCCTATGTGCTTCTCCATGCATCTTTCCTCTTCCAAAAGCTGGAACCTGAACAGGCCTGTGACCAGGCTGCAAACATGCAGATGAAGACTGTACTCCAGGGGTTGGTGGAACCACAAGATGAAGGAGACTGAGGCCCTGAATGATCAGTGGAGCAGAGACTTGGTCAACCATGACCTTTAACACTGAGATTTGCATTAGTCAGCTATTGACATAATAATGTTTTATAACAAACTACCTCAAAATATCAGTGGCTTACAATAAAAATTTTTATTCTCAGGACCATGGATCTGCTGGTCAACTGTGGTTTGGCTGATCTAGGCTGGGTGCCTCTCTAGGCTCTGCTCCAGATGTCTCTTATCCTTACTCGACCAGTGGCTACTGAGAGCATAGTCTTCTCTGGCAGACCATTGGAGTAAAAGAGGATGAGCAGAAACATGTGATATCTATGAGTGAATAGATTGTAGTATTCATTTCATTTTTTGCAGCCCTCTAGCACCTCATTACTTGCTGTGGTTCCTTAAAAATTCTCAAATACAGTCTAGCAGTCTCATTCTTCTCAGGAATTTGGGACATATTTCAGCAGACATAGCTCATTTTAGAGTATCCAGGAGATCTTCTATAATTTCTTCACCAATTTGATCTTAATATTTCAGTATTACAACTCCAAAGTCACAGGAGAGAATCTGATTGGGCCAGACCAACAAATGGCTTGATTTCCTCTAGGTCAGGTGTCTACTCTGTTCCAGTCATCTGTGGTCAAGGAGACAGGATCTTGAAATAAAAACATGACAACCTAAACTCATTTCTTTGGCAGAGTCTGTGGATGAGAGGCAATTTCAAAGAAAAGGATGGGGCTAGATGCACCCCCAATCACATTGAATTTCTGGAATGACAAAGTCATAGACCAGATATTGGGTCATGCATCCTTACCTAAGCACTGACAAGTGGGGAGACTCAGCCTGCACAGCTGCCCTGCTCTCTTGGGGTATATTGTTACACGGGTGGCCTTCAATGAACCACACCTCCTGGAGTTCCCACCCTTGTGTACTGCCCTCCCACACTGCCTCTGGACTTGACCAAGGGACTTGCTTTGGTCATTGAGACATTAGCAAAGTGATGCCAACAGAGGCTTGATAAATGAATTCACATTGCCATGTGAATTGGAAGCCAACTGCCATGCTATATAGAAGCTTGGGCTAAACTACTGAATGGTGAGAGGTCCTAGAGGATGAGAGGCCATCTTGGATGTCCCTGACCCAGCCACACTCCCAGCTTACTATAGCCCAGGAGTGACCTCAGCTATACCATGTGGAACAGAAGAATCACTCAGCTGATACTAGTCAGTCACAGAATAATGAAAAATAATAAATTGCTGTTGTTGTAAGTTACTGTTTTGGAGTGGTTTATAAGGCTGTAAAAGATAACTGAAACATGTCCCTTCTCTAAAATTTCCTTGGCTACAAAACTCATCTGGAAATCCAGATAGCTGACCCAGGACCCTTGGAGGAATTTTCTGGCACTGGAAATGTAGCCAAAGGGCCCTGGAAATGGAATTTGGAGATATCTTTGTTCTCTACGGTCCTCCTGAAAATTAAGAATATTTTACCCACAAATCCTGAAAAGAGAAAGAAATTCTTAAACTATGAGGCATAAAATTGTTCAACTAACTAGCTAGATAGTGCCCCACACTCCTCTCTTACATATTTTGTTTCTTCCTCAATAAATATATCAACTTTAAGAGAAGGCCATAGATTTTTTTGGTCCTCCTGAGACACCGAGAGAAAACTCCCTTTGAATGCCTCATGTTCTATTGCCCAGTCTCCTGTGAGGTGGCCCAATATATGATGGGTTGTATGTCCCAAGTACTAAAGGGGAAATTTTCCTAGCTAACGCCAGAGAAAGCTACCCAGAGAGGTAAAAATCACCATCTTCTGAGGTCAATAAAAATAGTACTGGGTATAACATCTCAAGAGTATTTTGGGTTTGTCCCTGGCTGAACCTGACTCCCTAGTACCCCAGTTGCTTACTGATTCCATGACACCAATTCAGGATGTATGGTTCCAAGTATTGTTAAATGTACCGAGAGATTTATATTCCCGACCACCAAGACCAGAATTTACTATCTTTTCTCTTTGAACATACGTCACTGAGCAAGCCCTGAACATTGCCCAGAACCAAATTTTCTTTCATTCATTAAACAAATATTTTATTGGGTGGCTACCCTGTCTGGATATTCAGCAGGGATCGATACAGGGGCCTAGCGGATGCCTTGTTTGAGGCTGGCCAGCGTGCATTCTCCCCGTTGGAAGAGCAAACCAAGTAAGTCTCTTTTTTTTGAGAATGGGAGATTACTTCTTTCTTTTGGATCCAGTCTAATGAGGCTTCTCTCCCTCCCCAAGCCAGGGGTGAGTCCACGATCCAAGCCAGGCCAATTAAATGTTCTCACTCTGGATTTTAAATCAAAACAGTTTAATAAAGAGACTGAAAACAAGTTGGCATTTGGGGATCTCACACCCCAGTCAGGCTGTTTTCACTAGAACATTTCCTGTCATTTTAGCTCCTACTTTTAGAGTTGCCTTTTCCTGCCTGTTTCCAAGCCCTGTTCTGTGGCCTGACTATTAACTCCAGATGTCCTTCCAACAAACTCCCTTTTTCTTAGATTAGCCAGACTGATTTCTGTTGCTTTCATCCCCAACACCCTGACTGTTATAAGAAATGAATGAAACAAACCTAATCCCAGCTTTCAGAGCCTGTTGATTTGGTGGGGAAGACACATACTAAACAAATGTAAAAATATGTATTACAAATAGTTGTGAAATAAGTGAACAGGGTGCTGGGAAAGAGAATAATAGGATGATCTAACTGAGACCATGGGGTCATTGAAGGCTGCAGCTGAGATCTGAAGGATGAGCAGGCTTGGAGAGACAAAGAGTGGAGGGAAAGGGCCTTGATGGGAGAGGGCAGAGAACAAACAAAGACTCTGATGTAGGGAGAAGTCTATTGCATTCCAGGAAGGAATGGAGGCTGGTGTCCTTGGGAGGAGTGGCGTGAGCTGAGGCTGGAGAAATGGGCTTGGTCTCAACCATGCACCGTGTTGTAGGTTATGGACAGAACTTAAATTTGATTTCAAGACAATAGGAAGAAACTATTGGAATGTTCTAAGTCTGTGAATGACATGACCTGATTCGATTTTTAAACAACCCCTCTGGCTTCTGTATAAAGAGCTGGCTTGGAAGGCAGGAGGTAGGGAGTTATTGAGTGGTCTGGGAGGGAGATGATGCGGTTTGGGCCAGATGGTAACAAGCAAAGTCCTACTGGGATTTATACGCACTTGTATGCAGAACCTCCCGCTCCAGAGTATGGCTGCCTGTGAGCAAGGATGGAGCCCTGCTCATTTCCACATCCCCAGAAGTACCTAAATAGTTTGTGCTTCTGTAGAATTTCACAATTTACAAGGTGCTTCTTTGTCCAAATCTCACTCGATCTTTGCAGGAACCCTACAGCTTGTTGAAAATAAAGTAAATAAGGCCCGAAGGGAAAGGTTAAGTGGCCAAGGCACACAATTGATAACAACCAAGCCAGGACTCAGATCCTACTCCTCCTCATTATGGCTTGCTGCCCCTTGCTCAGAGTCTAACCTATAAATTGTAGAATCCTCAGAAATGTTTGCAGATCTGAACATGAACTGAGATCTTCTCCACTGCCCTTTGGAGGCCATTCCTTGCCCAACTGAACCTGGACTCTGTAAGACAGTCTTAGAACTTCATTTGCCTCCATCTCCATCACTCACCTGTGGCTTATGTCACCACTCACCACTGTCAGGCTTTGCCCAGCAAACGTTGAGTACTCTTTGGCCAAGTCGTACATTCCCATCACCCTTTATCTCATTCTGCCTGAATCTCCTTCAGTGTTCTTTGAATCATTTCTGTTGTCCTTCCCTGGAATGCCTACTTCCCTTTGCCTGGATTAATGTCTAGACTGGAAGCATCAGCATCACTTGGCAACTTGTTAGAATGTAAGTTCTCAGGCCCCACCCTAGACCTTTTGAATGAGGAACTGTGGGGGTGGCCCAGCCATCTGCGCTTTAACAGGCCTGCCAGGTGATTTTGATGCATGCCAAAGTTTGAGAACCACTAGACAAAATCTTTCCAGGAACAGCCCCCGAAGCTGCAGACAGCTGAGCTCAGTGAGGGATGTGTTTTCTGTAAACCCAAGTCAGGGGCTGAAGTCACTGATGGATGCTACCCAAGCTCTGGGCCCACATAAGCCCACATGGCTGAAAGGTGATGACAGCTCCAGGCTGAAGAACCTAATGAAGCTCTAAGGGGTCTTTGTGGGTCTGTTCTCTGCTGCTTTTTAACCCATTGCTTCTGTGGACTACCCCAGATCTTCAAGGAGGAAGACTGGAAGAGGGTAAAGAAGGGAAGTTGTCCAGCCCTTCTTGCCTTCACCCTTTGCACTCATGCCTCCTCTGTCCACCAAACATTCGCCAAGCACCCACAAGTGCCTGGGACTGTGATAGGCTCAGGGAATACAGATTAGAGCCTTCTTGGAGACAGGGATCAGTCAGGTAGATAGATGATTACAGGTAACACTAAGTACCCTAGTAGGGGTGTATATTAGTCTGCTTGGGCTGCTGTAACAAAATACCACAAACTAGGTGACTTAAACAACAGAAATTTATTTTCTCACAGTTCTGGAGGCTGGAAGTTTGAGATCAAGGTGTCGGCAGGGTTGGTTTCTTGCAAGGCCTCTCTCCTTGGCTTGCAGATGGCTGCCTTCTCACTGTGTCCTCTCCACGTGGTCTTGTCCATGCATGTGCATCCCTAGTGTCTCTTCTTGTGTTCTAATCTCTTCTTACAAGGGCATCTGTCAGATTGGCTTAGGGCCCAACCATATGACCTCATTTAGCCTTAATTACCTCTTCAAAGGCCCCATCTCCAAATACAGTCACATTCTGAGGTGTTGGGGGTTGGGGCTTCAACATATGAATTTATGGGGGGACAGCCCTTGACACAGTGTGATCAGAATTCTCCTCAGTGGAGTAGGGAGCAACTGCATGAGGTGGTCAGAGAGGATTTCCTAAAGAAGGTGATTTTTAAGCTTAGTCCTAAAATACATTTCCAAGTGGACAGGGATTTGGGAGTGAATTCTGCACAGAGCATAGTTGCCTTGAAAAGACAGGGAAGTGGGGCCACTCTGATGAGCTTGGAGATAGGAAATATTTCAGTGTGGCTAGTGTGTGGTCCATGATGTTGTTTCTTGCTGCCCAGGTCAGGGGAGGCAAGGGGCCCAGTCCAGAATCCCCAGTAGCCTTGGCTAATGCATCAGTTGTGTTCTTTGGTTACAGGTAGCAGAAACTGACTCAAGTTAGCATAAGCCAAAATGGAATTTAAAGGAAGGATATTAGGGAACCCAGAGAATTGTTAGGAAGGCAGAAGAACTAGGCACAGAAATGGTGCTCCAGGGACCATGCATCAGGAACTGCTTAACTACCCTGGCAGGGTAATCTCATTGGGATGAACAAGCTCTGACTGTTTTCTCTGCCCTTGACATGCTCCACTCAAGATTCAAGATCCCATTTAAAAAACTGACAATGCCAAGTGTTGGTGACGATGTGGAGCAACTAGAACTATCTTACAATGCTTATGGGAAAGTGCATTGGTAAACTGGTACCAAAACTTTAGAAAGCTGTTTCACAGTATCTACTAAAGGTAAACATACTTATATACCCCATGACTCAGCAATTCCATACTTCCAAATATAAGAACTTTTGGTGACACTTGAAGAAATTAGATTGTATCAAGTTCTTGTGCTAAGTACTTGCTTTTCCTTTAGCATCATCTCATCCCAGTGATCTTCCATGTAATCAGGAGGTGTGCCAGTAAATACACAGGGTTTTTGTTTGTTGTGAGCCATCTCTTCTCCATAGCCGGTTGTACCCTGAGTGTATCACCCAAATCACTCAACTCCACATGCTAACAGTTTTCATGGAACAGTGGGTATGCTCATCACAGAAACATAATAATTGTAAATGTTTCACATGGATAAAAACTTGGCAGCATCACCTGAGGGAGTCTCTGTACACCACTGTGCCTTGGGCAGGGGTTGAAGACCACCGAGCTTGTCCTTGTATCCAGCAGGGGCTAAGCACATATTATAAAATGGTATTTGTGGAATTGAAGGGACTCCCCTTGGATTTGCTTGGAGCAGGCTCTGCATGACTTCTCTTATGGGTCTGATTCCAGGCTGGGTAACTCAACCACTGCTCTGATGACTGCTCTGCTCAAATGAACAATAATGGTCAACTGAACACTTTGTTCAATGGAAAAATGATGTTCCGTTTGCCTCTTCTGACTTCTTGGCCAATTTTTCCAGCCTTTAAACCGAGATCTGGAGCAGTTGTCTTGTACGTGCCCTTCACAGGACTTCCCCATCATGCTCATTTTTGGAGTGGCTGGACAGAGCAGCATGCCCACCGTTGGTTTAGACCAATATACACTTGATTCTTGTTATTTGTGGTAGTATGTTCTACAAAGGTATCAGGAACACTGCATTAGTGAATACTGAAACAGCACTCCTAGAGGAAATACACGCACGCGCGCGCGCACACACACACACACACACACACACACACACACACCCCTCACATAGATTAGAATCCCAAATCTTAAAAACAACTTATCCTGGTAGAGTCTATGTTCTTTATTTTACAAAAGAGAAAACAAGTTTCAGAAGTGTTTAGTGACTTGCCTGAGGCTGCCCCACTAACAGGTACCAGAGCTGGGATTCAAACTCTGTTCATCTGGTCCCAGAGTCTGAGTTTCTTGCACTACACTGCGCTGCCCCCTTACTGGGTCCAGCCTCTGGTCATCTCTGTACGAGAGCCAGAACAAGAGGGCAGAACTCCGCCTTGGTTGACAGTAGCTGGGAATGTGCGCATCGGGCAACTCAAATTTTTCTCCCCTCTGCACACGTCAGCAAATGACTATAAAAGCACTGTAAGTATTTAATTTGGGGGTTACAAATAAATTTTAGCAAGTAGGCGCTATTTGCAGATACAGAATCTGCAAATAATGAGGATCGACGGTATCTTGTTCATATTCTTCACGAGAACTTAAATCTTCTATGCCATCTTTCCATCCCTGCCTTCTCTCCCCACAGTATGCTATGTCCTCAGGACTTCAAACTTTTCATTAGTCATTCATTTTTATTAGTGATTTCCAAAAAATGTCATCGAAATGTACATCTACGACAACCTTAAAGAGACAGACAGATGTGTGTGTGGACATATGAGGCCACATTTGACCTTAAGGGGCCCAGCTAGTACCATCCCTCCTGACTTTGTGAGGACCTTGAGGGCGTGCCAGACCATGCGAATGTCTGTGGCCTATATTATTTGGTCTTCAGAATAAATAGGGAAAATGAGGTACCAATTTTAGGCAAGGGAATTAGGCTGCATGAAAACATAAGGGGCTGAATGAGGGTAATCTGCCTGGAATGGACAGAATATTCTGCTAAAGTAGAGTAATTATTGTGGGATTTGGGGAAACAAAAGAATGTCCAAGCACTTGTATCTTGATAAATTGTACAATAATTCTCAAACCATTATCCCCTGCCCTGTCCTTTCTATTCCAATTTCTTTTCACAATGGAATAGTAATTTTTTTCTATGTTATGGGAATTAAAAATGTCTTTTTTGCCGCAGTATCTTTTTGACCTAGTCAGAAGTCACAATACTGTTGACTACACATGTAGCCCTATCCAGTGTGGGAGGGGACTACACAAGAGCATGAAAACCAGAAGGCAAGAATCATTGAGGTCATCTTGGAGACTAGCTACCACAATTGCTACCCTGAGTTACTCCTGTGCACAAGGACTGTCCCTGGTTCCTTATTGCCTGGCTTTATGGCACCAGTGCAGAACCCAACTGAACCCCTTTCATCAATTTCGGTTCTCTAAACCCCACTTCAGAAGCTCTGGGCCTTGTGAGGTTTTCAGCCTGCTGCTCCTCACACACATGTCATCCCACCTTTGCCTCTGCCATTCCCACCAGCCTGAAGCATCCTTCCTCCTCATCTTCACCAAGCCAAGATAGTCTTCCTCTGGAGAGAGCCTGAACAGGGTGTAGGGACCTCTGCAAGCCTTCTGGGAGAGAACTTATCTTAACGGAAGAGGGAGCTAGGTTCCTAGACTTGTTCCAGTGATGAACCTGAGAGGTCTAAAGAGAGAGACGACTCAGAACCATTGCGCGGGATGGGGAGAAGGAGGCTGCCGTCATTCAAATTTGCCCTCAGCCAAGTCCCTTGGGGGTTTATATCTGAGTCCTGAAGGAGGCTGAGAAGCCGGGAGCAAGGAAACACAAGAGCTGCTCTCACCACCTATGCTGTGACTCACAAGGATACAAGCCACGTGGAGTTGGTGTTCACGTAGCAAAGTGTGATTCTCAGGGCATTGGAGTCACCAGCAAGGACGGCCCAGCCCAGTATGCACACCCTGAAAATATCTTCACAGGCACCGTGGACATCACCAAACAGAGGCAGAGCAGGACTGGGGAACATGGTGGCCTCCACACAGTGGCCAAGAGGTCTTGTCTGAGGGCACATCCGAGACATCCTCTGGGGCTCCCAGCAGCGATTGCCTTGCAGGAGGCTGGAAGTCCTGAGAGAGAGAGCTGGATAAGTGTGGATTTTCATTATTAATGTGACTCCACTTGTCCTCCCCAGAGGAGCCCAGGCTACAATTTCTCCTGCTGAGGCTGACGGAGTGAGTTCAAGCTCCTCCCCTTTTTAGAGCTTCTGGAGGTTTGAGAAGAACAAGTGAATTGTGAATGAGCCCCTGCTCATTTAATTTCAGTAAACACAGAAACTCATCCCCTGCATCCTCCAAGCAAAACCCCTCAGAGGGGGTCCCTGTGTTGATGCCTGGGAGGAAGGGTTGTTCCCAACCAAGGGAAAAGGAGTTCTTTCTCACAGGAAGGGATAAAAAGGAATGGAGGTGGGGACCAACTGTACCTTAGCCTCTGTAAGCAAGGGTGGAAAACAGGAGGTGTGGCATTTCTTTGTATCATAGAGGGTAGAATCAGTGTCTTAATTTATCATCTATGATAACCACTATAAGCAGCCATTGACTGAGCTGGGCCACAAAGAGTCCTTCGCTCCCAAGAGATTTTAATCTCATAGGAAAACCTCTCAAAGCAGCATTTGCTGAGTGAGAGCCAAGGAGAGGTGGTGGAGGTGGGGAAGGAAGAGCTGGGGCCTCAGACAGTAAAGGTGGTAGAATTCCCAAGAGGGAGACATCTCTGGATTCAGGAGTCCTTGAGCGGAGGGGCACGAGGACTGGGTTTTCAGGGCCAGTTTGGCAAGTGGGATTTAACGGGGTGGAGGCGTGTGGAAAGGGGGAAGGGAAAGACATTTTGGGCCCGATGGGCAAAGGCACAGAAGTTTCCATTTTCAGCCCAAATCCAGTTCATAAAATCTCTACTGGTGCCTGAGAGATATTCAGTCAATTCCTTTCATTCGCTGTGAACGTGCAAATACTAGGTCCAGCTCAGGGTGAAAACTGTGTATTTCTCCCCCACCCCACAACTTTGTTTCCATTTAACTCATCCGCACACCAATCAATGACAATTATGCTTTCAGGCCACTCACATATTTTAACCAGCCGACTGTAGTGGCAAATAGAATAAATCTCCTCTGTGGCAGCTAAATATGGATTTTCTTCTGCAGAAATCTTGTCCCTTTGAGTCATGAAGCTGCAGATGTGAAGTTTCCTCTGGCAGATCTGCTAGTCCCTGCCAGGAACGGGTCATAAACTAGCCCAGAAAGAACGTGTTCTTCAGACATCGTGGAACAGCGCGCAGCCATATAGAAACTCCAGACTTAGTGGGTGGCAAATGGAGACACGCTAGACGGTAGCGGGAGGGAGGTTTGGGACGACAGAAAGGCCCAGGCGTTGGGAAGTGATATCCATGTTCACGAGTCCCCGATTTTCCAAAGGAAAGAGGACTTGGTGCTGTGAGCGTGTGTGGGATTTCTTGGTGTTGTGTCTTGCCTCGTCTTTACTCTTCCTCAACAGGCCAGGGTGTGCTGGGCCTTCTCTAAACGGCACAAGGTCCAGGGCAATCCCCTCTGTGTGCACCCACACTGGTGTGAAGTGCACATTAAGGATGAAGCAGTCACACCCACCTTTGCCAAGGGAAAAGTGGAGAAGGAATGTGGTTATAGGCTCATGGTGTGCATGCGAGACTTTTCTACCATCAGCCTCTTGGGAACTTTATTTTCCTTGACTTCAATGTTTCCCTGAGTGAGTGCCTAGTCATAGCAACTGAGGCCAAGGAGCCCACCTCAATCCACTGGACATGAGTCTGGGTGTCAGCCGTCCCTGCCAGAGAGATTTCTCATTTTGGGTTCTGGGAGCCCGTGGATGAGCCTCCACAGTCCCCACGATGCCTCGTTGGTCTGAAATGGCTCTGCCAATGTGGGGTGCAGGAGGGCTCAGCACATGTGTTAAAACACGTGTGGGAGTGAGGGAGGGAACCACCCACCTGCTGCCTCCCAGCTGGCTTGGCCTCATTCCGTCTTCCGAGCCCAAAGACACCTGAGTGACATGGTTCCGCAGCTAGATGGTTCTGCCTCCTTCCAGCAGCCTGGAGCTCCAAGCGAAGATGATTTGGCCTGAATGAAATAATTTTGTTGGATACAATTTAGACTCTTAAAAATTATAAAATGCAAGGCCAGCCCCTGTGGCCTAGTGGTTAAGTTCGGCATGCTCCGCTTCGGTGGCCTGTGTTCAGTTCCCAGGTGTGGACCCACACCACTCATCTGTCAGTGGCCATGCCGTGGTGGCAGCTCACATGAGAAAAAAAAAGAGGAGGACTGGCAGCGGATATTAGCTCAGGGCAAGTCTTCCTCAGCAAAAAAAAAGAAAAAAAATTATAAAATGCAAACAAATAGTGTCATTTCTCCAACTGTAATGGAAATGTTCTTTCCTGCATTGTTTTTCTGTTACATTAAATTCTATATTCCCTTTTCTATTAATTTAAAAGTCAGCGGGATCTTCTCCCATGCTCCTGGCTTCTGGATGGGTTTGGCCAATGAGGACCCCTGGGAGGGAGGGGAGTTGGGGGGAGAGCCAGGGTGGATGTTTATTCTTCCAGCTCCCTCCTTGCAAAGTCTCTGTGGGCTCACTGTCCCTCAACAGAAGGTCACAGCTCCTGTGAGGAAGCCGTTGTCACTCTGCCTGTCTCTCTCTGGATTCTGATATGTCCACATTTACCAGTCCCTGATAAACACTCCCTCTCCTGGAACTTTTAGGCCTAGAGGTGGTGTCAGTGCCCTGTGGCTACCAGCCTCAAAATACTGCACTATGCCTTGGGGTTTCCCTATGCACTTTGAAAATAATACCTTTATCAATTCTCCTCGTATTAAAAGAAACAAAACAAAACTAGGTTCTTCAAAGACAGTGATGAGCAGTAGAAAGCTGCCTTCCATTATCAGTCAAAGAAAAAGCCTCTGAGCGTGAAGATGACCTCACTTTTCTCCTTATGTGATCAATAGCTAGCACCAAAGAAAACCGACCAGTCAACCCACCAAATATTTGATCCTATTTCTTACTCTGGCTGCAAATTCACAACTAACCAGGTCCAGGGAAATATTTGTTCAGGCTTAGCGAGCGATCAGTAGCACAGGCCATGTCCGCTGGGAGAGCTCGTGTCTTGCCATTGACGACATGCGACTCAAAGGTTTGCTTCTTTACTCCAACCTTTCAGTTGATGAAAATCTTGTACAGAGTGGATTACAAAAGGAAAACCTTATCACAACCTACAAGGCCCTGCCGATCTGCCATGCTTGCCTCTCTATTCTCAACTTATGCCATTTACCCTTTTCTCTCTAAACTTCAGATCATCTGTCCTTCTTTTAGTTTTTCAAACATGCCAAGCTTCCTCCTGCCTGGGATCTTCATTCATGCCGCCCCCTCTATCTGGAATGCTTCTGCCTCATTCTCCACTTAGCATCTGTTCATCCTTCAGGTCTCAGTAAATGGTATTTCCTCAGAGAGTCCTATTGGACTCAACAGTTGGGAATACATTTGACTGCAAGTTAGAGAAAACTCAACTTCTCTAGCTTCAACAAATAGGGGTTTATTTTTCTCACTTAGGAGGTCGGAGGCACACGATCCAGGGCTGGGGCAGCAGCTTGACAATGTTGTCAAGAAATAGGCTCTTCCTGTCTTTCCACCCCTCTATCGTTAAAGTAATTGGCACACTGCCTCATGGCTGCAAGATGACTGCCATACCTCTAGACATCACCCACATATTTCAGTCTGAAAGAAAAAGGAAGGACAAAGAGCAAACGCCATTCCAGCTGGGTCTGTCCACTTTTTATCAAAAAAGCCAAATTTTCTAATAAGGCCTAGCCAATAGACTTTTACTTTCATTTCATTGGTAAATGACCTCCTTATAACCAATCACAAATCAAGGGAAATGAGAGTTCAATGGCTGGTCATCCAATGTAAAGGAAGCCTTTGTTATACACTCTCAAGGCACTTCCTGCAATTTGTCATCATATGTTCACTTATGTGTTTGCTTGTATAACGCTGAATTCCCCAACTGGACTTACAGCTCCAGCATAGACGATGCTATACCCGCTTTGTTCACCCCTCAGTGCCCAGCATAGCACCTGGCACGTGGCAGGCTCTACATATTTATTGAATGAAGGAAACATCCTTGCCAAAGAGGTCATCCAGGCAGCACATTAATAGCTCCAGTGACTGGAAACTCCTTCTCTCCTTTGGCAGTACGTGATGTCTGTGGTCAGAATACTCTTCATAATGTTGACCTGATTTCTGAGTCTTCCATCCCACATAGAAAACTAGGCTAATCTGTTTTCTCCATGGCAACCCTTAAAATACTTCAGGGTACCTATTTTATCCCGTCTGCAACATCTTTTTTTATAAGCACAACCTGTCACAGGGTACCAAGCAAGCTCTCCTCTACTCCCGAAACTTGCATCCCTTCTGTCATCAAAGCAGCCAAATGGAAGAGAAGCAGGGGTTCAACTCTCTTCTGTGCAAATTTCTTTCCCTGAGACAATAATAACACTTTGCATCCTTCACCTTCATTTGTATGTAGTAGACCAGTTCTCACTTGAGTATTTTCCAGAGCACTCATGTTTTTGCATCTTTTCCCCAACTCTTACAAAAACAAGTAATAGCCAAATTCATTGGGTTGCTCAAAAAAGTTGATATCAAGCATGGGTTTATGGAAGTGTCTCTGAATAAATGAATTTTCCTTAATTTGTGACTTGTGGTACCTAATATCAAATGGTGATCCCACTTCAGCAAGATGTTGGCTCTGTCTTCATGGGTGGCGTATTAGTCAGCAACCATTATAATATGTTGCATAAGAAGCTACCCCCAAACTGGTTTTAATGCTTGTGAGTTGACCAATGTAGCTCTGCTTCAAGCTGAGGATCAAGTTTACATCTGCCCCACATGTCTCATTCTGGACCTAAGATGAAGGGACAGTGGTGACATGACCAGGCTCAACATCAACATGTGTGGGGTATCCTCCCTCCATGGAGCTGGGGTAAAGGGAGTGAATATTTGCTCAAAAGTAATCTAATCCACCACAGGTGGTTGGGAGAATCCTGGGACAGAGGGCGTCAGCCTGGGAAGGATCCTAGAGGTGAGGGTCCCATCAAGTAGAGACGGGACCCCAGGGAAGTTGGGTGTGGACAGATCCAGAGAAGGAAGCAAACCTTGTCTGAGGGCAGGTAGAGAGAGTCAGAGTCAGAGAATTCAAAACTGTGATGAAGTCCAAAAGTCAACAATGTATCCAAGAAGAGCAGGAGCTGGAGGAAAGACACAAATGGATCCAGGATTGTAGCCTGGGAAGCCTGCAGCATTTTGGAAGGTACCTGCTGCCTGGTGTGAGGGTATATGCACCTGATGGAAGGTTATAAAAAACACTCCCAAGATTCTTCCCCACCCCTCCCTCCATACAGTCTTCTTCTTCATATTTACTCTCCTTTCTCCTCTTTGCACTTCTCCCTGGGCCCCACTCGCCCTCCCTCTTACCTAACCCTACTTGCAGACCACATCCTTCCCCACTCACCCATGCCTTTTCTCCCAAAAAGGCCAATGAGGCCTTCCATAGTGACACTTGGGCATTCCTTGGAGAAACGGATCACTTGCAATTTGCATGAGTGAAGCTACATAGCTGGCTGGTGTGGGACTATCCTGACTTGGAAGCTGGGGATGGAGAGTCCCTCAGAGTAACCACCTTGCAGAGGCCCCCAAAGGTCCTGATATCAGTTAAAGCACGGCTGGAACCACCACTTTGTTTAGGGGCTTTCCAATTCTGCTGCTGCATGACACATCACTCTGAAGCTCAGTGGCTTAAAACAAGTATATATAAAATCTCATGAGTCTGTGGGTCACCTTGGGGTCAGGGACTATAGGCTGGGCTCAGCTGGGTGGTTCTGCTGTTCTCTGCTTGGCTCACTCATGCACAGCAGCTGGAGATGGACTGATCGAGGATGGACCTGTTGGAAGTGACCCTGCTCCATCTGTCTGTCTTTCTCCTCCTGGACTGGGGTGGACCTGAGCATGCCCTTCTTAAGGCAATTGCATGAGTGCAAGAGAACAAGCAGAAATACTTATAAGGCCTTTCAAGGCCTAGGCTCAGAATTGGAATGCTCTCTGTAGTTTGGAGGTCCCCAAAGCCATCCTCAGGTTCATTAGAAGGAGTCACAGAACTCAGAAAAGGTGTTATACTCATGGTTACAATTTACCATAGCAAAAAGTACAGATTAAATCAGCAATGGAAAAAAAGCTCACAGGGCAGGGTCCAGGAGACACCAGGTGCAAGCTGCTAGTTGTCCTCGCCCAGTGAAGTTCTACAGACACTGCTTATTGCTCCCAGCAACAGTGTGTAACAACTTACATGGAATATTGCCAACCAGGGAAGCTCACCCAAACCTTCGTGTCCAGGGTTCTTACTGGGGGTTGGTCACATAGGCATGGCTGACTGCCTTGTCACTGACCTTAGTTTCCAGCCCTCCAGAGGTTAAGCTGATACTATGTAGCCCAAGGTTCCCACCACAAACCACATTGCTAACCTCACTATCGGGCCTGGCCCAAGTTCCCCAGGTAAACAAAGACACTCTTATTAGACACAATATTCTGAGCGTTTAGAGGCCACCTCCCAGGAACCAGGACCAGCCCATGGAGACAGATGTTCTTTGGGATGTGCAGGGTTTGGACTACTCAGACTTGCTGAGTTAATCCTTTATTGCACACCATCTCTTCTGTCTCATTCTATTGGCCAAAGCAAGTTATCCAGCCAGGCCCAGAGTCTGAGTGTGTGGGCACCACAGTTTCATAGGAAAGGGCACGGATGCAGGGAGAGGTGAAGAACCGAGGCCAGTAATGCAATCCACCATGAGGGCCCTGCCTGGGCCAGCACAGGGGCAGCCATGGTGGCCTGTCATGGTCTCATCGCTCCTAGGACACGACACATGTGCTCACACCTCCACGCTTCCTGTGTGCTATTCTTCACTTTCCCAAACCCATCATCTACCTGGGAAGTTCCAACTCAGGTTGTAAAATTCCCCTCCCCCATGAAGCCTTCCCTGACCACTGCCAACAGAGGCAGGGCCTCCTCCTGCCCTGTTGATTATCAAGCTAGTGAATCACGGTTCTGCCTTGCCCAATGCCAGAGATGGGGAGATGGCTCCTTTAGCACTCTTTCTGATTCTCCCTCTATCCTCTTCTGATCATCCTCAAACTCAATTTCACCCAGGACAATGATTTACCCAGCCCTGCATTTGCTTCGGAGACTCCATGGCCCAGCCATCTGCGTATATTCCTGACAGACCTGCTCTCTGCCAGGAGTGGAAAGTGCAGATCAATTCTTCTGACGGCTGTTTCCAATCCCCAGTTGTCGCATTACACACGTGGTTCTTCTCCACCCACATGCTGAAGCTATTTCCACTGCAGGACAGAATTAGTTAGAACCTTTACAATCCATGCCCCATTGCTCAGGCTTGTAAAACACTTTATGAGCAAATATATCACCTTCTCCTTGGCGCCCGGGCTGTGCAAGTGGGGTTGCAGTAAACATGGTCTGAATCAGAGCAACTCCTGGGCCTGTCTCAAAGCAACAACAATCCACCTGATCATTTTATCTGACCCTGCATATGTTGACTGCCTCTTCCCAAACATCACCTCTACCATGAAGCCTGCCTTAATCCCTTAGTGGGAAGTGATTTTTCCCCAGTCTGAAATCTCACGAATGTCTCCAAACACATTCTTCCTGGTATTATTTCCTTTTCCATAAGTGCCTCATCTCCTCCTCCATCTTGTAGGTAATCGAAGGCCAGGAACCACAAGTGTCCCCTCTACGGGACCCAAGGCCTAGTGCACAGTGGGTACCCTCCAAATGTTTGATGAATGACTATTCAATGGTAGCTAGTAGATGGCTCCAAATAGCATTGGTTTCTAAAAGTTAGATCTAAACTGGAAAGAGAAAGAAGAGGTCAGCTGAGCTGTATGTCCAACCCAACCCTGTAGCTCAGAGCCAAGGAGTG
Source organism: Tapirus indicus (assembly GCA_031878705.1). NCBI lineage: Eukaryota > Metazoa > Chordata > Mammalia > Perissodactyla > Tapiridae > Tapirus > Tapirus indicus. Next base: position 21,829,703 of record CM062920.1, read on the forward strand.
GGGGGGAACAACAGGCCACCCCACAGGGACCCTGAGTGGGGGGTGTTAGGATGCTGGGAAGGTGGCCAGTTGAGAAATAGGGAACAAGACTGTAGGCCCCTCGAGGGTGGGAATTTGTTTTCTAGTCACCTGTATATCCTCAGGGCTTAGCAAAATGCTGCCCACTCTGAAATACTGAGAGCAAGCTAAGCCACGAGCAAGGAGTGAACCCCAGCAGAGGAGCAGGTATCACAAGGTGCTAAGATCTAAGGTAGGACTGAAGCAAGCGGTTCCTTAAAAGCAACCTTAGAGGCTGAAGTGGGGTGGGAGAGTGGGTGCAGAGGGAAGCTGGGAGGTGGTGTTTCTCTTCTGCACCCTCCAGGGCTGGGGCTGTGATCTTGAAGCAACAGCCCACCCCCCATCACAGGCTCCGCCAGCTCCCACAGCCTCTGGGCACCAAATCACCCATCTGGGGCCATGTTTACAGAGCCAACAGCAGCCAGGTGAGGTGGGGAGAAGCCCCCTGTGCTCTAGAACAGTGCTGCTCAGACTTTAACATCTGCATGGGTCATGGCAGGTTTTGTTAAAATGCTGATTCTGGTTTGGTAGATCTGGGGTGGGGCCTGAGATCACATTTCTCACAAGGTCCCGGGTGATGCTTGTGCTACTGGTCTGAGAACCATATCTGAACAGTGAGGGGCCGTCTAGCAGTGGTTCTTATTATAATCATTGGTGGAACTTAAAAATACCAATACCTATTGTCAATGGTGGGATGAACTGCCATCAGCTCAGTGGTTCTCCAAGTTCGGGCCCTGGGCTGGCAGCATTAGCATCACTTGGGAACTTGTGAGAAATGCAGACTCTCAGGCCCCATCCCAGACCTCCCGAATGAGAAAAATGCAGTGGTAGGGCCCACCAAACTGGGTTTTAACAAGCCCTCCAGGCCCTCCAGGTGCATACTCAAGTGTGTGAACCTCTGCATTTTTTTGCCTCCTGCTGTGATGTAAGGGGAGGAACAGAACATCACACAAGATCACCTACGTGAGGTTCTTGCTGGAAATATTTGACCTGAATCTAACCACACGGAAACAGTGATTTTCTCAGGCTTGGTAATGTTGGGTGACTGTGTCAGAGAAGACTTTTTTTTCGCTTGAGGAAGATTTGCCCTGAGCTAACATCTGTGCCAATCTTCCCCTATGTAGTATGTGGGATGCCTCGACAGCACGGCCACTGACAAGTGGTGTAGGTCTGCACCGGGGAACCAAACTCGGGCTGCTGAAGCGTAGCACACTGAACTTAACCACTAGACCATGGGGCCAGCCCCAGAATGACCTTCTTCTTAAGGGAGGTGTGCTGAAACATTGAGGGGCGAAATGTCAGATGCTGCAGCCTACTTATGGATGGTTTGGTTACAGCGAAGTGTGTGTGTAATAAGAGAGAGAGTGTGGGTGTGGCAAGACGTCAATTGTTGGTAAATTTAGATAAGCGGTTTAAAGTAGTCCCATGAACTCCTCTTTCAAATTTTCTCTATTTTTGGAATTTTAAAAAATAAATGAAGAACTATTAGCTATGCCAAGCCATGCCTCTAGTAGTGCCTGATTCAACTGGTTTGGGGTAAAAGCTGAATATATTGTAAAATCTGCCCTGGTGATTCAAACGTGTAGCCAGTATTGAGAACCTCCATTCTAGGGTAGCTTTTCTTAAACTACAGTTGTGAAAGCACCTGCATCAGAACCCTCTGGGCTGCTGGTTTAAAATGCAAATCCCGAGTGTCATTCACGCACAGGAATCAGGATCCCCGGGCAGAGCCTCAGGCAAGCACCAGAGAGGATTCTGAGGCTAATATTTGAGAATGGTTGTTTGAAATCCTTTGTGGAGTATTAGGTCACCAATCCAGATTGCTACAGGGCCCAGGGGGTAAACTGAACAAGTGAAGCTGACTGAGTGCCAGGCAATGGGGAGTGGTGGAGACTGAAGCAAACAAGAGAATGTATGCCGGGTTTAAAGCTCCAGCTTCCAACTCATGGTGACAAGAATGTGTTGTCAGTGTTGCCAGATTTTTCCTTTTTTTTTTTTTCAAGAGACATTAGAAATCTAGAATTTTTAATCTCCCAATTTTAAAATGTTGGTGACTTGCTAAAAAAGTAAACACCATGCAAGCCAAATAAAACACGTCTGGAGGTAGTGTTCATCCTACTGACCACTCGTTTGCAACCTCTGACATGGACTTGGCTAAACAATCAGGACACTATGAAGGCTATGGTTCCAGGGTTCTATAGCTCCTCAGAGAAAAATCCCACAGCCTGCATTCTGATCATGGTGCCATGTCCCCGAACAACGGCCTCCTCTGCAGGAATCTTCCCAAACAACCAGCCCAAAGTTCCTCCTTTGTTCTTTACAGGTATGGTGTGTCCACAGTCTCCCTTCTGGGGAATTAGTGGATTGAGAGAGGAATATTTAACAAGGGTGAAATTCTGGCTGAGAGCCTGGTGGCACAGCGTACCAAGTGTCCCTCAGCCAGCAGTCCAGAACCCACTGATGCTCCAGCACATTTTCTTGGACCACAGTGCCTCTCATTCACTGGAACCATTACAGAACAAACAGCTGGAAAGTTGCTCACTGAGCCTGATCTGGGGTTGGGAGAGCAGGAGAACTTATGTGAACAGCACTTTCATTCCAAAAGGTTTTCCCCCTTTCTGGGCACTTTCTGTGGCTCACAATCCAACCATGCCAACTGCCCAGAGATCCTGAGATACAAGGCTCTGGTTCCAGGCCCCTGGCCTACCCTGTTGTGTGAGGGGCAAGTCACATCAGCCTCTCTGCACCACCAGCTCCTCCCCTGTGGAAGGAGACTATTGTCACTGGTTTTTCAGCAGCAGAACTCCTTTTTTTAAATTCTAATGAAATTGTACAGCAAAACCCAAATATAAAACAAAAGCAATACAGGGTTCAATTCTTCCAAGGTTGACTGGAACGTGTCAATGCTGGCCAAACTCCTCATGCAGCCATAAGGTTCCGGGGAACAGAGTTTGAAAACTATGGTGTTTGCTTATTTTCAAGCAATTTGTCCAGTTTAGAGATTTGCTTATTTTTCCTAATTAGAAATACCACGTGCAGGGCCAGCCCAGTGGCGTAGCGGTTAAGTTCGTGCACTCCATTTCGGTGGCCCAGGGTTCACAGGTTCGGATCCTGGGTGCAGACAGACACACCGCTTATCGAGCCATGCTTGGCCATGTCCCATATAAAGTAAAGGAAGAGGGGCACAGATGTTAGCCCAAGGCCAATCTTCCTCAGCAAAAAGAGGAGGATTGGCAATGGATGTTAGCTCAGGGCTAATCTCCTCACCAAAAAAAAAGAAAGAAATGCCATGTGTAAGATGTTTATGAGCATTTTCCTCTAAGTCTCCCAATGGTCCATATTTTAACTACAACTGTAGGGAAGGCCACTCCTAGGCATTTATTGAAGCCTCCTGGTTACACAGAACTGTGCTCAGTGCTATAAAGGAAATAGCTATGGCCCCCAATTCTCAGGCATTAGGACTGTAAATCCTGGGAGGTCAAAGAGGAAAGGGATCTTGGACAGATTCTAATCCTGTATTTTATGACCTATTCTAGCCCATGACCTCTTTCTAATAAACATAAATATCTCACAGACAGAGAGTTTTTGATGTAATCTCCACCCTCTGCTTTGAGAAAGCTTTTGTCCAGCTTTGCTTTCTGTAGTTTATGTTATGAGAACGACAGGTATTGTTTTTTCATGTTCCAAATAAAAATTATATAATAACAGTGCATTACTGAGTTTGTTTTTTCCAAAACACACACATGCCACCACCAAAGAATGTGATATACTTCCTCTCCCCTCCATTCATTGAGAATAGCTGACCCAATTCATTCCTCCTCATTTATCCTTGAGCCTTGATTTCCTCAACTAAAATGTGAGGACATAATATGAGCAGTGGAGTAGGGGTGGGGGGATCCGTGGGGGTATAGATGAAACAAGATTAGCTTTGAGTTAGTAATTGTCAAAACTGGGTGATTGATGTATGGAGATTCTTTAAATGTTCTCTCCACTTTGGTATGTTTTGAAATTTTCCATAATAAAAAGGTTAAAATGAAGATAATATGACCTACCGCTGGGTTGAAATTTTGCCCAACTGCAAACCTAGAAACCCTTTAAACAGCATCTTCATTAGCTGCAGCCACATTTCCCCCGGGTCCCACCACTGAGTCTCGCCTCTCCGAGGACCCATTTTGTTATAGCAGAATCTCACACCGCGCCCCCTGAGGACAGACGAAGAATTGCAGCGGTCCGAATCCCAAATTGAAGGAAGCCCCTGACTCTCGCGCTTACTCCTTCACCACCTCTTGCCAGCAGCAGATGGAGCTGGTCCTGGCCGGTGAAAGTCCTCTCCAGCCCCGAGCGCAAAGGGTTAACACTCTGTCCCTGGAATGACTGCGTTTCCCTGTGATCGGTGTTGTCTGTCAGGCTCATGCCTTCCTGATGATTCGGTGCAGATCAATGTGACCACGAGTTTGCGGTCTCTGAGTGTAAGGTGCCTGACTCAGAATACCAAACGTCGAGAACTAGTCACACTTGGCTTCTCCATCCGCGTTGAAATAACTCACCTGTATCCTGAGTGATGGAGAAAAGGCTTCTGTAACAAGGTGCCTCAGAGGATGGGCAGAGTAGCCTCCAGGAAAAAAAAATCACGGGCTGCTACTAACTAAAGAATGTGTGGGACTCAAACGTGCGGGGAGGGGGCAGGGCACCAAAAGGACTGACACTCGAATAATCTGTGACAAAATGGCTTCCTACTAATTAAACATAGAAAAACCTCTTTTAGAGAAGATAATCCTATTGGATCAACTAGCAAGATTTTTCCAGCCAGCTTCTGCCTCTTGGAGCTTCAGTTAAAAGCTGTTTAGCAGATGGCAATTTCTGAGTCACAAAGTTAGACTCTCTGGCAACCGTGTGTGCTTTTGGTTTCCCAGGGGATCCTGGCACGTATGGCCCTGGAAGAGGTGTGAGAGTTCTTTCTTGGCACACAGTAGAGAGCTCTCGCCCACCTTAACACACAGATTAGAGGCATTTCAATATAACCACCAAGGGAGATTATGATTAGTAGGAGGGGCTTTCCAGATCATTTAGGAATTTGGGGGCTCTGGAAGTCATAACCTATCAAGGCTGGACAGGAGCTTGAACATCATCTAGTGCAATCCCTTTTTTTTACAGAATGGGGAAACTAAGGCTCAGAAGAGTTTACATAATCTATATAAAGTCACCCAGCAAGGGAGAAACAGAGTTAGGACCAGTCTCGTTCTTATTTACTATAGAGACAACTTCTCTATTTACGTTAGGGGCTTAATTCATTGCCTGATCCTTTCTTTATACTCACGGAGCTCCTAAGGGATATTTTACCAATGATCTGACAAATTGGTCCGGGGAAAGGCTTGAAAGGGTCACTTTGTCCACCTCCTGCTTCATTGCAGGACAAAACCAGGACCCCCTGAAGTGGAACTTCATTGCTCTTTTCTTCAAAGCTTTCTACTAACGCTGAAGTCACAGATTGTCTTGAGTGCTGTCAAAGAGAAGCAGAGCTGGACACTAGTTAAAGGCAGTAAGACGGTGTTCTTCAGCACTACTGCAGCAGGGGAGAGACCTCAGCTTAACTCCCCTGAAACAAAAGGCGGGAGGCTTTCTAAATGCTGGGGTGTGCTAAAGGAAAAGTACTGAACGACAGGGGGGGTGGGGTGATTGATGTGATTAGGCCACCTGTGTTTGCTCATGGACGTTAGGCTCCCACCCTCCCACAGAGACTGGGAGACAGGGCCCGTATCTTTCTTGATGATTTTATCTCAAAGTGATGGTTCCCAGGTCCTTGAGAAAAACTTTCCTGGCTTGTAGAAGATACACCACAAAAGGACAGAGAAAGAATTTACAATTGCAAGTTTTTAAAAATAAATGCTTCTAAGAAAAGGGAGGTCAGGGGCCTATAGTCAGATTTTAGAACAAACAGTAAATTCTTTTGGCAGCGTTAAGCTTTCTCAGGCAGGAACTTAAGGAGACTGGGGCCATCATCCTAGCGATGCGGCCTTGAGCTGTTAGAACCTGTGCTAGTGAGGTTCAAGTCTCCTAGTGTGGAGGGCGGGTAACATCATTCGTGCCTAGAGTCTGCAGTTCTCACAGGCCACGACTGAGGCCTAGTGGAGAAGAGGGCTCAGAGGAGCCTGACTCAAGTTTGGTCAAAGACAGCGTCTTTCTCAGTGCTGGGGAGACCTCCACTGCCCTGACAGTCAGGAAGTCAATTCAAATGTTTCCCCACATGTCTCACTATCTTTAAGACTAGTTCTTCCTGTTCTTTACTGTGACTGGAAGTTGGTTCTCGTTCTACATGAAACGGCTCTTCAGATATTTATAATCAACCTTTCCCAAACTGGATTTTAACTTGTTTGAAGGCAGGATCCATGTATTACATTTTAGAAGAATCTTGCAGTGTACCTTGTATTTAGCTGACTTGATAATCATTCATTGACCAAAATCCCAGATTACACTCCATTTTCAATGGTGCTAACCAACATTCTAGGGCCCATATCCTATTTCTATAGTCATCCCTGTGATTTTTTTTCTGAACTGTCTTCCAACACGAGAGGCCAAAATAAGGCTTATCCAGTCACCTCTGTACATTTCACGAGCACATTCTCTTTCAAAAAGGTCCCCAAGAGTTCATTTCATCAAACTTTTACTGAGCACATGCTATAGACCAGACAACAGCTGTCCTGGGTGCTGGGGAGGAAGAGATCAATAGGTCAGGGCTTCTGCTCTCAAGTAGGCTGGTGGAGGAGATGGACAACTGAATCAATGATTCCAATACTTAGTGAGAAGCTCAGTGACAGAGGTGTGTGCATGAAAGAGGGTCCCTAAGTCAGTCCGGGTGGGAAATGGTCAGGGAAAGTCTCTCCAGAAGAGACAACATCTGCTTGGGTTCCCTCGAAGTAGAGCCTGAGAGGGGAAATCTTGGACCAGCGATTTATTGAGGGAGATCAGAGGAAACCTGGAAAGAAATAAGGGAAGGCAGATAGAGTAGGGGTAGAAGCTAGGCAAAGATGTGGTTTCAGCTGAAGTCTAGCCTCAGTTTGATCCCAAGGGGATATCTGGAGGGAGTGTGAATTGCATGAGAGTTGTCCCTCTTTGAGTCAAAGAGGCTAGACTTTTGTACTCCTTAGCAGTTGGTCATTTGCTACAGCCTTCTTCCGGGTGGAGAGGGCCTAACCTCCTACATAATTCTGGGAGAGGAGGCTCCTGTTGGCAGAGGGCGAATCTCTGGAGAAGGATGTAGCTTTCAGCCATTAGAAGCCAACACTCACAGTAGCTGGGGGATGGGTGTACCTGCCCAGCTAACAGGGATCTGGATGGGGTGCCACCAGCCTCTACTACAATACCTGAACTGACTCTTGAAAGAGGAGAGTAGTCAAAGTTAATTATAAGGGATATAAGGGAGGGGGAGTGGTAGGGCATTTCAGGGCAACGTGACAGAGGGAAGGCAATGTGACACGATGCCTTTGGAAAGGACAGTGGTTGGGTATATGTCTTAGTCAGTTCAGGTTGCTATAACAAAATACCATAAACTGGCTGGCTTATAAACAACAGAAATGTATTTCTCTCAGTTCTGGAGGCTGGACGTCCAAGATCAGGGTGCCCACATGGTCGGGTGCTGGTGAGAACATCTTCCAGGTGGCAGACTGCTGTTTCCTTGTTGTGTCCTCACATGGTAGAAAGAGGGCAAGAGAGCAATCTGGGGTCTCTTTTATAAGGACACTAATCCTAATCACCTCCCAATGGCCCACCTCCTAATACCATCTAATTGGGGGTTAGGATTTCAACATATGAATTGGGGGTGGGGACACAAACATTGAGTCCATTGCACTATAGATGGGAGAGTAGAATGCTGGATTTAAAAAGAAGGAGCAGTAGTTAACATCAGTGGGTAAGGACCCTTTCTCCACCTTGGGAATTGATGTCTATTCTTCTCCCACCTCAAAGGAGGCTGAAGATAAGATGCTGGAGAAACTGAACCAGAGAATGGAAGAGGGCTCTGCCCGGGAGACACAGAAGGATGACCAGTGGAGTAATGTGACATTTGAGCGGCTCCCAGCCACAAGGTTGTGTGAGTTTCTCCTCCAGGAGTAGGAGACATTGATCAAATCTTCACAGGCCCCGTTCTTTGAAGCAGCATTTGACTGTTCACCTGCAATCTGACTCCCGAGAAGCCCAAATACAGTCTTTCATTATTTGCAATTGTTTACACAGCCTGTCACTCTCATGCAGCCACTAGCTGGTCCTGGCCCTGAATCCATCTTCTTCCAGCCAAGCCGGTTGCTTAGGACCTCGAGTTCTGCTTGGCGTTCACAAATTGATAAATTGATGTTTTGTTCTGTTTTTCTCCTTTCTTGAGAAGTTATTTCCTTTTGAAAAGATGGGCACCGCTGTAGCTTTCCCCCCCTCCGGGACCTCAGTCTTTCACATGTTCTCAAAAATAGTTGCTAAGTGTTTTGCAATAACACTTGTCAACTCCTTAAGTCTCCCAGTTTGCTGGTTCGAATATACCCATTTTCAAACAACTTTTCCTCTGTGGAGTTTAATTTGACACATACTTTTCCACCTATGGGAGATGATACTTGTTTTGGTACATGATTATAGTTAAATCTTTTATAAATGCATTAATAAAGTTGCACAAACCAAGAATCTACTCTGAACCTAACTCTTTAAGGTGTCAAAAGACTATAAAAGGCTTTTGTTGAGATAATGTGTGTTAGTGTGCAACCACTTGTGAGTGGATGGTTGATAAACATAAAATTATAAAACAGCATCCCAGCTCCTCAGATGTCTTGTATAAGCAGCACATCCTTCCTCATTTTTCTAATAACCAAAATAAATTTTTTGTGTCCTCAGGAACTGTTCTGATTTTCACTTTCACTTTGGTGGTATTCCTATGTACTTTTCAGGCTGCTATATTCATTCGTTCATTCCATAAATATATCTCAGAGCACCTGCTGTGTAGCAGCCACTGTCAGGCGATGGAAATACAACACTGGGCAAGGCACTCGGGTCCTGGCTCTCACAGAGATTATAATTTAGGGAGAGAAACAGACATTCAGCAAATCATTTAAAAATATTTATACAATCACAACTGGGACAATTTTAAGAAATAAAAATACAGTGGTGTTCTGATTCTATTGCTGCATAACTCACCATCCCAAAGCTTAGTCTTACAACAACAACAACAGACAGCATAATGTTGACGAGCACTCCACAGGGATAGCTCATCCCTGCTCTAGTCGGCATCGGCCGGATGGCTCCAAAGCTGGGCGCTGGAATCATTTGAAGGAAAACTCACTCACCTGTCTGGCAGCTCCTGAGGGCTATCTGCTGGGATCTCGGCTGGAGCTGTGAGATGGAACACACGCATGTGGCCTCTCCATTTGGCCTGGGTTTCCCTACAATATGGTGGCTGGGTTCCCAGGGTATGCACCCCGAGAGAGAGCGGGGTAGAAGCCATATCGTCAACGCAGTCACAGAGTCCTGCACAACTTCAAAGAGAGGAGGGAAGTAGTCCCCACCTCTGGATAAGGGAAAGACAAGGTTTTGGAACAGCATGTAGGATCAGAAATATGGCTGTGGTGATTTTTGGAAAATGTAAGTGGCTCTCTCATAAGTGGCTTTGAGAGAGCTAAGACCTTGATAGAAAGATCCGAGAAGGGGTTTTTCAGCTGGGACCTGGAGGATGGGGGAAGGAGTGGTGGGGAGAGAAGAGTGATCTACACAGTGGTTCCTGGCTCAGAAGGAGCTTGGCCACAGGGAGAACTGAATGAAAAAAGGCCAGTGCAGCTGCAGCACCGTGCTCCAAGGCTCATAATGAATAAGCGGCAGCAACGTAAAAGTCCTCAGTGGGGACCTCAAAGCGCTTAACCAACATACAGTTAGCATCTGGGTTATCTACTGCTTCATAACAAACCATTTTAAACTTATTGCATAAAAGAGCAACATCATTTACTATTATTTCCTTTCATGGGTCTGAGGGTTGCCTGGGCAGCTCTTACTAGGGGGTCTTCCATGTGGCTGTAGTCAGAAGATAGCTGGGGCTGGAGCCATCTCGAAGCCTTCCTCACCCATGTGCTTGGTGCCTGGACCGGGAAGACTCTAGTAGCTGGGGCTAGCACAGCTGGGGCTCCTCATGCATCTCTTGCTCTCTGGTTTCTCCACGTGGTCCCTCCAGCATAGCAGCTCCTGGGTAGCTGGACTTCTTACAGAGTGGCTGACAGCCCCTAGAGCAAGCATCCCAAGGCAAACCAGAAGTTGCATGGCCTTTTCTAACCTGGACTTGGAAGTCAGGCAGTGTCTCTACTATCACACACTGTTCATCCAGGCAGTCACAAAAATCTACCCATTTTCAAAGGTAAGGGACATAGACTTGTTGATGGTAAGAGTGTCAAAGAATCTGCAGATATGTTTTAAAACCATCACACCTATGGTGACCACATAACTCCCTGTCCAAAGCAAGACACTTTTGAGAGTGAAAGTAGGTGTTTTCAGACCTGAACTGGGACTGTTCATGACGTACGGTTACCTCTACTACAATATCCATGAAGTTCTCTTAAATTCCTTTGCCCTTCTGACAATCATTGTGTCACTTTTAAACATACGCTTTACTCATTGATATTTGTGTTTTAAAATTTATTTTCTGTTTCTTGACAATTTCTTGCTTCTAGATCATGAATATTATCTTGAGGTTGCTTCTTCATAATGATTCTAGAACTTGATTACTACGAATCTTGTCCCACAATATCTTTCACACAAACTGGGACAGATTCTGGCCCTGTGGATATAAGTGCTTAGGATGCCTTCTCCCTCAGATGAGAGAAACCCAAGCAATGGAAGAATTTGCTTCAAGAAATGCTTTTTAAAAAACCTCATTTTTTGGCTAAGTGGTAAAAAAACACAGTGATGACTCATCAGTCGAAATCAAATCCTTCATCCCAAAAAAGTGTTTTTATAAGAAGTGGGTGTTTTTTTCTTTCTCCAAAGGCAGACTGCATAATATTTGGTGCTTCTCTTTTCTGAGTAATATATTCCATCTCAGTGGAAAGTGACAGTTTCAGACTTGAGCCAATAACGTTTTATTTTCAGAGCTGTGCGTGATACCCCCTTATCCAGGGATCTGCTTTTGCCTTCATCCCTGAGAGAAGTTCAGCCATGGACCATTCCACACCGACACAATCCCCCTTTTCTTCCCTTCCCTTCAGCCAGCTATTAACCTGTTTTTCTGAAGACCGTGGAGCAGAAAGAATGCCCAGAGAGAGCATCTGGAAACAGCCCCCAGGTATAAATAAGCATGGCAAGTTTACTGTCCTTCGAATCCAACCACAGTGAACGTCTCTCTCCTAATCGCAGTTCTCCATTCAGGAGCCTTTATTCCTTTCACAGACCTCCACCAGAAAACATTTTCTTTCTTGTTTCTTTTCTAAGACTCTACAACTCTGTGTCATGACTGAAAGAAAGCAGTGTGATTCATTTCTGATCCATGAAAGCAAACATCCCATTCTGTTCCATTTGTCTTCTTGGAAGCTTCCACAAATATCTCCTTGCTGGAAAACAAAAATGCAAAACTTGTATCCATTTCTGTTCCAGACTGAAATACACCGGAAACTTCCATGAATCCTGAGCTATCGCCAAAGCTTCACAAATAAAGAGGGCATTTAAGAGAGGCACAACGAGAGAGTTAAAACTAGGAAAACTGAGGGGAAATAGTTAAAAGAAACATCAGTGAGAGCAGTAGCAGCCAACAGCTGCTCAGAACACAAGCGGGACTGGACCCAGGTTTGCCCAACCGTCCCTGTTTGCCTGGGACTGAGGGGGTTCCTGGGATGTGGGACTTGCAGTTTTCCAATCCAGAAAGGCCCAGGAAACGGGATGAGTTCATCACCCTGACTGGAGTTCTCTTCCTTCATCAGAAGCTCCCCACACCGTTCTGCTGCGAGGAGCCAGGTTATGCTCTGGAACAGGAGACGATGATGATCCCAGGCCGGGGCCCGAAGCGGAAAGAACAAAGCCGGAGGGACAGCCAGTCATTTAGACGTCTAGGTTCGGGTACTGAGGGATGTTTGGGATAAGAAAGTGGCAGCGGTGAAGGTGTGCAGTACTGCTAACGGCTCAGAAGTACCGAGGCAGAACTCGACTCTGTAAGGAAGGGGCCGCTTAACTTTGTAAAATGAACAGGTTCCATCAGAGCTTTTAAGGTCCCTTCCAGGCAGCCTTCCAAGAGTCCTCGGGAGTTAGGGGTGGTCTGGGCCCCTAGCCAAGTCTCGGGGCTCCACTCCTGTTCCTCTCACAGGCTCCAGGCCCTCCCTCTCCATCCACCCCCGGTGGCAGGGCATTAATAATTCAAGCTTCCTTTGTTGTCCTCACGAGCCCTCTGTACCCCAGGCTACTTCAAACCAAGAGAACAATCTCCTCGTGCTGCCCTGCCCTGAAATACCTGGAGGGGGCGGTTAACATCACCACGGAATCTCCTCTCCCGGTAGCTTCTCTCTTCAAGAAAAATAATATCCAAAAGTTGAAATAAGGCAAAAAAGATGCATGACCGTCATTGTTAAGCCTGCCTCGGGGTCATCTGACTTTCTAGTAGAATGTAACTTTATTTTACTTACTGTTTACTCTTAATTCAATATTTTACAACTCTCTAGGATGAGCCATTAATTTGTTGAAAACCATTAAGATACAAATGGTTTTTATTCAATAGTGGTACAAATGATTTCTTTTCCCACAGAGATAAAAATGACTTCTGTTTGATAGAGAAGATAACACAAAAGGTTGTAGGTTTATTGCCTTGAAGAAAAATAACCAGTTTTGTATCTAACGTAGCAATCTTATTCCACATTTTTTTCTTTTACTAACCATACATATATCAGTTCCTCTTATACACCTGGTTCTCTCATTAATGAGTTAAAATAAAACTTCGACATGTACTCATTATGTATTTGTATGAGAATTATGCTTTTTTAACATTTTAAAAATTATATTTTGGGCAGCTGCTGCCACCGCATCTCTACTTTTGGTTCCCTGTAGACCCACAAAAATGCAGTTCTAAGTCACGAGTCCTCTTCATCTTTCTGTCCTTCAAACACTGATGACACACTGGGCTTCCCTCAGGGCTGTCATAAGTGGCACTTTTGGGTAACAATTCTTTTCAAAGGAATTACTCAATTGCAGAATTACAAATAATAGCAAATCTGGACACTAAGATGTCCAGCCACAGAAAATAGAAAATTATGGTACATCAACATTAAATATTATGCAGTTATTAAGTGTTATCATTGTCAAGACTACTGCAATAACGTGGAAAATGCTCAAGAGAACATGTGAAAAGACAGTATGTAAAATATGAACTGGAAGGTAAGACAAACATGAAAATGTCTGTGAGGAGGGGCTATTAAGAAGCTTTCTTGTTTTTTCCAAATTTTATTTAAACATGGTTTTTGTCCTTTCACTGAAAGAAAAATGTAAAAAAGAAAATTTAAAACCCAAGCAAGCAGAACATTAGTGTTATGTGATATTATTTATACGACATGGATAGTTACTACCAACATGGTCATAAAACTATGGTTAGGAGATTTCGTTGAGTTACTCTCCTGAAATCTCACCAAACTTACCTGTTCTATCACCCTTTCACCTCCGAATGCTTAGGAGCTCCAAGGTCACTTTCAAGTCTATCACGCCGTATGACCAGGGCAAGGAAGACAAAGCCCGGAGACATTAGATGGAGCTTGGTGGGTAGGACTTTGGGGGCTGAGCTTCCAAAGGTTTAGGAGGACACACAAGACCTCAGCTCTAGGACTCGTGGACAGGGATATTAGCAGCTCTGCCCACAGACCCCTGGCAGGCTCCTAGGTCCCCTCGGGGGGCTGTCAAGTTTTGGGTGCCCATCCCTGCTCTTATGGCACTGTCCCTGGTGCCAAAAACTCTACCCAACTCACCCAAATCCACTCTTGGGCCAGAGCGGCTGAATATGCACCCTCTAGACCCCAAACGGGAACCCAGAGCCCATATCTCTTTGCCCACCCTGTCTTCCCGTCTGGAAGCATTGGAGCACCCATGCCTGGCGGCAGAGAGCCCTTCCTGACATGGATGTGGCGCCTAGCTGTCTTTCTGAGGATAGGCCTTTTCCTCCCCGCCCTCTTGGAGGAAACCACAAAAACAAAGCAGGAGCCAGCTTTGTTCAGAGGGGAATGTTTTCACCCTGCTCCCACTTCACAAAGTGCTTTTGCCCGGAACACAGGCAACGAAGCATTTATGAGACTTTCCAGAGGTACCCACGCAGGAAGTCCAACTACCTGCCAGCTCCAACCTCACTTGGAGGTGCTTTTTGTTCTCTGGCAGCTGACGTTTTTAAGCTGGCTCATCTTCTAAGTGCATGTATTTACAAACAGACTTTACTGATGTTCCTTAAAAAACTCCCTCCTTCTGAGTCCCCAACTCAGTCTCTGTTCAGTGAGTCAGAATCAGATTTTGTTTGATACGTTGGTGCATTGTTAGCTATTTTTGAAACACAGATCCCAGCATAAGCTCCTGACGTGCAGAGACATATTTTACATTTCTTTATAGCCCGGCAGCTAGCATGATGCCCTATACAAAATACATATCTCTCAGAAAACTAGAAACAACCCAAATATTCATCAATAGGAGAATGGACAAACAAATTATGGTTTATTTGTACAACGGAATACTACTCTGCAATAGAAAGGAATGAACCACTGGCATGCAACAACATGGATGAATCTCAAAAACATTACACTGAGCAAAAGAAGCCAGATACAAGAGTATATACTGTATGATTCCATTTATATGAAGCTCTAGAACTAGCAATGTTAATCTATGTGATAGAGGTCTGTTATGGACTGAATATTTGTGTTCCCCCAAAATTTCCACATTGAAGCCCTAACCCCCATTGTGGCTATATTTGGAGATGGGGCCTCTAAGGAAGTAATGAAGGTTGAATGAGGTCACAGGGAGAGGCCCGGATCCTGTAAGATTACTGTCCTTATAAGAAGAGACACTGGAGGGCTCACTCTCTTTGCACATACAAAGAAGATGTCATGTGAGGACACAGTGAGAAGGTGGCCATCTACAAACCAGGAAGAGGGTTTCATCAGGAACAGATTTGGCTAGAACCTTGATCTTGGACTTCTAGCCTCGAAAAAATACATTTCTGTTGTTTAAGCCACTTAGTCTATGGTATTGTATTACGGCAGCCCAAGCTAAGACAAGATCAGAATAGTGGTTAGTTACCTCTGGGGAAAATGGCATTGACTGCAAAAGGATCCAAGGGAGCTTACTCGGGTGAAGGAAATGTCCTACAGCCTGATAGGGTGGTGGTCACATGGATATTTACATATATATATACAAAAAAGTATTGAGCTGTACACTTAGGATGTATGCATTTTACTGTAGTATGTAAATTATAACTCAATAAAGAAAAATTAATAAAAATAAATGGAAAAAATGTCTGTTGGTAAGAATGATTATCTATTCACTATGACTCATGCCCTTCGACTGACCAACCTGGTATGAAGGTTTAACAACCACTCACCGTAGACAGGTTCTTGCACTAACCACAGGTATAGCAAGAGAGGTGGGAAAAAAAGCAACCCCAATCCCTGGTTCTCAGGGAGCCTTTTCAAGCTCCAAAAGCAATATATGGAAGTCCTCAACTCACAGCCACTAAGCCAAATTGCACCAAATGCTAACAGCTTGTTAAGAGACTTTTTGACACTTGGGAAGCTGCATTAACTCCTCATGCTTCCACAGAGGCAGCTGTTGCCTGGTCCCTTGGAGAACCAGCCAGACTCCAGATCTCCTCGGCTGCTGGCAAATACTACCAGGAAAAACAAAGAGAAACGGGGAAAGCCGGTGCCAAAAGTTTTAATGATATTCAACTGTCCAATTCTGACCTTAAAGACTCCTTATACGCGAGCAAAAGAAGCTGAAAGCCTATGTAGGCCCACGTTTCAGCAGTTGGCTTCTCTGCAGTGTTAATGGAGTTGTTAGCACCTTGGGACAAAAATGAGAAATTCTTCTCCAGGTGGTTCCCACTCCTTTCTTTCCAGGACTTTGACAATGCTAATGAAATGCAGTCAGACACCACTGCAGAAGCATCGTAGGCTAGGGCAAGATCTACATGTGCCCTCCCGGGGAGAAATCTGCCATTTCCTTCGGTGATACCAGGCTCTTTGCAATTAAAAAAACAAAAGTTGTTTTCATAAAATCACTGACATTCTAGAAAACATAAATATGTCGCACGTGTGCCACCTATCTTCACTCCTGTGTCCTTAGCGGCCATTGTTAATTGATCACAGCACTGTTAATTACTGAGCCCAGTTCCAGAATCAGCGATGTGTTGGAGCCAGCTAGTAGTAACTCATGAGAGTCAACTGGTAAGTTTCAGGAATCTTGCTAGCTGGTTCTCAAGCATACTCATTATTAAAAATTAAATTTATAAATTTACTTAAATGAATTATGTTAAAAGAAAAGGAATAGATACTCACAATTCATCACTTCTTAATTATTTTACTATAATCTATGTGCCTGAGGTTATTTACATAGATGATATCTAGAAATACCATATAATGGTGTGCTATTGTACATCTCTTCCCAACTCTTTGTTGAGAGCTATAGCGCTAGTAGCTTGAAATAGACCGCAATGATAATATTTACCTCACAAAAATCAGCCAGTCCCACAAGTCAGGGCATCCTTCCCACTTCCCTGGTGAGAGCCAGTTGTTAAACATCTACCAGCATACCATCATCACATGTCAATATCAGATGTCAACATACCCCAGAAGGGGCAGATCATGCCAATCAAATGCCGGCAGCCTATGATAGGAGGAAGGAGTGTTAGTCACTGTGCCTTTCCTTTGGCATGGAAAGATGCAACTCTGAGTACTCATAGAGGAGACCAAAAGAAAGATGGAGAGAGGCCCTAGATCCAGCCATGCCTGAAGCCAGTACTGCTGCACTTTTTACTAATGTGAGATTTGCTTAGGGGCATTGTTTTCTCACTCTCACTCTCCCATCTTGCCCTGGAGAGGATGGGTAATTGTTTGCCCTGGAGTCTTCCATGAGGGTGCCTGAAGGAGTCAGTCAGGGACCACAGGCCAAGATCAGTCAAAATCAGAAGCAAACATGGGGTGGAGCAGCTGGGCAGAAGTTGGGCAATCGAGAAGCTGTGAGACCTGAGAGGGGTGCAAGCAGGGGCGTGAGGCTCCAGAGCTGACCTGGGGGTTCTTCCTAGGCAGCCTGGCCTGGCTGCAAGGAGTGGCAGAGGCTAAAAGATGGGCAGAGAGCAGGCCCGGGACTCAAAGAACTTCCTCACAGGAATTGTAATGGAGAGACTTTTCTCTTAATTTCAGGCAGTGAAACACGCGAAGGGGAAAAGTCCCTACAACTGGGGATCTGTAGGCTGAGCTCAGTGGCTGGAAGTTCTGCCTCCAGGGTCAGCAATTCCAAGCTGTTCCTACCTCTCACAGCTTCTTCCCCTGTTTTCTCTTATTTTGACTTAAAATTTCACCTCTGCTCTAAAATGCTAGAGCCTAATCATCATTCATCAGAATCACCCAGGAACTTCTAAAATGCAGATTTGGGGACTGCACCCCTTGGAAATTTGATTGAGAGTTTCTGGAACTAGACCCAGGAATTGGCCAGGCTTGTGAGTCCCTTAGATAAACTTCCCCCATGTTATTGTTGGTTTTTTTCCATAATGGCAGCCCTGGCAAATGCAGCAGAAGCCAAGTTGTTGGGGTTGCGTTTGGAATGGGGTAACAGGCAGGACTGGCAACATAATTTTCAGGGCCCAGTGTAAAACAAAAATGTGGGGCCCCTTGTTCAAAAATTATTGAGGATTTCAAGATGGCAACAGCAGAACATTAAACCAAGCATGGGCCCATCAGAGCATGGGGTCCTGTGTGAATGCTCACGAACCCAGCCCTGGTAGCAGGTCACCATTAGCCTGTGGGGATCCTGTGTTATCCGAGTATTTGTAACCCAGAGGCTGCCCATCTGATTTTCAAGGATGAAGTTTCCAGGCAAAAGGCAGTAAGTCTCGAAGGCCTGTGTCCTGACTTTGGAGGAGAGCCATGGTCCTAGAGGGTCCCAGAGAACATCTTCAGGGTTTGGGGAAGTTCTACTTCCTCCCAGGCCCCAGAGGCTCCAGTGCCACTGCTGGGCCTCTGCTGGAATCTGGAGCAGACACAGAAATATCTCAGGGAGATAGGAACAGAGGTGGAGGGAGAGGACCCCGCATTGGGTAGCCCAGCTAGAAAGAAGGCTACAGCTGACCAGATTAACATCCAGAGGGCTACATCCTATTCTGCCTCAGAATCAGTCTTGAGCATCTTAAGTCTGAGTCTTTCTCTGTGATCCCCATTCCACTCTATGATCCTGTCTTGAGAAGAAGCCAAACGAAGAGGGTGACCAACTCATCCCAGTCTGGAACTTTCCCAGTTTTAGCAATGAAAGTCCCATGACCTGGTTAGCCTGGGTGAACCAGGATGGTTGGTCACCCTACATAAACCAAAGTCACAGCAAATGTCCATTCTGAAAGGACTCAAGTCATTCCTGTGGGCAGGTGTCCTCCAAGACCAATTGGCTAGGTTCCAACAATCTGATGCAGGTCAACTCCTTTTCTATCTCCAGGTACATTTCTCCTCAGTGTTCACCAGGATCTTCCATCACTCACAGTCAGATATAGCAAAGGCATCTTACTAACCAAGCCTGTGGCCAGTGATTGGTAACAGCTGTTTTTGGTTTTTCTACCTGAAACAACCCCATCCATGCCCCGGGCAGTGGTCCCCCTATTTGGCTCTGTGTTAGAACCCCCTGGGGGGGCTGAGCTTCAGTGTTGTTCAAAGCTTCCGGGTCATTCTGATGCACAGCCAGGGTTAAGACCCACTGCTCTAGGACCCAGAACACTGGGCACTTGATTGCCCCTTTGTCCAAAACAGTTTTTTGAGGAAAATCTTGGCTCCGCCCAGGGTCTCCTTCAGTCCACCTTAGACACCTGAGATTATGGCTCTTTGTGGCTGATGACTTGGTTCTCCCTGGGGTTATATTCGCAGATGCCAGAAACTTGGTTATTCCAAGAACTCTCTTGTTGAGAAAGTAGGGAGGCTGTGCAGGAGGTTCAAGATTTCTTCACTTTCCTCCAGCTGCACGACTATTCAAAGGTTCAGTATAAATGGCTCAGGCAAAATCTCCATTCTATAATGCATGTCCAGTTTCCATCACAGAATCTTAGTGCTGAAAATCTCTGGGAAACATCTAATCTAGCCTTCAACAAATAAACAGGGACTTGTCTAAGATTACACAGAGAATGAGTTGCAGAGTTTGGACTGGGATCCAATCTTCATCACACTTATGACTAATCCAGAATCAGGTGCACAAACTTCAATTCTAGCCTCTAAGACAACCTTTCAAAGATTTCCTGCAAACTCTACCTCCATCTGACTCATTACGTTCAAGGTGCACTCAGGCGACATCCTTCTCCCAAGCATTGCAGAATTGCCTGGGGGAATCTATGCCGCAAAACTTCTGGATACACAGCCTCTGAACAAAAGGCCCCTCAGGCAATGCGAGTTCTCTGTATGGGAACCCAGCCCTGCCTGCTCTCTCAAGTGAGGAAAGGCCTAACATTTCTGCCTGCTCCACTCTTGCTTATTAGCAAAGGACTTTTGTCAAGAGTCATCTTCAGCCTGTACACTCTCTCTCAGGGATCGTCTCACGGTTTCAAGGAGATTACACAAGGTTTTCAAAAGCCTCCTTTAGAGACAGCCCCACCCTTGCAAAGTGGGACACAGTACAAAGAACATCCAAGGAGTAAAGCCCAGCACTCCCACCTTAGGGACTATTGAACCCAATGTCTTCCTACACCTGAATGTCCTCCAGCACCCCACCCCTCCCCTTCCAGTGCTTAGGGAGAATTGGGTGCTGAATTGACAGCGTCTGGATCATATCAGACCTTTAAATGTCAGGCTAAATGTATCTTCTAGTCTTTCTCTGAGGGCTAGGATTGCACTGCTCACAAATTCATCTCCTCCCTTTCCATTTGGATTTTACACTGTAAACATTCACAGATTAGCTCTTTCCAATGTCTTCTCATCTCAAACGGCAGATAAAAGTGGAAGAGCTCAGGCTCAGCCAAGCTGCCAAGAAGTCGTGAGCTGTAGGCATGTGACCCATTGTTTGGGTGTTCAAGATTATAGTAATGCTGGCTGAAGACTATTTCACACATCTACCCTGCTGTCTCCGGCTCCGATCCAGCCTACAGAGGAAGGCAGAAGCTTTTAAAAATGGTGATAAACAATGAGGTCACAGCCCAGAACAGCCAAGCCCTCCTTGACCAAGCCAAGAAAAAACAGTCCTAGTGGCTACAGAAGCCCTGTGGGTCACTATGAGCATGGCTGGTAGGACCAACCAGGCTGGGAATCACAAAGTGAGAGATCCACTCAAGGTAATCGCTTAGAATCAAAGAATCTCAACAACAGTCCAGGATTGTCCTCCATCTAGGTTCTAATCTCTAGCACTTAATGCAGTGTCCAGCACATAGTAGATGATCTGTAACCCCCAGACAAACTTCCCTATTAGGCTCTAAGTTCCAGCATCTAAAGCAGTGCCTGGCACATAATGGTGGTCAATAACCCCAGCTGCCTTCCCCACTGGGCTGTGATTCCAGAACCCAACATAGCACCTGGCATATAATAGGTAGTTCAATTAATGTTGGTTGAATGATTGCATTCATAAACGAATAACTGGATAGACAGATACATGAAGGCAGGAAGGAAGGAAGGGAGGGAGAATGGGAAGAAGAGAGGGAGAGAGGAAGGAAAGGAGGGAAAGAAGGAGGGAGGAAGGATGGATAGATGGACGGATGGATGTTATTAAATCTCTGTTTAAAACTAACAAGTCAAAACACTAGGCTCAGTTGCTCACAAGGCAATCCCTTCAGCTGTGGAACCCTTGCTCTTAATTGTTACAAAATCCTCCCACTGATTGAGCCCAAAACTGCCGTGTTGTGACTTGCCCTTGGCAGTTCTAATTTTCTCCTCTATGTCTTCCTGCTCTTTCTAGAGGGTCTTTCCCAAAAGGAATCAGATCTTCTTGTCTACATTCTCTCTCTTCATTAGCATTGGAAACTAGTAAGAAACACCACAGGTTTTTAGATGCAGAATCACCAGAAGCGAAGGTTTTAAGAAATCGACAAGTCTTTATTTCCTCTAAGAATCCATCTGCTCTGGTTTCCCCAGGCATCTGTGGAACAATTTCTTTGAAAAGACCTAGGTCTGGGATCTTCGATCCCTCCACCAAGAGCAGGCCTCCTTATACCAAGATGGCGGCCACAGAGCACTGAGGTCTGTGGACACTTTGGTGACCTCATAATGTGTCAATTAGCTAGGCTGACCTACATTTCCCAGAATTCTTTCTCATATGTTTTCAGTAGGGTGGTTATATTGTTTTTCCCAGTTTAGGTATTTGAAAGGATTCCCCAGACTCCACAGAGTATTCTCACATAAGACTTTTATTTAAAGGCAAAGGATACAGTGCAGGGAGAGAAAGAGAATGCAGGAAAGCAGCGAAGGTCCCAGAGACTTCTGCAGCACAAGGTTTGTGCACAAGGACCCAATCTTTGTCAAGACAGACCACACTGAATCTCTGGATTAAACTGCCAAGATCTGTGCGAGGAAACAGCTTCAGGAGAATTCACTGAGAAGAGTTAGGTGGCTCTTTAAGTAGTCAAGCCAGGCTTATCAAACTGGTGAGGCCAGTTGCAAACCACCAGTAAAGAAAACTCTGGAGCTTGCCAGGAGCGTTCAGACCTTAGACAGCGTATCATACAGCCCACTGCCCTTATCTTAGTCATAAGTCAAAAACCAGACATTCAGGCATCCCCAGAGGTAAAGATACAGCTTTGCCAGTATCTCCATGGTGGGACACAAGACACATTCTTGGGAGATCTGGAAGGCAGAAGGGAAGCAACAGATATTATGTAGCTCACACATGTTGTTGCTGATCTGCTGACTCACCTCATTGGCATGAAGTGGCTGCAGGGCCTGTAACTGCTCTACCTTCCCCTGGATCCTCCTTCAGCTTCTCTGCTCCTATTTCTGGGCCGGGTGTCTGTGTTTAGCTCCATGAAAAGGGCCCTGGCTTCCGCAGTATACCCACACCACCAATCTCAGAGACAACAAGAATTGACATGGGTTTAATCCATCCTTGTGGGGTTCCAGTATTTATGGGTTCCAGCTTATTCTTGATCTGCCCTACTTTGTATCTATCTTTCCGTCCTAGTTGCCTGTCCTGTGGACTTCAATCTCCAGCATTAGATGTGAAGACAACAGCCTTACAGACACCACTTAACCAGCTCCAATGATTAAGTAAGGCTATATCTCTGTAATAAATCCCTTAAATATAAATCTATGTCTGTCTATCTATCTATCTATCTATCTATCTATCTATCTATCTATCTAATCTCCTCATGGTTCTGTTTCTCATGTTGACTCCAGGCCCCTGACTGATTAGGTACTCTGCCATGCCCTGGGAGCACAGCCATTGGCCTCTCCATCCCTCTGTGTTGCAGAACATGCCAGTTGGTGGCCAATACCCTAGGCTCTGCTTCCACACACACTGCCACTCGACATGCAAGTTCCTTCTGACAATCTCTATTCTACGTGCAGGCGGAAGGCTGGGCAGGCAGCCCTGTTTCCAGCTGTGGAGTGGGTTGACTGGCTGTGCACACTTGCAGATGCCAGACCAACAGCCCAGTAGGCTTGGCTAATTTCTCATGAGAGGGAAAATGCCAAAACGGTGACAAGAAATCACTGGAAAATTCCACTAGTCATGACAAATGGTGGTCCTTGGGCATCTAATAAACCTGGAGGCACGAGTGAGGCTAACTTGCTAGACAGATGCAGAGGTGCCTTGCCATGTGGATGTCAGGGCAGACTTCTAAGCATCTCTTGGCATTCCCAGAATGCCTTAGAATGCACATGAGCTAAAGATATATTTTCTCCGGGCTCATACCCAACAGGTGGGGTTTTGCACATCTTCGATAGGAGAAGTTGCAAATTGGCAGTCCGTGGGCTAAAGTTGGCCTGACAACATGTTTTGTTTGGCCTTAACAGTGTATTTTCAAATTTTTGAATTTATTGCCAACTTTTACTAATTGGGGATTTAACATTTTAAAAAATCGAAATTTCCCACTTTTCTTGAAAAATCAGAAGATTTTGCAAGTATAGGCCAATTCTCCTGCATGGCAAAAATTGGCCGGAGCTGAGTAACAGCTGTTCTGTTAGGGTAGGAATTCTCCAGCTCGTGCGGTCCCACTCAGCCTACTGCTCTTGCATATGTTACCTGCTTGGCTTCTGGAGGCATCTAAGTCTACAAGCCCTAGTCATCCCATCTGTAGCAGATGCTCATATCCTCTCCCACTGTAGTAGAAACCCAGGCTGGACTTCAGTTGCCAGTCCTCTTTGCCTGAGGACTTTCTTTGGCAGCCAGATCCTCTGTCTGCTCCCCAGCAGGCCATGAGTGCCCCTTCTCAGCAGTCCTCACCCGATGGGAGTTGGTGCATAAATACCCGAGCTGCCTCCCGCTTAGTTGGGGTCACTCTGAAGCACATGCTCTACCCTGGCCCCCAGAGGTCCCCAATGATACTAAGCTCTAGGTACCCACAGTGGCAGCTGCCTTGATGACATGCTCTTTAAAGGGTGCCTTATCAACCCTATCTCCTTTCCCCTCTTCTCTACCAGTGTTTTTTCTTTTTTGTCACCTGCATAAACTTCTTGTATAGTTTATTGTACATTAACAAGAATTCATAGTAGTTATGTTCTATAAAGTTGCCATGAACACTGAATTAGCAAATACTGAATGATTGCTCCCAGGGGAAATAAAGGGTTAGGTTCCTGAGAGCCTCTGCTCACAATGTTTTGGTCAACCAATCAATACAGAACCTTGTTCTATGTGTTTATGTTCAAGGACACTTTATTTAATATGTACTGTTGCTTCATTAATGCTGAACTCACAGCCAACAGCACCACGACTCATGCCTGAACAAAGCTCATCTAACATACGTATTTTCTCCGTAAGCCACATCTCAGCTTCTGTGTTTAGGAACACTAGACAGCATTTCAGCACTAGGCTTGGGGGCTGTTTAAAACAAACAAAATCACTAACACAAAGCACAAAAACGTGAAAAACGTGGCACTAAATAGACCATGAAAAGGACACTTGTTTACAACATAGGAGCTGAAACAAGAAGGCAGAGCATTGCCTCATTTGACCTCAGTTGGGAATGTGCACATCAGGTAACTCCAATTTTTTGCCCCTCTGCACATGTCCACAGACGACTGTGAAAGTGCCATGAATATTGGTTTTGAGGTTACAAAGAAATTGTCGCAAGTAGGCAAATTCACAAATACAGAATCCATGAATAATGAGGATCAACTATACCTCAGAGCCTGCTTCTAGGGGGCCCCAAGTGAAGACAGCATCATAGAAGTGCTTTCCTCCTCAAGTAATTCAGGGGCGACTAAAAAATGGAAAGAAATATAAAATGATGGTTTTCAGGAATTGGCCATTAGGTAGCACAGAATAGTGATCCCCGAGGGAGGGGAAACAAATGAGGTGAGTCCTATGATTTCCCCAGCGTATTGCCTAGAGACTGTTTCCAGGCCATGGTGCAGGAAGGAGGAACCCCGGTAGAGCCTGGAGGTAGTAGCTCTGAGTTGAGGAGACAGAGCTGGGAGATTGGGGAGGCCCAGGCGGTTAGAGTCGGCAAGGCAGAGAACTAGAGAGCCGAGAGCTGTGCACAGAAAGACCTCCAGAGATTTGCAGAAGATCTCCCTGGGTCTGATGAGAACACACACGTGAAGAAACAACGAGAGGCCAGGGAAAAAACCATCTGAAAAGAGCAGAAGGAAGAATCCTCAGAGCTCACGCAGGTTTGGGAATAGTTAATGTTCCCACCAGCCTGAGTGGAAAAACCTCATAATTCATGGGGTGTTAGAGTACTCAGAAGGGTCTTGCCTCAGTAGTGGGGAAAAATTGGCCCTCAACTAAAGACTGCTCAAAAGATCAAGTTGTTTCCAAGTAAGTGAACTAACTTCCAGAATAAAGCTCAACAATATTTATAGAAATACAAAATATCCAACATCGAACAAAATAAAATTTACAACATCTGGCATCAAATTAAAAATTACCAGACCTGCGAAGAAGCAGTAAAATATGACCCATAATGAGGAGAATTAATAGAAACAGATCAAGAAATGACACAGATGATAGTGTTAGTAGACAAGGACATTGAAACTATCGTTATAACTATTTTCCTTATGTTCAAGAAAGTAGAGGAAAGATAGAGCATGTTAAGTGGAGACATGAAAGATATTTAAAAGGTCCAAATACAACTTGTAGAGATAAAATTAGAATGTCTGAGATGAAAAAGGAAAAAATACACTGAATGGAATTATTAGGAGATTAGATACCACAGAGGAAAAGATTAGTTAACTTGAAGACAAAGCAATCGAACCTGGAAATAGAAAATGAAATTTAGAGAGATGAGTAAGATAAGTCAGAGGCTTTATTAGAGTGTGGCTTCTAGCCACAGGTCATTTAGGTCTGTCTCTGGACCCTGACTGGGAGGATACAATAAGGGGAAGCTGGACTAGGGGCCAAGTTTCCTAGATACGCTGTCAGGAGTAAGAGACGTGCCTCCTGCCACCACCCCAGTTCAAGATGGCTTCCAACTCTCCCCAGCTTTCTTCCTTCAGGCCTTAGAGATACGGTGGGTAGCTGCCTCTACCTACTCTACTTTTAAGGGATTTTTCTTCCCAGGAAATGGCAAGAAATGGCTATGGAGTTTCCCGTCTCTCCAGTTCTTTCCCCCATTTTTGCCCTCCGATAAACACAGGCACTTTTTAAGACTTGCTACTCATTAATGACAAATGGACAGGAGACAAGAATAACAAAATGAGCACAAAATAAATGTCCTAAATGCCATACAAGTTTTCATAGATCTTGTTTCTACTGGATGGTAAAATATAAAAATGGGGGTGGGTTTGCCTTCCCAACAGACATCTCTGAGCCCCTTCTCAGATGATACTAAATACACCCTTTAATAAATGCTGGGGCCCTGCAGAAATGAATATTAAAACCTCCATAAGATACCATTAATTTTCTTTAATTATTAAATATCTCAAATATACTGAAAATAAAATAATAGACACCTATGTATTTACATTCCAAGTTTTTTAAAAGATATGTTGTCATATTGGCACCAGATCTTTTAATTAATATTTGAAGTTACAGATGCAGCCAACACCTCTTTTCCTAACTCCATTCCCTTCCTTTGCCCCATTCTCAACAGTACTTATTTCGTGAAGGGGTTGTTCTTTTTAATAATTTTTGTTTTACCACATATGCTTAATTTGTGGTATCATTTTGATTATTTAAAAAATTCCCTTAGATATCATACTATGATTTAACAACTTACTTTTTCACTCAATATTATGTTTTAGAGATTTACTTGTGTTGATTCATGTAGGTTTAGTTCACTCATTCTAACTGCTTGCATAGTACTTTATTATATGACATCATATGGACATATATCTTCCATGTGTTGCTATTACAGTGCTTCAGTGAATGTCTTTGTACATGTTTTTTGTGAACATGTATGAAAGTTCCTCCCAGAAGTGGAAAGGCTGGGTTGTAGAGCATGTGCATCCTCAACATTACTGGATATTGCCAGGATCCTCATCAAGCGCACCAATTTAGACTCCCACAAGTAGCATCTGAGCTGTCCCTTTCTCCCACGTTTTTACTAAATTGGTATTATCAGACAAAATTTTTTTGTAGGTCTGATCTAGACTCTCTATTCCATCCCTCTGATCTGTTTCTCATTCATACGCCAGTACTACACTATTTAATGATTATAACTTTGTAAATCTAGCTATCTGGTGAGAAGGATTCCCTTCTTTGTTCTTCATAGTTATCTTATCTACTCTTGGTTCTTTACCTTTCTGTACTAATTGTAGGATAGCTTGTGAAGCTATATGGATTTTGAGTGTAAAGACAGTGAATTTATAGATGAATCTGAGGAGGATTGATGTCTTTATGATATTGAGTCTTTCCACCCAGGATCATGCTATATCTCTCCAGCTTTACTTTTATTGTTTCAATAAAGTGTATAGTTTCCCCTGTAAATTTTGTGAGATTATTACTAGGCACCTTAGAATCTTTGTTGCTGAGATACCATTTTTTGCTTATCAGAGAGGTAAAGACAAAAAAAGATTAACAACACTCTATACTGGTAAGATTATGGGGAAATAGGCATTCTGATATTTTATTAGTGAAGTGTAAATTAATACAACCTCTTTGGAGTACAATTTGCAATAGCTCTAAATTTTTTAATGCACGTTTTATGTGACTCAGAAATTCCACTTCCAGGAATTCACAAATATATGCACATATATATGAGATTTTGTGTGTATAAGGATATTTAAGGCAGCATTATTATAAGAGCTAAAAGTTGGTAACAACCTATATATGTATTTTTAGAAGACTGGTTAAATCAACCATTAAATAGTTTGTTTTTTCAATGAAATACTATGTGGCCATTAAATAAAATGAGGCAGCTTTATGAACACTTACATGGGAAAACGTCCAAGATTTTAATTTTTTTCTTCTTCCTGCTTTCTTTATGTTTAGTTTGCCTTCTTTTTCCAGTTTCGTAAGGTGGTAGTTTAAGTTATTGATTTGAAATTTTTCTTCTTTTTTAATATAGGCATTTACAGCTATAAATTTCCCTCTAATACTGCTTTAGCTCCACCCCTTAAGTTTTGGTATGTATCTTTATTTTCACTTATTTCAAAGTATTTTCTAACTTCTCATATGATTTCCTCTTTGATCCACTGGTTGTTAAGGAGTGTGTTGCTTAATTTCCACATATTTGTGAATTCCTTAAATTTCTGTCATTGATTTCTGTTTTCATTCCATTTTGGTTGGAGAATGTATTTAGTATGATTTCAATTATTTTAAATTCCTTGAGGCTTGTTTTATGGTTTAGCATATGGTCTATCATTGAGAATCTTCCATGTACACTTGAGGAGAATGTGTATTTTGCTATTGATGGGTGAAGGACAGTGACACCTCTTAAATTCCTGTCTTCTCTTATCCTATTCTCTCTTCCCTACAGTTATTTCAGAGAATCACGCCCTCAAACTGGAAACCTCTCACTCTTGCGGTCTAGTCCACAGGTCTTTCTTTGCTTTTTTCCTTTTTTCTCCTCTCTCTTGCCTCTTTATTATATAGATTAAGTGAGCCTCTCCCATGGTGGCTCTTCCTTCTCTGCCACCTCTTTATTCTCCACTTTTAGTATCATTCAGATTCTCCCAGAACAAAATAGAACCTAAGAACTGATCCAAACACAAGAATCCACTCCTTTGCTCCATGCCTCCTTAGTGCAGTCTTTCTCTATCCATTTTCCTGAATCTGCGTTACAAAAAGTCCAGGAACCAAGCTGATAAGGAGAGAACTCTCCATATGATCAGATCTCTCCATATGGTTAAAATGAGCTGGTGAAGACAACAGTTTTCCTTCTAGACCCACCTTTCATGGATCACAGACCAAGTGGGAGATCCCTGTAAACAAAATCTTAATCAACCTTGGTAGAATGATCCTCCTTCCTCAAAGTCACCTGCTGGAAACTCCTCTTAACTCTGCCCATGTCTAACAGAACAACGTGCAAGGCTTTGATAGTGGCAGTCTCAAAGTTAGAATCAATTTGGTTTTAATTCATTATTAACACACTACTCAAAGTCCTTTGAAATCATAGCACCAGCAGATGCCAAGAACACAAGATCCCTCACAGCTTTCCAAGATCTTTCAGCTTATGGAAGAGTGGAAAGGTAATTGCCCTTTTCCTGTTCATCTCCAGGCTTGGAGAAATGTCATACCTTTACATTTTATTTTGTTTTCTTCATATTTACCCAACTATTAGTTTGTACACATCTCTATAATTACTCCTAGCAAAGTATATGGTTATAATTATTTGTGGACTCTGTCTTACTGGCCATATCTTATTTATCTTTTTATCCTGTGTGCCAAGCACCTTGCCTAGCACGTAGTGGATATTCAGTAATGTTTGCTGAACGAATGGAGACAACACAGTAATAAATACACCCAGAAGGGCTTCACGATGCTTTTCCAAAGGAATAATTATAGGTACTGCAAACCTAATTTATTGGTAACCTAACTCATTTTCTATGTTCAAAATTTACTGCAAGCCCCATGTAATCATTCTTCCAGGTACTATCTCAAAAGTTTGGCAGCCTCTTTAATCCCTTCAACCCCACTTCCAGTCAGTGCAATTATCTGCAAGGCTTGTTTCAAATGTATACTGCAAATGTGCACATATGCACACACACACGCACACGTGGTACACGTTTTCTAATTTGAGTATAGAGGATGGTGCATTCACCCTGCTCTCTACACCAGGACAGGAAGCGGACCTTTATTCTCAGAATTAGAGGAACAATGAAGGGCTGAGATGCACTGTTCTCTTAGATCACTCAGACCTTTAAACGTACCTGGAACTCAAATGGCAGGATGAGATGTTTGAGGTACTAACTGATGTGTTTTGCTCCCAAGATGTTGATTTGGGTCACGGCCATTGCCCAAGTCTAGGCCCCCAGACAGGCAGTGTCAGGGATGCCCTTGACTCTCCATCACCCTGTCTGGATGGATCCACATAGGATAAGCTTAGTGTCTGTGACCTCTCTCCCAGTTTGACACTCACCTGGTACTACCGAGCAGTCTCCTGCTCAAAAGGGGTAAGTTTCTAAAAACATTTGTCTTCAGAAGAAAAGATATTATCTTTGAAAATATGTATAATCATGACTTGAAAACAAAATAACAGATTTCCTCCCCACATTTTGTTAGAAACTCTTTTTTTAGTGGAATTTGGTGATTAGAATCAATTCCAGAATACTGTTAGCGTCACTGGGATTAACTGGGTTTTTAAGACAGGTTGACTTTACAAAGTCAGGCATGGCCTTTACCCTTCAACAGGTTATTCTAGGCATAATCTAGAATATACTGAAGAGTGTTTCACTCTTATTAGGACTTAGGATCTGAGACAGTACTGATCACGTAGTTATATACTTTATTGCACAGAATACAGATCAGGAAACTCGTCATAGTCAGACTTAAATAAAAAGAACAGAAATAATCTTGCTGAATACTACAGGAAGTTATTTCTTTCAGCAATTACTTTACTCCACAAGCAGAAATCAAAGAAAGATATAATGCGTTCATGCTGTTTGGCATGTCCATCTAAGTCTGGATTCCCCTGAAAGCAAACCCTGAGATAAGGACTTGGATGTACATAGTTTATTTGGGAAGAGAACCCAAGAAGCACAAGTGATGGGTGGGGAGAGTAAGATGAAGACGGGAGAAAATGAATAAAGGGGGTACTGATGAGCAGATTGCTACTGTGGACAACAGGGGCCTCAATCCTGCTAGGAACTCTTTAAAGAATTATGCAGACCATATCTTAGAATAGTCTCACCAAGCCTGTTCAGTATTATCCGCTGAGGTATTTACCCTCCAATTTCCTTTCCTTTGTTATTGAAGTTACTTAATGATTGAAGTTAAATCCCTAGCACTTCTGGTCTGCTCAGCATGAAAGGTGAGCAAGCTCCCTGATGCTGGAGAAACCCTCAGGCAGGCAGGAAAATGCAGGCACTTGAGGGGGTAAGCTATCTACATGCACAGGAACTGTCCACCTGTGGTGGCCCATGAACTCAGAGCTAGGACAAGGGGATCTAGAGCAGTGAATCAACCATGTTAATTCTCAAAGATTTTGAAATTAAAAAATGTTAAATATATATTTTTAAATCTCCTAGGCTGGGAGAGGAATGGTTGAAGGGAAAGCGAAGAGATCTTGGAACCCAGTGGGTCCCTGAAAAGTGTCCTAAGCCCCTACCCGAAGTCAAGTCTCAGAGCAAGAAGTATATGTGGTGGTAAATGACAGAAACCCCAGGTAGAGAGGACCAACGTGCCCATCTTCAGGTATAACCCAGGGCAATGGTGAGACCCCAGCGTCCTCTTCAACCAGCATGGTATGGGAGCAGAAGAAAAGTCTTCTGTGGGTTTAGGCAAGTAGGTGTGAGGCAGTCTCACTGGGTTCCCCATGCCCCCAAAAAGTAGCATACATGTGTCACAGAAAGCCTGTGACCTGAGGAGGCCTTGTGCTTGGAGAGCAGGTGGAGGCAGCAGAACCTCTGCAGGGAAGTGTCTGGAGGCCAGATGGGAACGGGGCCCTTTCAGAGGACTCTGGTGTGGAGAGACGACAATGACGAGGACAGGTGTGATCCATCCCAAAGCCAGAGCCCTGTGCAGCACCCAAAACTTAGAGCCTGCCCCAGGAGAGTGAGGGGATGGAGAAACCTTGAACCTTCTGAGATTGGCTGCACCACTGAGGAGGATGTGGGTTCATAAGCTCTGTAACAGCAAAAACAAAAACCCTCCTCTGGCCTTGCATATCTGACCCTGGGGCCTGAGGTTTAAACACACAAAACTGAGCTCCCTTGCTTCCCCCTCATGCCCAAGCGGAACTTATCCTGGGCGGGAGAGAAGCAGCCTGAGCTGGGATCTCTTCCTGGTCATGTTCAGGGAGATGTTTTCTTTCTGAGAGTGCTATTGAAACTTAGTGGACATTTGAAGCATCTGGAAGGAAAAAAAAAACACACAGATGCCTGGGCCCACCCCCATAAACTCTTGCTCAGTAAGTCTGAGAAGGGCCTGAGAAGGACCTATATTCTTGATCAACTTTGCATTTGAAGATAGCCCTGCCAGTGATGGTTGGGCACAGAAAGCGTGCTTACATACAAGCATCATGGATGCCACTTCCCCCCAATTAGACCTGTGTAAAGACTGTTCTGTGTCAGGGCTGCCGTTGTGGTATTTAGACACATGAGTGCCCTGATCAGCAGCATTGTTCTTCCCCCATACAATCTGTGCACAGACTGAGCACAAGGAAAGCAGACCCTTCTGGGCTGTATCAGAGAACCAGGAAGTGGGGTGGGCCACCTTAGGCATGGTCCTCTCAGGTGGTCTGAGGGAAGGGAAGAGGTAGAGTGGCCTGTTTGATATGTGGTGGCATGTCTTCCCGCTTCCCTTCTCCCCTTTCTAAGGTCAAACCTTCATATTAATCCCAGGGTGTTCCCTTATTGTCAACAATTCATTTAGTGCATGATGTATAGTGTCTATCAGATCTCATCTCTGATATACACTGAGCCATTTATTTGACACGTGTTGCTGAGCCAGGCACTGTGCTGGGCGTGGGAGAAACAAAGACGGAACTACCTTTATTAGGGAAGACTAAAAAGCAAACAGCCATTGCCATACGTTATAACAAAGTCAAACAGAAAACACACCTGTGGTTAAGGGCTTGGGGAATTGCCTCCCCATGTCCTTGCTTCTTGCTCTTCTTTTCATCTCAGCTTGGGGTGGCAACCGGAGTGGTGACCAGGCTGACAGCTGTCGATGACATCTTCTTGAATTGCCTGAGCCAGGTCTCCCATTGCATGGCAGAGTGTTTATTTACTAGCTGATGTCCACTGTTCCTCAGTGAAGTCTCTCTGTCTCTGATTTGTTCAGGCACTTTAACCTGCTACCCAAATGAACTGAAAACTTCCAACTTTTTGGAAGGCAATAGCAGACTTTTCTACACCAAACGTGCTGTGGCCTATGAGAAAACAGGCAGATGAAAAGCTAAAGGAAGCAACATGGAGAAATCCCAACAGCTCTCTGACCGGAGTATTCACTCTCTCAGCTCTCTGAGCTCTGAGCCTAGATGAATGATGTGACAAGTCTCACGAAGGACCTGTGGCCCACATCTGGGACTTCATCAGATCTGGCTTATTTTAAACTGGAACTGAGAACCCCAGGCCAGAGCCAAGCCAGATCCAGTCCTTAGAAGAGCCTTTCTTCAGGGCTGTCTCTGTCGTGGGAAGACCAGGCCCAAGACCCTGGACTGAGGAGTTAGTGTGACACAGGGAAAGAGATGGAATGGGAGAGAGAATGGAAGGACAGAGGAAAAAGGAGAGTTGAGAGAAGGGAAAGGAGGGAGGGAGGTGGTACAGGTGAAAAGAACGGAACTTGTTTTCTGAGCTGCTGTAACAAAGTACCACAGCCTGGGTGGCTTAAACAATAGAAACTTATTTCCTCACAGTTCTAGAAGCTAGAAATCTAAAATCAAGGTGTCAGCAGGGTTGGTTCCTTCTGAGGGCTGTGAGGAGAATCCATTCCATGCCTCTCCCCTGGTGTCTGGTGTTCTGCTGGTAATCTTTGGTGCTTCTTGGCTTGTAGACGCATCACCTGATATCTGGCTTCATCTTCACACGGCCATCTTCCTGTGTGCATGTCTCTGTGCCCAAATTTCTCCTTCATATAGGACACCAGTAGTATTGGATTAGGGCCCACCCTATAATCTCATCTTAACTTGATCATCTGCAAAGACCCTATTTCCAAATAAGGCCATACTCACAGGTACTAGGGGATAGGATTTCAACATTTTTTGGGGGGACACAATTCAATCCATAATGGGAACACAGGTGAGAAAGAGAGGAGGAGAGAGCTTGATGATGGGGTAGGTACTACAGTACTGTGTCCAGTCCCTTCTCCCCCCAAAGAGCCCTGGACACAGGCAATGTAGCTTCTGAGGCTTTGGGCAATGACTAACAGATGGGATGTCCCTCAAGGAAGTCTCATTTCTGAGGCTGACAGGAATAAGGTGGAGATGGAAAAGACTTTTGTGTTGTGTTTGGGGATCCATGGCTTGCTTGGTTTTGTTTCTGCACAGAAGACATAGAGAAGAAAATTCCAGCTACACAAGGACAGAAGCTAGGAGACAGGGTTGTAGACCGAGGATGCATTGCTGATATCTGGGTGATGAAGGTAGAATCAGGCTATGAGAAGCTACACGAGCAGCAAAGTAACACCCCTGAAAGCCAGGAGGTGGGATGGGGCAGAACAGCATGTGTGTGGGACATGGCCCCGGTGGCCTGGTGTCAGGAAAGCCTGCTGCTCCCTCCAGGCCTGCTGACTCTGAAAAGCCTGCGGATGTGTGGGAAAGTCTGAGTCCTATGCTGTGTGGAGATGTAACACTTGTTACATTGTCCATGAGTGGGGCCCCTTCCTTTAACTCTGTAGTGAATGCTTGGGGGCTCCATCATTGGTCCATTAGAGTGAGTTTCCCCAGGAGCCTGGTGGGGGTCAGAGCCAAGGGCAGCATGGCCGAGCCCCTCCATGGTGGTCATGCCAAGATGGTCCATTCTGACCCTGAGCCATCCCAGCAGGTGTGAACCAGCTTGAGGGTTTTTGAGGTGACTCTGTCCACTTGAAGAGCCCCTGGAATTTTATTTCCTTTAGGGCAGGCTTAAAGCATCATCCCGGGATTATGGGCTGTGTAGAGTCCTTTTAGGGCTGATCCAAATCCCAGAGTCTCAGGGGACATGCAGACTTTGCTTGACTTGAATCAGAATAGCCATCTAGTTGTCTCTACATTCATTTGACAAACACTTATTGAGTGCCTAGTATATGCCAGACACAGAGCCAGTCTCCGGGGAAACAGCAGTGAACAGACGGACCCTCTCCCTGTGTAGGGCTTACCTTTCAGGAGGTGGGATCGGGGGACAGATCGTCAAGGACTGAGTATCTGACTTGTCGAGTGCTGAGAAGAGCCACAGAGGTTCTCAGAGCGCAGGGGAAGAGGATGGAGAATGCCACACGTAGATGGAGGGGCTTCTGATGCCAAAAGGTGGGTCAGGAGAGC
This sequence comes from Tapirus indicus, assembly GCA_031878705.1. NCBI lineage: Eukaryota > Metazoa > Chordata > Mammalia > Perissodactyla > Tapiridae > Tapirus > Tapirus indicus. The sequence goes on from CM062920.1 coordinate 21,864,615, forward strand.
CCCACCGAATAGACGACAACCGAGTAAACACGAAAGTGAAGACATAAGCCACATGGCTGGATTTCTGGGGAAAGAGTGGTCAAGTGGAGGGTCGGCCAGGTAAGGGCCCTGAAGTGGGATGTGCCTGGCAAGTTTGAGGCCAGTGTTGCTGGAGAGGGTGGGGGAGAGTGCTCTGTCACAAGGGTGGAGACTGTGCACACTCAGTTCCCTGGAAACCTCCTGGAATTGAAGCTCTTTATCTCATCACCCTCACAAAACTCAAAATGTCCCAGAAATTCTAAACTTCATCTTCCAGGGTGCCTGCCTCTCGAACCTAGAAGACACACAACTCACACCCCCAATACACCCTGACGTGGGATTCGGAAGATATGGTCCAATCTAGCAATTCCCAAGTGCTGTCCATCAGGGCACTGTGCTGGGCTATCAACAGAGCAACCTCACATAACTCACCATTTCACCTCCGACTCTATGAATGGCTTCGAGGAAAACACACATGCACGCGCGCGCGCGCGCACACACACACCCACACAAACGGAGGAACCAACTGAGGCAAAAGAAGCATTTTTTTTCCATGAGATGTTTAAGATCACATTCTAAGATCAAAATCAAAACAGAAACAATGAGCAATTCACTTCACCCCCATGTTGGTTGTTCCCCTCCACTCCTGGTTATGGGACAGCCGGGCTGCTTTACAGCCATCAGGAGAAACCCATCTCACAGTGATGGGGAGTTACCCTTAGTCAACCCGTTCCAGCCAGAAGCCCCAGCACCAAGCATGCTGGATTCCCTTCTCTCTCCCATCTACATCACCCCCTCCACGATCTTGGGTCTCATGGCCTCAAACATCTTCTACGTGCTGCTGACGTCTGACTTTATATCTGAGGCCAGACCTCTCCCCTCTCCAACTATCATATGTCCAGCTGCCTACCCTTCGTCTCCCCTTGGCTGTCTGAAAGACCTCTCCAACGTCACATGTCCCAAACCGAGCCACTGCTATTCGCCTCCTTCTACCCGCTCCCGGCCTTCCGCATCTCAGTTGATGGCAACTCTATTCTTCCAACTGCTCAGACCAAAAACTTGGGATCATCCTGGACTCATCTTTCTCTCACACCAGATGATCCACTCAGCGTCCGTTGTCGACTGTCAGCCCAGCCCCCTTCCCTGCTTTGTTTTTCTCCTTAGTTCTTATCACCATCTGACCTGCTGTATATTTTAATTGATTATCTACCTGTCTGTCCCTCCCACTCGAATGTGAACTCCACGAGGCACAAATTTTGCTCTGCTTTATTTGTTGCTGTTCTCCTTGTCCCCGGAATCGTTTTGGCATAGTAGGTGCTCAATTAATATTTGTTGGCTGAATGGGGAAGTTTTACGACTAAAGGAGCATGCCGTTCCTCTTCCAACGTCCCTCCCTCAGGGGCCAGTGCGCAGTCAGATGCTCTTGTGGGCAGAAGGGGCTTCCAAGAGCTTCTCCCCCAGCTTCCCTCATTCTCAGGACAAGGGCAGTGGTTCTCAGGAAGGGAGGGAGAGTCCAGTCCAGCTTCGCAGATCACCTGTGGGAGGCTGAGAGTGCAACAGACAGCTAGCTCCCTGCATTTACGTCACACGGACAGCCTTTCTGAAATCAGGAGGGAATACATCCTGCCCCTTTGGGTGGGGAAAGAAGTCTTCCTACGAACGAGATTCAAATCTGAACTCCTAGGACGTTCCCATTTGGGTTTGCTCCTAGCAGTGGCGGCTTTTATTTTCCCCCCGGAGTTGTGTTCCGTGGGTTGTGCAAAGCCTGGGAACAGTGAGGGCATTAGGACCAGGATCAAGACACACGCTTGGCTCCAGCTCTGTCTGGCAGAGGTTCTCTGGCTGAGCGAGGAGCTATGTGTGAAAGGAAACCAGGCACTGCCTGCCGGCTTCACATCTGTCGATCTGACCTGACTTGAAGCGTCCAAAGGAGGACGGCTGTCAGCTCTGCTGGACTGAGGACCCGCCAGCTTCCCCCGACATCGCATAGCAACCTGACCAGGCGTGCAAGGGGGGAAACGAAATACACGGGACTAAACCCCTGAGCAGAATGGAGTAATGATTTTTTTCCCCAAGGAGAAAAAGGAGTAAAAGGGGGGCAAACAATTCAATTTGAAGTCCCTGTGAATGGGCTTTCAGAAGGCAATTAAAGAAATCCACTCAGAGAGGATTGGGTGGGTCGTGGGTCCTGTGGCTTTCTGACTGTAAGTGAAGCTGGTCTTACACACGCTGTTGGCAAATGTCAGATGGGAAAAAAGGAGCAGGTTAAGTGACGATCAAAGAACTTCCAGGTGGAACCAGGAATCCAGGTTCTGCTGCAAGCTTGAAGGAACCTGGAGCAGGAGGAGAAAGTGAATTTGAACATGACCTGTTGCATTTGGCAAGTTCCAGCAACATGCTCCTAAGGAAGCGATGCAGGCATGGACCATGCAGACTGCAGTTCCTGCTGCTCTTTCTGATGCTGGGATGCGTGCTGCTGATGGTGGCCATGCTGCATCCTCCCCTGCATGCCCTGCCCCAGACGGTCACAGCCCAGGTCGCTGAGCACAGGCCTGAAGCTGGGTACCGCCTGAACTTTGGGGAATCCCAGGAATGGGTGCTGGAGGCCGAGGACGAGGGCCAAGAGTATGACCCCCTGGAGGGCCTGCCGCCCTTCATCTCACTGCGGGAGGATCAGCTCCTGATGGCCGTGGCCTCACCCAGGGTCAGAAGGAACCAGAGCCAGGGCAGGAGAGGTGGCAGCTACCGGCTCATCAAGCAGTCGAGCAGGAGGCAGGACAAGGAGGTCCCAGAGAGGGACTGGGAGGCCGAGGAGGAGGACCAGGAGGTATCTGAAGATGAGCTGACCCCTGCCAGCCTGGAGGAGGCGCTCAGTGCCCGCATCCCCCTGCAGAGGGCGCTGCCCGAGGTACGGCATCCGCTGTAAGTAAGGCCCTGTTTCCCTTCCCCCAGTATTGGAGGGCAATCAGCCAACCCCAAGACACAAAGCCTCTGCACTCTGCCTCCACTGTCCTTAGGGCAGTGCTTCTCAAGGTGCAGTCCCTGGACCAGCCGCAGCAGCATCACCTGGGGACTTGTTAGAAATGCAGAGTCTCAGAGCCCATCCCAGACCCGCTGAGTCGGAAACACCGGGTGGGGTCCAGTGATCTGCATTTAACTAGTCCTCCAGACAGGACCACTGTCCTCGAGACAGCAAAGGAGGATCTCGGGCTCATTCCCTCTCTTCCCCGTCATGGGTTCTAGTTCTCCTGTCTCTGGAGTATCAGGTCACACAGCTTTATCTATGTAATGCAGCTGGGGCTTGGAGTAGACGTTCCCCAAGGCACTTCTGACTCCAGTACCTTTTGATAGGATGATTGTTTTTAGTGTTTGCTTTTATTTTGTATCAAAATGACAACTGCAGCTAACATATTTGTGGCTCCTGCCATGTGCCTGGCTTTAATCGAAGAGCTTTTCATGTATTAACTCATAAAGTCCTTACAACTCTGTAGGATGGGTGCTAGGATTACCATCATGCCTATTTTATAGGTATGAAAATAAGGCACAGAGAGGCCAAGTGACTTGCCCACAGTCACACAGATAGTAAGTGCCAATGCAGGCAGGGATTTGAATCCAGGCAGAAGCTCCAGTCTACCTGAACCACCACTCTATGCCACCCTTCTTAGTCCACTAGACCAAGGGGAGAGTTCCAGTGCCCAGGAGCTGGAATACTGCACTGATGCAGTCTAACCTGGCAGGTGGCCCCACCCCTAGGAGGCAAGCTGGGAGTATGATGACATGCAGGCTGTATCCGGGCGAATGGTGGGCTCATCCAGTATACTCCCTGCCCTCCCCCACCATCACCATGGCTGGCCCCAGAGGAGGGGGCCTGGTCACCAGCAACCAGGGGCAATGCAGCTGGTTAGTTTGGGTGATCTAGGTCCCTTCCCTATAAGCCACTGCTCTTCCCGGAGCCCAGAGAGTTTCCTGGGAAGCAAACACACCCTCTGACCCTCTGGGTGAGAGGATCTGAGTAGAGCAGCAGCTGGGAGCAGGACCACTTACTCCTCGGGTCCCTGGTGGGGTCCCTCTCAGCCTGGCTGCTCAGCCAGTCACTCAGCACCTGAGAGGGAAGCCTCCTTAGACGGTGTCCCTAGTGCCTCATTCACCTCTCCCCAGTCCCAACGCTGCTGCCCCAACTCCAGTTCTCTTTCCAGGAAACTCCCAGACCCAGCCAGGCCCACCCCATTGCAGTTTGGTGCTCTCTGGAGTTTTAATTCATAACACTCATTCCAACCAAAGCTAAATGGTCATTGATGCCATGCGGTGAACCCCCAGGTCCTAGCACACAGTAAAGAAATGACTGCTGAATGAAGGAATATATGGTTTTCAAATTCTTCGATACATCTTTTCATTTGCCTAGAGCAAGAATGGGTATCCCCAGTCTGTCAGTCAGAAACATTGCCTCAGACAAGAGGGTTTCTGGCTACCAAAGGTGCTTGTGTGTATGAGATCATGTGTGTCTAAATTGTGTGTGTATGTGATCACGTGTGTCTAAATTGTGTGTGTATTTGTGCATATGCATATTTGTGGGTGCATTGTGTTGTGTGTGTATTAAACAGATGCTGTGCATATGTGTTGTGTGTGATGCATTACGGTGCCTGGTGCCTGTGTATGCTGTGGTATGATATGCACAGGTACGAGCTGTGTGTTGCGTTGTCATGTGTGCGTGTTGTGGATGTGTTAATGTTCATGTATGCATGTATGTCGACATGCATTGGGATGTGTGCTACATGTATGCATTGTGTGTGTCATGCATGTGGCATGGCATGCACATGCATTGTGCATGTGTGTTGCAATGTGGCACTTGTTTTATTTACATTTTGTGGCACGTGTGTCCATGTATATTGTGTTGTGACTGTTGCATGTGATTGTGTGTGTATTATGTGAGTATATTGCATATCACACGTGTTATACATGTATACACATTTATAATGTACTCGTGTGTATTATGTGTGCTGTATCTGTGGTGCGATATGCACATGTACTGTGTTTGTATGCACATGTGTGTTGTGATGTACTTCTTGTTTTGCATGTTTTTGTGGTACATGTGTGCCTGTGTATTTGTTGTCTGTTGCACGTGTATATCATGTGAGTGTGTTGCATGTGTGTTAAAAATGTGTTGTGCAAGTGGTACACATGTACATGTGCAAGTGTGTTGGATGTGTTATGCTTGTGTTGTGAAGTGCATAGGTGTGTGTTGTGCATGTGTGTGAATGTGTAATGCGTCTGTGGGTACATTTTGTGTCGTGTGTGAGGGGCACGTATGTGCGTGTGCACCACTTCTGTGGTTGCCTCTTCCAGCCAGGGTAACCAACTCATCTCAGGTTGCCCGGGTCTTTCCTGTCATAGAGACCCCTCAGTCCCAGGCAAACCGGGACACTAGGTCTCCCCACCCCCAGTCTGCCCAGGTTCTCACAGGACAGCACAGCCTCAACTCTGTCTGGAGGTGTGTGGCGCCCTCTGCTGGCATCAGCCAGTCTCTGCGGGCTGTGAGGCCCGTGTCTGGGCCCCCAGACTCCCCTCTCCCTCCCATCTGCATTTCAGGTCCCAGTGCCTCCCCCTCCTGGCACCTCTCCAGGATACACAAAGGGATTCCCTGCAAAGTGAGGCAACAACCCATCACCTTCTGACAGGACTCTCCTCCTCCCACCACTTTAAAATTGGGCCAAAATACAATTCATAAAAGAGCAGCCATATATTAAGCACCTACTCTGTGCGAGTCCTGCACTGCTGCTTTCCCACCAGGGCCAGGAGAACACTGACATTCGCAGACCTCCTCCCGCTGTAGTGCCCCAAGCACCGTCTCCCCCCCCAGAGCCTCTTGCAAGCCCATCCCTGACTCCTATCCCAGACAAGCCCCTCTGGCCCCAGTTCCTGCACTAAACCCCTAAACCAGCCCTGGTCTTTGCTCATTCACCCATCCAGGTCACAGGCCTTTTCTGAGTACCTCTAGGGTCTTTGCTGGAGGTCAACTTGAAAAGGGGACATGTGAAAGTTACCAATACTGTAAGACCAAAACGGAAAACAAAAATCAGTGTGAAAGAGGTCAAAAGGCAGTTTCTGGAAACAGAGGTAAAGTTACAGTGAACATGCAGCACTTACTATGTGCTTGGGACTCGGCTAAGTGGTTTTCATTCATTTAATCTTCATAACAAACATATAAGGTGGGTAATATTATCATCTCCATTTTATGGATGAGAAAACTGAGGCCCAGAAAGGTGAAGGGACTGGTGCCAGGTTACCCGACCAGGTGTGTCTGGCACCAGAGTCGTGTTCTTAACCACCTGCTGCACGTTCTGGGCAAGTCGCAGGGGCCGGAAGCATTTCAAGCTTTCCATCTATAAAATGGGGAGAACTCACACTGGTCCCCAGGGAGACATGGAGGAGGACATTTATCACAGAGTCCTTGGTGGCACTGAGGAGTTGGAAGCCACCTGGGCATCTCGTGCCAGGGCACTGGAGGAGCTGGGTGCAGCCCAGAGATACTCTGCGGGGGGTAGCAGCCAGAGACTCGGTGCCACGGCCGGTGGAGGGAGCCCGTCCAAGTACCATGCTGAGTGATAAAGTAAGACGCAGAAAGAGCTTGTAGCACAAGATTGTGAGGGAAAATGTGAACTCTATGTGCACCAACAACCCATTTTTTACAAGAACAGATGAAACTCAACGCAATGGTTGTGCTGTGGGGAGGGGAGGGTCCTGGGGGCAGGGGCAGGGATAAAAGTGAGTGAATACGTAGAGGAAATAAAGAGAAGGGTCCACTATGGAGCCAGGGGCTGAAGAACAGGATTGGCTCAGCCCTTCGAAGCTGCTGTCAGAAGGCGGGCAGGGAGGAATAAGCCTTGCCCGTTCAGCCCAGTGTGGCATCGACAGCTTTCAAAGCTCTTCCAGGCCCAGCTCTCCTTGGATCATTCCGGCATCCAGCACGGAGCAATTGATGCCCAGAATCAGAGAGGTTCCCCACTGAGAAAGTGCTTTATAATCTCTGTGCCCAGGCAGGCAGTGGCTCTCAAACTTGAGCGTGCGTCAGAACACCTAGAGAGCTTGTTAACATACAGATTCCTGGCCTCCACCCCTACGGTTTGTGACTCAGTAGGTCCAGGGTGGGGCCCAGGAATTTGATTTCTACAAAGTTCCTGGGCGATGCCGATACTGCTGATCCGAGGACACTTTTGATGCCTAACAGATTGGACAGAGCAAGCTTCTCAAACTTTAACATGCATGTAAATCACCTGGGCATCTCATTAAAATGCAGAGTCTGATTTAGTAGGCTAGGGGTGCGGTCCAAGATGCTACATTTCTATCAAGCTCCCAGTTGGTACCAGCACTGCTGGCCCACAGACCACACTTTAGAGCAGCAAGGGGCTACATCACTGGTTCCCAAAACTATGTGCATATCAGATTCCCCCATCTTGCTTGTTAAAAACTTAGATTTTCAGACCCATCCCTATAACTCTCCTTAATTCTGAGATGAAGCCCTGTGCTCAGAATTTTTAAAAGCCAATGCTAGACAGCTTGGGGAACCATGAGTATAGACAGTGAGTGGAGAGATAGTAGAGTTCTGGAAGTTTCCATGGAGGAGGTGGTACTGGGATTGGAAAATAGAATAGAGGCAGAGAGGAACACAGTCCCCTTCATGACCCAGGGTTTTGTACTTAAACATAAATGTCAGCTCAGCTGTAGCTGGCTGTGTGCCACCTGCTTGTATCAACTTATAAACTGCATTTAGGGTTCGGCCCATGTTTCTCTGGTTTATATACCGAATGTGACTAAATCACATGGCCATAGCACAGTGGACCTGGGGTTGAATTCTGGCTCCTCCACCTTACTGTGTGACCTTGTGCAATCACCCAACTTCTCTGAGCTTGTTTCCTCAACTGTAAAATGGAGATGATAACACCCTTGCATAAGGTTGTAATCAAATGAGATAAAAAAGTGTGTGATGATTTTCCTCCCAGTATTCAAGTCCAAACAGAAGTTGCCCTTGTCATATTCTGGAATATAGGGCGTAGGAGTGAGTTGGAAAGACGGAGGAAAGTTGGAGCTGGCAGCTGTGGACATCACATTATTGTCCTTTGATTGAAGAGTTATTTTCTGCCCCTGTGGGCTGCTAAACCATCACAAACTGGGCAGCACATTGGAATTATCTGGAAAGTCTTAGAACTACTCATACCTGGGTCCCACTTCCAGGAATTCTTATTTAGTGGGTCTGGGGTGAGGCCTGGGCATCCCCAGGTGATTCTAATGTGCAGCCAGGGCTGAGAGGCCCCAAGTGGGTGATGGCCTTTGTCCCCTCCTTCCTGCTCTGAGGCCACTTTGGCAGCAAAGAGGGTGTTGTCAAGGAGAGGGTGGTGTTGCAATCCACACGGTCAGGTAGGTTCCGCCAGGCAGTGAGCCACCCCAGGATGACTCCTCACCCCCTCTGTCGGTTGGCATAGCCTGGGCTGCAAGAGGAGGCAGCTGACAGGGCATCAATCGATCTGAGGAGGTAGGCACCTCCCTGGGAGGAGGAGGGAAGGGAGAGGAGAGAGCAGGAGAAGTCTGAGACAGAAAGGGGGGAGGAACTCAGCTCATCCCCTCCCTCCAGAAGGGAGGGAAAACAACCCAGTGTGGTCAGTAGCAGTGCTGGTTCAAGGGCCTGGGCGGCCAAGTCACGAAGGGAACCCACAAGCACCAGCCTTTCAGCCTTCAACTCCAGTGTAGCCACGGCCTGGGCAGAGCCTCCCCTGGATCTCCACTCTGGATCCGTCACCCCTCCATGGGGTTGTGGTGTAGACAGAGCTGAGTCTAACTCTTTGAGATCAAATGTGCTCACGGTAGCAGTGCAGTAGGGTCTGGCTTAGTGCTTCGGGCTAGCCTTGGGGATTAGATTATAGGTGGTCAACCTGCATCTTGCCTTTTTTAGTTACTAGGGAAAACTGGTATTATTTACCCCAGTGCCCCTCAAAGTATGGTCCTCAGACCTGCAGCATCAGAAATGCAGAGTCTCAGGCCCCACTCAAATCGACCAGATGAAGATCCCTGTTTTTAACAAGATCCCTTGGTGACTTACATTCATGTTCAAGTTTGAGAAGCACTGGTGAGGCCGATGGTTCACAGCCCTGCCTGCACATTAGAATCAGCTGGAGAGTTTTGCAAATCATCATGTCCAGGCTCCACCCCAGACCAACCAATTAAATGCCATTCCCCGGGACTCGCTCTCCCAGTAATTCTAAGGTGCGGCCAGGCCGAGAACTGCTGATCAGGCCCTTTTAGGTGAAAAGAAAGAGAGACACTCATGTTACTGCAGGTGGCGGGGTTACTGCAAGTCTGCACGGGAAGTACAGAACAGGGACGGTCAGGGAAGACTGCAGGAGGAGGACAGGAAGGGGGCTCACAAGCCACAGTACTTCTGGGACTGGGCCTTCCTGACGTCCTCCAGCGGCTGGTCTCCCCAGCGCCTGCTCACGCTCCCTGTTAGCAACTGACCTGTTACTGTCTTGCCGCTAACGACCACTGTCCTCCACTCAAGTTGTGGTCTGGGCATCACCAGCATAAGCATCACCTGGGAGCTTGCTCGCTGGAGACGCAGAATCTCAGGCCCCACCCCAGACCTCCTGGATCCAAATCTGCATTTAAGGAGATGCTGGGTTATGTGGGTGCACATTCGCCTCTGAGAAGCACTGGGCTACCTCTTGGCTTCTACTGCCTCATCTTTAGCTTACTGCCTGTTCTACAACCTGCTACCAACGTTGACCCTCTCTGTGTGTCTGAATATCAAACTCCTTGAGAGAGAGGATCTGGAAGGTTCACCTGGCCACTCTCTGGGAGACGCTATCCCTGTTAGGGGAAACTATTGCACCAGGATGCTTCATAGGCCCTGATCAGTATTCAGCCCAGTGACTCCCAGTTGGTGCCCATCTTTAGTCCAGGGCTAGGGAGTCAGGATCAGAGCAAAGCCAAGGATGCCCAGAGCTCCTCAGAAAGCATCTGTGAGACTTCAGAGGACCTCCACAAAGAGAAGGGGACTGTGTGCACCTTGCATCGCTGGTCCCCACTGTGGGGAGTGACAGGTTGGCAGCATTAGCCTCAACTGTAGGCTGCAGCCCTTCACATGCTTCTCTCTCTTCCATAAGCTCCTTTGTCCATCCCCCTAAGGGATCATCCCCAGGCTGTGTCCCAGCCCTTGTCTACCCAGGCCTGGCCTGGAAATTGGTGTTCCTAAGATGAGCCCCACCAATTACAGACAAGATGGGCTGAACATTGGGATTTTCACAGAACGTAGGAACTTGGCTTTATGGTTTTACTCTCCTGTTGATGTAGACAACCAGCCTATACACTCCTTGAGAGCAAGAACGGTGTCTGCCTTCATTCATTGAACAAATATTTATTCAGCAACCATTAAAGGTGAGAAGGTGAGCAAGACCCAGCCCCAACCGCAAGGAGCTTGGGGTGCACTGAGGGAGCAGACAAGCAACCAGGCTGGTAAACTGGTGGGCTCGGGGCTGAGATATGGAAGCCCACCTGAGTGCGGGGCCCCTGCTGATTTGGTAGGAGTTGGGGGTCAGTAACCCCAAAACAGCTTTAGGAAACCTGGCAGAAACCTTCCTACTCTGGCCTGGCGAGGGGAGGGTGGGGGCGTTTTGGGGCCACAGCCAGGCCGTCTGGTGCAATGCTGTGCCTCATTCTCTTCACAATCACCATCCAAATGCATGTTCTGAGTTCATGGGGGACCCTGGAGCTGCAGGAAGAGGGCAGGCACGTGTGTGTAAACACAGACCGGGGCTTCTCTGATCCTGGAGTGGGAAGATAGGAAGTTAACATTTACTGAGCAGCTCTCTTGGACCAGGATGGTCCCTTTAATCCAGGCAGAGAAAGTTATTAGCACCCCGTGTTGGCTGATTAGGGGGTGCAAATAGTAGAGCCAGGATTCAAAGCTGAGTTGATTTGCTTGCAAAGCGCTTGGTCTTTCCTTCCCCCTGCTGCCCCTCAGAAGATGGACAGATGAGTTGGGTGGGCTTTGGACACTTGTGTGATGTATACAAACTGAGATAGTAAAATAGTCACCAGATATAAGGTTGAAGGACAAAGAAAGTAGCCCCATTATTTAATTATAAAAACATGCATTTCTTCATGGGTCCTCTTCACAAGTACCTGGTCAAATCTGAGCACTGCCTTACAGTCCAAAAGCCGTTTCTGTGCACTGCCTCGCGGATTCCCTTAGCACAGCCGGGGCTCAGACAGAGCAGGAAGAATGAGCATCCCCATGACGGACAGAATCTGGGGCTCAGAGAGGTGGAGTGACTGCCCAGGGCCCCTTGTGGGGACCACTTACCTTTTGCTCATTTGAGCAATTCCCTCTTATTATTCCTACCTTATTCCCTCAAAAGATTTGAAGATATATTATAAACTAGAACATTGCTAGTAATATAATGTTTAGCTGAGATAAGGGAAACTATACTTAAGAGTATCTTTCCATCAGTTCCTGGTACTTGTCCAGCCCCTTACCACCTCCAGGCCTTAGCAGAAGCTGTGACATCTGCCAGGAACACCGGTCTCCACTCACTCCCCTTCTCTCCACTGTCTCCTACCCACTCTTCAAGTCTCGGCTTTCCTCTCACGGCCCCGCTCCCTGAGTGTCTCCTTGGAGCACTTGCTACAGTTGTCGAATAATTGTTTGGTGATCTGTTTAGTAGAATATAAATTCCATGACATCAGAGACTAGCTTAGTCTGGGTTCCCCCAAAGCAGACACTGAAATGAGGATTGGTTTTGCAGGTGGTGCCAGCGAGTGCTGATAGGGGACTGGGAACGATAGAAGGCAGCCATTGGAAGGTGTGTTTTCAAGGCAGTGACCTCTGTAGGCAGCAGGAGCTCAGCCCTGTGGGGAATCTGTGAGATGGTGTGGGACGCGCATCTCAGCGTTACCCGCCCCCCACCCTTAGGGAGGAGGTTGTTGGATATTAATTCGCCAACTCTTTTTAGTCCCTGGCTGAGGGCAGCTCACAGGGTGGGTAGAAGGTTAATTCTCCAGCTCTTCAAGTCAGCTGATGCTCGAGGAGAACATCTCCCACAGCAACAGGAAGTCAGGCTGTCCTGTATTGTAATCCCAAGGGGATATGGGCAGGGGCATTGCAGACTCTGCTTCAGGGATCTTATCTATTTAATTCATCTTTCAGTCCTCACACATAGTAGGTTGTCAGTAAATATCTGTTAAATGACTGGATGGAAAGATGGAAGGTTAAGATCAAAGAGAAAATTAGAATGAAAATAGACAATCCATAGACCCCTCTCAGTAACTAAGTATCCTTGTTCTTCACTCTGAGCTTCCTGGCAGCCAAATTGAAAAAGGAAACACAATTGCTATCATGATCCTTATTGCCCATAATGAGGAAACACACCAGGTTCTCAGAGGAGGAAAAGCTTTTCTCAGCACTTATATCTGATAGGAATTTCCCTCCAAAGCTGCTTACAGTGGATGTAAGTGATAGAGCAGACAATGTCCTCAACAGGTTCCCTGTGTAATGAAAGGAGGTTCGTAAAACTGATTCTTGTACTGTCCTCTGATGAAAGCTGAGAGCATCATGCCAAGCATGACTCCATGTAAGCAAATTTCTAAGGCAGCCAAGACAGTGGGATCTAAGCACGTTGCTTTCTGAGGACCTTAAGGAATCAGCGCGGACAGTCCAGAACATGTGAAGGAACTGATGGATTGCATGTTCTTCAAACAATCTCCATCATGGTCACTTTGATCTGGACTCTGGAACCTAAGCCTTATGACTCTGAATCCAGAACATTCTGTCATTACCTTAGTCCAAGATGGCAATATATACTAGTTCAGAGTGACAGGTTTAAAGTCAGACTGACCATCAGCTGTTTGCTGTGTAACTTTAAGCAAGTCACTCAAGCTCTCTGGGCTCTAGTTTCCTTATCTTTAAAATGGGAATGTGTATCCATTATCTAGTGCTGCATACACACCACCTCAAAATTTAGTGGCTTAAAAAAAATAGATAAATTGGACTTCATGACAATTTAAAAGTTTTGTGCTTCAAGAAAATGAAAAGACAACCCAGGAATGGGAGAAAATATTTGCAAATCATATATCTGATAAGGGATTTGTATCAGAATACATAAGGAACCCTCACAACCAAAAAATAAAAAGACACCCAATTTAAAAATTGGCAAAGGATTTGAATAGACTTTTTTTTCCCAAAGAATACATTAAAATGGCCAAAAACCATGTGAAAAGATGCTCCAGTCAGTAGGGAAATGCAAAGCAAAACCACAATGAGCTAGCATTTCACCTCCACTAGAATGGCTGAAATAAAATGACAGACAGTAACAAGTGCTGACAAGGATGTGAAGAAGTTGGAACCCTCATGCATTGCTGGTGGGATTGTAAGATGTTGTGGCTGCTTTGGAAAACACTTTGGCAGTTTCTCAAAATGTTAAATGTAGAGTTACCTTATGACTCAGCAATGCCAGTCACAGGTATATACTCGAGAGGATGGAAACATATGTTCACACAAAAACTTATGCATGAATGTTCATAGCAACATTACTCATAACAGCCAAAATGGGAACAAACTGGTGGATGGATAAATAAAACGTGGTATATTCAAACAATGGAATATTATTTGGCAGTAAAAAGGAGTGAAGTACTGATATATCCTACAACATGATGAACCTTGAAAACATTATGCCAAGTGAAAGAAGCCAGTCACAAAAGGCCACATATTGTATGATCCCATTTATATAAAGTGTCCAGTGTAGGAAAATCTATAGAGACAGGAAGTAGAGTAGTGTTTGCTGGGGGCTGGGGTGGTTGCTGGGGGGATGGGGCATGGCTGCTAATGGGTAGTGGATTGCTTTTGGGGGTGATGAAAATGTTCTGAAAGTAGGTAGTGATGATGGATACGCAATTTTGAATACACTAGAAACCAGTGAATTGTATACTTTTATAAGGGTAGATTTCATGATATATGAAATATATCTGAATAATATTATTATTTAAGAAAATTAGTGGCTTAAAACAATAACCATTTATTCATGATTCTATAATTTGGACTGGACTCAGCTGGGCAGTTCTTCTGCTTCTCCCAGGTGGGGTCCCTCCTATGGCTGCTGTCATCTGGAGGCTGACTGGGATTGAATGGCAGCTGGTGCTGGTCCTCTGCTGGGGCACCTCAGCTTTTCTCCAAGTGGCCTCTCATCCTCCACTAGGCCAGATAGGCTTCCCTGCATGCATCTCACGGCAGCAAGTGGAAGCTGCAAGGCCCCTTGAGGCCTAACCTTGGGAGTCTCAGAACATCACTTCCAGTACATTCTATTGGTCAAAGGAAGTCACAAGACCAGCCAGGTTCATGGGGTGGAGAAATAGATTCCATCTTTTGATGAAGAAAGTGGCAAGGTCACATTGCAAAGAAACATGCACATGAGAGTGGACGGATTTATTGTGACCATCTCTGCACACATGAAGATACCTATTTCAAAGGGCAATTGGAGGATCAGATGTGACAATGCAGGTAAACTATTTGGCACAGCACCTGGTATACAGGAACACTCATTAAATGGTGACTATGATGAATGTTGATAAGATGGCTAACATCATCACATGGTCCACCCTAATTCCCCCATTCCTCCGTGGTGAGAACAGATCATAGACTCAAACCTGGAAGAGTCTTTAGACATTGTGTAGCGAACCCCTCATTTATCAGACCTGGGAACTGGAGCCCAGAGAAGTGACAGACTTGTGCAAGGTCCCTTATCCCCCTTTGATCATGAGGGGATTGGGAGGTCTGAGTATGATGTAGGTTCTTCTTCCAGCGCACACAGCCATCCTCTCTGACACCTAGTCTCACACTCTTCCCTCCTCACCAGCATCTTGGCTCGGGCTGTAAACATAGTGCTGGCTCCACTTGCAAGAGGGGTCTTAGGGGGAAAAAGAAGCACAGAGGGCAAAATGTTGCCTAAGGATGGAGGAACAGGAGTCCCATGAGTTACCCGTAACTCAGGCGTCACAAAATCGTGGCCCATAGCTTATATCCTATCACAGACACGTTTGGCCACACAGTTTTTTGAAAACTTGTAATAGTGGTCAACCTTTAAAAATCAAGATATTTCACATAGACAATTCAGGTTTATGGCTTTTCCTGAAAACCAGGAAGATCTGGCAACCCTGGGCTGAATTTCCTCCGGGTAGCATTGGCTGCTTCTTTTAGGGGGGCCATGTAGTCTCTAGCTGACTGCAGCCCCCCTGGGGCCGGGTCACTGTCCCCCTGGCTACCTGCCAGCCTCACAGACATTTGAGTTGGTGCTTCTCCACACCTGAATGAGGGGTTAGAGCACTAAGGAGGGGTTGGCCTACATGGACTTTAAGGCCTCGTTTAAAAAATTCTTGTTGGTTGGACCTTGGAGGGTTTTTTTAAGGTTTCCAGTGGCTTCTCTGAATCATTGCTCAAGTTCTCTCTCTAGTTCTGGTCTACCCACCCCTCATTCCCCATCCTCCAAAGCTCTGTAAGATTGCATGGGAGGTGGGCAGGAATTGTGGGTATACAGTTATGCGTTGCTTAATGACGGGGATACGTTCTGAGAAATGTGTCGTTAGGCGATTTCGTCATTGTGTGAACAGCATAGAGTGTACTTATACAAACCTAGATGGTACCATACATAGTACCATATAGCCTACTACACACCTAGGCTATATGGTACTAATCTTATGGGACCACCATGGTATATGCTGTTCATCGTTGACTGAAACGTTGTTATGTGGCACATGACTGCATTGTGAAGCAGATGAAAAGTCTTCAGCATCACCTCCCTCCTCTTCCTCATTCTCCACCTCCCTCCTTGTGCCCTCTCTCTCCTTAGAGACCCAGTGTCCTCATGGTGACATCAGGGGCCCAGGGTTCCCAAACATGGGTGAGCAGGGCCCCATGACCTGAACCTTTCCCCACTGTTCCCTCAGCATCTCTTGAACCTCACACATTCACATCAGCTAAGGAGTTAGTGGACACTTGTTATCACAGTCTTTACTTTCCTGAAGGGAATTCATCCTGCATTTTAACAAGACCAAATGGAAGCCACCAAAGCCACCTGGGTAAGCAAGGAGACGGGAGGGCTTTGCTCCCCGAGGCTGCCTGGGTGACTGAGACCATCTCACTGCTAGGCCTGTGGTCTAGGGCTGGGATCTGTATGACCTCCAGTCACTCGCGTGGCCTTCTTCACCTTGATCCTATGTGGTAGACAGTACTGCCACGCCGCACAACTTCAAGAGCCACTATCACGTGGCGTTCTGTGAGCATGGCACCTGCCGGAGCTGAGCAAGGCAACGCCCCAGTGACGGAGGTGAGGGTTAAATGAGACAGCACAGGGGAAAATTCTACAAGTATCAGGAACCATTATCCCCAGAACACCTGGCCGGTCTTCTACTGTGTTGAAGGACAACACCAGAAGCCAGCCAGCACACAACACTAACCTGAGTAATAGCAACAGCTTCCGTTTATCGAAGGCTTGCTGTGGGCAAAGCACACAACACATGTCTTTGCTTATACACTCTTTACATAGACCTCTAAAGCAACTCTACTTGTTATCCTCATTTTATAGATGAAGAAATCGAGGACTAGAGAGGTATCCAGGCACATGGAGGCTGGCAAAAAATAATAATAATTAACATTTCTTGAACTCTTACTATAAATAAGGCACTGGGCTAAGTACTTTATATGTATTAACTCAGCTGATCTTTCCAACTACCTCATTTTACAGATGAGAAAACTGAGGTTAAGTACATTGCATGCTCAAAAAGGACTTGAAATCAAAAAGACTGCTAAAAATAAGAATTGATTCCTCTAGATGTAACTGGGTCTGTGGATCTGGAAATTGTTGAAAGGAAGGATAGTTATCAGAGAGCTTATGTCGCTTGCCCAGGTCAGATAAGGACAGATCCAGAATTCGACCTCAACGCCAAGGCATGACCTCTTTCTCCTTCACACACAGACTCTTCCTAAGGTGCCCTAAACTGACAGTTTTTGAGCTAGGTGGATGGAGTTGCATCTGGGCTGCTCTTGGGGCATCGTATGTCACGCCCTCCCTCTCCACTCCATGCTGCGACCTGGGCCCACGTGTGCAGAGAGGGCTCATCCCATTTGCCATCCTCACCAGGCCCAGTGCTGCCCACAGGCTGACAAAGCCCATCCCTGGGATGATGACCATGGACTCCCATAGGTCCATGCATGTATTTGGTATATCTTCTTTCCCCTGGTATCTGGGGGCTCACAGCCTGCACCATCCACAGGCCCCTCCTCCCAGTCCTTCTACCCACCAGAAACAACGAATCCCTGGCTCCTCTGAAAATATCTAAGAAGCCTGAGACACAGGCCTTGCCAAACTTGTGTTTATAATGTTTAGTGCTACGCTCCAGGGCAGTGTTGAGAGTGCTGGGCCTTCTCACAAACCACGGGATTCACTCAGGGCCCATGCTTGTCACCAGATTATTTCCATGGTTATTTTCAGCTCTTGTCTCCTATCAGTTTTGCAGCTGCCTGAAGAGATGCCCCAAAGCTATCTGTTTATGTCTTGAAGGCTGTGTGAGCTTCTTCCTGTGGAGCGGGTGAAGGGTCCTTTCTGAGCTGATGCCAGGACATCCACCTCCACAGCTCGGGGAGGTGTCTCTCTCAGCCTCGTAATAGCTTTCGAAAACCCATTTGGCCTTTCAAAAGCACTAGCAACCTATTAGGTTTATCCAATCACACTCCTGCCCATTCTTGGTTTGCCACCCTCTCTCTGTGGAAAGAGAGCACAGTTCTCTCTCTCCACAAAACCTAGAAAATCCTGGAGCAAGACAGCTGGACAGAGAGAAGGGGAGTCTTGTGAAATTCTCTTTGAAACCCCTGGTTCTCTGGTTTTCCCTCTTCCTTTCCCCCTCTCCTACCCGAGGAGGGCCCCAAAGAGTCAAGAACACAGAATTTCAAGGCTGGAAGAGCCTTAGTGATCCACCTTGTAATAACGGTACATCTTCTAATAATGGCAGCAAACGTTTGTACGGTGCTTACTCTGTGCCGGCCACTGTCCTTAGTGCTTTATGAAGGCCATGTCATCTTCACAGCAGCTCTACGAAGTATTACCATCCTGAGGAGACCAAGGCCCCAAGAAGCTCAGCGACCTGCCCAGGGTCATGTACACAGCTAGGAAGTGGGGGAGCTCCAGCGCCCACAGCCTGGACTGCTGCTCTGCAGAGAACGTTCCCTAAGGCCAAAGAGAGGAAGCCAGTTGCCCTGGGTCAGTAGCTATTTATCAGAGCAGGAAGCTCTCCCGTCTCCTGACTTTGAGGAATGTGCATGGAGTGTGGTCTTAAAGAGCTAGAGTTTCAATAAGAATCTCTTTCATTATGGAGTCATTACTATGTGCTGGGCACTGTGCTAAGTGCTGGTCCCTTACAAAAGCTTTGAGTGGGCACTGTTGGCGTTCCCAATATGCAGATGAGGGAAATTCACTTCTGGAAGTAGTTCAGGAGGTGCCTAATGCTAACTGTAGGGTGGCTGTTTAAAGATAGCTATATTTTACAAAGATGATACACATGCTAATCACGTCTTATCTTTTTCCAAGATAGCTATAAAATAGTCACTTTCTATTGAGTGCCTGTAATTATTCATAGATTCTCACAACAGGGCCAAAAGGTAAATATTATTATCCTTATTTTTCAGGTGAGGAAATGGAGGCTTATAAATATTGAGTATATTACCCAAGGAAACTTGGGGAGCAGCAGGGTGAAGATTCAAGTCTAAATATGTCTGATTCCAAAGTCTAAGCTCTTTTGACCACCTACTACAAGGACAAACACACGCACACACACACGTGCACACACGCATGCACACGCTGGCCCCACACACTGTGTTGTTCCTGGTTCTCATACTCTGTGGACTGGGGTAGAGGAAGGGCCAGTCCTCGGGAGACATGGCGCTGTTCTGCCCTGAGGTGATAGACTTTGGTCCCTATAAAACTGCACCCATGGGAATTCCGTATGTAGGCCTCTCTGTCCCCAGATTCCTCTCTTATCTGAGCTGGAAAACAGTCAGCCTCCCGGCAATTGCCCAAGTAATATTTTAGGTTTTTTCATACCCACTGAATTCACTGAGGCAAGATTTCTTTTCATAGCCACCCTAGGACCCGGTCCTAGGACCTCTGGATTTGCCTATACCGGCGACCACAAAGGAAGTGGAGAGGACACAAAGGAAAATTTGAACCTCTTTGTGAGAAGGTCTAGAGCAATCCCGAGGGCAGAGCGGAAATTCTCAGTCTGGTGGGAGGATTGTTGGAGGCAAGTCCACCAGCGGTTGGGCAGTGAGGAGGGGACGGGGAGGAGGAGGGAAAAGAACTCAGCAAAGACTGGGCATGCGCTGGCGGACTAAGTTATCTTTTTCAAACCTCACGGGGAACTCCTTCCGTTTTGGACGTGTTTGAACAGCACTGAAATCAGACTGTTCATAGAAGTTCATATAAAGTTCATTATTTTATTTGTCGTAGAGATGCTTCGAAGGACACTGTCATCCATTTAGAGACTTCTTTCTAAAGTCCATAGGAATTTCCTTTAAAAATTAGTGCTGGATGTAAAAACTGGTGAAATCCAAATAAAGTCTGTATCTGAGGTGATAGTATTGAACGATGTCCAATTCCTGGTTTTGCTCACTGTGGATGGTTATGTAAGATATTATCACTGGGGAAGGTTGGGGGACGATGACACAGGAACTCGCTGTACTATTTTTGCAACTTCTTGTGAGTCTTAACTATTTCAAAAAAAGAAATATATCATTAAAAAAGTACTAGAAAGAGCATCATTTTCCCTAAAAAAATCTGTTATTCAATGTCTCTGATGGTGACAGTTCTGTTGCAGAATAAATCCCCCATTTTACTTTGGCTACCAGAAAGCTCAGAGTCAAATTTAAAATTCATTCTAGAACTACCAAGGCCCTTATGGCCTATATATTTATGTTCTCTCTTCAAATGTTGACTATCTACACTTACTTAGATTTCCCTTCTCTTGACTTTTCATTCTTATTTTTATTTCACCATTATTTTATTGTACACATTTCTTGTGAATGACTTCGAATCCTTTATGGAAAGAAATAATGTATAAATACATAAACTAGTGAAATAATTGGCACAGCTTGTCTATGAGACGGTCGTGTTTTTTTTGTTTGTTTAATTATCTAGGAATTCTGTTTTACTGTTACCTTAAAGCACTTACCTAGCATCAATCCCCCCCTCCCCGCCCCCACATAGGACTTTGCATTGAGCAACTCATGCAGGTTTCCTGCACATGGAGAGTTTCCGCCCTGGTTAGGACTCTGCCCGGCAGAGGGACACTCAGCTAACGAGCAGCACAGGCTGACACCTTCTCAGGTGGCGTTTCCCTCAGGCAGGGCCAGTCTAGTTGTCACTCTGCCTGCAGTTCACCATCTTGGATGCCTCTGTGTGTTATGTTGGAAGATTGGGGTCCTTCAGACAACCCCTGTTCATATGCAAATACTCCCCTGAGAAGGGACACGGTTTTAACAGCTACAACCTAGAAAGAATGGTTTGGAAATGCGTTTTAGGAAAGTGCCTTGTGAACAATTGTGAGCCATGCACTGCTCCGTGTGTTGGGTGGTTGTTATAATTCGTTCCACTGTGGACTCAACTCTCAACAGACCCAATGCAAAGCAGACACAAAGCATCCTCTACACCTGGAGAGGAGGAGGGAAGCAGACAGCCTCCCGGCAGGGGTAACCCCATACACCCCTGTCTGCCCAGCCTTGAACCAGCAAAGTGGAAAGGGCATGATATCCAGCTCTGCCACTTACCGGTAACGTGGCCTTTGACGCGTCTTGCCTGCTTTCTGAGCCCGAGTTTCCTCATCTGTAAAATGGCCCAACCCACAGCCTTATGGGGTGAACACACAGTAATGTATAAAGGGCCTAGCACGGTGTCTGGTAGGTTATTGACATTCACACGTGTTCAATCCTTACCCCTTCTTCAATAATAATAATAATTAACATTTATTAGGTGCCAGGTGCTGTGCTAAATTGTAGGAATACAAAAAATAAAGAAAATAGTGTCCCTGCCCTTAAACGGATGACAATTAGTGTTCACAGGACACTTACTATGTACATCACCCTATGTAAGCCTCACATAGCTCTGAGGTTGGTAATATTGTCATTCACCTCATTTCACAGATTAGGACAGTCACCTGCTGAGAGCGGTGGCAACCCTCTCAACCGCTAGGAGAGGGGCGTGGATGAACCTCGTAAAGGAGCTCTCAGGGTCCGAGGCCCGGGAGGAAGTAGACAGCACTGCTGGCGGGTATCGCGGCTCCCTTTCTATGGACATTTTAAGAAAACCCAGCCAGAGCTGTTGAATTGGGAGGATCAGCTGCAGCCAGGGCCTGGGGACTGAGCGAGAGGATGTCGGACGTCCCTGCAGCCTGCCCTTCCTCACGGCTCCCTGGTCCTCTGCCCTGCAGGTGTCTGCAGCAGCGCCTTGGGGACAGCCTGCCCACGGCCAGCGTCGTCCTCTGCTTCCACGACGAGGCCTGGTCCACACTCCTGAGGACCGTGCACAGCATCCTCGACACGGCGCCCAGGGCCTTCCTGAAGGAGATCATCCTGGTGGACGACTTCAGCCAGCAAGGTGGCTGCGGGCTTCTTCCAGGCTCCCTCGGGTGGGCCTGGACCTGGGCGGAGGAGCGTGTTGGGGGTGGGTGTCTCTTGCAAAGACTGGGGTTTGGAACCTGTTTAGGCAGGGTTCCCAGGAGCAGACCTCTGATGAGAATTCAGGTGCAGGTAACTCATTAGTGAAGAGCCCCTGGGGCAACCAGTAAGGAAGAGAGGGAAGAGGACAGAAAAGGCAGAGCAGCCAAGCATGGCGAAAGTCCAGGCCTGATTCCATGGGGAGCTCCCCCAGGCCCCAACCTCCACAGTCCGATAGCTTCTCCCTGAGACACTCGAGAATCACAAGGGGGTGGCCACTTTGTGAGTGCTCCCTCCCTCCTAGGCACTGGGTGAAGCACTTGACATGTATTAGTCATTAAATCATCCTTGTTTAGCCTAATCCACTCACTTTCCAGGTGAGGAAACTGAGGCCCAGAGAAGAGAACTGACCAGACCTGAGTCATGACAAGTGCAGCAGAGTCAGGCCCAGAGCCCAGACCAGCAGAATCTTCTTGAATGTTTCCACTGACAGGAAACTCACTCCTGGGAACCAGCCCATTACATGGCTGGATACCTAAAAGAAGATGGAGACGGAGAAACCCCTGCCTGAACTCTAGGTCAGAGGTTCTCAAACTTGAGCGTGCATCAGAATCACCTGGAAGGCTTATGAAAACACTGATTGCTGGGCCCACCCCAGAGCTTCTGCATCTGGGATTGGGCCCAGAAATCTGCATTTCTAACAAGCTCCCAGGTGATGCTGATGCTGCTGGTCCAAGGACCACCCTCGGAGATCCACTGCTCTAGTCTTTGGCTGGGGCTTAAGGTCTACATTTCTGGCTCAACTAAATGGCCACAGAGGCCCCTCCTGGCCTTGTGGGAAGATCAGACTGCACCGAGGGAAGCTGAGCATTGCTCAGGTCCGCAAAACCCTTTTCTAAGGGGCATGACAGAGGACAGGATAGAGTGGCTGGCTGCCTCTTTTAGTTCTCCCTAAGGTCCTCATGTGGGGAATTTGCCCAGCCTGGCCATGGCAGTGAGTCAGACTAGGTAGAGGCCCCAGGAGTGTGTGGGGTTACTGAGGCACATCTGGCTGCATATTAGGCAGGATGAATGAGAAGGTCCTGGGCTGGGCTGGGTTGGCTGGTGAAAGTGCTGAGACTCTCCAAATCTTCAACTGGGGCAGAGTCCTCCCCAGAGCACACTTGTGGTCCCTCCCCCATCAGCTGATGAACTGTGTTGTCAGTGTCCCTCAGGAGACTTCCCTTCTCCTTGTGTATGTAGAAGCAGAGGAGCTGGGCCCCAGGGATGTGGACTACCTCCAATGTCCTCAGCTCCTTCTGCTTTCCACTTAGCAATAATTGGAGTGTGGCTTTTGGCCTCATAATCACAAAGAGGCTGCTGTGCCTCTGGGCATCACATCCATATTCCAGGCAGGAAAAGGATGAAAAGCAGATAGGCAGAGGTCAGCCAAGTTTGTCCTTTTAGAAAAAATCAGTAGTAGAGTAGTTTTCCCAGAATCTTCTCATCCAGTGTATTTCTACCAGAGTTGGATCAAAAAGCTACTATTAGAAGCAAGGGAGTCTTGATAAGTGAATGCTTTTAGCTGCCCTAAACAAAATCAAGTTTCTGTTAGTAAGGTGGAAGGGCAGAAAGAATGTTGGGGAAAACGAATAGCAATGCTCAATACAGTGGATTCACTGACAGGCTGGTTCTCCTATGTGAGGGGCTGGTTCTCAGAAGTTCAAGTTCAGAAATTTTAACAGCTTCACTAACAGAGGTCCTTCTCTAGGGAGCCAACAAGCTTACCAGAAAAATAATTCCAAAGTAATAAATCAGCACAACATTTTACCTCTGAGAAATGCAACAGCCAAGTGACTGGGAATCCTTAGGCACACTGCTCAGAACAGGTTCCCCCTCAGAAGACTCTCCCTGGGGAGCCACGTGCCACTCAGAAGGCAGCTTCCCAGGAAGTCTGTGGGGTCTTTTGGTGAGGCTGCCTGAGCCTTCCCCACCTTTCTGGAGGCCCGGCTACCAAAGCAGACAGGTCATGTGTATCCCAGTCAAGACCACCTCCGGGCTGGAGAGCTGAGGAAATCCTTGCTCTCTGGCTCAGTTCTGCTCAACACACATGCATTGAGTGCCTACTGTGGGCCAACCCTGTGCCAGGGGTTGGAGCAACAGAAATGCACGTGGGACAGTCCCTGCCCTTCAGGAGATCTTAGTCCCGTGGGCTGGGGTCTGCCCATTTCCAAGACTTCGTGGAGGACACTATTTCTCTGCCAACACATTATTCCTTCCATCTCCATTGGCTTGTTCTTGTTGGCTTGTGTGCTTATGTGCACACCTGTGCATGCACACACACACAAAGTTATCTTAAACACAAAACTCAGCAAGCTTCTCTCATTCTTTATTGCTGTCTCCTTCTCTCCCTTCCCAACAGAACCATCATTCCTAAAAGAGTGCCTAGACTCGGTCTCAGTTTTGCACCTCGCACTCTCTCTCCGACCCACTGCATTGCCCACTCACCCCTCCTACTGCAACGAGACCTCTCTGGCCAGCACCAATGATCTACCAGCTTCAAACTTAATGGGCCCTCTGTCTTTGACTTCCTTGACCACTGTCTTAGGTTGCATTCCCTAGAATCAGACCCTGAGATGGAGATTCATGTGCATGTGATTTGGGGGGGCTGTACTCTCAGGGGTACCCTGTAGAGAAGTGGGGGAAGCAGAAGTGGCAGAGGAAGCAGCTGAACAAAGATGTGGTTTCTGATGAAGTCCAGCCCCAGCCAGATCCTTTGGGGGAGCTCTGCAGGGTGAACTGCCCCTCAGAGTCTGTCCTGCCCCGAGGCAAGGGAGCAGGCTTTTGTGCCCCTGCAGGTCCGTCACTGACTCTGGGCGTCCGGGGCCAGGGACAGCATGCTGCACGACTCCCTGGCACTTTCAGGAGAGGCAGTTCCAGTACCAAGGGCATGTCTCCAGGGAAAGATGTAACTGCAGTCAGCAGCGAACCCACAGCAGCTGGGGACATGCAAACCAAGCCAAAGCAATAAAAGGGGTCCCGAGGCACCTGAGTAGGGCGCCGATGGGGTCTGCTACAATCTCGCTGCTGCATCTAGAGAAGGTCAGCACGTTCTCTCCTCTCCTGGTTTTATGACACCGTCTCTCCCGGTTTTTAATGGAGAGAATCCTGACCCAAACTAACGAAGCAACGTACATCTTAGCAAGCACCACACCATAATAACGTATGTGATTCTCGGGACCCTTGTGCTCACCACAGCTCCCAAGAAAGAACTGCAGACAGTAATCCTAGTGATGGTCATCACAGTTTCACTGGCTGTGGCATCTGTGACCCCGCTGACCACAACCCTGTCAATTCCAGGACAACTCAAGTCTGCTCTCAGCGAATACGTGGCCAGGCTGGCGGGGGTGAAGTTGCTCAGGAGCAACAAGAGGCTGGGCGCCATCAGGGCCCGGATGCTGGGGGCCACCAGGGCCACCGGCGATGTGCTGGTCTTCATGGATTCCCACTGCGAGTGCCACCCTGGCTGGCTGGAGCCCCTCCTCAGCAGAATAGCTGGTGACAGGTAACTCACCCCCGGGGTCTGCAGGGCAAGAGGTGGGAGTGGGAGAAATAGTCTACCGCCTCAGCCACTCACAGAACACCTACCCACCAGTGAAAAAGTGCCCGCGTCTCCATCATTAGAGAGCGATCTATTCCTTTCAGTTTTTCAGATGTTTGAGTCTTTTAAGAAGTATAGGGAGTTAGAGTCTTCCAGTCCATCTACCTTGTTTTATAGATAGAGAAACTGAAGCCTGGAGACCAGCTTCTGTTAAGTTGCAAATACCCCAGGGAAGGATAACACCTTACCATAATTGTCACTACCTTTGATGGAAAATCAGCAATTTTAATCAAGACTGTAACATAACCTAAGGAAAATCTCTAAACTTTGTTAGGTCATAGATTACTCCACCATAAAAAGAAAGCATTAGCTTCTGTGACTGCTAAAGTTCCCTTGAGAACTAACATTTTTTGGTTTTCTGGTTTATATGAGGGGTCTCTAACTTTCTAACCAAGGCCAGCCCTTGGGAATGTGAAGTTGGAGAAGGTTGCATTACACACCCCATAGTCAAACATTTAGAATTTTTCTTTGACCTTTCTCTGTCTCGCTGTCATTCTCTCCCCTACTTCCTCGCTCCACTCAAACAGTTCCTGAACATGTCTTGTCAACCCTTTCCTTCAATCTGAATGTCCTACTCAGGAAAACCAAAACCTGGTGGCCAGCCCATCTTGGACCACATCAGGCATGCCCCTTGGGGCTCATGGAGGCCTGTCACACAGTAGGAGCTCAATAAATGATTGTTTTGACGATGTCCAGCCAGACAGGGCTGGTGCTGGAACCAAGCCTGTGACTTCTATTCTTGCACTCCTTCCCATGGTAAATGTTGACTGTCTCATTTGAAGTTGGGGATGACCACCTAAAAGGAAAAAATTTCTGGATGAGGAGGTAGAAGAGTTAGTATTCCACCAGTTGGAGGAGGTTTCAGGCAACATGAAGTAAATTGTTAATAGTCCAGCGATTCCTTTTTAATAGAGAATAATCATGGCTCAAGTGAAATCAATAAGGATTAATTTTGCCCAATTCCATGACACAGATTACTGCCCACTCATGGTTCACATCTCATGAGAAGAGGAGACATGGATAAATTCATCACCAGAACTAGGACAAGCAAATGCACAAACCCTACAAGGCTGCCATCTTGGATTCTGTCCTCAAAATCACAATGACTGTGTATCATCAGAGGGGGACCTAAAATTGGTCCTGCCCATTCCCCATCAAATTCCCATGTTGGTATCACAGATGGATGGCTCTCAGAGGGACCTTCAAGATCATCTAGTCCTATCTCATGATTTCACTGTTGAAAAAATCTGAGTTCCAGGAAAGGCAAATAGACCCCCCAGGGTCACAGAGCCGCTTGACAGCTGGGTTGTTCTCTATGCTTCTTTTATGCAAACATTTAGGAACCCAGTAATTAATATTATAAAGCCTTATGTATGCATGACCCTAACAAACTTTTTTCATATACCATCTTCAATGACCCGTCTGTGAGATGCCTCAGGCAGGCATTTTTGCTTCCGTTTCACAGAGGAGGAGACTGGGATTCAGAGAGGTAAAATGATGTGCAAGGGCACGCAGAGACTTTGCAGCTGAGTCAGGTGTTCTGACTCTGGGTCCACTGCTCTTTTTAGTGTATATGAATTTTTTTAAACATTAGAGGGCCGGCCAGGTGGCGCAGCGGTTTAGTTCGCGCTTTGGCAGCCCGGGGTTCGCGAGTTCAGATCCCGGGCGCCCGCCGACGCACTGCCTGTCAGCCATGCCGTGGTGGCGTCCCATATAAAGTGGAGGAAGATGGGCACGGATGTTAGCTTAGGGCCAGTCTTCCTCAGCAAAAAGGGGAGGATTGGCAACGGATGTTAGCTCAGGGCTGGTCTTCCTCACAAAAAAAAAAAAAAAAAAGAATTGGAGGAGCTGATCAGGGAGAAACATTTAGTCATCCCCACCCCCACCCTGGTTGTGAGATATGTGTTAAAACATTGATTGAAACGAGTCCCTCATGTCTGCTTCTCACGTTGGCACCATTTTCACAGCTCTAGGGATTTCTCACTCTAGGCTGAGACAGACTTAGCAATACCTCAGTGTCCTCAGCTATAAATAAAATAGGGCTCCTGAGAAGCCTTCATTGGTGAAGAGGAGATAAGTCCAAGAAATTCTAATTTCCTGGGCTCTTCCCCTCCCCTCTTTATCAAGCTTCCTTTCCACACACTCTCTTCTTCTCATTCTCTCTCTCTCACAAACACACACACACAGCCTCTGGTCCTAGACCCATCCTGGGTTGGCTTCCTCTTCACATCCCCCTCTTCTGTGATTTGACCATCTTTTTGCCATCCCACACCTCACTCACAGATTCCTGTGCACTCTGTTTTTTCTGGCCCCCAGTGTTTACCTTGCAGGCCTTAGCAGGTGAGGGTCTGAAAGAAAAGCTACCTCTCCCAGGTCTGAGTTCTCATCTCTCTCTACTGCACACAGTGAGGCTATGTGAGCTGCGGCCTGGGAGAGCATCCCCTTTCAAGGTTCATCTTACTCCCCCGGTGAGTTTGCTCAGGTGTTTCCTCTAAGGCAAAGCTGTAGAAGCCTCTGGGCACAGCCCCTAATAGCTGCTGCTCTTTGAGAGAGAAAAGGGGCCCCAGCTGCCTCTGAGGCTCATGGCAAGAGACATTCTGTCACCAGGTGAGGACTTACTGCCCAGAAAGCAAGGAAAGGGCTTTAATAGCTTTCATTAAGAAGGTGGAGTGGTGAGTAAACAGGGTAATAAGCCATAAATCAACTATTTCAGAGTCATAACTTCCTCACCACCCTGGTCAGAGAATTCAGGGCCTGGTTACTAGCCCTGGTTCCCTGCCCCTGCCCACAGAACAGGTCTGCTGAGAGCCGTATGGCAACTTGGTATGAATCTATAAAAGGAGTCCCTTCATCATGACCCTTTACTCCTATTCCTCAGAAAATTTGTTATGTATACTCATTTTGTTTGAACAAGACACTTTAATGCTAACTGGCAGAAAATTTAGAAATAAATATGCAAATTTACAGTGTCTGTGATATTTGAGGCATTCTTTAGGATTGGGCAGTGCACAACCCACATGACTGTACATAGCCATCCCAGGCAGAATTTCTCCAAGAGCAGTTTTTTTTAGGGCAGTCCTAGGAGGTGGTGATTGGTGGCTGGTTTCTACATAAAGTAACAAAGATAAAAATCTAGAGTAGCTGTCACTCCAGCTGCCAATTGCCTTGTGCTGATTGCCAGCTCTAGTCCCCAAGCCAAGGAATGAGAGTCATGGCTTGAGAAAAATGAAGATTTCCAAGGGAAAAGGGACAGCCCTTAGTGAAGTGCTGAAGGCAACACCATCTTACGGGTGATCCTGGCTCAAGAGGCTGCCCAAGCTGTTTCCCACTTGAAGATTGATCTGGTCCCCCATCTTAGAGACATGTAGTTCTTAAGGTCACCTAGTGCTCAGTCAGGGCTGAGCCTGCTCCATGGGGAGAAGCAAGGTGTGTGTGTGTGTGTGTGTGTGTGTGTGTGTGTGTGTGTGTGTTGAGGAGCAGCAGAGGGGCCAAGACTCCTCCAAGCCCACAGAAGGAACAGCCTTCTCTGGGTCTGATGCCCCAAGGAAACTCTCCAGCCCCCATCCCACTCCACACCCCTCAGCATGACGTAGTCCCGGGAGGGCTGGCATCAGTCCTGGGGTCACACCTGAGCAGCAAGAGCTCTGGGAAGAGAATTCAGAGTCTACTGCTTCTCAGTATAAGACACCTTGCGCAACACCGGGAATTTGATTAAACTTCCAAAATGACTTTACACATCGCAGACTTGGAGAAACATCCAGGCCCAGGAAAAACTAACTAGGGCTTATTCTTCTTGTGGTAAAAGGGTGGGTTGGTAAGATTGAAAATGCAGTTAGCTTTTGAATGTCTGGACAGTAGTTTACTGGTTGACCTCACATATTTCAGTTAATCAGTCTTTGTTGATGGCTCGACTGCCTCTGTTTGTCTTTTGAAACTCAAACGCTTTGACGTCCTGGAGCTAGAAAGGCTTAAGACAGGATCAACCTTGTATCTGCCTGAGAGTTAAAACCCAGTTTGCAAGCAAGAGACTGATGGAGTAAGCAGACACTTCTAGCTCCTTCCAAGTCAAACAGGGCAGCTTTGCTATTTGCTTTAAGTGAATTCCAAGAACAGCAGGTATGAAACCCAAAGCTAAACATAAGACTGTTTGGGTTTTTTAAATCACTCTTTTTGAGTCACTAGACTGCAGTTACCCCCTAGTTCAATCCTGGTTAAGCAGCCGCTATGGTCCATGGGAATAAAAACCAAGACAGAAAACCTCATTTGCTTCATTCATTGAGATTTTTTTCTTCATCTCTGTCCAAAATGTACTCAAAGAAGCTCATGATTAATCACTATGTGTCTGGTTAAAATTGAAGGGAAAGGAGATTTCAGAAAGGAAAAGATGGTAGTGGGAATCAGGGGTAATACAGTTATTAGAGGTGAGCTTTACATATGACGCTGAGCTTCCAGCAAGACAGAGAAATTTGATGAATTTTAGAGTTCTCATTTTCTGATAAAAGTAGTGTACACCTTTGTCAAGAAGGACACAGCTCAGAGGTCTAGGACGAATTGATTGTGTGGATGCTTGAATGCAATTTCCTTTCTCGTCCTGTTATGATTACTGAGATGGCACAAATTTGATGAGATTCTTCAGAATTCAGCCACACGGCTTCCCTGGCTCTTAATTCTGAAATTCCACAAAATGCTTTGCCAATAGCCAAATCCATCCCATCTGCTCAGTTCACTCCACAGCAAAGTGGAGACTTGGGAGGGGGGCTGGGTGTCCTCCTTTCTTCCTTGATCTTGCTTCTCAGTTTTCTTAGGTCAATGCAAGGTGCCCAAAAATAGTGGAGACCCAGAGGGATTAAGTTGCCCTTCCCTTCCAGAGGGAACAATGTGAAAACGACAGGAAAAGCATATCAAGATCCTTGCTCTAAATATAAACCCTGCGACTCCTCACACCAATGTCAGTCACTTAAGGCCACAGATTAAAGCAGATAATTGAATCCCAGGACCACCCTGGCCCTCTCTATATGGCCTGGGCTTACGCCAGCCCTGGCTAACTCTGAGATGAAAGAAACAGAGATGGCTGGCTCCTTCCAGGAATCACACTTCTCTTAGAGTGGTACCTTCCAGCCACCCCTGAGTTCAGGCCTGATCCATTCCATGGCACAGATTTAAGAAGTAATAGTCTTGAGAGGCCAGAAAAAACGTGATTGAGATATTGGCTATTGGAAAGCAGCTCCTGGAACACCTGAGTGATTACCTATTTAGTTAAAAGGTGAAGTTTCTGGGGCTGGCCAAGTGGTGTAGTGGTTAAGTTCGTGCGTTCTGCTTCAGCGGCCCTGGGGTTCACAGGTTCAGATCCTGGGCACAGACATATGCACCGCTTACAAAGCCATGCTGTGGCAGCGTCCCACATATAGTAGAGGCAGATGGGCACGGATGTTAGCCCAGGGCCAATCTTCCTCAGCCAAAAGAGGAGGATTGGCAATACATGTTAGCTCAGGGCTAATCTTCCTCACCAAAAAAAAAAAAGGTGAAGTTTCTGACCTTTGCCAATTTTCCACATCACCCTCTCTGAGGGCATTTCCCAGGCTGTGCAGAAAAAATGGGATAAAATACAATCACCAACAGCATCAGTAAATGAGCAAGCACACACAGACTCAGGACTTTGGTTTACTTGGAGACACCATGTGCTCATATTAATTTTAATAATATATTTTAGTAAACCCAATATATCCAAAATATTACCATTGCAACATGTAATCAATATAAAATTATTGAGGTTTCCACATCTTTTTTTCATACTAAGTCTTCTAAATCCAGTATGTATTTTACCTTTATATCACATCTCAATTTGGACAGACCACGTTTTAGGTGCCCAGTAGCTACATGTGGCTGCTGACTGCCATATTGGACGGCACGTGTGTAGATTATGTTTCTATCCCCCAGCAAGTGAATGGTTTATATCCCTTATTTGATTCCACAATTCTTTGCAGGAGCCGGGTGGTGTCTCCAGTCATAGACGTGATTGACTGGAAGACCTTCCAGTATTACCCCTCCAAGGACCTGCAGCGTGGGGGGTTGGACTGGAAGCTGGATTTCCACTGGGAGCCTTTGCCAGAGCGTGAAAGGAAGGCACTTCAGTCCCCCATCAGCCCCATCAGGTGAGGTGCCATCACATAACCTGCTTCTCCTTTGCTTCCTCAAGATGGACTTGGCAGCAGACTGCTTGGGATCTTATCTTGGCTCTGTATGTCTCCATTAGTTTCCTAGCAAGTTACTTAATCTGTGCCTCAGTTTCCTCATCAGTAAATTGGGGCTAATAACAGTACTTACCTTATAAGGTTGTTCTGGAGATTGAATGAGTTAATGTATGAAAAGCATTTAGAGAGTACCAGGCGTTCAGCTATTGGTGTTATTTTTGTCATATTGTTACGTTAATGGAATCCAGTGAAGCTCTTCCAGGTGGCTTCAATGGATGCCCCTGTGTGGGACAGTGAGAGACCCTGAGCTGAGATCTTGACCCAGCTCTGTCTCATCAGGTAACATTAGAATTTCCCTGGCCTCATGTACTTCCTCAGGAAAAAGGAATAATTCAGCCAGGTGAATGCTAAGACACCATAACTCTCAAAATATTTCCAATTTTATTTTGATGAGTTGGTTGTTTGGTTTGATTTTTGGACATGTTTGATTTTTAGACAATTATTCTATTTAAGTAGATGTTCTAGATATCTTCTGTGCATAACAAACCATGCAGACTTAGTGGTGTGAAACCACAACAGTTTATTAAGCTCATGATTCTGAGTCATGAATTATGAAAGGGAGCGTCGGGGTTGGTTGTCTCTGCCCCATGGTGTCTGGGGCTTCAGCAGAATGGCAGGAAATGACTCAAGAGCTGGGGCTGGAACCCCCCGGAGGCTCATTCACATGTCTGAAGATTGATGCTGGCCATCGGTTGGGACCTTGGTGGGAACTGCCCCCATTCTCTCCATGAGGTCACTGCACATGGCTAGTTGGGGCTCACTGCAGCATGGCCCTGGATTCTGAGAGTAAGTATCCCAAGGGAGCCAGGTGAGCAAGCTGAACCCCCTGCCCCCTTTAAAGCAATAATTGATCGAGGTGAATTTCACATAACATAAAATTAACCATTTAAAAGTGAACAATTCTGTAGCATTTAATACATTCACAATGTTGTGAAGCCACCACCTCTATCTAGTTTCAAAACATTTCCATTACTCCAAAGTAAAATTCCTTACCCATTAAGCACTGTCTCCCATTCTCCCCTCCTCTCAGCCCCTGGCAACCATGAATCTACTGTCTGTTTCTATGGATTTGCCTATTCTGGACATTTCATACAAATAGAATCATACAATATGTGATCTTTTGTGTCTGGCTTCGGTCACCCATATGATGTTTTGGAGGTATGTATCCTCTTCTATAACCAAGCCTCAGAGTCAACTAGTGTCACCTCCAGCATAGTCACAGGCCCGCCCAGGTTCCTGGGAAGGAGACATAGACCCCACCTCTCAGGGGAGTGGTGTCAATGTTACATCGTAAGAAGAGCCTGTGGGACAAGGGACCTGGT
This sequence comes from Tapirus indicus, assembly GCA_031878705.1. Lineage (NCBI taxonomy): Eukaryota > Metazoa > Chordata > Mammalia > Perissodactyla > Tapiridae > Tapirus > Tapirus indicus. Next base: position 21,897,585 of record CM062920.1, read on the forward strand.
GGTGTCCATCCTTGGACAGCTGACCTCCATCTGCCACAGTCAACTCCATCATATACTGCCCACCACCAACCAATTATCCACGTCGTTTCTGAGTGCCTAGTACAGGGACACGGAATGAAGGCATTAGGCACAAATAGGCTTTCCAAGGGTCTGCCCAAGGGAGAGTAACTCTAACAGCAGATGTTTGATAAGCCATAAGCTTAGATATGCAAAAAACAATTCTCTTTATTTTCTAGTAACTGAACTTAGGTCATTTCTATCTTGACCCCTCTTTCCACCTAATGGCAGAAAACTTCTGGGCAAACTAGTCAAGTGCAGTGATAGCTTAGTCATCTCATATTTAAATCCACCATCTGGGCATGTCCCCATTCCCTGTCTCCCTGAAGTTGATTTTGAGCTCCAGTCTTCTGTTGGGGGCAGCGTGGGTGAGAGGGAGGGCCCCATCTTGGGCTCAGGCTGTTCTGCATTGGTGTTCGCCACACTGTACCTTCACTGGCCCTGGCCTCTGGCTGGGGGTTGGCACACCTGGCCCCCAGCAGCCTGCACCCTCCATGCAGTATCTGCCAAAGTCCCACATGGGGATGCGGGAAGAAAGAGCAGGACAGGGCCTGACCATTTCCCTTTGTCCAGGCCTGGTGCTACCTGCCTCAGGATATCTTGTTTTAACCAAGGCCTTCTTCCCGGAGGTCTCCCTAGGGGACTCAGGAGTGGCCCTGTGGCCCTCCCTACAGGAGCAGTGCCTGAGGATGGAGTATAAAAGGTCCAGGCAGCCATAGCTCTCTTTTCATAAATACTGGCATTTTTGACATGGTTGCTTGGCTCCAGTTTATCTGAGCCCAGAGTCCACTCTCTCGACCACCGGAGCTCCCACCCAGTGGGCCTCCCTACTGTGCTCCGGGTTCTGACTGCGGTCTGTTCCGTCTTCTCTCTGCCCAGGAGCCCTGTGCTTCCCGGTGGGGTTGTGGCCATGGACAGACATTACTTCCAAAACACTGGAGCATATGACCCTCTCATGTCACTGCGGGGTGGTGAAAACCTCGAACTGTCTCTCAAGGTATGTCCTGAACCAAGGGAGGACCCAGGTGGGCTCTCTGGAGTAGTATGTATGGTCACAGCTTGGAGGCAGCATTAGAAATGCCACCGATCAGGAATAAGTCTGTGGGCAAATTATAAAGTCATTAAATGTGAAGTGTCAAATCTCCTGTTTTTTCCCCTTTCCCATCCCTCTCATGCCCTATCTTGATTTTACCCTCAGCCTCCCTCACGAACTCACCTATCAAACCTGCCTGTAGGAAAGGGCATAGTATCAGTCATGTACACCTTAGTGCAGAAGTTCTGGTACCTTCTCTGTTCACCCATAGGCCAAAATAAATACCAAACAGTTCTGTGTATTGAGTAGTCTGGTCCAAACAACTTAGTAAGTATTTGTCCCAACAATTTAGCACCTGTTGGGCACCACACAACTTCTCAAACCTTGGAATCAGATTGGATACCACCACCCTCATTTCCTGTTTTCATTTTCATCTTTATCCCCAAGTGTGGAATGACAGTCTTCCCATCAAATGAATTCCAGGCATTTGGGAGAAGGCAGAAGGGTTATGGAGAGCAGGGAGCCCTCCTGAAGTAGGAAAGACTGTGTTGAAGGAAAGCTTGCTTTGATCTCCACACAGATGGCTCTGGTGCCTTCACAGCAGGAAATTTCACGAGGTTTTAGAAATTCCCTGACTACTAGGGACAGCTTTTTCCCTGAGAAAGCCGCTGTGGGGAATAGGGGTGCTAATCCTCATGGTCACATCTCTATAAGGGGTAACACTGTGCATGTATTTCAAAGGGGGCCACATTCATGGTGTGGCCCCCTTACCCCAGGGTTCCATCCCAGGACAACTGCCCCTGTTCTTCCCACCATGTCACTCCCCTACCCAGAACTCTCAGATCTGGAAACTCTGCTGCCCACTGAGGACTATAATGATCTTTACCATTTGTGCTCATGATTTCCCGTGCATTTTGCCGGCCCCTCACAGGGACCCTTACTTCCCACATTCTTGGAGTGGAGTGCAGAGGTGTTTTATTTTCTCTTTTCATGGCAGGCCTGGCTCTGTGGTGGCTCCGTTGAAATCCTTCCCTGTTCTAGGGTGGGGCACATCTACCGAAATCAGGATGCCTTCTCCCCACTTGACCAGGAGGCCACCCTGCGGAACAAGGTTCGCATTGCAGAGACCTGGCTGGGCTCGTTCAAAGACACCTTCTACAGGCACAGCCCAGAGGCCTTCTCCTTAAGCAAGGTAAGGAGAGAGCCCGGCAGGGGCTTCTGGACCCACCACAGGGCCATCAGCCAGAGGCTGGGCCAAGGAGTGCCTCTCCATCTGGGCTGGAAGGGAAAATAGAAGCTTCTGGCTTAGGCTTCCCTTGAGTTGCCCCTCTCACGAGGCTCCTCTTCCTGGTGAGGCTGTCCTCTGTCACTCCTAGCATCTCCACGGGGCATCACGGCTGGTCTCGGCCTGGAAACCCCTGATGTCTGTGGGTTGACATCTATGGGATGTGATCCTTCATCATGGGGCCAGAGGAGAGATTGGGCACGGAGCAAGCAATGAAACAGGTCTCCGAGGGCCCTTTCATCCTGGGCAAAGTGCTCAAGGCTGTGAAATTATCTAAGACATGAAACAAATATAAGTACTAAAATAAACATAAAGGATCCAAAACAAGCCACAGAAAAATAAAAACTTTAAACATTTAATTAAATGTGCACAAACAGTGCATTTCCAACTGGTCAACTGCCAGTCAGCTCAATTCTTATGGAGTGACACATAAATGCTACTTAATGTGGGACATGGGTTCACATTAATGTTTGCTGCGCTGGGAGTGGGGCTCCAATGGTAAGATTTTCAGGACCCGCAAAAGTCCCGGAAACAGCTCCCACAATCTCCTCACCAGCCGACACTGCTGGGTGTGGTCTGTTCTCTGATCCACAAATGTCCCTATCTGCTCATTTGATGACTTTCACAAGGAGAATGGCACCTCCTACTGGTAAGTGAGAAGATAATTTTTTCTGACCTTTTTCTTTTCTTTTGAACATTCTCATTACTTCATATTTTGGAAACGTCCTATTGCTTACTCTGATGTCAAGATTTAATAACATCACTGCCTCTCTGAAGGTGTTTGATAGCATGCATTTATTTTAAACTTTAATAGCTAAAAGTTAATTTTGCTCTAACAATTTCTATCCTTCCACCCCTCCTTCCCACCCCAACCCCCAAAACCCTCGCATGGATTTTGAGATACAGAAATGCTGGGCACCCAAAAGAGGTTTCACTGCTGGAGGAGTTGACATTCTCTTGTTTTCTCCTCTCTCAGGCATGGTTGTACCGAAGGGAAAGTCCATTGTCCTTTGAGGTCAGACAAGGGATGGGTAGATTTGCCAGTTTGTCTCATCACCAAGAAAGGTGAAGGTGATGGAAATGCATGAAGGAATATTTCTGCTTTGGTAGCGAAGTTCAGATCTGGAGAATGGCTGGGGAGGTCTCAAATGAACGCTAAGAATGCCAGGAAACTATCAAAAAACTTATACTAATTTTCTTAGAGGAAAGAGTGAGAGATCTCTTTGGTTTAATGGTGGGCAAATATGTCAAATAAACAAGAACTTTCTGCCTTAGAGAAGTTGTTCTCAAACTTTCTGTGGATAGACTCACCAGGAGAAATGGTTCAAATGCAGATTCCAAGATCCTCGCCCCAACTTACTGAGTCATCATCTCTGGCATAGGGCCCAGGAATCTGCATTTTAACAAGTTCCTTGGGTATTTCTGAGCCAGGTTCTCAGGGGATCATACTTGGAGAAGCACGTAGAGAGCATTTCAGTATGGCAGACTTAGACCTTACTCTTCCCAATATTTCTATCTGAGGACTAACAGAGGGAAAAGCAGAATCAAACCAAACTCACTTCACACAGCCTGTTGGGCCAGTGTCCAACTGCCAGACTAGAGGCCATCACTCTGACATGGACCTCCTTTCTTTTCCTTCCATGGAAAATTCAAAGCATAGATATCATGGTCTTGTAGACTGAAGATGTGAGGGGTTGTGGGAAGGGAGTGACATCACCTACCACGTTGCTGGTTCCACAACTTTCTCTAGGGAAGACCCATCCTGTTCGGTCCCTTCTAAACCCTCTTCTCCCAAAACATGACCTTCCTCCCTGTATGCAGCCCTGGAGAACCATGATCTTGGCCCCCTCATTCTGTCCCAATCCTTCAGCTTCTCCCCAGCCACCTCTATCCCGCCCCGCTGTGACCCCCAGCACCAATGTGAATTCTGGCATAAAGCAGGCTTGATCCATCTCACTGCCTGTGCCTTTCTCATCCCCCAGGCTGAGAAGCCGGACTGCACAGAACGCTTGCAACTGCAAAGGAGACTGGGTTGTCGGATGTTCCACTGGTTTCTGGCCAACATCTACCCTGAGCTGTACCCGTCTGAATGCAGGCCCAGGTTCTCTGGAAAGGCAAGGCATGACCCATGGAAGATGAGGAGGAAGAAGAGTGGGTGGGCAGCTTCCCAAGACAGAAACTGGATGTTCAGATGGTCTTCCATGACCCTGGCCAACCTGTCCCAAGCTCAGTGGGACCTCCGAGGCGTCCATGCCCACCCTGAGGGGGTGACTGGGTTGCCCCATAACCTGTCCCAGGGTTCTTCATCACAAGGCAGCCTGCCTCCTTCAGTTCTATCCCTGAGGATTGGTGGCTTCAGCTTGACCTCGCTCCTTTTTGTAGCCTGAAGCTGGCACCTTGAGCCACACTCCAGGGAGGGAAGGAGAGGAATGGCACCTGATAGAGGGTGTCTTTACAGTGAGGGTGGGATTCACTTCTGTGTGGATGTCCACTTTCAGCTCCACAACACTGGACTTGGATTCTGTGCAGACTGCCAGGCAGAAGGGGACATCCGGGGCTGTGCCATGATGCTGGCTCCTTGCAGCGACAGCCGGCAGCAACAGGTGGGTGGTCAGAGTTCTCAGGGTAACAGCCCAGGTAGGACCTGAAAGCAGTCTTTCCTGGGAAGCCCCTCACTTCCCTTTGGGGCATCTCCTTTCAGTGGTCCCATGTCCCTTGACTGCCCACAGTCCCCCACTCAGATGACCCATCCCAGATCTGCCCACCTGTCCCCAGCTGCAAACACAGACGTGGACCGTCATAGGAGAATATGAGCATCTGACCCTGAAGGAAATGGAGAGGCTGTTTAGCCAATGCCTTCATCTGACAGATGAGGAAACTGAGGATCAGAGAGTAGCTAGCCCAGGAGTTGTGACACAGATGTCTCCAGGGTTCAGGCAGGTAAAGGAAATGAGCACAGTGAGCTGGGTGGCGTCTGCTGTGCCTGAGGAGCACGTGCCCCATCTGAGAGGGCAGCTGCACCTGCCCCAACAAATGTTTTTTGTTTGTATGAAAGTAAATCCAATATTATATCATCCAAAATTTTAAAACACACTGGAAATCCAGAGATTATGGAAGACTCCCTATTTAAATTAAAAAACTATAATCAGAAGTCAAAGAAAACCTGTGTGCAGGCAAATTTCCACCAGGACACCATTTTGAAACATCTGGACCAGCCAGAGATCATCAGCCAAGTAGAAACAGAGATGGCAAGTGGGTCCCCCAAGTGGGCGCTGTAGATACAGAAGCACTGAGGAAGCGAGGGGAATCCAGGAAATGTTCCCCACGCAGGGGTGCCTCCTACTGCGTGATAGGACTATACTCTTTAAGCCTCAAGTCCTCTGATACTGAGTCCTGCCCCAGTAGATGTGTTGTGACTTTGAGGTATTTAATGGGGATCTATGGGAGCTGAAGTTCCCAGAGAGGGAACTTTAGGGCCCCACAGGAGCCTGGGGAGTGTGTGTGTGTGTGTGAAGTGGAGAGGGAGAGCTGAATTTGGAGCAGACAGGCTCATGGCTTCAGGAGACCATCTGCTCCTCTTGCCAGAGCAGGGCTTACACACAGATGGAGTCATTGGCTCCAGGTTTGGAGCATTGGCCTCATTCAGAGCACTTCCCACGCACAGAGCAATGTGGTCCCTGAAATTCCTTCCACAGGGAGGAAGGCTTTCACTCCACAGTCAGAAGGAAGTCAGAGAGTACAAATGCCCCTGGGGAGAGGAGGGAAACAGCACATAAGCTCTACTAGGATGCCAGGGCTGGTGGGAGCCTCTCCCCAGAATGGAGGGCTCTGATGACTTGCCTGGGGAGGGACCAAGAGATAGCCCTGAAGACCAATTCCATGCATTTCCCCAAGGCCTCATTCTGTAGCATAGCTGGACCCCTCAGTACCCAAAAAGGACGGGGCTGCCCTGGTGACAACAAAAGCTATGGCCCAAAGAGCAGCCAAAGAGAGATGCCGAACATGACTAGCAGACACTCTGCCCACAGGGAGAGGCCCCTCCTTGAGCCAAGTTCCTGTTCATGGTATATACTGCCCACCACGGGACAAACTATTTGAAGTCAACACTGAGAAATCCAGGTGGCGCCTGGTTAAAATTTAGGCCTAGTAAGGATGAGTCAGTCTAGTGGCTTGTCCATTCCCTGGCCATAGTTCTTAACCTTTTTAGTTTGCCCTAAGGAGGGCAGGATCAGCCCCTGACCCAAAATTTGGTTCCAATATTGAGACTGATGACTCCACACATGCAGCAAGAGAATGAGAAGCATTATTGTCCACTTAATGAGACTTTCTGGGGGAGAGAAGGGCAGGCTCCCAAGCAGGCCTGCAACTGGCCTGAGAGACCATGAAGGGGTGATGGCTTTGGCTCCTGTGTGGTTAGGGGCGGGCTGGGTGCGGGCTCCCAAGCTCAGGCTGGGGCTTACCTGGTTTGAACTTCCCACCAACACCAGAGAAGGGAGTGCCAGGGCTTTCTCATGAGCTCTCCCAGAAGTGGGGCAAGAGGAGAAGGCAAAGGGGTGGGGCTTGAAATCTCAGAAGTCAAACATCAGTCATGGAGTCAGACTCTTTACTACAGGTGACTTGTTTCCTTTAAGAAATTGATGACCTCTTGGGACCCTTTCCCAAGAAAAACATGTATAAGTGCATCACACAAAACTTTAACAATTTCAGGGGGTTCATGGATCCCTTGAAGCCCTTGAGGGTCCTTAGGGCTGTAAAATCCCTGGTTCATAACCCCCAGACGCTAAAGGGAAGAGTCAAAGGGTGGAACCATGCCTCCTCGTGCAGTGCCCCCGAATGGTAGACTTAATCCCCTCGAGTGTCTGAGGAGAGAAGAAGAAGGTGGAAGTCAGGGGAAGGCTCTAGAGGCATCAGGGGCATTCCAGCACCCGTGTAGGCCCCTTGGTCATCAGGAAGGTCTCTTTATATCTTAGCAAATTTCTTCTCTTCAAAATTTCCATCACAGAATAACTTCCCAAGGTGGTGGGAAGCCTGAGTGATGCTGGCTGAGGGTGGTGGGTTCACTTCTTTTCACAGCTTGGATAATAACCCAGAAGGTCTAGCCTGCCCCTAACTCTTTCTCCTTTCAGCCTGTGACAGGGGCCTTTGCATTAAGCTATCGTATCCCAAGGGCCTCTATTAAACATAAACAACAAAGTGTCAGCTCCTGGAGATATTGATCAAATGAGTCAGGTGCGACCCTGAGAACCTGGGGGAACATCTCTTGGAGGATCTGGAGTCCAGCCCTGAGGAGGATCAGTGGAGGCTGTGCTTGGCAGTGCAGGCCTGGGATCCTTGGGGAAGGCCCTGGGCCTGGAGGACACATGGGGAAGCAGATGCTCAGGACCCATTTGGCTTTTTTCAGCTTTGCCCTTTACCAATCTTCCAGGGTAAGTGGTGTCCAGAACATACCAACAGGCATTCACTCCTGACATAGGGCAGGAGGACATAGACATAAAGTGCCAAGTGAGGAAGCCGTGTAATGTGGTGGAAACAACCCACCAGTCTCTAGCTGTGTGATATCAGGCAGGCTTCTGAACCTCTCCGAGTCTTGGTTTCCTCACCTGCGACTGTGGGTCACAGTCTCCCTCATGCAAAGAGAATGTTAGCTTTTTGGGTTTTTTTGATTCTTGTTGGGGAGGAGGGGATTAGCAAGGACTTCTGTCCCCAGCAAAATTGTGAACTAGATAAGCTGAAAGTGCTTGCCCTAAAAGCACCTAGTATGCCATATAAGAAAAATAAGAAACACCCTCTTTCATGCATAAGTAAGTGAGTTTAGAGCAAAGGGAATCTCGGGGGGGGGGGGACCAAAAATCAAGAAGCAACTGAAAATAGAGCCGTGGGCCGTGGGCCAAGTTACCCTGCGTGGGGCGAGGGGACAGTTACTGTCAACTTCAGGGTCCAGAGTGTGGGTTCCATGCGGGAGTAAGCGATGGGAGCCCACCTTCAGCCCCTGAGAGATGAGAACCGGAAATGAGACTCCCATGTGAAGCCAGCCTTGACCTTCAAAGAGTAACTTACCTGTGAACAGTTTGACTAGAAAAATCCACCCACTGCCACAGGAAGATGAAAAGGAAGCTTGTCTGTCTCAACACAGTCTTTGTGTAGGAGAAAATGACTCCCCCCCTGAAAATTTTTAACCACCTAATGTTGGTTTAGGGGTCAAACTTATATGAACTGTGTGGTCTGGGACTCCTCAAGCAAGACTGGCTATCTAATTTGTGGGGCTCAGTGCAAAATGAAAATGTGGGGCCTTATAATTCAGCAATTTTAAGAATTTCAAGACAATAACAATAGAGCATGACACAAAGTATATTAAAGCAAGACTATTAAACCCTTCTAAGCAGGAGGCCCCATGCGACTGTACAAGTCACACGCCCATGAAGCCAACCCTGTCCCCAGCCACAAAATTAACGAAAAAATTAGTTCAGGCTGCACTTGGCAGGAACAAACAGAAAACGGTTCTGTTAGGATGTGCTCTCCAACCAGGCTGCACGGGCTTCCCACAGGTGAAGCCCCCTGTAAAGGTATGCACGATCCAGTACTACAAAACACTGAGGAAGTGAGAACCATGAGCGAGAGTCAGCAGACACAACAGACAGCAGGAAAATTAGTTACAGGGCCAGGTCCGATCTCTCCAGAAAGAGATCAACTTGGGCGCCAGAAGTAGTTCTCATCTGCCCTTCCAGCCGCAGCTACTCACAAACACACAGCATTCTCCATGGCCTCACCTATGATGCAGTAAATAGAATAATGGAGGAATATGCCAGAATGTATAAATATGAACACAAAAGCTGCTGGAATGTGGAGATTTCAGAGGCCAGGGCTAGCTTAGTATCATATTTGTGGACTTGACTATAAGATACCATCTTGCTGACCCCATAGAATCTGAAGATTGCCCCTAGACCTCAGCCCTACTGTGAGCTCTCCTTCCCTCATCTCCAGCTTTGGGGAGCATCTCCTTCTAGCTGTGCTGACAACCATTGTCTCTGTCCCAGGACCTGAGGCACACCGGCAGGAAGGAGATCCACTTTGGCAGCCCACAGCACCTGTGCTTTGATGTCAGGCAAGAGCAGGTGATTCTTCAGAACTGCACGGAGGAGGGCCCTGCCATCCATCAGCAGCACTGGGACTTCCAGCAGGTAAGTAATCACTCAGGAAGGGCTTGGCAGTGCCACTGGCTGGCGCTGTGTCCCAGGCTCTTCCAAGAGGTCAAGTGTTACCTTACAAGCCTGTGCCTCTGTGTTGAGCTTAGTGGTATGGCACTAAGGCCTCAGGGAGAGGTAAAGCCAACCTTGCAGCAAAGTTGGGCCACCAGCATCTTGAAATGTACCAATTTGCCATGTTTTTGTATAGCTCTGACCTTGATCGTGGCAGAGAGAAGAGGCAGCCTCTTTTTAAAGTTTATTAGCTCAGGTCACAAGTAGGACCATGCAGCATGTTACAGAAGCAGTCAGCCATCTTGGTGGTGTGGTTTTAGGAGCAATGGAAAAGCCCTCCTCCACTCTGCCACTGAAATAGATGTGGATATAGATGTCTCCTTCTTCCTTTGCAAGTTCCACTGTGAGCATTTCATCATTTTAGTAAGACTTTGATTCCTGTGACCCCAGAGAGAAGCTCTGGATCTTTTCCAGAGGTTATGCATCGATAAAGAGGAAATAGGAGGAATGCAGGTGTTTAGGGAGAGTGAGCAGGTCCCCCACACAGGATTGGGATAGGAAGGTGACAGTATCAACAATAAGTGTCCATACATACCTTTTCCTTCACCTCAAATCCTGTCTGAAATGAGTTGGGGTATAAATATGCAAACAAATAAGTATACACATCTTTTTTATATTTCTTTTCTTCAATTTTTGCTTGGAATAAAGAGGGTAAAATAACTAAGTGGAACTCCATGCATTGGTACTCTTAAAGCAGTCTGTGAAAGAAGAACATCATATAATGGGAAACTTAAGCTAAACTCACAATAAGCAGTTGAGAACAAAGCTCTTGGAGTCTTGATAACAAGTGAACCCAGGACTCAAGGGCCCACACATGCTCAAACAAGTTTAGGTCCTTTATGAATGATCATAGAGGATCATTCTAAGCAAGTCTTCTGCATAAGATACATTTTAGAAACAGCATTTAAAACTAATATGTAAAAGGTTAGTGACTAAGATATGCCCAGCATCTCTTAGGCATTAAAAAATAAGACTTTAAAAAAGTATTATCATTCAGTCACAAAAAGGAATGAGGCACTGTTCATGGCAGCTCTATTCACAGTAGCCAAGAGGTGGAAGCAATCCAAGTGTCCAATGGTGGCTGAATGAATAAACTAAACATGGTATAAACATACAATGGAATGTTATTCAGCCTTAAAAAGGAAGGAAATCCTGTTATTTGCTACATGAATGAACTTCGAGGACACTATACTAAGTGAAATAAGCCACTGACAAAAAGACAAATTACACTTACATGAGGTATCTAAAGTAGTCAAATTCATACAAACAGAAAGTAGAATGGTGGTTACCAGGGGCTGAGGGGAGAGGAGAAAGGGAAGTTGTTGTTTAATGGGTGTACAGTTTCAGTTCTGAAAGATGAGAAAGTTCTGGAGATCTGTTTCACAACAATGTGAATAAACTTAATACTACTAAACTTTACACTTAAAAATGGTTAAGATGGTAAGTGTTATGTTCTGTATTTTTACCACTATAAAAATAGGAAATAAAAGAAATTAGCTACTATTTTATGCTACAGTGTGGATGAACCTTGAAAATATTATGCAAAGTGAAAGAAGCCAGTCACAAAAAGCCATATATTATATGATTCCATTTATAAGAAATGTCAAGAATAGACAAATCTATAAACATAGAAAGTAGATTAGTGATTCCCAGTGGCTGAAAGGAGGGAGGGATGGGAAGTGGCTGCTAATGGACAGTGGGTTTCTTTTTACAGTGACGAAAACGTCTGGAATTCAATAGTGGGGATGGTTGTGTATACTTTGTATATATACTAAAAACCACTGAGTTGTATGGTTTAAAAGAGCGAATATCGTGGCATGTGAAATATATCTCTAAATAAACAAATAAATGGACATTATCAGTATTGTTGGTTAAGGTTGTTTAACTTTTCATAAAGAAATTGATTTTTTTCTTGAAAAGGGGATGGCTAGATTCAATGTTAAGTCTGGTAGATTTTGAGCAGGAAGCAGCTATGGTCTTCTAAACATAACTCACTTTGGCCTTTGGTGGATCCTTGAGATTTTGCTCTCTGCTACAACCTGGTGGCAACAGTACTAAATTGCCGGATTAACAGAGGGCAGAAATTAAATTCGATCCTTTTAAAAGCAGAATTTTACAAGTACAGTGATAACAATGACTGTCACCAATACAGTATAAAGACTGACTATGGTCTGTACACTGGCATTCTTACTAGAACTCTCTAAGTGGCACAATTACATAACCACAATCAGGATAATTGAATTAATGACCCCAAGGCTCTGAATGATACCTAAATTTGAGGACTACCTAAATTATATTTTATATTAACCAAAATACTACAAAATACTACTTACCAGGTCAGTTCACATCACATCTATTATTCACTTAATGATTAGCACAAATTTTAGAAATATCCTTCTTTGCTGACTGACTGCTGGGGTCTGACTCATTTTCTTTTTTTCCTTTTCTCCTTTCTTTTCAGAATGGGATGATTGTTCACATTCTTTCTGGGAAATGCATGGAAGCTGTGGTGCAGGAGAACAGTAAAGATTTGTACTTGCGCCAGTGTGATGGAAAAGCCAGCCAGCTGTGGCAATTTGACAAAGTCAACACTGTGGATGAGCGATGAATGACAGCGTCAGAAGGCAAAGAGAAGTTTGGCCATCACGGTTCAACCCCAAGGAAACTAAAAGAGCATGTATATTTCATGAAGCCCACCCTTTTGTGTTTGTGCTCCTGGGGATAGTAAAGAAGCTAGCTCCATGAACGAATATAGAAGTCTCTCCAACTCACATCTTATTTCATTGGCTGCTGGCTGTTTTAGAAAAAGAAAAAGAAATGGACTCATTGTCTCATTGTCTTCATCACTGGTAGGTGATCATTACATAGCACAGAAGATTCTTCATTTTTTTCCATTGAGCACTTAATTGCTTTTATCTCTAAGGAAAGAGGCCTGGACATTCTCTGGCAGCATCTCTGGGATAAATCCAATCTACCAATTTGTTTCCAATGGCCTTACCTTGAATTGTCTGTGTAGCCAACTATGAAAATTAAAGTGTGAAGAGGGTATAAAGGCTTGACATCCTGAAAACTTTGGATTAGGCTTATTAGGAAAAATTTCATGTTCATTGGTTTAGCCATAGCTCAAAAGAAGAAAGGGGAGCTTCTGAGAGAAGAGTAGGGTTGGAGGGAAGATGGAAGAGAGCTTCAGTTCAATTCTCCAGCTCAGCCTAGCAGCTGAAAAGAGTCAGCAGACCTGGCATAAGATGTTTTCATGTTAACGAGAATTTCCTCAGAACTTTCTACCTCCATTCATCCTGCCCTTCTCTAGCTTGGTTAACCACAACCAGATTCTCGTGCAATATATTTCTCTTTGGTCGTTGGTGTTGGAAGGGTCACTCAGACTAAGCATTCCCACTAACAAAAGTGTATGCAGTTGAGAAACTTTTCTGATGCCCTGTTACAACGTTTCCATCAACTGGATCATAAATAGCAACTTTACAAAGAGGCAAACCTCCCTGGAAGGGAAATGCCAGTATCTGAGCCAAAATTCTTATGAAAAGAACCAGGGTTAGGTGTTAATGTCCATGAGGGCTCACAGTGCCATCTTTGAGTGTGTAGCCTGTCTGAGACCCCAAATGTGCCCACAGGTTGACCATTCACAACCGTGGAAGAACACACCTCCACTAGAGCAGAGCCAATACGAACAAGAGCTGAATGGCACTCCTTGCTGTGACCCTGCCTACCCACTTAGGCCATACGAGTTGCTGAGTGGGGTTGGTTCTGATATTAAAAAGACACCATTCGTGCCCATTTCTCTTCCAAATGGAGTTCACTCTCCTCATGATCAGCTTAGAAATCTCCCTTCAAAGATTCTGATCTCCTTTGGGCTGGCTCAGAACACAATGTTTCAAATGAGAAAAACTAAGTAGGAAGTGAGGGTTTCCAGACAATACCTATCATAACTGTATATTCCTTCTCCACCTGCTTGTCGATGGCCCACTGCATTTCTCCACCGACTACACTCTAGACCTGTGCTAGTAGCCACGAGGCACGTGTGGCTATCTAAATGTAAGTTCATTAAAATTAAAGAAAATTTAAAGCTCAGTCTCTCAGTTGTACTGCTCACATTTCAAAAATGCTCAATAGCCACATGTGGTAGCAGCTACTGTATTGGACAGCACAGACATAGAACATTCCATCATTGCCAACAGTTCTATTGGGTAGCACTGATCTGGATAGATTCATCACACCATCGAGAGAAGAGATTTTAAGCCACTGTCTTCTTCCTTCAGACTTCTCTATATTTAAAACAAACTCCCCTAACATCCTGTGGCTGAGACGGAGCTAAATTCTCAGATGGCAACCTTGTAAAAGGCATTAATGGTTGAAAAAGGAAAATTAAACAAGACCTCTATTTTTTAAAATGAACTTTATAGTTGGCGTTGTGGGTGTTTGAAGTTGCTGGAATAAATTAATATAATTAAATAAAAGGCTGAATTCAATTGTATAAGTTGTGTTGGACAGTAATTAACAAAAGGACCCAGATGGCTTATTGCTTAATTGATTGAACAAAACAAGACTGTAGTGTTTCTTGCTTCCTTAACCATCCCCATGATTTATGACTTTATTACAGAAATGGCTGTCAACTCAGTCCCTGGCTGGTACTTACAGACTCTTAATTTAAACAAAACAGATGCCTCCATTTAGTTCTAAATGAAATTCAACCTTCTCATAGTGTAACCGAGTGTTCCAATTTCCTTCTCTGTGAACTCCACTTTGATTTTATCCACAACGACCAATTTAAAAGTAAAGAAACCTGCTGGTTGGAAGATTTGATTCCCAAGAGTTCGATCTTCACTTGTCCACTTGAATTTTATGATAGGAATTTATTGTTTGAATTTCAAGACTAAATTCCATCATCACTCCCACCAAGTTCACCATCGTTATTAAGTACCCCCCAGGGGGAACAGAGAGAAGTTTTCAGCCAGCAATCTAGAGTCCAACATTCTTTATCCTATTTCACAGCAGTAAAAGCAGATGTCAATCCTGGAGGAGCCCTGATCTGCTTCCTCTTTGGTCTCAATGCCATAGATCCCACTAGCCAACTCAGAATTCAAACTCCCATAGACATCAAAAAGTCCCGCAGGTCCGTGATGAATGGTGCTGTCACTGCACCAGAACTTGACATTATTAGGGGTCGTGTTATTGTTCTCATCTTGAGGGGGTCCCATTCTCTACTGAAAGGCCATGGAAAAGCCAGTTGGACACCAAGTGATCTGTGAGCAGTCACCAAATCTGGACAATTATATATTATGTACACTATCTACGCTTGTTCTGTAAAACCTCTTTTAAAAATGCAACTTGTTTGCAACTATTTTTGGCCAAAGCCCAAAGCACCTCCAAGTCCTGCCCTGATTATTCAAAGAGCTTGATTTAGGCATGTTTCAAATGATTATGTTAAGCACAATAGCCAAGGAGGTGATATTTCCAGAATTCTAGAACCGTCTGCTATTTCTGTGTTAATGAGTCCCCCCCAGTATCTAATCTCCTTACAGTTTCAACCCCTTCTTGCACAAAATGTGCTCTTTGGATATGGAAGTGTGTCCTCAGTGTTGTTTCAGTATTTTGACGATCTTTCCTGTGGGAGTTCTTTCCACAGGTCTGGGATGTTTATGTTTTCTCATCACCAAAGGCGATAATACCAATACACTATGCCATCACAACGTATGAGCAGCTTGCCTGAATTTATTTGGCTTAAAAATAGACTCATCACGCTCACTTCACCCCTAGGGTGATAGTTTGCAAGCTCAGCCCCAACATATCAGATTGATGTTTGAATATTAAAGTTTCCCAACAACTCCCAAACTGTTCAGCTAACTCACAGTCAACTGACATTCCAGAACCCATGACAAACGCTAAAATGGTACAGTCCTCTCTCTCAGGAAGAGGATAGGGTCAATTCTGCTGCAGCTTGGGCTTATGAAAGCCTGTTAACTTTTCACTAAAATGTGACCTTTTCTGAGAGACCTTCATGAAGGCACTGCTGATCATTCTCCTTCAGGCACAGGCCAACGTGGCATTGCTTACTGTTTTCTTTAAATAAGATCCAAGGGAGCCTGAGTAGCTGTCTTTAAAGTCATAACCTGCCCAGATACACCAATGCGGACCCTGTTCAGAGGGCGGAGAAGTATCTGTTGTGTGGGAGCTGGGCAGCTACTGGATTATCTGGCCAGTGCAATTCTTCAGCTCTATCCAAATGGCCACACTGGGAGTTGCCTTGTTCCCACCACAGGATTCTACCCCCTTCCCCCAGCTGACTGGCTCCATGGAGGACATCTGACTCAAGTTGGGTCAATCAGCACATTCCCCAGTAATTTTGTTACCGAGACTAAGAAAACAGTCCTTCTACAAGAGACGTGAGAGATAATGTGAAAAGACATGAGCTCTCAGCAGCCCTGTTTTCTGTATCTGGCCCTATAAAGCAGATAAATCCAGTCTGGGGAGAGAGACTGAAGGAGTGGGGGAGGGATGGGAGCAGAGGCAAGAGACAGCTAGAACATCTTGATAGTATTCAAGTTGCTGGTTCCAGTTTATTCCTGAGGTCTTGCTAGATCCCCATCCTCAGAGTCCATGAGACACCCCCTAACATTTTGTTCAATCCAGTGCTCCTCCAATTTTACTGTGCTCACAAATCACCAGGGATTGTGTTAAGGTGCAGATCCTGATTTGATAGGTCTGGGGTGGGGCCTGAGATTCTGCATTCCCAATGAGCTCCCCGGGGATACTGATGCTGCTGATCTGCTGACCACTCTCTGAGCAGCAAATATTTAAACTATTCCAGTAGTTTTCTATTGTTACCTGGAACTAGGAGAGTCCTCACTGGACCAGACCTTGGACCATTCTCCTTTGCTTCTCACAGATCTCTTTTTGAATCCACATGGTGGGATGGTTTGATCCTATATTTCATAGGACATCACCTCTTGGTCAATGTAGTACAGCCATTTTTAATTCATTTTCCTCTCTTCCCTCAGCACTCTTCCTCTTTCTCATTCCGTCTACTAGTTCTACTCTTTTGACCCGAGGAGTTCTTTACCTTTTGTTGTTTTTGCTGTTTGTTCTGTGGTTATGTTGCCCTCTCCTCGCTTTCCTTATCCTGCCCTCAGCTTCCCTCTTTTTCTCATCTCTGAGCAAAGCTGCTTTTCCAGCACCCACGTTCTTGTGGCATCTTTTATCTCACTCTCCTTTTTTCTCTATCCAGCCCTCTATGCTCCTCCATCACCAAGTCCTACTGACCAATCTTGATGGAGTGAAGCGTGTCAGTTTCTCCAAAGAATTTCTAGGGCACTGAGTAAATCAATTAATTGCACAAATTTTCAGCTCTCTCAGCCTCGGCTCCTCTCCTGGAAGAACACACAGTATGAAGGAGCAGAAATGCAATGTAATATGGCTGTGGGATGATAGAGCCATTAGAGGTGCTGCTAGTAGTGGTGGGAATATGGCCCTTGTCTTGAGGAGGCAGTTGGGGTTCTGGCAGGTAGGTAGCCCTATATAGAGGATCTACAGAGGCAGCTGTAGGGGACCCTCTGGAGATGAGCCAGGATCTGTGGCCTCTGAAAATAGCCATATCCAAGAGCCAAACATGAGATTAGATGATTGGAAAACAAATCCTGCCAAAGCTCAAAATTTGATTCTCTGAATTCTTAAGTTAAATCTCGCAGTAAAGTTAAAGTACCATTAACTAAGAAAGAGATGCCAAATTCACCCATCAATGCCAGAGTCTATGACGTAGAGTGCTCTGACTCCGCCCACCTCTTTCTGGTCTTATGGCTTCAGTGTGCTCCTGAAGAACTTCCAACTGTCACTATTTGCATTTCTTTGCCCGAGGGTTTTCCCCAAAGCCAAAGAAGGCTGCTGTATGACGTGGGGCAGGCCAGACATGCCTTTGAAGTCATCCCCCAGGAGCAGCCCTCAACTGGCGACTGACAAGAGTTGGAGTATAAATACCTCAGCTTCCTCACCTCTCTGGGAAGATAACTCTGAGGTACCTGTTCTACAACATTTCCCAGAGTTTACTGCTAGATTAAGCTCTAATCGCCCACAGTGATAGCTGGCTTGATAACGCATCTTTCATTGGCTACATTCCCATCCCCAAACCCCTACTGGTGCTTCCTAAGCTGACCTTCCAGATAAACCACTTGCACTCAAATTCTTATCTCAGTGTCTCCCAATGGGGAAATTCACCCTGAGACACATGGCCTGGCCCACCAAAAGCTTCCATCTGTGAGAGTTATTTTGCTCATCAAATTCCACTCTCCACTTATCAGTAGTCCCATATGTGCACCAGATACCCCTACTCCACTGAGTTGAACTTATTCCACCAAACTGCAAGACCAGAGTGTGGGCTTCTGGTCAGCTGTGTCCCAGGAAAAAGAGACTGAGGAAGGGGCAACGTGCTCAGTCCTTATCCCAAGCCTATCAATAATATTAGACACTCTTCTTCCCTGGGGAAGAATGAATGAGAGGTAGGGAGAGGCCACAAGTGTGCCATTAATTAATGTCCCTTCTTGTAGAAACCTGAAGCCTAGGGAAGCAAAGTTCCTTCTGCATCACAAAAACATTCCCTCTCATATTCCAGTTATTTTTCAATAATTGGTCCATACCAGTTTTAGAGGATATACAGGTATACTATGTAAGTTAGGAGTGGGGAGCATGATTGCTCTCCACGATAGAGTGAGGGGAATTCAGATATGAGGTGGATATTGAGGAAGAGATGGGCCAAACAATATGGCGAAGACTTAAAGAGCAAGATGATCAAGGAGGTATTCCTAGTGGGGGCGGGAGGGGTTGCCAGAGGGATTTTCAGAGTGAGGTGTTTAGTCTTCGATATTGAGTCATTTTCCTTAAATCCATCACCCCAAACTTTTAGCCAAGACTTCCACACTCTCTTGTGCACTATGTTGGTGGGGTGAGCTCCCTGACCGGGACAGAGAGGGGAAAGAGCAGCCTTTGCAGGGCTGGGTAGATACCAGTGAGTCTGGGTGCTCAGTGGAAGCAGGGTGACATTGGTATAGAGAAGAATTAACACGAATTCTTCTACACACCACTACACACACCAGGATAAATCCACTTAGATAAGATAATATTCTAAAATTATATTAGACTATGGACTAGAACAGGGACCAGCAAACTTCTTCTATAAAGGGCTGGATAGTAAATATTTTTGGCTTTGTGAGCCCCACGGTCTTTGTCACAACTACACAGGTCTGCCATTATAGCACAGAAGCAGGCATGGACAACAATAAATAAATGAGCATGGCTGTATTCCAATAAAACTTTATTAACAAAAACAAGTGGCTGGCCAGATTTGGCCCATAGCCATAGTTTGCCACCTTCTGGACTAGAGTACTTAGCCAGCTGCAGAAGGAGACAAATGACAGATTCTTTAAAAGCAAACTGAGAAATATTACCAAAGAAATCATGAGCTTGAAAAATACAAAAAAATGTTTCTGTACTATAAATAACAAAAAAGAGGGGAACAATATAAAGCATATGTTCTTATTGTAAGCAGGCTCTAATCCCTTTTAGAAAGAAACAGGAATAAACAAACAGATAATTTTTTAAAATCAAAATATAAAACATTGACACTGTAGCCCAAAGCCTTCTTTATTTGGGGGACATACAGATTCTGCAGGCCTTCACTATTAACAGGAGTTGGGCAGAACAAGCTTTCTTAAGGAAACGACGGGCTGCAATAAGAACACCAACATGGAAGGGAAGGCTGCTAAGAAGCAAAGAGTAACTCAGCATTTTAGCCAAACACATGGGATTCAATTGCACTAACAGATAAAATCTGACACTAGTTTTTACGTCATCGTGGTGAAGACACTGACAAAGGGCAGTGCACACACTCACCCATCCCTGACACAATACTCTTGCAATTGGGATATGAGGACAATCAGATGCAAGCTCTTGTGGGGGCAAGAGCAATAACTTCTGTGTATTTATATAAACTCTGATTCCTGGCATCAAGTTCGCCAGACTTCAAAACACAAACAGTAAGAGTCAAGCCAAGTAAAGGGACTTCCAACAGCAGGGCTTGAGGCCAGGACTGTACCAGGCCAACAAATCTCATTCCTAGTGCTCCTAAGCCAACATGGGCCCAAAAAACGTGTTTAAAGGCCAGACTCAGGGGTGCCTCCTGCCTGTTATAATCTGTGTTTGGGGCTGCCAGCCGATCATGCCCCTTTAAGTGTCAGTGTTGGCATGTCCACGGCTGACTCCAGATAAAACAAACGGCCTGAGGTGCCTCCTCCTCCCCACAGTCATGGAGAGTGCCAAAGTAGTCGAACCCATCTTTGCTCTGTATCCTATTGCTCTACTCGCCACACTGCTGACCCCTCTTATTGTCCAATGAGCCTTCACCATGCACAAGGGACAGGCAGCTCCATAGATTTAGATACCCAGATGGAAGACACGGTTGAGGCCTATCCACTTCTATTCTGGAGAAATCTTGTTTTTCCCCCCATATTGGTCAGATGCTTGATGTAATGAAGGATGAAAAGCCCCTGGTCTTACTTTCCATTGGGAATGTCATTTTCTTCTTCAGTTGACTCTTTGGGAACATCCCTGACCACTCTCCATGGGAGGCCCCTGCACACAGCCCAAGGTGGTGGGTTGGTTTGCCTGAGGGTGGAGCTACCACTGTCTCCCTGAGGCTCAGCTCTGTGCCCCTGACAGAGACATCCCCTCACAGGTTGGTTTGGGCAATGGCCTTCCCAGCTGATCAGGTCTCAGCACCCTCCTCCAACCCACCTGCCACTTCCTTGCACAGCCTGCCCTAGCCTAACAGGTGGGATCCAGATGGAGACATGATATATGTTGCCTTAAGATGGCTCTTGTCCTACATGGTTTTTCAGTATGGCTCATGTGGAATTATATTCCAGACTGAGTGATAGGCTTTTTAAGCAAAGAGCCATGGTCCATACTTCCTTGTTTCCTCCTTGGCACTTACCACAGGGCTGGATGTGTGACTCCATGGATTCTATCATGGAAGAGAAAAAGCCAGGATTTGGGATATAGAAAAATGAAATTTTGGGGCCGGCCTGGTGGTGCAGCAGTTTACTTTGCGCTTTGGCAGCCCAGGGTTCCAGGTTTGGAGCCCAGACGCCCACCGACGTACTGCTTGTCAGCCAGTCTGTGGCAGCGTCCCATATAAAGTAGAGGAAAATGGGCACAGATGTTAGCCCAGGGCCAGTCTTCCTCAGCAAAAAGAGGAAGATATAAATAAATAAGTAAATAAATAAATAAACAAGAAACTGCAAAAAGAAAAATGAAATTTCAAGAGTTGGGAGAAAAATCAAGGAGAGAAAATTTTTGACACTAATTGGGCAATAGACAATAATACCTCTTTGAACAAACATATGTACCCATCATCACACAGGAGGAAGTTCCTGTGGGATTTACAATGATTTTCTTCCTTTATTGTATATCATATGGGAGCATATGATACATGGGAGCATATGATACAGGAAGTTGCTTGGGAGTTTTGCTAAAACAACCATTACAGACTGTTAACCCATCTGCTTCCCCTGAGTGCGAGAAGCCACTATATGATAGTGTCAAGGGGCCTCTGGATCTTCTCAAGGCTTTCCCACAAGGTAGGTGGTCCAGACAAAATCCCCCAACCCTTTGGTTCAATCTTCACCCTCTTAGTCCAGTCAGTAACCACAGAAGGTAACAGGATCTGGCTGTCATCCACGAGGGCCGAGTTGACAAACTGAAATCTTTCCTGTGCTCTGACCAATGTCAGTGTCTGGGCTCTAGTAGGTTTGCAAAGCACAAAGGTAAGTTTCTGAATGGTATGTTTACTATTAGCAACCCAGATTGTAATGCTCTTTCCAGAATGAATTCTAGATACTTAGGGTCTTTTCAAATTAAAAAAACTATAAATTTTTTTGAACATCTATTATGTATCAAGGACCTTGAACATCTATTATGTATCTAGGTCCTTGTTAGCTTGGATGACCTCAATGAGTCAGTAAATTGCAAAATATCATCTTCACTGCATATTATGTCAGCACAGACTCAGACAGAGTTGGATAGGTACTCTCTGGTTTCTGGAAGGGCAGAGATATTTAAAAAACAATTCCAAGAAAGCAAACAAATGTGCCTTTTGATACGTTTGCCAAGTGGGACACAAAATAGACCTAAATATGTAAATAATTATTTTTCCAAAATTGCTATGGGGACATGCCTAGCATTCAGCGACCCTTAAAATACATATTTGTGAACTAAGAATCCATCTATGTTCTCATAATTTCTAGGTGTTTCGCTAGGCTTGACTCCTCCCTTGAACCTCAGATTCACTCCTTCAAGCACCTTCAATCTACTCTCGAGCTCAAGCGATCAGCTGAAGCACTCCCCTGCTAGAATTCCTCCATGGCTCCCCATTGCCTTCAGAATAATGTCTGGCTGCCCGACACATCCTGCCTGCAAAGTGCCTCCTGACCTGGCCTCCACCCTCTGGACTCACTTTCTGCCTATCATTGCACCATCTCTTAACACCAAGTGTTTGTAGTCCCCAGTACAACACTCTTTTCCTTGTCTCTGCTTTTGGCATGCTGTTCCCTCTGTCCAGAATGACCTTCTCTCCTTTCACCAGCTTGTTCTTACCCATCACGCAAGACTCGGTTCATGCATTACCTCTCCAGAGTCTTTCCCAACCCCCAGGCTGGACTAAGCGCCCCTCTTCTGTTGTGCTGTGTGTGTAGCTCTGCCTGAATGTGGACCACCCTGTATTAAAATTATCACACTTGTTTTCTCCACCAGACTAAAATTTGCCCATCATTTTGCCCAGAGTCCCTAGCACAGTTTCTGACTCTTGTTCGGCACATAATACATGCTTGTTGAACTTGAACTGAAGTGATAACAACATGATTCTTTTGTGTCTAGAGTCAAATAGAGTGAAAGTGAGAAAAGAAAAGTTACAGAACTTAAATTTAGACACCTAGGAACTCTTCTAAGAGACTGTCCTGATTGCTTTTCAGCCTTCTGGAGTCTGTAGACAAAGAGACAAGGATTCTCAATAAGCTAAAAAATTTTTTTAAAGAATGCACAAATCTAATTCAGTTACACGACATCAAAAGGAAACTTTTCACAAAAGCAGAATCATCATTTTTTTTAATAGAGTAAAATAAAACCACAAATCAGGTCAGCCAGAGTGTGCTGACTAGAAGTGGACAGTGTACAATTCATTACTCTAAATAAGGAGACCTAGGAGAAAACCTTCCAGTGCCTGGAAGTGAGAGCCATGGAAGATAGTGCAGAGAGCAAGAAGCAAGCCCCTCACCACCCCCCACAGAAGGCCCAGCGTTCTACCTCGAGCTGTGGGTTTCAGAACAAACCAGGGAGGCGGGGACACAGTGAGAACATTGGTTAAAATTTGGGGGCGGAGACACCAATTCCTTAAGCATGAGAGCAATGGATTTGATATGAAGTGTGGTCTTTATACTGTAGCCGAACAAGTGTGGCAGGAACAGATTCCGTCCCAAACTCAAACATATCTCCGTTCTGAGCTCCGCGGTGCTAGGCGGCAGAACTCAGTCCCAGTGAACGTAGGCTCCTTCCCCTGGACTGTGTCTGACTTCCGGGGGCTTGCACAGTGCCGAGGCGTCAGAGGCCAGGTGGGCATCTGCCCTTTGGTTTATACAGGTGGCTTCTGAATCTTCCTCTTCAATGTCTGGAAGGTCCCTCTGTGCCCAGGTTTCTCTCAGCTACATTCGTCCCTCGTTCGGGATCTAGAAATAATGCTGCTCCCTGAGCCTCCCTGGGGCCATGGAGACTCAGTGGGGATGTCCTGCGCCCTTTATCACCTCCTCAGTACTTCCAGGGGCTGGGACGTCATTCATTCCACTGCTGCCTGCACCACACTGGGTAATGGGCACAGCCTCTGCCCACACAGCCACCCCGGCTTCCATGCCAAGTGGAGACCCGGGGAAATGCTGGGGTCTTGCCGTCTCCTCAGGTCCCCCCAGGAAGCCATAGGTTCACTCTGTACTTGACAGGGTGGGCTGGCCCGGGAGCCTTTCTCCAGGCACATACCAGCATCTAATGTCCTTGCTTCTCTGCCCACCTCTAGCCGGACACATCCATTGAGACCCCCACTGGGGGTGGGGCCTGTGTGGAAGTTTCACTTTGGCTCCTCAGGAGAGCTTCAGAATCTGTGGGTATACCCCCAAACCCCTCAGAACCCAGGCTTTCACAGTCCCAAACTTTTCTTTGAATTTTTATTTTTGCCCTGAGGCAGTAAATGCTATAGACTATGTGGGGCCTGGGCATCTCTAGGTGATTCTGACATGTAGACAGGATCAGGGGATTCTGATGCTCTTGAGATGTAGCCTTATCAGGCAAACTACCTTTCAACAATTGCAGAGGCCAGAACAAAACTAAACTTTATATTCTACACAATGTGAAGGAAAACTGGGACCATTCGGTATTCTTTGGTTTACAAGCAAAAGAAAACATAACCCAAACTGGTTTAAGCAGAAGGGGGAAACAATAGACTCATGTAATTGGCAAGTCTGAGATAGTTTACCTTCAGGTCCAGCTTGATCCAGGACTCAAGAGGGAACACCAGGATCCATCAGTCGATCTGGTTTCCTCTGATTTGGTTCTATTACCTGGTTCCCCAAGATGGCCACCTGATGGCTTTAGATTACCCCTGTGGCTGCAGCAATTCCAGACCTCACATCCTCCCAGTATACTGTTCCAGTGCTCTATTGCTATATAGCAAACTAGCCCTAAACTTAATGGCTTAAAATAACTATTTTATTGTAGCTCACAATTTTGTGGGTTAGGAGTTTGGGCATGGCTCAACTAGGCAATTCTTCTGCTTCATGTGGCACCAACTGGTGTCACTCAGTGGTATTCAGCTGGTGGGTGGTCTACTCTGGAGCGTCCAAAAGAGCTGCACTCACATGCTGGGCTCCCAGCAGGAGCATCTGGCAGGCTGGGCTCAGCAGGGCCCTCCCCTCTCCATGTAGTCCCAGGGCCTCTCCTGTGGTCTCTGCAGCAGGGCAGCCAGGTTTCTTACATGGTGGCTCAGTACACCAGAGCCCAGCGCAGGAGCTGCCTGTCCTCCTAAAGGCCAGACCTGGATCTGATAGAGCACCCCTTCCCCCGTTCTCCACATGCTCAAAGCAATCACAGATCAGCCCAGATTCAAGAGGAGGGGAAACAGACCCCACCTATCAAAGGAGCAGTAACAAACACTGTGTGGCCATCTTTAAACCACCACTCCAACAGGCCAGCGCCAACACTGAGTCTATGTTCCAGAATCCCCAGGAAAAGCTCTGAGATTCACGCTGATGAAACTGGCTTCGGGAACGTGCCTGCCCCTGAACCAATCTCTATGACCAGGAGTTTGGGAAATTTTAATTGGAGCTGGGGGTGGAAACGATCCCAGCCAACATATGGCTAAGAAATTCTGTAGGGAGGAGCTGGTGGGGGGTGGGTCCTGGGGAGGTGTGTTAGCTTGAGTCTTTCTACTCTGAGATGCTTACAGAACATGTTCCAGAATGGTCTGCCTGAAGGACAGCAGGCTGGGACATTTTTCCATCAGTTCTTCTCCCTTACTGGTTGGAGGTTACCCCCAGGAGCATTAACTCTCTCCAATGCACCTTGCAGGCTGCACTTGCAGGAGCAGAGCCAGCTCCTAAGCCTTCAGAGAAGGGCCCGTGGCAGAAAAGTAGAGAGACTTGGGCTTGATCTTCACGTGGTACAAGATGAGTCTGGGCCCACATGGAGTGTCCCCCAGAGCTAAGGCTGAAATTCGAGGGGGGCCAGGGATGCATCACTGGGCACCAAAACATCTGCTGCAGAGCCAGCCAGCAAATGCCCCCGTCAGGGTCAGACCCAAATCACTTTGCCAAATGGCTCCCAGGAAGCACTTCGGCAGCTGATGGGCACACCTCCGATGCATCGGATCAGCACCGGCCACCTTCCCTTTGGACCTGTTGATGTCCACCAGCCAACACCACCAGGAACACAGCTGTGGTCAATCAAAGTTGGGTTTATTGGTGCTTGTTGCAACAAGGGAGACCACAAACCATGGGGATCCAGGGGTGGTCTCTGTAGAAGGGTGTCAAAAGGGGCTCGTGAGATGGGAGCGTGGGCTAGGGGATTTTGGGAAGCGATCTTGGAACCACCGTCTTGCTCCAGATCAGAGCTGTCAGAAAATGGGGCAATTTTATGATTGGGCATCTTGATAAGTTGTATCCAGGAGGTAGTGGGAGAACAGGGCCAGGCTAAAGCTGTAACAGACAAATAACCACTCTTGTTGGGCAGGAGAGGGGGCTCTCTGGCAGTTTTGAAGTTTGCCCAGTGTTCTTGCTTTTGTCTCTGCTAACACACGATGACACTGTGGTCTTGTTTGTGTCTCACTCCATCTCGGTCACGGTGGCCTTGTCTGATGTTGGTGTTCTGTGAAATTGTGTATGTTAAGTAGGAAGGGGACGCTGCAGCCTAGGATGGGTGCCAGGCCTAGTGGTTGCTGCCTTTTTCTTTCTCAGGTCTTGTGCCCGCATAAGAGTGACAGGTGTCCTCATTAGGCCAGCTGCATGGCCCTAAGCAACAATCAACTCATGGAGTGCATGGGGCAGAAGAACAGACACAGACCAACAGGGCTCTTCTGTCTCTTGAAACGCTCTTTCTAGGTAGAGCTGGAGACGTTTGGGTGGATTCTCTCTCCCTCCTCAGTCACTCATAGGTACAATGCCGGCAACAGGGAAACTGACAGGGCTCACTATCCACTTCCTGCCGTTCGTTTGAGGGTGACAAGGCATGAGAGTGACAGCTCTGATGACATTCCCAGCCTCAGAATCCTTAAACTAAATGGAGCCCACCTGTGAGTAGGATAGTGACAGGCATTCCACGTGTTGCAGACTCTGCTGCTGATTGCAACCATCACAGGAGAACCTTAAATGGAACCTGGAGCCTGGAGAGCAGTTTCTGAAGCAGGGTTTGTGTGCGGCCCCTTACAGGACTACGAAGGTCAGGAAGGCACTGGTGGAGACCCCTCTGGTGCCTGCATCACTTGCCCATGGGCCACCTCTGTTTTCAGTCCAGCTCCTGGACAGCTCTGTGTGGCTCTGATTCCTTTAACCTTGCGCTAAGGGTCTTCTGCATTCTTCCCCAGGGTCTTCTTCCTGGTTTACTGGGAGAATCAACACCCTCAGGGCAACTCTCAGTCACAGAGGGGACAGGAACCAGTAGATAGATGCCCCAGTCTTCATCTTTCAGGTGGATAATTCTAAAAAGCACTCTGTACACTTCCCAGAAAGGTCTAGCAGAATCAAGCAGCAACTTTGATGTCGTGTCCATGTATTGGCTTTTTCTTCTTCCCCATCTCACTTCCTCACTCCCCCACTCCTGCTTCTCAGGTTTGCCTCCCACATCAGACACCCAATCCTTGTCTCAGACTCTGCTTTCAGGGGAACCCAGATGAAACCACACAGCTGATACCAAGTACATTCATTCTCCACCTGAGGGCCGCAGAACTAGAACAGGACCCAGCCATCCCGATGCCTCTGGCAATCCCACCACAGGGCCCTTGGCCCTGCTATAGGGCTGGTCCTGCATCCTAACACATCCAGAAGTTCCTTCCAGTTTTCTTCAATGGGTCAGCCTTTCTAGCAGGAAATTTGTGGCGGTATGTGACAGAACTGCAAATGAAGCGAGCTTAGTCCTGCAGAGGCAAGGGAGATTTATCGAATAGTGAAGCATCTCACATAATTGAAGTAAGGGTCGGACAACCAAACACCAGGAAAGCAGGGGAGCATCTGGGCCTCCAAGGACAAGCCATGCCACTGGCTTCTTCCTGTGGAGAGGAACGAGGCCCCAAACAACTCATAAGACCCAAATCAAAGACAATAAATATTGTAATGCACAGGGGTTTCTGTAAGCTCCAGGAAGAAGCTTTGTCAGTGTTGTTCACTGATTAGCACAAGCGCCTAAGACATATCTGCAATATGGTATATGGTTGATAGATCTTTGTTGGAAGACAGAAAGAAAGGAA
Source organism: Tapirus indicus (assembly GCA_031878705.1). Lineage (NCBI taxonomy): Eukaryota > Metazoa > Chordata > Mammalia > Perissodactyla > Tapiridae > Tapirus > Tapirus indicus. The sequence continues at coordinate 21,925,271 of CM062920.1, forward strand.
GAAAGAAAGAAAAAGAGGAGGAGAAGGCGGGAAAGACAGGAGGTGGGATCGGGGAAGGAAGTTTGGGGTGGGATGGAGGATGAAATTATCTAGCCCCAGCTTTGGGTGGACACTGCTCTTTCCAGGGGTCATTGGCCGGTGATGTTGTCCCATCATCCCTGCTCTCAGAAAGCTGCAGTGGTTCCCCATTCCTTGTGACAAAAATCCGACCTGCTTAGTGTCACATGCAATCCCCCCTAACCACCTCTCCCTCACACACCCTCCACGCAGGGCATGCTGGCCCACAAGCCGGGGCCATCCCGAGGGAGCTGTTCCCAGCCAGCATCACTGTTTCTCCTCCAGGGAAAATATCAGACATGTTTCCAAAGGATTTTAAATTGCTTTTATGGGGAAAACATATTATAGCAGAACCCAGCGGGGAGTAGTAGATTCTGAATACAGTTAACACTCTTCTAACTCTGGAGGGGGAAGTAGAATATCATATAGCTGAAAAGAAAAGTATTTCTATCAATGAATACAGCAATGGGAGGATTATAGAAGTAAAGTATTTTAAATAAAAATTAGAGGGAATAATTGAAATTGTATCTGATGAGTTGTGTGGCCCACAGCTTGTAATTTTGCTAAGAAAACTAGGAGTATGAAATGAGTGTCTTCCAGTGTTTTGTTGTTATTGTTGCTGTTGCTACACACTCTACCATTATTTTACCTCTTCAAAATGCAGCTTTTCATGCATAAATGCATTTGAACAAGAGTAGATTTTGGATGGATTTGGAACTGGGGTATGGAGGGTATGTCTATTCTCCAGCAACTACAGCAGTCTATCTGTGTGTAAGACACTCTGCTATATGGCAGGAAGCTTGAGGACTAAGTCTCTCTGAGCCACAGCACAGGGACATGGATCAATAAATGTGCATTAAATGAATGAATGAGAGAAGAGAAGGGCAGCAACTATTGAGCATTGACCGTGTCTACACTGTGCAAGGTACTTAGCACATGTCATCTCACTTAATCCTCGTTACCACCCCACAAGGTGATTTTCATCATTCCCTGTTTACGGAAGTGTAGACTGGCTTGCCCAAGGTCACACAAGTAACAAAGGATTCAAATCCTGGAACGTCAGACCTCAACGCCCTTGCCTTCTACAATGCGCGGCTGCTGCCCTGAAAAGTGAACTTGCGCCATCTAGTGGCAGAACTAAAACAGGCACCAGGTCTGCGTACAACAATATTAAAGCATTAGTAAGCTACACTCCCCGAAAGAGCTTGTGAACCCTGGAGAAGCAGTATTGAAATAAATATGTAAAGGGAGGTGGCTTTTCACACAGTGGGAGGGCAAACAATTTGAACCTTTACCGGACAGTATAGAGTGTGCACGCCTATAGACAAGAATATTCTTGTGTTGCTGTCAGTTGACTACAACTGCAGAGATACAAAATAGCTCAAAGACAATGCGAGGCTAGACTCGGACACCTGGAGGAGGTCCTCTAGATCAAGCATAGTGTTCTGCTGAAATATAGATCTCTTTCTCTACACTGGAAACATAGAAGCCCCTCACCATCCCCCTGCCCCCTCCAAGTTTCCAGGGCTTTCTGTGACCCCAATCTGCCACCCCCACCCCAACCCAGCACTGTTTTAACACTGAAGATCTGCCTTGTGCCCACGAGGTCTAGCCTGGCGGCAACACTTCACACGGCACGTGGGCACTCCCGGGAACCACGTGGTGTGCGCTCCGGCCCATCTGTGAACAGTGTGGGTGTCTGGGTGAACATAACTCTCCAGTCCAGTCGTTAGCCATCTGCCCACCCCCCCCCATCCATTCCTGTGCTCTTGCAGTCCCACCTTCTCTGTGTTCACTATTTTCTGAGGAAGGGCAGGGTTCAGTTTCATGCTGTCTGTTAACAATATTTATTGAGAAGGTGCTGTCCAAGTTACTGTTCGCTGCCCCTGTTCCCCCTCAAAACACACAAGAATTTATTCTACCCTAAAAAAGATTATAGGCACCTTAGCCAGAAGGCAAATAAACATTCTCAGTCTGTCCCACGTGCTGGGGCCTGAGTCTCTGTATCTGTCTCTCACACACACAAACACGCACGCACACATCTAAGAACACGTATAAAATGACGTGCAAGGAATCTGAATCCTTACGGTACAGAGTACAAGAAGGCGCAGAGAAGGGGCAGTGCAGACAGGCTGGAGTCGCCCGCGTTGCGCCTGGAGCGGGCACCGTGCAGAACGCTGAGCACCCTGGGTCAGTGGCGCCCTCAGCGCCTGGGAGAAGAAGAATGGAAAACCCCAAGTCGCTGTGGAGGAACAGAGGAGGAAATGGGGCAGCTCTAGGGATGTCTTTTAAGAGCCTCGCTTACCTCGGGCTGGTGATGGATTTGAACGGCCTCAGCCTGGTGGCCTCCGCACACCTGTGGGAGCCGTGGCCGAGCGCTGGCCTCAGGGATGCCGTTTTTCCAGCACAGTCTCTCCAGCCGTGGAGCACTCAGCTTCCCCTCTCGGGAATGAGGCGACGGGCGAGGGAGCCCCAGTCGGGCCACACGGGAACTAGGCTGGGAGGGCTCCTCCGTGTGGGGGTGGGGGGCGGTGGCAGGGCAGGGCTTTCTGGCCACCTTGGAGGGTGTGGGAGGCAGGCTGAGGAATAAGAGGCACCATTTTCCGGCTCCCATCACTGCTTGGCACATGGCGGGTTCGTGACAAATATCTGTTACATGAGGAGGAGCAGCAAATACTTCCTCAGCGTTTCCACCAGCCGGGCCCTGTTCTAACTGCTTTGCTCGCATTAACTCATTATGTCCTCCCAACAGCCCCGTGAGACAGGTGCTATTATCCTCCCCATTTTACAGACGGAGAAACCGGGCAGAGAGAGGTTAAAGCGCCCGAAATCAAACTCGAAGGAGACAAAGCAAGAATGTGCGTGACTATGGAGCAAGTGCTGTGCCAAGAGCTTACCTTCCTTATGGCATTCAGTCCTCATAGCAATCCTGCGAAAGACTATCACTGTCTCCTTTTTATAGAGAAAGAAACTGAAGCTCAGAGAGGTTAAGTCATTTCCTAAAGATACACAGCTAAAAAGACCCAGGATTCGAACCAAGGACAGAAGACATAGAGGCTCAGTCCTCCCTGCAGTGCCCACTCCAGTGAGTTTTTGGGCTGTCAGGAAGCAGGCTGCCAGCGTCCAGGGTCATCCTGTATGCCAGCTGGGCCCTGACTGACTCTCCCTGACAACTAGCATCCGGGGATTGGTTGGGGGTTCAGGGACGGGCTGGGGAGGGAAGCAAAGGCCCCATCGGCCCCCTCCCAGTCATCTGGCGTGTCCACACATCAGCAAAGACAGCAGTGCGCCCTTCCTCTGAGCGGGGTCAGAGGGTGGGATGCATGCAGAGGGGACAGGGACTCCAAGAGAAGGCAGCTGAGGAGTCTCTCCCATCCTGGGACTAACGGAAGAGGGAGTGTTACCAAACCAATGGGCTCGCCCCCTGGTGAGTTAATAAGATTCGATACCAGGGGAAGTTTTCTCACAAAGTCAAGTGTATTTGCAGCAGATCGGAGGCCATGAGGAATCATTTCCAAAGTCATGGTGTCCCCGAACAAAGAGAAGCAGGAACTTTTATTTCAGTTCGGAAATGAATATTCAAAAAGGATAGGCAGGTATTTGCCTGCACAGGCTCCGTTGGAGAACATGCTTCCATATAATGAGGCCTAAGCTCCTCCTGGAGAGATCTTTGCATTAAAAATAAGGCAAAGATCATGGATGCAGCTCCTGTGGTGAGGCTTGGTCAGTTTCAGGATGTTTGGTGGTTACATCTCCTTAACATACAAAAAGGAAAAGAAACAATTTGGAAAAAGTTAATTGCTTCCAAGCCACCTTTGAGTTTCTCAGAGACACATAGTCGGTGACAGAAGGAACCTGGGTCAGGGTGGAAGGCTAGACGAGGGACTCTGGGGGCTGGGATCCAAGCCATTTTGTCCTATGTGTGCTGGACTTCTGGACCACGAGAGGGCCTCAGTCACCCAAAGATCCCTTCTTTCAAAATTTTGCAAGACTTTTTTCTCTCTTGCTCTTTTAGTCTAATTCATTTCTGTCAACTATTACTGTTTACAATAACAAAATATTGAATAATAACTTACAATAATAAGAGAGTAGTTAGAAGTCCAAGAATTGGTGGATTGTTTATATAAAGTGTGATGTTATAAACAAATGTGCACGGAATGATTTCATTTTTGTAGGAAAAAAGTACATGTGTGCACACGTGTGTGTGTGTGTGCGTGCGTGTGTGTCTGGAGAGAGAGACAGACAGAAGGAACTGGAAAGGTATACACCAAAGTATTCCACTGAGTTCTCAGGGAAGTTGGAATTATAGGAGCTTTTGTTCTTTATTTCTTTCGTTTGCCTGTGTTTTGTGATTTTTCTATAATGAGGATGCAATACTTATAGAATGAGACAAAACAATAAAAAATAAAATTCTATTGTTGAGCATTTAATTTGCACCAGTCAAGCCCCTACTTTTCAACACTTATGTCCTTCCTTCATTTTGTAACTGTAAACAATATGGAACCAGGAATATTGGCAGAAAATATTCGAATAAGAAATAAAACTGAAAATAATTAAAAATTGTGAAAGTTATCCAAAAGTGTATACGATGTGCAAAGCAGTTGTCAAATGTCTCAGGATGTAACGAAACTACTAATGCTTGAAAGAATATTGACTGGAATATAGGAAGATATTGGTTTTGACCAAATTCTTTGAAATTGTCAGCTGACTTGCTTTTTGGACCCAAGTGTAAGCTGCAGCTTTGGTGGGAGGAGGTGGTTCTTCTCGTTTATCCCTCGCCGCCTCAGTGCTTACAGCTGTTGGGCATCCCTCACCCCCTGCTCTGTTCCTGTGTAACCCCATTCTCCCATGTCTAATTTACCACCACTTCTTTGCAGAAGGCACACAGCCTCCCACAATCCGCACCTGCTTCCACCACTAATTCACAGTATGACTTGCGGCTCCTTCCCAGATTCTTCCAGGAAACTGCAAGCACTTTTTTTGTTGTTGAAAGTGCAGGGATTTGAAATCTCATGTAAGGCAAAGCCCTAAAACAGAAATTTCACTTCACAGACTTATAGAAGTAACATTTTTAGGGTTACCAGTGAGTCTGCCACATTAGAGGCATAAGGCCATGCAACTCAGGCCATCTCAGGATAAGCCTATAGTACCCCCGCTTCCTGGGCTAGGTCACTGCTAGGCCCCTGGAAACCAGCTGCTCTCTCTGGCCTGGGAGTGACATCAGCCAGAAATCCAGCCCCTCCTCCCCGCTGAGCCCATCTCCTCCAGAGGGGTGCTGTCCCCTGGGCACCTCCATTCCACATGGGAAATTCAAGCATTCTTTGGTCCTGTTGGGGAAATAAAAGAATCCTGCCAACAAAAAGACCCCTTGGTACCAATACAGAAGAGAGAGCAGATACAACTTACTATTGGGTAAGAACTAACAGACTCACGTGTATGAAGGCAGCACCAAAGTGGCTGTGGAGTCTGGACAGAATCTCACATGAATTTATGCTGTGAAGTGTAAGAAGGAACAAGGAAAACTTCGCTCATCTCTTTGAGAGACAAATGGTTGGGCCTTGTGATTGCCTCCCGCACCCTCTGGAGATTCCAGAGATTCATTTCCACGGTACGTGTTTATAGTTCCAAGAGTTGGAAGGCCTTCACTTTGCATTATAAAATCAAAAAGTCGAACCTCTTCTCAGGCCTATTATGTTCTCAAGAAGACTCCTCAAGGAGAGGGGACTGGGAGTAGGTGCCTCTCTCCTTGAAGAAAGTATCATTATTTTACCCTTACTGTCCCTTCTGAAAACCCACCCATATTATTCCAAAAAACCATCTCCATTTTTTTTGTGTATGAGGAAGATTGGCCCTGAGCTAACGTCTGTTGCCAATCTTTCCTCTTTTTGCTGAGGAAGATTGGCCCTGAGCTAACAGCCGTGCCCATCCTCCTCTATTTTGTATGTGGGACACCACCACAGCATGGCTTCATGAGCGGTGCATAGGTCTGTGCCCAGGATCTGAACCTGTGAACCCCAGGCCATCAAAGCAGAACATGTGAACTTAACCACTATGCCACCAGGCCGGCCCCAAACCACCTCCTTTTTGACAGAACTGTGATGGCACTCTCCTCTCTGTTTTCTCTTTGTGCATCACTTGGTGGGAATTCATACAGTGCATAGGGCTTACCAATAACTTCATGTTTACTATCCCAGTTGATTTTCACAACCTGGGGAGGTGGTTTATTATCTTCATTTTATTCACGAAGAAACAGACTAAGTAACTCTCCTAAGCTTGGTGTGGGGGACCTGAGACTTGAACTCAGGTCTTTGATATCAAATGTTTCATCCTTTTCACCCTCTAAGAATATATTGCCAGGACATTCTAATGCAGGCAAAGAAAGAAAGGTAATAAAAAAAGAAGAGGCAGTTGGGAGAGGCATTTTATATTTCTTTTTTTTTTCCTCCCCAAAGTCCCAGTACATAGTTGTATATTCTAGTTGTAGGTCCTTCTAGTTCTTCTATGTGAGCTGCCAGCACAGCATGGCAACTGACAGACGGTGGTGTGGTTCCATGCCTGGGAACTGAACCCAGGCTGCTGAAGTGGAGTGCACCGAACCATAACCATCAGGGCTGGCTCCATGTTATATTTCTATAGTACTTGAGCACTGTACCACATTCTAGAACAGAGCTGTCCAATGTAACTTTCTGTGATGATGGAATGTTCTTTACTTGCATTGTCCAATATGGCAGCTACAAGCCACAGTCACATGTGTGCAAGGATACTTGAAATGTAGTAGTGTGAGTCAGGAATTGAATTCCTAATTTTATTTCATCTTAATTAATTTAAATGTGAATTTTAAATGCCACATGTAGCTAGTGGCTACCATGTTGGACAGTGCAGCTCCAGAATGCAGAAGCCCTGCTAGATGCACCTCGAGATATCCCCAAGGCGAGTAACCAGCGTTTGCCTCAGACCTCAGAGTGAAGGTCCCGCAGGTGTCAGCTGCCTGAACACTCACATTCAGTAGGCTGCCCCTTGGGAAGGAGAACACATGGGCCCAGAGAGATGTTGGCTGCACGTGCCCTGCTGCAAGCTGGCATGGGCTCGGGCTGCACACTGTGGCCGGTGAGGCTCCCCCCACAAGCCCTGGCCACTGTCAGCTCACAACCACTCTAGAAAGTGTTTAGGTTCCCTCCACTCCTTGTCTTCCTCCTCCCCCTCCCCAAGCCCAGAGCACAGCAGCCATCGCGAGGCTGCCCCTGCAGACAAGTCAGGACAACTTCATGGGAGAATAGAAATAGTCATTCACCTGCTCAAAGTCCCATCAGAACAGAGCTGAGAGAGACCTTCGAAAACATTTCTTCAAACCCTTCTGTTTTACAGTTGAGAGACCAAGGCCTAGAGAGGTGACCAGTACTGTCCTTGGCCTCTTTGCCCAGGACGCTGACCCACTGAGCCCACAGATGGAGCAGGAACACGTGTGCAAGCGAGAAAAACAGCAGCCATCTGGCTGAGGTCAGGCACTCCTTCTGCCTCGTTATGTCCACACAGTAATTCCTTGAAATTGATGATGAGTAAGGGGTATGTTTGGCAAAGAGAACAAAGTTTTCAATCGTTTAACTACCAACACACACGTTCGGGTAAAAAACATTTCCATCCTGTTCTTAAAGATTCTCTGTAATATAATTCTATTTTTTTTAATCCCTCTTTTCACAGAGATTAGGCCTAGCTCTTATAAACAAAAAGTTCTTGGAGCATATATATTGATTGAATGGCACTCCTCATCCATTTTGGGGTAATTATTAATAATTTTAACACTCTTCCAAGGAAAAAAATCCTCTTCACATCTAACTTCACTGTTTTTTTCCCTCTAACTCAGCATGGTGTGGTGAGTTCTTAGCCAAGCCAGATGGACAAGTCATGAGTAGGCCACGTTTTTCTAAGAATATATAAACTGTATCTGGCAGACTCTGTTCAAGGTCTAAAATTCAAGGTTTTAGGTATGGCCATGCAGATCACATCAGACTTGAAGTGAGAGCTAGCTGCTCACTTGATTTGAAACAGTCTGGATAACAAACTGTTGGGCACCACTGAAATTTATCAGGGGATTAGTTACCATGAAAACACTCACAATGAATCATCTCCAAGTTCCAGCAACCAGGAAACAGTAAGGTGGGTAGTCAAGGTCCCCATGGGTATTACATCCCACTTTTAATGACACCGTATGAGCATGTGGCCCCATTCCTCTCCATAATTAGAGGCAATAAATATCTTCGAGTGGAAATTTATGGCAGACTTCGGAAATATTAACCTATTATTACTAGAGTTATGTTGTTCTGAATTTCGATATGGAATACACAGCCAAAGCCTTGCTCATCTCAAAACACAAATGCAGCAAAAATTAATCCTATGGGACTGTTGTCTGACGTCTGGCCAGCAAGATGAAAGTGGCTGACTTGTTTTAATGTTTAAACTGCTTCCATTTTATCACTTGTAAAGTTTTTCAATTATTCAAAACTGCCACAGAAGAAAGAAAATGGGATTTGGAGTCAAAACTATTGGATTGCCATACCAAGCCTGCCACTTAATGACTGTGGTAGATTAGATTACTTTTCAAAAATATTCACTCCTTCCCTCCCCATCACCTCCATGGGAGAATTGTATTTCCCTGCCCCCTTGACTTTGGGCTCGGCCGTGTGACTTGTTTTGGCCAATGGAACTTTGGCAGACACGATGCAAGCAAAGACTTGAAATGTGCATGTGCAGTAGGAACTGGCTCTTGCACCTCTGTCCAGGCTACTCCTCTGTCTGAGGAAAAAGGGAGATGTGGGACCTGACCTAGACCCATCCTGCAGTTTAGAGCCACCTAGCCAAACCCAGCCAGGATCAGCCAACTCCAGCTGACCCAAAGACACATAAGAGAGAATTAATTACTACTGTTTTAAGTTTTGGAGTGGTTTGTAGTACAACAATACCTGTTTGACATATTGGCAAAGACTTGGTTTCAGTTAACATGGGGATAATGACATCAACATTACAGTGTGATCTAAATGATGTCATGCTATTATCACTTTACCTGTTTAAGAACAAACAGAGTGTCCCACTCCTGCTTAGGCTTCCCCAACCTTGTATATGGTGACAATTCAGCTAAGCTGGGACTACAGCACTGCATTTTCCAGAATACCCTTCCCTGTATGGTTCTGGGTTAGCACTGGCCACGAGAAATTTTGTGCAAGATTTGGAAGCCAGATGTAAAGCAGCAGACATATTTTTTATGCTCCGAAGGTTGGAACAGGGCACGGAGAACAGTGGGTGCTCACGTACGTTGTTGCTGATCTGCTAGCTTGCCTTGTTCTGGGGTAAATACTTATGCAACTTCATGGGGAAGGGCACCAGCTTCCCCTGGATGTCACCTACAGTATCAAGGTTGGATATGGTGAGAGACAGATGTAGGTTCCAGTTTGTACATAGTCTTGTTCACACCAAGCTTTCTTTTCCAACTACCAGTTTGGCTGACCAACAGCAGGTTCAACAGCAGATGCAGAGAGAACAGCCTTGCCTTGATGCCTCTGCTCGCTCCCACAACCATGTCAAGTCTAATCCTTACAGCAAATCCTGCATTCTCTATCACTCATGGTTCTTCTCTGGATTGAATTCTGACACACTATGGCTGAGACCATTGTTATTTTAACCTGTAAATTCAGGCAAGTTCCCCAGACCATAGTCTTGAGTCATTTTTGATGGAGCAAGAAATATATGATTAAACTATTGTTTATTGAGCTCTTACTATGTGCAAACACTGTGCTAAGTGCTTTACATGTATCATTTCATTTAATCTTATTAAATGGTCCAAACCCCCATTCTGGCTGGTTCACTCTTGTCATCATCACCAAATGGTAGCTCAGATACCTGCTAGCTACAGTAATATTCCAAGTTCTGCCATTTGGGATTGTAGACTAGAACCCAATGCCCTCTGAGGTGACCCTGGGTGGCCTGTACTGCAGTCATAGAAAGAGCCTGGAGCACAGGTGGTGCCCATTAAGTTTTTTTCCCCCTTCCCCACCCTCAATCTTGACATTAATCATCGTCCAAGGTACAACCTTTGGCTCTATCCAAGAACTCAGTTCCCTTCTGAGTCTGGCCCCAAATCTTTGCCTAGTGACTGGGTTCTGTGACCATGGTCAGATGGAAACTGCTTGCCTGTCTCAGTCCCAGGTGTTAACCCACTGAAGCAGTGCCTGTGGCTCTGTGCCACCTATTGGGATGCCCCAGCCCTTACTAGACATTGACCTCTATTTGGGAGCCACTTTATATTGAACCCCTTCACCCATCAAATATCCCTCATTTGCCAGGACCAAGGTGGCTGCCTTCCTTGGATACCTCTCCTGTATTTTAAGCATTCTGTGAGCTAGAGGGATAATACTTTTAACTGTGATTTCTTTTTCACATGTTCTTTAGACTCTTAACAAGAAATAACTCATAAAATAATTTCCCAGTCGAGTATGTAATCATGAGCAATTTGCTTGGTAGGAAGTAGGGAACGGTAGGCATCTTCAAATGGAGTGAAAGAAATCCTAATTACCTACACCTGCATAAACTGTCACTTTTGTAAGTGACATTTTCACAAGGCTGCTTCATTCTCATCCTTCAGGTCTTGGAAAAAGTGCCAGACCTGATGCCTTCTGCCTACCCTTTATAAAGGCACCCGCTGCAGTTACACTGTCATGTCAGCTGGTTTGTTTCCTACTGGGCCCTAACCACAGTATATAATCTTATTTCCTCTATTCTAGTTGCATGTAAGCTCCGTGATGGCAGAAACCCTACCTGCCTTCTTCATCTGGTGCCTAATATGTGGCAGGCACTCCACAAACGCTTGCTGAATGGATGAATCCACAGAGCAACCCCAGGAAAGGGGTACCATTATGGTCTCTATGTCACAGACCAGGACACAGAGATAGAAAAAGATTAAATAAATTGTCCAAGATTATAGTGGAGGAACTAAGATTCAAACCATGTCCTCACCAGAGCTGGGCTCTCAAACCACAGCAAGAATTGATCATCAACCTTAAATAAAATATCAACCTTCTTTCCCAGCAATAAACCGAATTACTCACCTAAGAACATCAACTATCTTTGCCTGACTGCCACTTGATTCAAAGCTATTTTTTTTTAAGTAACAATAAAAATCCAGAACTGAAACCCATGTGGCCATACTGCAGCAAGTGGCAATTTCTTTCCTATTTAAAAACACTTCTGTCCATACCAGAAACTTACTTAGTGTCCCCAAGCAGTTTAAAGATTTCCATCCCATATAAAATCACATCAAAACCTTTTCATACAAAACGTTGGTATTTATGGGAAGAAAAACTACATGAAAGCAAATGGATTTGAATTACTGATTTTATTTAGCATATCAATACAGCTTATTCTGATAATAAATTAATATGTACAGTTATCAAAAACACTGAGTGCTTTCCTAGAAAAATGCTTCTGAATGGGTAAAGTATATGCAGAATCCTTTAAATAGTTGATAATTTTCAAACTCAGAAGTGTGGTAACATCAAGTTACTGGAGAAGAATGGCGTCTCTTTCTCTGTAATTCATGATTTAGAGTTTTGAGTTTATAAAGGTTTCAATTACCATTTCAGCTCCTGTAAGCTGCAAGGCCCGAAATGACAGTGCTGAGAGTTTAGAAGTCACCTGTTCCAGTCTCCTAATTGTACAGACGAGGAATCCACCGGCCTTGCCAAAGATTACAAAGCCGGTAAGAGCCTGGATTACAAATCAGTTCTCAGAGGTGCTCTGAAATGTCTGTTAAGCTAAACAAGGCACTTGTATCACAGAGAACTCTAGTCTTATCTAAAAGACTCTGGCTTTACTTTCTGCTCAACATAGGATTAAATCCTGGTGTGATCTTTTGTAGTTAAATTTAGTGACTCAGTTGTTTGGAAACAAAATCATTCTCATTATTGCAGATGACCACTGATTGTCGGTTGCCATTTATGCTTTTCTCCTGGGATGTTTGGACTTGGGCAACTTGTCTTCCTGCTCTTCTAGGCTCATAGCAGACCTACGCCAAAGGTGTCTGTTTTGGTTTAAAATTCATCATCAGCTGAGGGAACTAATGTTAGCGATATCAACAAAACTGTCAAATTTGAGCATGGGACAGTTGATTTCTCTTCGCAGTACTTTCCCACCAGTCAGCACATACCCTGCTCTGCTCAGTTGAGCTGTCACTGGTTCCAAAGCAACCATGGATTACTTCTGGGGCATCAGTGTCCCAAGAGCAATGAGATTTCTCATCACATAAAGAACATACCATATAATGCTTCATGCCACACACTTTTGGCATATTTTTGGTGATTTATTATGTCTCAGCCTAATGGTCACACCTAGCCATGCTGCTGGCAGGTCAAAAAAGGCCTCTTGCTTGTTTTAATTTAAACCCCAATGAGTGTGTGCAGCCCATTTATCAATCAGTAATAGAAAGTTCACATTCTGGCAAGCTATTTTTCTAATTGCAGGAGCCATTTACAAAACAACCTGCCAGACATCAGGGAGTTTTTTTAACTTATAGACACACAGCAAGATTGTGTATAAAAAGGGAGTTTTTGAATTTCCACGTAAGTGATTCTAATTTTGTGCTACTCATGTATTACTCTCAGCCAAGGAAGACCGATAGCCTACCTCTATACATCTCTTTTTCTCCAGGGCAACATTCTCTGTGAGAGTGAATGTTTGGTTTGGTTGCAGCTTATAGAGGCTTACTAGATGTGCCCTCGGGGGCACACTTATTTAGAATAGGCGTCTCATTTTCAAGTTCATCCTCAGCAAATACAAGAGCTATAGAAGCTTTACCTTTTAGGAGTCATGACGTGATTTGTGGTAATGCTGAAAGCACTGCCGCCTGCCCTGATGACGACCTAGAACGCACTGTCACCAGCCTCATCTACAAACAGACAAACCAGAACCCAGATACAGAAATATTATTTGCTCTGTTCTGGCAAAACCACTCAAGCATTTAATTTACTAAGTTGGCACGTTTTTCTACTCTTGTTCTGTAACCAATTTCACTTTGTTTGGCTGTTTTTCTTTTTATCTTGTCCTGATTTCCAAGGAACATGCAGAATATTTACTAAGGTAACTCCATTTTCTTTGACCATTTCACTTTTGGACCTTTCTTTCCTACTCACTAACTTTTAGCTCTGGGAAAATTGCGAGCTTCGATATCTTCTCTTTAATACCATGACCAGAACTCAATGCATGAAGTAAAATGGAAACGGCTTGCTTAACGAAACATGAACTTTCTAACAATGCAAGCCTGAGAAGACTGGCTTGGCATGGGAACTGAAAGTGCAGTGCTGACAACTAATTTTCTTAAGTTTAGAACAGCAAAGTTGATGTCAAATTTCAAAGGAAGGGCTAATTTTAATAATCTTAATAACCAACTCAAAAATAAAATCCCTTATTTTATTAAGGCATCCTAATGACTCTGAGGTAGATGATGCTGTTTTCAGATAATGAAGTAGGTATAAGAAGTAAAAATAACAAAAGTGAAGGAAAGTACTGATTTGAAATTATCTTCAAGTCCAAATGCAAAATTAAGAACACTTCCAATTCAAAGTTCTAAGCACAAAACCCAGGTATGTCATGTCATGTACTTGCTTCTTTAAATGGATATGAACTCGGCAGCCGATGGAAAGAATCCACACTCTAACGGAACGCAAACTACAAAAGGGTTGCTCCCATGAAGAAGCCAGTTAACTATGCATTTGATTTTTCCAGCTTGGCTCATTCCCAAACGTTCAGGATTCGGATCCCTAGAGTCTTCGTTAGCATTTAACTAATTCTTTGTTGGTGGAAGGGGCTGGGACTGTTTCTCCACACAGAAACTGATCCTAAGACAGAACAAGAAATTACATTCATCACTGAGTGTCTGTGTCACAAATGCATCAATATTAAACTTCCATTTTGTTACAGAATCAATCCAGCTGTTAATTTAGTTTTTCCATTGTTATATCATTTCATCCTTGTTCAGAGTCAATGTCAACACCGGAATTATAATCTTAAGAGTATCAGTTTCTAGTCTTGAGTTCATATTTAATATAAAACACCTTATCTTATAAACAAACATGCCCATCTTCACTAGAGAGCATCCACTTCTCAGAAATCACATTTATAAAGATATGTCACAGCTTTTAAGTTTCTCTATTAGTTACTACTTACACTAAAACTTCTCCACTTCAATATGTGGTCATTCAAATTCCTGTCCTCTTCAAAGTAATTACTCCTTCCAACTAAAAGGGATAGGTCTTTATGTGTTTCCCAACATAGACAATCTGCAATATTAGCTATTTGTAAATGAAGTTCACTCTCTGATCATTTATCCTGGTTTACATCAGCTACCACAAGAACTCTGCCTCCCTGGCTACCCCTCATCTCCTGCAATCTGATCCCCGTAAGGGTCAGCCTGTATGCTGTCCCTATCACTCTCTCATTCCTACCCAGCATCTGGAACCCTCCCACTGTGCTCTTTGGAATTTATGGTCCATCATCAGCACCATGCTCCATATTCTCAATCTCTTCTTTAAAACATCCCTGCACCTTCTTGCTCTAATGTAGTGGTTCTCAAAAGGTGGTGGTGGCGGGAGGGGGTGGTGTTGATTTTGTCTTCAGGGGACATTTGGCAATGTCTGGAGACATTCTGGGTTGACATAACTGGTGGTGGGCTGCTACTGGCATCTAATGAGAAGAGATGCACAGGACAGCTCTGGACAACAAACAGTTATTCAGCCCCAAATGTCCATAATGCCGAGGCTGAGAAGAGGCCATCTCCTAAGGACACTGTTTCTCTTATAACCCCTCAAATGGTGGCTCCATGTGCTCTCACAGCCCTAGTACCACAAAGACTGGACGAGTGGCTGGTTGCTCCTTTCTGCCACAGTTCTCCTTTCCTCTCTGAAACCCACCAACTTTGAATATAGTCTACATCATCCTACTTCTCTCTGTTGCTGTCACCTACCCTGCTTGGATCCCCCATTCCAATCCCTTTGGGATCTCCACTATATTTATCCTACCACCTTTTCACTGCCCCTCACTCCCTTAACGTTTTCTTTACCTAGTTTAAATTCCATGGTCAATTATCATAATTGCTCTTCTCTCACTCCTTCCTATTCACTTGGCAAAACCACAACCCTGGTTAAACCTAACTTCCTGTGCCTACATTCACCCACGTAGCTGAATGTCTACCACCTTAAACCCTCTCCATCCTCTTATCACCACCAGTTACTGCCCCATGTCTCTGCTCCCCTTTCCAGCAAACTCCTTGAAAGAAATGTCTACACTTGCTGCCTCCTATTCTTCTCTCATTCTCTCTAACAAGTTTTCCACGATCAGGCTCTGTCTCTGTTACTCCGTTGAAAGTGCTCTTATCACCATCACAAATGGCCTCCCTGTTAAAGCCAACGGCTAACTTTCAGTTGTCTTTCTTCAGTGGCATCTGACAAGGTTTATCACTTCCTCCACCTTTTCTCATCTGGCTTCCAGGATATGACACAGGTGGTTTTTCTCCTTCCTCAGTGGTTGCTCCTTTTCAGCCAGCTTTGTTGATTCCTCGCTTCTCTCCCTGACCTTTAAATGTTGGAGTGTCCCAACTCAGTCGTTTCTTTTTCCATCTCTATCTTCATTCACAGCCCTGGTGATCTCATCCAACCTCACGGCTCTAAATGCTATCAATATGCTGATAACTCCCAAATTTACAGTGCCAGCCGATCTCTCTTTGAACTCCAGACTTGCACATCCAACTGCCTCTTCACTCATTCCACTTGGATGAAAAACAGGTCTCTCAAACTTAGTATGTCCAACTCCTGCCCCTATACCTGCAGTCACCTCCCCATCACTTGATGGTAAATTCATCCTTCCAGTTATGAAGCCACAAATGTTGAAATCATCCTTGACTCCTCTCATATCCTACATCCAATCACTAAGGAAATCTTTATCCTTTAAAGTGTATCCAGAATCCAACCACTTCTCACTACCTCCATTGCTGCAGCCTGTTCCAAACCACCCATCTCCTCCTTTGATTAGTCTAACAGCCTCCTAACTGGTTTTCCTGCTTCTATCCTTGCTCCCTCAGTCTACTCAGAACACAGCAGCCAGAATCACTCTTTTAAAACAAGTTGGATCATGGCGCTCCTTTGTTCAAGAATCCTCCAATTGTTCCCTATTATCACTCACAGCAAAAGCTGGAGTCCTTACAGTGGCCCAGAGACACTTTTGTGATCTGCCCCATTCCACTAATTTCATCTGGGACAACTCTCACCCTCATTCATTCTGCTCTGGTCACAAAGGCCTCCCTGCTGTTCCTTGATAAAACCAGGCATGTTTCTGCCTTAGGGCCTCTTCACTGAAAGTTCCCTTTGCCAGACTGCTCTTACCCCACACATGTACAGGGCTCACTTCCTCACCTCTTTCAGTAAGGCCTTTCTCAATCAGGCCTGCCATGATCACCCTATTTAAAACGGCAACCTCTTCCCATACCAGCACTCCTGATCTCCTTTAGCCTGTTCTCTCTTTTTTCCACAACATATTTTAATACATGAATAAATCAGTAAACTTCTAAATTATAGCAGGTTTCTCTCACGAGGCTAACAGCCTTGTTCCCACCTTCCCTATACTCATTTTAGAGTTTATCCTTAAGAATGTCAAGCTCTGTTACATGTCAATTACATCTCAAAAAAAAAGAAAAAGAAAAAGAAAAAAGAATGTTTAGCTTCTTACTTAAGACACCATTCAAACTACTGGTCAAAAGTTGGGGTGGGGGTAAGCAGCAATATTTATTTGTTTTCTATTGTCAGTATCCTTGGGTGGAAAACAATAGGACAACTAAAGACTAAAATGAAACTGTATAATTGCAACTATGATTTATATCTCAGACTAGATAATGCAAAGTTCTATAAGCCAGGTAAGAAATACTATACAATTCTCTTCTACATATAAAAATATATGTATCTATCACATCTTATATAAATATAAGAACTACTACACAGTTCCCTTCAAAATAAGTTTAGGAGCTCTGAACAATTTTAATTACTTATTAAATAAAAGAGAAATAAAGATTGTCAATTAACTTTTAAAATTATTTTTCTTCTATTTAATAATCAATAATTTTCATTGGATACAGAGCAGTTTTCTTTATTGACCTCTCCAAAGCTAAAATGAGTTAGTTTGAGCTTTTAAAATTTTAATTTACAACATGGCTGTTTACTAATGGTTTTTAAAATCTGTTTTAAAAAACAGCATTTTCCTAACACACTGTTAGGAAACATTCTTCTGCATTTACACATCACAGACAGACTGCTCTAGGTCCTTGCCTCAAAACCCCCCCCCCTTTTTAAAATTCGACCCCTTACTTTGTCATAAATCACTTTTACAATGAGAGAGCAGCTAGGACACGTTGCCACGTCTTCCCCGTTCTCCAAATCCTCCTATAACAAAATCAAACACCGCACGGTCAGCACAGTCTTCCCACCGCAATCTCCTCCTCCCAAACCCTCCCACCCCTATGGGCACGCTCCTTTGTGGGGTGCCTCCCCACAAGATACGTGAGGGACAAAAGGGCCTTCTGAGAAAAATGCCAACCCCATTCTTCCCTGGAAGCGTCACCTGGGGGAAATACCCAGGAAGGTTAGTCAAGGTTCAGTCGCCTCAAAACGCCAGGACAAACAAAAACGCGTCCCTTCTTCCAAAGAAGTATCCCAGCAAGTGGACCCCAAGTGGGGGAGGATGGCGAGAAGACTGATGCCCCCCGCCTCCACACCCAACCCCCGGCCTGACTAAAGGCCAAAACGAAGTGCCCACTGACAGCTCACAGCATCAACTTTGGGGGTTCAGAAACAGGTTAAGAAGGGTGTGGATAACTATGAGTCTCATGCGCTACGGAATGGCGGAAGGAACACGGTGAGTCGCAGGGTGGGCCGCTGAGGTTACCTTGGTGATGCAGAAGTTATCCCCACACGGGCAGGGGTAGAAATACGTCTCCGAGTCCTCGTCATATTGGAAGTCCTCGATCTCCACCTCGTCGTGAAACACCGCCATTATCACTGGGGCCCGCAAAGGTGTGTCACCCCGCCGTCCGACTCGGCCCCAGATCGGTCTAACTCCGCGGGTGCCGACTCCAGGCGGGCGTTGTCACCACGCACCGGCTCAGGATCGATCGCTTCCGGCGCGTGGACAATGACGCAACTCCGGACTTGGAGGCCAAATGGGTGACCGGGTAGCGGTCACCATGGAGATGCCTGAGCTAGGGGGCGGAGACACTGGAAGACGGCGCTCTCTGATTAGTGGTGTCGAGCACCGCTCCGCCCATCGGTTGGCAGCGACCAATAAAATGTGCGGATGGCTCGCGCTTCTGTACGTCACGTCAGGGATACCGGAAACTCTCAGGCGCAGGTGGTGGAGTGTGGCTCGGGTCTGGGAGGTAAATCCTCGTGGTGGCGGCGGTGCAGATGTCTCTTACTGTGTCTGTTGTAGCCCTGCCTCACGCCCGCAGACTTTAGAGGCCTTAACCAGGGCCCGCGGAAGGTCGCAGCGGGCCTAGGTAGCATCGACCCGGCCCTCGGGGAAAAGGGGGGCGCTGAATTGCTTGTTCTCAGGCGGCGGTGGGAGCAGCTCAGCCCCCTGGACCGCCCTCCCTTCCTCCCCGGTGACGGACGGAAAGCTCCCTTGGGATTGTGATTCACCGAGTGACCTTGAGTTCAGGGCGACATCTAGCTTGTAACTCCTGGCTGCACTCGGCTATTCAGGTACGTTCCCGCCTCTTCCTCACCCCAGATTGTCCTTAAACGCCCTAAATTGTGTTGCTAAAAGGACCGACACCTGGAAGGCAGAGATTTAGTTCTGGTCCTGTGTTTGCCAGGCGTATAACGTTTTTGACTACAGTGATTTGTAGTGGTAATAGTACCAGCTTTTATTATTGGGAGTTTTGCTGTGTGCCAGGTATTGCGGTAAGTGTAATTCTCCCATCAACCCTGGGAGTTTCGCTCTTACTCCATTTTATTCATCTTCAAACTAAGATACAGAGAGTTGGGTGTCTTGACCAAGATCACACTCTTAGGAAAAGAAAAGCCTGTTTGTCCCCAAAGCCCAGGAACAAATTACTTAAGTTCTGTGAACCAGTTTCATCTTTGTAAAAGGAAGAACATCGGCGGACAGGGTTATTACGGTGAGGCCTGTGTATACCTTGAAGTGCAATGCAAGTAAAAGGTGGTTTGTATTGAAAACAGTGCTGGTGCCGGTGCTGGATTCCGTGAAGTATTGCCCCATTACTAGGCATTTGTTCACATCTTAGTGGAGAAGGCGTGCAGTACAGTGGAAAAAGCACTACAGTACTGAGAAGCAGAAGATCCAGGCTCAGAACCTGACTTGCCAGCTAGCTCTGGGAGCTGTATATTTACGTTTTTTGGGCCTTATTTCCTTTTCTGACTTAAAAAGAGTTGGATTAGATGTGATTTACAAGATCTTTTCAGATCTAGCATTCTACTTTTGCATGGAAATTATGAGTTCTACTTGGTTTAGCGATCACATTTACCGTATTTTATACTTACATAATATGTATATATAACACAGACTTATGTACACATCCCTATACTTATTTATGTACACATACTCAAATGTTTGCATGAGGTTACCAATTTTGTGCACACTGAAGTGAAGCTCCACCTGGTTTAGCCCTTTTAAGGCTTGAAAACCTAAAGGCAGGGGAGTCTTTGGAAGAAAATCCAGAAGTTACGTTAAAGGAGTTCATAGAAGATTATTTCAAAAGCCTCACAAACACTCCATTCAGCATAATTGGGAATCTACCCAGCGGTCAGGAAACATTTGTTAAACTTCTTGAGGGTTAACTGGGGTGATTCTGATCTGTCTGAGCAAAGGAGAAATTCCAGCAAAGCCCACACAGCTCAGTGGCTGCTCCCTGTATCTCTGGAGACACAGATACTTCCCAGGTAACCTCTTGGAGACAGGATAGGAGAGAGTCCCCAGTGTCTATTCTGTGGTCCCAGTGATCATTTTGAGTTTGGGAACCATATTTAGTTCTTCAGTGCTTCTGAGCCGTAAGTACCTGCAAATTAAGGATGAGCCATTTTTGAATGTTCAGAAATGGGTGCAGTCATATTTGGGTCATGAAGTATTAATTGGTAGACCTTTTAGAAAGAATTTGAATCTATCAAAAACAGTTTGCTGGGGAATCTTAAAATCTGAGGTTAACAACCCTAAAAGTTACAGGGATTGTTGGATTTTTCTTCATAATTTCTTTGTAATTTTCTAACTTTTCTTTGAGTATGTGTTACCTAAGATGGAAAAAGAAAAACTAATGAACCACGTATTAATAATAATTGACACTATGTGCCAGGCATTGTACCAAATGGTTCACATGCCATTATGTCATTAAAATAGTCTAGTAAGTATAGGTGTCATCAATCCTATCTTCAGCATTGGGAAACCTGAGGTTTAGGGGCTAAAGAATTTGCCAAAGGAAGCAAAGCTGGTAAGTGGCAGTAAGCTATGGTGAGAACTCAGATCTGTCTGACCCCAGAACCTAGGCTCTTAATTAAGTACGATGCGGTTTGTGATGTGATGGTGCTTGAAGCAGAACTAGACTGAAGCAGCCCTGGAGCTCAGCACACTGCGGAGACTTTCTTCTAGAGCAGTGCTGGTTCCCTTACACCTAGATCTGGAGGTCTCCTTGGCCTTCCATATTGTCTGGCCAGAGCTAGTTCCCTGCATGGTTCTACCCAGTTTGAGTTCATACTATGCTAAAGAAAGTAAAACCGTAGCTACACATGTGATGCAGGGTTTTTACTCCACTCAGCACTTTTAAATAGAACTTTACAATGACTACTAAACTTCACATTTATTCCTGAAAGGGAATAGAAACATTTTGTAATGAGACATTTTTGGATCCTGAGAGCGTGAAAAAGCAGATTTACTAGTTGCTACAGGGTCATTTGAGATCACATATTTATGGTTTTTTTTTTTTCCATTTTTTTTTATTGATGTCTTAGTTTATAACACTGTGGGGTTTTAGTTGTACATTTTTGTTTGTCTGTCACCTTGTGGATGTAACCCTTCACCTATGGGGTTTTTTTTTTTTTAATCATAAAATGTTAATACTGCTGATCTGGAAAGTACCAGTGACCAAAATTCTTAGCATGAGATCGAATTTAGAACTAGGTCATAGTTGTGTAATAGAAACTGTGTTTGATGAGCGCTGTTGTACAGCAGGCCAAGGGGACTTGTTGGCAATATCAAACCACTACTTCTTGTTTGGCAGGGAGGAGAGAAGTGGTTAATGTATTTGGGATGATTTTTAGTAACATTCTTGCTTGCCAGATTCTTCCATTGACATTTATTCCTCTCAGCAATTCAGTGAGGTGGGGTTGGCGTTCCCACTTAGAAATGGTAAGAGGTGACTGGCCCAAGATGAAAAAGCAGGAAGGAGTCAGATCTGAGCCCAGTTGCACTGATTCCAGGTCAAGCACTCTGTAATAATTTGTGTACCACTAATGTTCCCTTACCAAATGCCAAATGCTGGGAGTCCCTTTTTTTCCCCACTGGCACCCAGGATTCTATATCAACAGGTGCCATGATAGTTCTGTGAATTTACTTCATTTCAGTGTATTGCTCCTCTTTGAGGCTTTTTTTTTTTTTTTTTTTTTTGCTGAGGAAGATTCGCCCTGAGCTAACATCCATTGCCAATCTTCTCTTTTTTTTTTTTTGTGAGGAAGACCAGCCCTGGGCTAACATCCGTGCCCATCTTCCTCTACTTTATATGGGATGCTGCCACAGCATGGCTGACAAGCTGTGCGTCAGCAGGCGCCCGGGTTCCAAACCCGCGAACCCCAGGCCGCCAAGCACGAACTAAACCGCTGCACCACCGGGCCGGCCCTGCCGATCTTCTCTTTTTGCTTGAGGAAGATTCGCCCTGAGCTAACATCTGTGCCAGTCTTCCTCTATTTTGTATGTGGGTTGTCGCCACAGCATGGTCGTCAACGAGTGGTGTAGGTCTGCGCCCGGTAACCGAAACCAGGCTGCTGAAGTGGAGCGCGCCAAACTCAACCACTTGGCCATGGGGCCAGCCCCTGAGGCTTTCTTGATTGTTCTCATTCTCTCACCTCATGCAATCTATCAGCAAGTCATAGGGCTCTAATTCCAAAATATATTCCGTGGTCATCTACTTCTGTTATCTCTGCAGTTTATCCTACTCTAATCTTAGACTGGAGCCTTCTAACTGGACTTGCTGCTTCGACTCTTGCCCCTCTGTGATCCATAGCGTAGCAGCCTGAGCTATCCTTAATGTAAATTAGATCACATCCCTCTCCTGGTTTATTCAAACCCTTCAGTTGCTTCCCATTGCCCTTAGAAGAAAGTCCATGCCCTTACCACGGCCTGATGTGATCTGGCACGTGTCTACCTGCTTGACTTCATCTCGTGTCACTCTCACCTGTCTCACTGCTCTCCAGTCACACCGGCTGAGGTTCCTCTGACACATCAGGCTTGTTGCTGTGATTGGGCCTCTGCCCTTTATGTCTGCTTGGCTGCTTCCTTCTCATCATTCAGGTCTCAGCTCAGACTTCTTGAGAGAGACCTTTCCTGATATTCCCCCACCCACCCCGTCACTCTGTTTCCTTTATCACACTTGTTGTATTCTGTGATTATCTTGTTAATTATGTTTACCATTATCTGTTGCATATGCTGTAATAAAAGCTTCATGATGGCAACGGCCTTGTGTCTGGTTCTTTATTGTCTTCACCGCCTAAAGTAGTGCCTGGCACCCCAGTAATTGTTAAATAAATTGAGCACTTATAGAACAGAAACCAGTATAGCTCATTTTAAATCTCAAGTTTAATCTATTGCTTGCAGTAATTTTTTTTTTACTGCTTAAGTGGATGTAAGTTTTATTTAGCATTTATGATAATTTTCTCCATTTCAGAAATAGTTAAGAATTTTTTTGGTGAGTTAAGGCCTATGAGGATACAAACATTGAAGGAATATTCTTTTTTGTATTGTTTTAGAAATTATTAATGTATGTTAAGTTTCTATGGTTAATTAAATACTTACACTGAATATATGAAACCATTGGACATATTTCAAAAAATGGGTAGGTGTTTTTTTAATACCTTATTGCTTTGAAAGGCACTTAACACAATTTGATTAAAATACCCTTCTTTTACCAGTAGGTGGCACTCTTGGTCATGGTTACTATTGTTATTAAACAAGATTTTAGAATTTTAAAGAGAAGAGCTTTTAAAAATAAACATTTCTTTGTTTTTCAGTTTAGTTGAGCAGTAGACCATTCAAACAGCGTAACCACTAAAGGATATATCTTATGCGAGAACAGTTTATTTTAGCAATGGTTGTCTAAAACATTGAGCAGAACGATATTTCCATATTTAACTGTATATCAGTTAAATTTTATCAGGGAACCTGGCCTTAAATGACAGGTAACTGTATCATTCTAGCCGTTGGTCTGGTCTTTCATGGGGTGGATATCCTAAGTAACAGGA
Organism: Tapirus indicus; assembly: GCA_031878705.1. Classification (NCBI taxonomy): domain Eukaryota; kingdom Metazoa; phylum Chordata; class Mammalia; order Perissodactyla; family Tapiridae; genus Tapirus; species Tapirus indicus. The sequence goes on from CM062920.1 coordinate 21,948,874, forward strand.
GTTAAAGACAGGCCACGGAAGGTGAAAAAAAGAAGCAGTAAGAGAAACCATCAGAAAAGTGGAAATGTGAAGAGGAAGAATTGATGGAAAGGGGTAATTGAGAGTAGACTTGCTGTGAGGAGATGCCTGCTGGTTATAATGAGCTTGCCTTTTGCAGCTAAGAGATAGTGGTGCTTTTTAACAGTTTCCTGAAACACTGTTCTTATATGTTGTCTCTGCCATTGCAGGAACTGTGTGAGAATTTCAGTATTTGGAAACACTGTTCACATTCCAACCATTGTGTATCCAAAGAACTCAGCATAATACCAGGACCAAAATATTGCATGTCAGTCAGTCAGCCATACACTTAAGGACTCCTAAAAATCTCATGGACTTCTAAAGTAAGTTTTCCTTCTTTCTTTCAATGAGTAATGCACCATTTTTGGTTTAGCACATTTAAAGGAAAGAAACTACATTTAGTAGTCTTGCATGAGGTGAAAGAGGCCTTATACTTTTTTCATTTACTAGAGAGAAAAATAGTGATTAGATCATTTTCCACAATGAAGCTGCATCATATTATGGCAAGAAATAGATCTTTTATCTCAAGACTAGTTATGAAGCAGTGGCTTTTTGATATGATTTGGTTATAACTGAATAAATTACATACGACTTATATCACCACCTGATTTAGTTACTTGTATTTATTTTCTGTATTCACCATCTAAAATATAAGCTCCCTAGAGGTCTTTGTTGTGTTCATGTCTGTATCCTCAGTGCCTGCCACATAATGGGCTCTTAATAAATATTTGTCAAATGAAGGGCTAAATTAATGAATATGGAGTAGGAACATAGGCACACCTAGCTCGAATATATAGTGCCTGCCAAAGAACTCAGAAAAAAGAGTGGTCACACACGTTTTCATTTGTTCTCAAGCCAACTAAGATAGGAAAGGACAGATATGGTAATATAACATGTTAAAAGTGGACATCTTAGGCAAAGAAATACTTAAAAATTGGCAGAGGAAAACAGAATGGTAAGAACCAAAAAAAACATATCATCTGACTCCAATCAGTGCTTTTCCTGATAGGCCAGTAGTTTTTAGAATTTAAAGTGTTGGGAACCTTTCGGTTTTTTTTTTTTCTACTGAGGAAGATTCACCCTGAGCTAATATCTGTTGCCAATCGTCCTCTTTTTTGCTAAGGAAGATTGGCCCTGGGCTAACATCCATGCCCATCTTCCTCTACTTTATATGTGGGACGCTTGCCACAGCATGGCTTGATAAGTGGTTTGTAGGTCTGCACCCGGGATCTGAACCCGTGAACCCTGGGCCACCGAAGCGGAACACACAAACTTAACCACTACACCACTGGGCTGTCCCCCAATCTTCCTTTTTTTGTTTTTCCTTGAGGAAGATTCTCCCTGAGCTAATATCTATACCAGTCTTCCTCTATTTTGTATGTGGGTTGCTGCCACAGCATGGCTGCTGATGAGTGGTGTAGGTCTGTGCCCAGGAACCAAACCCGAGCCGCTGAACTGGAGCCAGCTGAACTTAACCACTAGGCCACTGGGCCAACCCCTAGTTTTTTGTTTTTTAAACTTTTTATTGACGTATAACTTACAAACAGAAAAGTACATCCAAAGAGGACAGCTTGATTAAATTTTTTTATTCAGACTTAATTTTTTTAGAGCAGTTTTAGGTTCATAGCAAAATTGAGGGGGAAGTTCAGAGATTTCCCATATACCACGCTGCCTCACAGATGCATAGCCTCCCCATTATCAACATCTCCCCTTAGTGGTACGTTTGTTACAATTGATGAATCTACACTGACACATCATAATTACCCAAAGTCCATGGTTTACATTATGGCTCACTCTTGGTGTTGCGTGTTATGTGGATTTGGACAAATATATAATGACGTGTATCCTTCAGGGGTATCATATAGAGTGTTTTTACTACCCTAAAAATCTTGTGCTTTGATGAATTTTTACAAAATGAAATACCCATGCAACCAACATTCAGATTAAGAAACAACATTGTCACTACTACCTCCCCAAGGGTAACTGCTAACTTGATCTCTAACTTCATAGATTAATTTTGTCTGTTTCTGTACTTTATAAGACCACAGAATATGTGCTCTTTTGAGTCTGGCTTCTTTCATTCAGTGTGATATTTGTGACATTCATCTCTTGTTACTGCATGTACTTGCAGTTTGCTCATTCTCCTTGCTGTGAATCTTAGAAAGTTTGTCTGCCCCTTGTACTTTATCTAACAAGAAATATTAAAGACTTATGTGGTGCTTTTTGGGTGGAATACAATTATCAGGCAGTTAGAAGATCTACTCTCCCCTTTTGTAATAGTGTAAGATTAGTCCTGTGAACTTTGTCAGAGATTTTGGAAACTGATAGAGAACATAAGTATTTGATGGCACCAATGATGACACGCATGTGTACTGTGGAGATTAGTTGAATCAACTCTAAATAGTGGCAGAAATTTTGTCAGGGTGAACTTTGGCCCTTAGTTGCTGTGCTGTTAGATCAACTGATAACAGCACCAACAAAAATCTAAACTCTTGTTCATTGGTCCCTAAATTAGTCTGATATGTCTCTACTTTTTCTTAAAATACAGTCATGCACTGCATAACAACGTTTCAGTCAACAATGGACCATGTATATGACAGTGGTCCCATAGCATTAGTACCATATAGCCTAAGTGTGTAGTAGGCTATACCATGTAGGTTTGTGTAAGTACACTCTATGGTGTTCGCTCATTGAAGAAATAACCTAATGGTGCATTTCTCAGAACATATCCCTGTTGTTAAGTGATGTGTGACTGTATTGTAACTTTCAGTTTTATGTTTGCCCAGGGAGCACCATGGCCTGTGCTGCTGTCGTGATTCCTGGCTTGTTGCGCGGCTCTGTCGGAGCCATCTGCACTCAGGCTGCTTCGTTGAGATTGACACCCAGTGCTTTGCGCCACCTTACTCTCACCAGGTGAGTCGTCAGCCTTCGGTGTCAGTGAGGTTGATTTTCAGAGAGACCTGACCTGCTGATGGTCATGAGAGGTGTATCAAACTCCTGAAGACACACTGTAACATCTTGTTTAAATGTGCCTGCCATCAGCAGATTGTTAAACTTTAGTTAAATGTGCAAATTTTCATTGACCATTTTCCAGCATCCATAATGTTATATTGTATTTTGGATAGTCGTGATATTACAGGGGGAGCTAATTTAATTATCTTATGAGGAGAATACTTAATAACCTAATTTTACTTTCTGTTAAAGCATAATGAAATCCAAAAGGAAAACTGATCACTTGGAGAGAACTGCAGATGTCGTTCGACGGGAGGTCTGTATCTTTGGGCTCTGGCAGGTTTCTCTAGGCTGGACAGTGATGAGTGGCTTACAGAGAAGGCATTAGATGAGCTGGATCCCTTTGAGGGACAGTCAGGGAAAGTTTATTTTTCTGTTCAGAACTTTTCTGAACAGGACATATGACAACTGATTTGAAAAGACAAGAATGAAATACTTAAATTTTTCCCTTTAAACTTGGAATGAACGGATTAATTTTTGATGAAGGGAGTATAGCAGCAATTGAGGGAACTAACTTCACAGGAATAACATTTAGGTTTTAGAGCCTACGTTTTATGAATAGCTCACCATTTCTTTTTCTTTCTTTCTTTTTTTTCTTGGCACCATGTCTCAAAGTCCTTGTTCTTATCCCTACCTTGGAACAAATTCCTATTTCATCAAGGGAGAAAGCACTAACATCTGAGAAAGGAAGGTGGATGAGCTCTTGTTACCCTTCCCACGTGCAGATTTTTTCTCACCATATTCAGACTAGAAAACTAATTCTCCACCTGAAGGGGTGTCAAGGGCTGGGAAATAAAGGATCCTCACCCTTCACCTCAGTGAGTAACCCCATTTTCTTTTAAAAACATAAATTGGATATTTGATTCTGCTTTTTGAGTGATTCTTCACGTATTTGGATGTATTTAGCTTAGTGTTGTAAGTATATTTAAATTAATAGCAGAAAAAACCCCTGTCTATTTCATATAGAGAAGGATTATGCACTTGTATAAACATGGTTAGAAATGGTGTTGTTGCAGTAGTTTAATTTTTAGTATTAATGGTAGATATACTTTAGTGTAAGAGAGTATTGTTTAGGCCCCACTTTTTAAGCTAGTTCTACTTTCAGAAAATTGCTTTGGGACCAAGGGTGGTTGGTTTGTGGATTCAGCTTAAGCCGATGTTTTTTTGAGAAGTCTGTGTAAATTAGTTCAGCATAATAGATTATGAATGTGTGGGAAAATAAACTTTTCTCACTGATGATAAATATGAAAATACCTTTTTTGGGAGGTTTATTCAACATACAAAAATACTGATTCTAAAAATGTGAGATTTATTAGCATTTCTTTTTAAAAAGAGAGACCTTGCCAGTTTTGAAGAAGTGGTTTATTTAATGGGCTTGTAGTGCACTCTTTTCTGTTGTGTTTTGAGGCAGATAGAATTAGAGCAGTGTTCAGCAAACTTTCTGCAAAGAGCCAGAGAGTAAGTATTTTAGGCTTCATGGGCCATGCTGTCTTAGTTACAACTACAAAACTCTGCCGTTGTAGTGTGAAAATAGCCACAGAAAACATGTAAACAAATCAATGTGGCTGTGTTCCAATAGAATGTTATTTACCAAAACACCCAGATTTGGCCTGTGGATCGTAGTTTGCCAATCTCTGAATTATGGTAGCATTTCAGAATTTTACAGGACAGAATTATTGAGACTTTTGGGGGGTTATTTTGAGCCAAGTTTAAGAAACCTACACAGAAAGTTAATATAAACTCTAATAGTGTGATTGAAAAGTTGAGAATTTTAATGCCTGGAATTCAGAAAATTACAGGGGTAATTCCAACTATGGTACTACCTTGGTGGAAGAATTTTCCAGTTGCAACTCTTCTCTTTCTCTTCCATTTCTGATTTCCACTCCTCTCCCAAATAGAATGAGAGCTGGGAGCTGGGAAGAGCTGGATAAAGCTAGATGATATCAGGGGCCATGACTTTAGCCAGATAAGATCATCAGGGGCTCATCCCAGTCCCTGCAGAGGCCGGCTCCTAGCCATAGAGCAGGAGCTTGACCTTGGACTTGTCAACATGAACAGCACCTCAGGTTGGGCCATAACAGAACCTGACCACCTTCTCATAGTCTCCTCCACCATTCTTGCCCTTAATTTGTATTGCAAGTACACTTTACAAAATTCCCCACGTGTCGTTTGCTCTTCAGTTCAAGCCTGTGAGGTAGCCTAAGGATAGAATGGTGTCTGCATTTTATCAAATAGGAAGCAGAGCCTAAGAGTTATCTAGTTATCTAGTTATCTAGTGGCTTCTCCCAGGGTCAGAAGGAAGCTCCAGTCTAGGTCTCTGATTCCTAAGCCAAAGGATTTTGCTTTTCCTCCTGGAGTGGGTAGAGAATGGAGCACTCACCCACCCAGAAATGTCTTTTCATTATTAGGAATTGGGTTTCCTCTGGAGAACTTATTGAATGACCATATTATGATGTTAATGCTTCTTACTTGGGGCTGTAAATGTAACCAGTCTGGGGTCATCCTGATGCAGGAAACTGGGCTCTGAATTGAAGGACATTTGACTGTGTTCCAGTTCACATTTTCTTCTTAAGGATCAAAGCATAAGCAGTCTGAGTAACCTTTAAAATGTCATGGTGATAAGAGTAAAAATATTGTAATGCAGGAAGGATTGTTCAGGCACGGCTAAGATTTCACTGGAGGCGTCACTCCACGCTTGGCCTCTGTAAAGTGCCGGCCCCTGAGCAAGACATACTCTGTTCATCAGTTTGATGAGATAGTGTGGTAATGGAAGAATTTTTTAAATTTCTAATTCTTATGGATTCATTTGGAAATATGCCAGACACTAGGCTGGTCCTGGAGTTGCAGCATTGACAATGATAGATAAGGTCTCTGACCTCAGATTGTAGTGGGACTCTGATCAGAAGAAACTGATTTTATGTACCTAATTGATTTTGGAAAAACCACTCATCCTTTTTCAGTTATACTGGTTTGCTTCTTTGAGAAGCCTATGCCTTGTCCTATAGATGCCTTCTGTGTCTTGTTCTCTGTTTACAAAGCACTCGATTATACAGTAAGTCATTCCTTGATTCTCACAGCCACCCTGGGAGGGAGGTGTGGGGATCCTTAGTCCCATTTCACAGATGTGGAAATGAAAACTTCAGAGATTTAGAAAGGGTGACCCTGCTTCCTAATTTGCCTGGGGTAGTCCTGGCTTATGCCTCTAGTCCTGGTGTAATGATCAGTAGCACCCCTTTCACTCTCATAGGTCCCCTGTTTTGCTTTATAAATTACATTGTCAGCCTAAGTTTAAAGGACTTGTTCAAGTAAGTGGAGGACTCAGCCCTTGAACTCAGATCTTTGATATCAGATTGGTTTTTCTTTCTCCTGCAACAAAAGAAAGTGACATTTGATTTAGACAAAGTTTAACTGAGCAACAAAGTGGAAGATAAATTTCACATATCCTCATCTCTGTTCCAAATCGAAGCTTCGCTTAAGTGTTCCTGGGTGTAAGAAAGGGGGACTTACTGCTGGCACAGTAGTTTGTTAAAGTCAAATGGCTGGGCTCCTGGGGTGGAGACCACTGGGGATCCGATGGGTCCCAGTACCGATTATCAAGAGCTAAAAATCTGCTTGACTTGAGGTTTTGCTTGGGTTTGAGTGGTATGGGCTGCTTAGCTGGAGAGCTGAACCATGTCCGAGTTTAACCCTTACGATTCTCTGCTAGTCCTCACCTAAACATTTTGGGAAGATTGTATGCTGGAGTGGCTTTCTTCAACTTGGAGTAGGGGGTGGGGGCGCATCTTTTTAATATGAAATGTTTCCCAACAGTTGGACACCTAGTTTGCTTTTTTATCAGAGTCTGATGGTCAGAGTCTTTTAGAGATTATCCAGCCTGGGACAAGCAGTACTTGGCATTCTAGCCTCAGGACACTGTCAGTTCCCGACTGAGCAGCCTACAAAGAGAGAGGCTCCTTGGGGAAAGGCCCAGTTTGGCAATGCTGTAGCCACAGTATCTCACACAGTGCTGATGAAGTAGGCACTCAGTATGTGTTTCACTGAGCAGAATAAACCAGTGTTAATCCCCCTTCGGGGGCCGATTCCCTGTGCTGCCTTGGCTGAGTCACTTTGTAAAGTAGGAACAGTGATGATACCCATCTTAAGAGATGAGATGATGGTACAGGTATCCTCTACTGTTCTCTATAGATAGGCGCTGTGAAAAATGAGGATTTGCCTGTACTGCTACTTCTTAACTATGCCCAGCACTTAACTTGGTAGTGTCTAAATAGTGTCAGTGCTTTTCACTGACACACTTTTCTTCAATAAATTAAGTAATCTAAGAGGCAAGGCTCATTTCCATTTTTCCTTTAGGGGATCCAATCAAATGAAATGGACTTTATTTTAAATTCAGCAGACATATGTAGAGTGCCTGCTGTGTGCCCAGCCCTGTTCTTGGTGTAGGGAATACAGCAGTGTATGAGGCAGGTAAAGCCCCTGCTGTATGTGGAGCTTCATTCTGGTACAGATAAAACAGAGAATGTTAGATGTGATAGATGCTATGAAGGACATAAAACAGGGTAGTAGGGTCATGGGAGGCAAGAATGGCTGAGGTGGGGGCAGGGCTGCTATTTTAAATCAGTGTGTAACATTTGAGCTGAGACTTGAATAGGGAAAAGAGCCAGCCACGTGCATAGCATTCCTGGCAGAGGGACTGGCAAGAGCTAAGGCTTTGAGGCAGGAACAAGCTTGGCGTGTTCATAAGGTTGGGGGGGGGGGTAGGATGAGAGGTAGGCAGGGCCCAGGTTCTGTAAACTGCTGTGAGCTTGGATAAGGAGTTGGGATTTTATTGTGCTTTGACAGCAGGTATGAGGCTACTGACATAGTCCCAGGAGAGGTGATGGTAGCTTAGAGTAGGGTGGTAGCAGTGGGGATGGAGAGCAGTGGGTGGATCTAGGACAGAGGTAGGGCTGATGGGATTCACAGATTGGGAGGTGGAGGGCGGGTGCAGTTAGTCAGAGAGGGAGAGGAAACCAAGATGATTTCTAGCTTTGGGATTTGAATAATCTGGGTAGATGATGATGGTGGCATATATTTGCAAAAATGGAGAAGAACAAGTTTGGAGGAGGGGAAATAAAGAGCTCGATTTTAGAATAATCTGGGGTGGGAGGGGAAATAAAGAGCTCGATTTTGGAATAATCTCAAGTGGATGGAGTTACAGATGAAACAAGATTAGCCATAAATTTTATGAACCTCATATCAAATGTTGAATCATGGGTACATGGAGATTCATTATACTATTTTTACTAGTTTTGTATGTATTTGAAATTTTCCTTAATAATAAAAAGGAAGAAACTTTGGGAGATAGAAAGATTTCTGTGTTGGATGTGTTGTTTAAAATGGAAATTCAAATCAGCAGTTGGATGTATGAGTTTGGAGTTCACTGCTGGAAATAAAACATTTAAGCCCTGTAGAGTAGGGGAAGAGGGCCCAGGACTCCGTGCTGGGGTGTGTCAACATTTAGAGGTTAAGTAGAAGAGGTGGGGCCAGCAGAGGAGATGGGGAAGGAGTGGCCAGCAAGGCAAGAGGGAAATCAGCAGGGTGTTGGTGAAGCCAGGAGAAAAAGCGTTTCAAGGAGGGAGTGGCCAACTGCGCTGAATTCTGCTGAGAGGTCATCCTTGGATTTAGCAGAATGGATAGTGGGTGACCACAATGACCAGCTTCGGTGCATTGCTGAGAGTGAAAGCCTGACGGGATTATGTTGGAGAGAAAATGGGAGATAAGAAAGTGGAGCCGGGACCGGATATAACTCTAGAAAATTTTTTATGTAAATGAGAACAGAGAAATGAGGTGATAGCTAGATTAAGGGTGAGGCTTGTTTTGTTTGTTGTATTTTGAGAAACAGCAAAGCACAGTGGTCAAGTGCCTGGATTCAAACCTCTGCTTTGCCACTTACTAGCTCTGGGACCTCAGTTTTCTCATAGAAAATGGGGGTGATAATACCTGCCTTCTAGGGTTGTTGTGAAGATTGACTGAATCAACGTATGTAAAGTGCCTGGCACGTGGAAAGCACTACATATAGGTGTTTGCTGCTGCTGTGTTACGTGAGGTGGAAGATCCAAGTCTCGCATGTTCTCACGGAGAGGAGCAGAAAGGGTGATCATGAGAGAGGATGCTTGCTGGAGTGAAGGCTTGAGAAGGCAGAGAGGAGACTGAGCCCAGGTGGACAGGTTCGCCTTTGGTAGGAGCAAGGAGAGTTCATTTGTCATTCCAGGATGTAGTGTTGATGGGCATAAGCCCCTTAAGCTGTACAGTTGACAGAATTGTGTGGTCTTTCCTTGTCAGTAAATCACTTCAGTGAAACCAGTTTTGTTTTTTTTTTGTGGGGAAGACCAGCCCTGAGCTAACATCCGTCACCAATCCTCCCCTTTTTTGCTGAGGAAGACCGGCCCTGGGCTAACATCCGTGCCCATCTTCCTCCACCTTATATGGGACGCCGCCACGGCATGGCTGACAGGCAGTGCGACGGCGGGCGCCCGGGATCCGAACCCGCGAACCCCGGGCTGCCAAGCGCGGACTAAACCGCTGCGCCACCGGGTGGCCCCGTGAAACCAGTTTTTTTAATAAGATTTCTACTCCTCAGATTGGTATTCTGCCACAATTTTAATAATCTCTGGGCCTTGGTGGCCTTATGTGTAAAAATAATGTACTATTCTTGATAATGACTGAATTTTCCTTCAGCTCTGACATTCTCTGTGCCCTAACTGTATTTTTGTGTCAGGTCATCTCTAATCTTGGCTTTGTCTAAATTTTTAAGCCAGCAAATGAATGAATGGGAGTGAACAGAGGAAGCCAGCCAGGTTTCCCAAAGAAAGAACTGTTTCCTGTACTGAGACTTTCACAGCAGTGGTAATATCAAAATATCCTACATAAAACCAGCTTTTTAAATCAACGTGATGGAATTTCCTTTTAGATGCTAACTCTGTCAAAGCATTAAAAATGTGTGCTAGTAAAAGTTGGCAAATATATTGTTATTTTATTGAACAGTAGAAGAGTCTAAATGTTATTTTATGAAAAACTTCATTTCCTGCCATGTGTTTTAACTTAGGACATGGCTGGTTGAGGTTTCAGTTGCAAAATCTTTTGATCCATTAAGTATGAGAGCAAGTACAAATGTTAAAACATAGAGTGTCTCCTTCATGTTTTGCTTATCCAATAATAGTAAAGAAGGGCATATAACAAGGACCACCATTACAGATCCTAATTATATGAAACTAGCTTCAGTTAATAAAATAAAGATGCAACCTTCAAAAAGATTTTGCTAATGTTTTTTATCCACATTGCTAGAAATCTTTAGATAGTATACTGTATTTGTATTAATTAAATAAAGTGTTAGAAAGGAGGCATGTCTTTAAAAATCATGAATTGTGCAAGGTATTTTGTATTGCCACAGTATAGCAATTTTGCCCAGATTATTAGGACTAATAGCAATAGTAAGTATATTACTTTTTGTATTAATACCAGTAGGCATAAAACATCTGGGAACATTTGTGGTCATAGAAACTATCCAAAAGAAAATATGACTTTTTCAATAGAATATATAACTTCTTTCCCTTCTTCATTGAATTTTGTATTTGGACGTTGGCAAGTGATTGGAGATTTCACTTCATGTAGTCTGACATTTGATTATGAAGTATTCTCCCATGTTTCACCTGAAATTCTGTGCCTTCTCTCTCATGATTATGAATGTTGGTTTTCCTGCCACCAGCTGACTCTTTGGGATGTGTTCAAAGCTTACATGTATCTAGTTTTGTTAATGAATCTGACAGATGCCAGGTAAACTGTTGTAAGTGAAATAATCTACCTCTTAGCTGTGTTTTTACAGATTATATTGAAAGAAAATCATGAATGTTAATAAAATAAACATTTCTTTTTTGTAAACCTAAAAAAATTAGAGTAATAATGTAATGGAGAGTCCTCTGATGATTCTTACTACTTCTCTTTGTAATGAGATTTTTAAAATGGAGTGTGTGCCAAACAAAGGAAGATCCCTCTTCTACTGGAGGAGTCCCCTGCCTGCCCTGACCTCCCCCCTAGTTTGTAACGTGAATCAAGATTTTCTGTAGTGGGTTTTTCCCCCTTTCTTTTTAAACAGTAGAAGGTTCCTGAACTTCTACTAACCTTTGTTCTGGAAACCAATTTTAAGTGACTTTAACTTAGAATTTTCATTAATTCTATAAATATTTCTTGAACCTTACTATGTGTTGGGCCCTGTGCTTGATCTAAGGAGTTGATATAGATGTAAATTCTACCCAATACCTGACCTCAGGGGCCTGTGGTCTGTGTGGTGGAAAAGACATGTTCATGAGTATTTCAAATTTACATTAAAATGTGCTAAGTATGATAAGAAAGGCAGAAACATTTTCTTGGTAGAGTTGAGAGGATGGAGAGAAGAGGGAAAACTTCCGGCAGGGGGTGGTATTTGAGCAGGGCCTGGACGTGGGATAGGAAGATGATAGGACTGAGAGAACATGCTGCATGCTGAGTGGCCTAAGCAGGGTTTTGGGAGGTGGGCAAGTGTCAGGTGCTTTTGAGGACCAGCACATTGTCAGGCTTGGCTGGTAAACCAGTAACGCAGGGATCCAGGGGGAGCTCAAGCTGGTGTGAGTTACAAAGGCCTTTTAGCTTTTTTTTTGGTAGTTGAGTGTTAGAGAGCCCATGAAGGTTTTTGAGCTGGAGAGTAACTCAGTGAGTAACTCAATAGGAACATTAGAACTATTCACCTGTTGGCTGCTTTGAGAGGGATGAGAAGGAGGCTTAGGCAGCAGTTCAAGTGAAAAGAAAGAAATTCTTGGCTTAGGATGGTGGCAGGTGGGCAAGGAGAGAAAAAGATATGAGCTGAATTCATGGAAATGCTTAGAAGAGTCAAGGGCTGTGCGTGTGTGTGTATGTATAAATTGAAAATGGATTTAACTTTATTGAATCCGAGATGGGTCCAGAATTGAAATCCCGATGATGGAAAGCAACCAGTTTTGTGGGGCCCTCCGAGGGCAGGAGCAACCCTCCCTGTTTCTGCGTCCCCAGTGCCAGGCATCATGCTGAAGAAATGTTTGTGGAAGGAATGAATGTGGTGGACTTAATTGTATGCATAGTGAGTTTACCACTGGGACAGGACTGTCAGGTGATTAAGGGCCAAGCAGACCTGGGTTTGAATCTTGACTCAGCCATTCCTCGGTGATCTTGAGCAAGTTACTGAAACTTTCAGTTTCCTCATCTGCAGAATGGAGGATAATAACATTATCTCTTGGGATAGAATATGATTATTCATATTAGCGGAATGAATTAATGCACATAAAACATCGAACCAGCACCTGTTACAAACCTGAGATAAATGCTCCTCAGACATTGGCTGTTGTTACTCACAAGGGAGTGCAGATGTGAGCCTGTGATTGGCAGGAAAGTAATGGTGAGTTGAGGGGATGGTTAGTAGCCTCGGGAATGCTTGCGGGCCTCTGCCTAGAGGTGGGAGAGGGAGTAGAAGTGAGGCAGTTTAGAGAAAGCTCTTGCTGAGGAAGTGGGAGGAGCAATGGTTAAGGAGGAGGTGGAGGATCAGATTGGAGAGGCAAGAGGGGACCCCAAGAGTTCAATGTCAGCTAGCCCAGGCAATGAGGATGCTTTAGGATGGAAAAGAAGTAAAAAGTATCAAATTCAGAGAGGTTGGGGGGGTGAGAACTGAGGGTGAACTTGGAGTTTGGTTGTTCAAGAAGACATGGGTCAGCCTTGGAAGGAGAAGTTGCAGGAGAGCAGAAGCCAGGTTACCTGTGGTTATGGAGAGCATCAAGGAAAAAGGGAAGATTCTGTCAGATAAGGTAGTATCGGTAGAGGCAGGGATTAAAGGCGAGATTTCTAAAATAGCTTAAAGACAGTATAGCTTTGAAATTTATACTAGCAAAATAACAATAGGTGCCAGCCCCGGTGGCCTAGTGGTTAAGTTCGAAGTGGTTAAGCGCTCCACTTCAGCAGCATGGGCTCAGGGCCAGGGCATGGACCTACACCACTTGTCTGTCAGTGGCCATGCTGTGGCAGCAGCTCACATACAAAAAGGAAGATTGGCATCAGATGTTAACTCAGGGTGAATCTTCCTCAGCAAAAAAAATAAAAATAATCAGTGGGACTTGATACAAAGACCACCATACTTGACAGATCCTTATTGTCGTCCATGAGAACGGTCCCTCTGGGGGTGTGCAGTGCTCAGTCTTCGAGGTTCTGTAGGGCAGCACTGGGTTGGTGGCATATATAATAATAAATGAATAAAGTATAATATATAATGTACTAAATAAATACTAAGAAATTAATTATAATGCGATAAAATACATTATAACTGACAATGAGTACTTACTGTGGGCCATAAGTGTTTTGCATATATTGCCTCATTTAATCCTCCCCAAAACTCTGAGCTATAGATGTTGTCATTCTCATTTTATAGCTATGGGGGACCTAGATAATGTGCCCAGAGTCACATAGCTGGTAAGGAAGTGGTGGAGCTAGGATTAAGGACTAGGCAGTCTAGTTACAGAGTCCGTGCTAACAGCCATACTATGCTGCTTCCTTTTATTTTGTTGCTTAATTGCTTAAGACAAGCAAATGGCAGTAGATATCATGTCTGATGAAACAGAAGGCCCAGAGAGAGGAAAACTGAATGAAGGAAAGGGCTGATGGGAGCTGATGAACCTTGTTTCAGAGAGGGTAGGCAGGACTAGGGTCAAAACTCAGGTAGAAGGTCAATAGTGGAAAATCACCCCACTTGCTCTCAGGGAGAGGAGGAAGGGAGTATGGGCAAACATACAGAGAAAGACAGAGGCAGGGGATTTTGTAGGAGAGAGAGAAAGGTAGAAAACTTTAGGAGATATTTTGAGGTGGTGAGGGAGACCACCATCTATCGTGGGAATTTTCCAGTGGATTTTTAAGAATTGTCTTCCTCTGATAGTTTGATTAGACCTAGTCCTATTGGAGAAAAGGGGCTGAATGAGCTAGCATTAGGGTCAGAGGTTCACTGACCTTGACAGATGTCCAAGGTCCCCTTAGGTGGAGCAGTGAAGGTCACACCGTCCGAGGAGAATGACGGCATGTCAGGCACCTGCTACTGATTTGATTTGCTGCCAGAGTGGAGTTGAAGGGGAAGTAGGAGGTTGAGGAAAGAGTCATGTTGTCTTTTTGCCCCCGTTGTGAAGATGTTCCAGGTTTAGGGAGGAAGAGAAACCCAAAGGCAGAAGAAACAAAGAATGAATGAAGTGAGACATTTTGAATTTGAGGCAAGGATGACACTTAACTGAAGAGTGTCTGACTTGGGCCTTTTTAGGATTTTCTAGAAATCAGATACATCATTCAGAACAGTGCTTCTCAAACTACTGGAGGGAAGGGCTGTTTTTGTTGTTGTTTAAGGTTGTGGACTGTTTATATTTTGTAAAATATAATAAGTAAATTAAAAAAACAAAGACATAAAGAGTACAAACCCAATTTGTTTTCTGTTAGATTCAACAGATGCACAATTACTCTGAAACTGCTAAAAAAAAGTTTCTAAGTGCTTACTTTTAATTTCTGAAATGAGCTCATCCTGGACTCCTTGCGGGCTCAGAGCAAACACAGGCTCCCAGCTGCCTGTGGGCCTCACTTGCCTACATCGTGCCAACAGTGAACTTCGACTCAAGGGCTCCGGTTCCAGCTTTCCCCAGGGTGTCCAGTCCAGTCCAGGCATGTGCTAGACACTCAGCGAATAAACGCTTGTTAATCCCTTACACAGAATAAAATTCAATTAGTATGATAGCAAGTCTCTCAAAAATAAGATAATTAAAATTTGTTCGCCTGATGTTAGGCAGAATTTTAAGGCAAAGTGTGCTTTACCTTGTTTTGCAATTTTCAAAAACCACATCTTTGTAGATTTCAAAAAACCTTAGTTACCAGAAAACCACAGTTTGTTCCTCACATTGTGTTCACTCACCTCAGCCACAGTTTATCTTTTGGCTCCAGGTCGTGTCGGCAGCTAAGGTGTGTGGAGCTGCCTACGAGTCACTGTCCGTGAAGAGGCTCCGCCTGCTTGTTGCCGATAAAGATTTTTCCTTTAAAGCTGGCCAGTGGTAAGTGGCTTTTCCGTTTCCTAAGGGTTGTGTTCCAAGAAGGTGCCATCAGAAGGAAGAGATTATTTTTTCTTCTGGAAAGGACTTCTGTGGCCAGCGGTCTCTCCCGTGGAGTAGGAATTCTAGACCACCTCCATTCAAGGTGGGGCCCTTTTTGGCGTGGAGAATCCAATTCCTTTCCCGGCCTCCAAGCGCACCTCAGTTTTGAGCCTATGACCCTCTCTCAGTCATATTTAAAACTGCTGCCTTGAGTTTTCCAGATTGAAACGAAGCAGCTAGTTCTGGTCCACGGACCCAACAGCTCTGATAATTAACGCTCTGAAGCCGTGGTTGCTAATAGAATGCACTGCACTAATCTAACCTGCTTGAGTTATGTGTTGCTAGGGATTGATACGTTTTTAAAAATTAGTCATCTTTATTAGTCTTCTTTATATCAAATACAGAGTAAACACAGCAGTCTGCAAAGAATAGCTGATTATGTCACAGAGCTGAAGCACCCTCTCGACTGAATTCCTGTTTCACTCTTACCTTGTCTGGGTTGAATTTAAACATTTTGCTGAATTGATTATCAGGATTCCCTAGTCAGGCCCAGGCCACAGCACGCAAATCATGAGTCTGCCCCATTCCGCTCTGAGGCTGACGGGGTAACAGCCCAGCTGTCCCACTGTTCCTGCGAATGGCCTCACTGAGCTCCAATTTAAGTTGAATTGTAAATAAAGCACTTGTATTTCCTTCCGAAAGGTGTGTTTGCGTGTATGTTTCCTTTATTTAAATAAAGCATTCATTTCTAAATGAATTTCTGGCATGTCAGTCTTGGTAGTATTTCTTAGGAGTCACTTGACTAATTTTGGCAGTCCATCTGGAAATGTGGTTTTGTTAGAAGGAGGATGTGTGATAATAGCAAGTGTGATAATAGCAAGAGTTAGCAGTCTTGTGTTAATAGTTTGCCTTTGAATTTAGAACTAGAAAACAAGATGCTGATTGCAATAATTTGCGTTTGTGAAGCAATTTACTGCAATCTTTGCACATGTTCAGTGATACATATTAAATGCATTTGGGCTGTTTTAGGGGGGTGGGTAACATTTTTACCCTTCAAAAATAGTTTAGCAGTTATTACATTGAAAAGTGGAAACTTTAATTGTAATGATGTGTTTTTCCATTTTTCCCTTCTGTGGAAGTGTTTGTGTACTGTGCACATCACTGTCTCTGCCTTCAACTCTGAATTTTACCAAGATTCTGAACAGAAAAAGCCTGTGCATTGGTTTATAATGCCACTACCATGGTGTGTCTGTAGGTGTGTTAGCACTTGCAAACTGCAGTTACCTGATAAGAAAAATGTCCTCATTCTCTAGTGATATGTATCGAAATAGGATCTTGTGATTCCCAAAATAAAATTATTCAGGGTTGGAGTTATATATCCCATATTAGTAAATGGACTTGGTCATTTCACTGATGTTAGGACTGGTTTTAGTATGTGCCTGGCGCTTCCTGCTTCAGAGGGCAGACGTGGGGGTGGTCATCTCTGGCTGGTTAGTGTTGACCTTTTCCCTGCCAGGTGTCAGTCAACACTCATTCCTGGCACCTGGATCCTCCCCTTTTAAAAGGTTGCTCCCAGGGGGCTGGCCGAGTGGTGCAGTGGTTAAGTTTGCATGTTCCACTTCAGCAGCCCTGGGTTTGCAGGTTCGGATCCTGGGCATGGACCTACATACCGCTTATCAAGCCATGCTGTGGTGGTGTCCCACATATAAAATAGAGGAAGATGGACATGGATGTTAGCCCAGGGCCAGTCTGCCTCAGCAAAAAGAGGAGGATTGGCAAAAAGATGTTAGCTCAGGGCTAATCTTCCTCATCAAAAAAGAAAAAGGTTGCTCCCTTCTCACTGACTTATTGTATGGCTCTGGGGGCTGTGAGTTCTTTGGATATTTGACTGCTCGATTACAGAATGGCCCTTTGCTTAAGTTGGTGGTGTCCGCTCCTTTGGTGCGGTTGCTGGGATGGCTTGCGCTCTAGGCTCTCTTAGATCATCAGCTTGGTAGTTACCTCCATGTGGCACTTTGGGGAAGAGGGCAAGGATTCAGGAGAGAGGGAGTGTGGAAGTGGCTGCCGTGCAGTTTGTGTAGTTAGGATTATCAGGGTGGAGTGCTGCTGGGCTCATCTTTGGGGTGGGAGATTGGTCTATGATCCGACACCTCGGAGTTCTTGACCAGTGGCTCCCTCTGACCTCTGAGGGGGAGGCTCCAGACCTGCCTCTAAATAAACAAATGAATGCTCTAGAGCTATGGGCACAGATCCCCAGGTGGACACCTTCAACACAGACCAAGATCGGCTTCTGAGGCTCTTCCTGTGCTGCACTGTGTTCTTACTGGGCCCTCCAGAGGGGACTGGTTCCTGTACCAGGAAGCCAGATCCCAGAACTCAAGCAATCGAATCCAGAGAGAAAGGCCAGAAGAGGAAACCTCCTCCAAACCATTTCTCACATGGGCAGGGCTAAACCTCTTGGCCTCCTCTCACCAGCAGGTCCGCCGCTTAGCACCTAGCTCCTTGGTGGGTCCTGCCCCTGACCTTCTCAGAGTTCTTCCTCCCTGGGGGTGGAAAGATTGGCACTACTTCTTGGGGCTGGAATGTGCCACCAGCAGTCCTTATGCAGTGTGTGAGTGCCCTGAGTTGCCAGATGGAGTGTTCCTTGTGGCACTCATGGCTGTGGGCCGTGTCCAGCCCCTGAGGGAGGCTCTGTTGCAGTGTCATACGCCTGGTGCTCTGGAGACTGCTCTGCTCACATGCTGGCTTTTCTCCCTGCCAGCTCTGTGATGTGGGCAGGTTCCTTCTTTCTCTGGGCTTCAGTTTCCATATTGTTAAAGAGGGAATAGTAATCCTGTTTTGGAATATGTCAGATGTGTAGCACAATGCCTAATGTTTAACTTTATTAGTTTCATTCACTCACTTAGATGATTTGTGCTGGTGAGGCCCAGGGGACAGATGCCAATTCTTCTTTCCTTGGCCATTTCCCCTGCAGTGAAGCTGTTGGTTCGAAGAGTGGCAGGCCAAGTAGGAGTGGGTGAGTGCACGTCACTACGGTGATGCTACTCGTGATGCAGTCAGTACTCACTCCACACTTGGGCTGTGCACAGCACACCACCCGAGGGGAAGCAAGGTCAAGGTGTTTGCTGAGAGAAATGTGTCTCTGACTTCATACACGGTAACATAATATTTATGCTTGAAGGTAACTTTGGGCCCTACTAAGAGAAGGAAGACACCAAGAAGAAACAGATTCAAGAAATAAGACTCTACTCCTACCCTCTAGCAGGGCCACTGCGTTGTAGACAGTATACAGTCTGCACGGCTGTAATTGGCAGCCCTAACTCTCACAACCACACACAGAAAGTGCTGCATTCCTTGGACTGTACCCTCCTCTGTTGCTTTTCTGGTGAGCGCTATGTTGTCTTAAGACTCCTCTGCGAAGTCTTTCTCAATTCCTCCGCCATTGGTAGAACTGACTGCTTCCTCTGCTCTCCTCCCCACTACCTTCCCAAACAGATTTTCTCATAGTTTACTTAATCATATTCATTTGTTAATTTTCCTCCCATTAGAATGAGTTTATTGAGAGCAGGAACCAAGATAGATTTGCCTTCTTGCCTCCTGCACTGACCATGGTGCCTGTACAGGTAGGCAAGTGCTGTTTATAGTGTGCACAAGGAGTGAGGAGCTCTGAGTATTGTAGCTGAGGACTAAAGAGTTTTGGGATCTTATAGTAAAGCATTGTCATTTGGCCACAGTTTGCACACTTGCTGTGTGCTGGGCACTGGGGCTGCATCTGTGCACAGAACAGGGCTGCCTGCTGTGTCACCACTGAAAATGGATATGTGTGCCTTACTGCAGAACTAGGCTCTTCCTCTCAGTTCTTCGTGTGCTCACTCATCTGGGGTGCAGTAGGTGCCTCAACTCAAGACTCCAGCAGTGCTAATCCTGCCAGGGGCATTTTTAAAGGGTGTGTGTGTGTGTGTGTGTGTGTTTAAAACTTCTTTCTGGGACAAATATTTTATTAAATATGTATTGTGCATATTTTCTTAATTCCATTCAGATGAGATTTTTATGTCATTTGAATTATGTAGCGTTCAGTGGTGTCCTTTTTTCTAAAGATAGCTTTCCAATGTTTCTAGAGAAGAGGAATTCTCTTTCACTCACCCGAGAAAATGGTTTGTATCAACATCAAGCAGCAGAGGGCGCTATAGTTCAGGAGATAAAGCAGCAAAAGTAGCTCATTGATATATTTATTTTTTTAAACAGGGACACAGTGAAGATGGTTTATACCTCCTCTTTCATAGTATATAGCAACGGAGTTAATAAATGTCAACTGTAGTCTCTTTCAATCTGTATCTTGTCTGAAATGAAATGAAAGAGAAATTAAAGTGTTCATGGAAGAGTCAAGTGAATATATGTGAAAGTAGGCGAGGGACCTTTTCTGGAGCACTTCCAGTCCAGAACTGGTTTTTAAAACTATAAAAAATGACAGGATATTTAAGGCAGATCAGAAGAGAACATCTTTTAAGGTCATAGATCAGATCAGTAGAGGACATAATGTGCTTTTCTTGTAAGCCTACTGGTAGGAAAACAACTGGGGGAAATGATATTTTTGCTCTTTGATGGCTGAGAAACGTCTAGATTGGATGTACGGGTTTCCTAGACATGGGGGTGAGAATTTTTTGTGGTCTCAGGTTCTAATAAACTTCTCTTTCTTTGGTATGTGACTAGCCTAGGTTTGTTGCATTTTCTAGAATCCCCACCAAAAAAGGGTTTTTATGGCATAGAATTTGTGAAGGCTTGAAACTCACAAGAGCTTCTAGACTATAGGAATGTGGTTAGAAGAAAAAAAGAAACATAAGATTTTGAGAATTTAGAAGCCACATCAGCCTATTTAGTTTGTCAAATGCCAGTGAAAGTTTTTGTTGCCTTTTTTTAATGTACTTTTTAAAAACTTTTATTGAGGTGTACTTTACATATCATAAAATTCATGCATTTGGAGTGTTTAATTCAGTGGGTTTTAGTATAGTCACAGAATTGTGCAGCCATCAGCACAAATTTCGGAACATTCTCATCATCCCCAAAAGAACTCTGTACCAATTATCATTCACTCCCCATGCTCTTGCCCCCTTAGGCAACCACCGTTCTATGTTCTGTCTTTATGGAGTTGCCTATTCTGGACCTTTCATATCAGTGGAAGTATATGATATGTGGTCTATTTTGTGACTAGCTTCTTTCACTTAATGTAATTTCAGTGTTCATCTATGTTGTGGCATGTGTTAGTACTTCATTCCATGGATATATGGACATACCACATTTTGTTTATCCGTTCATCAGCTGGTGGACATTTAGATTGTTTCCACTTTTAGGCTGTTTTCAGTAATGCTGTTATGAACATTTGTGTACATGTTTTTGGGGGGGACATATATTTTCATTTTTCTTGGGTACATACCTAGGAGTGGAATTGTTAGTCATATGGTAACTCTGTTTAACATTTTCAGGCACTTCCGAACTGTTTTCCAAAATAGCTATGCCATTTTACATTCCCACCAGCAGTGTATACGCGTTCTAGTTTCTCCAGATCCTCACTAACACTTGCTGTTGTCTTGCTGGTTATAGCCATCCATCCTAGTGGGTGTGAAATGGTAGCTCATTTGCAGTTTTGATTTGCATTTCCCTAATAACTAATGATGTTGAGCATCTTCTCATGTGCTTATTAGCCATTTATATATCTTCTTTGGAGAAATGTTTGTTCAAATCTTCTGTCCATTTTTTATTTGAGTTGTTTGTCTTTTTATTACTGAATTGTAAGAGTTCTTTATATATTCTGAATACAAGTCCCTGTGATATATGATTTGAAGATATTTTCTCCCATTCTCTGTATTGACTTTTAACTTTCTTGATGATCTCATTTGTAGCACAAAGTTTTTAATTTTGATGAAGTCTGGTTTCTCCATTTTTTCTTTGACTTGTGTTTTGGTGTCATATCTAAGAATCCATTGCCGTGAAGATTTACTTTTGTGTAAATCTTCTTCTAAGAGTTTATAATTTTAGCTCCTACATTTAAGTCTGTGATCCATTTTGAATTAGTTTTGTATATGGTGTGAGGTAGGGGTCCAACATCATACTTTTTACATGTGGATATTCAGTTGTTCCCAGGACCATTTGTTGAAAAGACTGTTCTTCTGCCATTGCATTGTGTTGGTACTGTTGTTGAAAATCAATAGATCTTAAATTTAAGGGTTTATTTCTGAATCCTGATTCTTTTCCATTGATCTGTACGTCTGTCCTTGTGCCAGTACCACAGTGTCTTCGTTACTGTATCTTGATATTAAGTTTTGAAATCAGGAGGTGTGAGTCCTTCAAATTTGTTCTTCTTTTTTGAGATTGTTTTGATGATTGTGGGTTTCTTGAATTTTCATGTTAATTTTATGATCAGCTTGTCAGTTTCTGCAAAGAGACCAGTTGGGTTTTGGGAGGTATTGCATTGAATCTGTAGATCAGTTGGCAGAGTATTGCCGTGTTAACAATATTAAGTCTTCCAATCTGTGAACATGAGATATCTTTCCATTTATTTAGACCTTCTTGAATTTTTTCACTGTTTTATAGTTTTCAGTATACGTCTTATACTTCTTTTGTTAAATTTATACCCAATTATTTTATTCTTTTTATGCTGTTATAAATAGACTTATTTTTCTTAATTGCACATTTAGATTGTTCATTACTAGTGTATAGAAATACAGTTGGTTGTTATATATTGATCTTGTATCCTGCAACCTTATTTGAACTTGTTTATTAGTTTTAATATCTTTATAGTAGATTCCGTAGGATTTTCTATATGCAACATCATATCATCTGCAGCTGCTTCTTCTCCAATCTGGATGCCATTTATTTCATTCTCTTGCTTAATTGCCTTGGCTAGCACCTCTAGTACAGTGTTGAGTAGAAGCAGTGGGAACAGACACCTTTGTCTTGTTTCTTTTCTTAGGGGGGAAACTTTCAGCCTTTCACCATTGAGTATGATGTTAGCTGTGGATGTTTTGTAGATGCCCTTTACTAGGTTGAGGAAGTTCCCATTTATTCCTAGTTTATTGAGTATTTTTATTATGTAAGGGTGTTGGATTTTGTCAAATGCCTTTTCTGCATCTATTGAGATGATCATGTGTGTTTGTCCTTTATTCTACTAAGTGGTGTATTACATTGATTAATTTTCAGATGTTAAACCAACCTTGTATTCCTGGGATTTTTGCATCTGTATTCACAAGGGATATTGGTCTTCAGTTTTCTTGTGATATCTTTGTCTGGTTTTGGTATCAGAGTTATACTGGCCTCAGAGTGAGTTGGGAAGTATTCTCTTCTTTTTTTTTAGAAGAGTTTGTGAAGGATTAGTATTAATTCTTCTTTAAATGTGTGGTAGAATTCACCAGTGATGCCTTCTGGCCCTATACTTTTCTTTGTGGGAAGTTGTAAAATTATGAATTCAGTCATTTTATTTGTTATGGGTCTGTTCAGATTTATTTTTTCTTGAGTCCAATTTGGTAGTTTGTGTCTTTCTAGGAATGTGTCCATTTCATCTAAGTTATCTAATTTTTTGCTGTGTAGTTCATAGAATTCCTTTCTAGTCTTTTTTTATTTTTGTAAGATTGCTAATGATGTCCCCTCTTTTATTCTTGATTTTAGTAATTTTATCTTTTCTCTTTTTTTCTTAGTCAGTCTAGCTAAAAGTTTGTCAATTTTATCTTGTTGCCCACTTTTAAAATTGCTTCAGCAATAATAATTTATTTGCTTTTCCTTTTAGGGTTGATTTCTTTATCCCGGGAGTCTCTGTGGTTGGTGGTTTCTCAATATGCTCCAGCCCCAGACTGCTAGAACAAGAGAGAATGATAGAATTGGCAGTGAAATATACAAATCACCCTCCTGCCCTCTGGATTCACAATCAGGTGAGCAAACTGCCTGTTTAAACTTGGAAATCTGGGCATCTCTGCCTCACACAAAATTTGTGTTCAGCTCACTTAATCCACCTAAGAAACCTAGGCTGGAGGGAAAAGGGCACATGCTCACAAAAAGCTCCCCCTTTATCTGGAATTCAGACTCCAGGAAGGTCAAAGAAGCAGAATCTTTTTGATGCATTAAGGATGACTGAAAGATAATTTGGGGATCTGGAAATATCTTCTAAGTTACCAAACAATATTCAGTTTATACTATTTTAGAATTAAAACATTTTACTTTATATTTAAGTCTTTGAAAATCGACTCTATGTATGTCATGTAAATGGTAGATCTATAAATCAGATTGTTTTGTCCTAATCATCCTAAATAAAGGAAATTAAACTATTCTGTCATTATTTGGAGGGTTAATGATCTCTGATTACATACTGCTGGTGCCCAGAGCTGAGCACTGCTGAATCCATGGTGCCATTGCCTTTCCATTTCAGTCTCTGGAGAGTTCTTCACATGGGATTCTGAAGGAGAATCCACATTTGCTGCTAATGCTTCGCCTCGGGAATTAGCACAATCCTTCATAAGCTGCCTGTTCGTTACCTACTAGAACTCTGATAACAAAGAATGAGCTCAGAACAGATCAGTTATTTATCTTCTTAGTTGTTGACCCTTGTCCCCTTTTTACTACCACCCCCTTCACTTTTAGAGTTGCCTTCTATATTTACCAACAACCCCTATCCCATCCCTGGCATTTTCTTATCCCCTTTACCAAAAAGAAATGCACCAGTACAAATACAATTTAACAAACAGCATTCTCCCCTTCTTTTCCTGGAAATGATCAAGAATCAACAAAGGAAAACAAAACAAAAACTCTAACTTTATTCTCAGCAGAACTTGGAAACACACTCCAGTATATTTTGCAGAGAATTGTTATGTTTATATAGAAGCCACAGGGGAATAAGTAGAGGAGGGATGCCAACAATAGCAGATCTCATAGAGCACCAACAAAAATACACAAGAGTGGGAATGGGGGCATAAACTTTAGCCTGTTGTGACTTTGTTATATTAACATTTGGTAAGTAGAGCCCCAGGGTGTTGGATAGTAAGATGGTTCAACAGAAGAGCACATGAGAAATTGAAATAGAGAGGTTTATTATCACAGGTCCTGGAGGAAGTGTGTGGCGTGCCTCAAGGGCCCACATGGGGAGGTGAAGGCAGGGTACAGGCAGAGAGAGCAACAGGACCTGGGGCACATGCCTTTATTAGAGTCTGTGGGTAGAGTGCTTTGGGGTTCCTGGGCAAAGGTTGGATTGGTCAATTCAAACCAAATGAGCAGGGTTTTGGTAAGATCCATGGTGATGTTATCTAAGGGGCACACAGGCGGAAGTCTCTGGGGGACAGAGGAGACTGTTGATTACAAGGGCCACTGGGGAAGTCATATCAGGAACTTACATTTACTTGTGACTCTGCAAGTGTGCTTGCATGAGGGGCTAGTGTCAGTTTAAGGCCCCTGCAGGCCCACTTGACCAAACAAAATGTATGCCAAGGCAGCAGTACCATGGAGTAGCTTAGCCAAACTCTTGACATGGCCCTTGTCTGCAAAAGAGGGTGTGGAAACAAGGTTGAGTTAATGGCCACAGAAGTCCCACTTGGATGCAGTTAGGTTCAGTTAGGAGACAAGGTACACAAAGAATCATTTAGGTAAGCCATATTTATAGGAAGCACTATGTCCTTGTGGTGGCTGAAGAGAGCTTCTGTGTTGTGGAAACAAACCAGCTAACTTAGGACATTCTCTTGTCCCATCACCCAAAATAGGACCTTCTTGCAAATAGTTGGTCCCCTCCCCCCCAAAAATCGCAATTTGTCTCAATCTCATGAAAGAAATCAAAGAAGATATGAGTAATTGGAGAGAGAGAATATGTTCATTGATTGGAAGACTCAATAGAGTAAAGAAGTCAGTTCTCCTTAAATTCGTTTATAGATTTAACAACACCTATCAAAATCTCAGCAGGATTTTTTTGTAGATATAGATAAACTGATTTTAAAATTTATATGGAAGGGCAAAGGAACTAGAATAGCTAAAACTATTTTGAAAAAGAAGGATAAAGTGGGAGGAATCACATTACTCAAATTTAAGATTAAAATAAAGCTACAGTAATCAAAACAGTGTGGTATTGGTGAAGAGAGAGATCAGTGGAACAGAAGTGGAAAAAAAGAACTTAAACCTCATACTTTATATTCAAAATTAACTCAAAATAGGTTGCAGATGTAAGTATAAAACATGAAACTATAAAAGTTTTAGAAGAAAATGTAGGAAATATTCTGAACTTGAGGGTAGGCAAAGAGTTCTTAGACATGATGCCAAAAACAAGATCCATAAAAGAAAAGGTTGATATGTAGGACTTAATCAAAATTAAAAACTTTTTTCTGCAATAGACATTTGAAGAGTTTAAAAATATAAGCTACAGCCTATGAGAAAGTATTTGCAAATTAGATATCCAACTTGTATCTAGAATATATAAAGAACTCTTAAAAAGCAGCAAAAAGAAAACAATAGACATAATTTTAAAATGGGCAAAGGATTGAACAGACACTTCACTAAAAAGCATATAATGATGACAAATAAGCAATGAAAAGATGTTCAATATCATTAACCATTAGGGAAATTAAAACCATATATACTGGGATACCTCTACAGACCTATTAGAATGACTAAAATTAAAAATATTGATAATACTAAGTGTGACCATATACCAATTGTGGAGCAACTTATATTGTAAAACTCTCTTATATTGCTTATATTGCTAGCAGGAATGCAAAAATACTATAGCTGTTCTGGAAAACCTTTTGGCGGTTTCGTATGAAATTAAATATACACTTAGAGTAAGACCCAGCAATACCACTCCTGGGTATTTATCCTAGAGAAATGAAAGCTCAGTTCATATAAAAACCTGTACATGAATTTTTATAGCAGTTCTATTCATAATTATCAAAAACTGGAAAGAACCCAAATGTCCCTCAACAGGTGAATGGATAAACAAACTGTGATACATTCATACAATGGACCATTATTCAGCAGTAAAAACGGATGAACTATTGATGCACACAACAACTTGGGTGAATCTCAAAGGCATTATGTTGAGTGAAAGAAGCCAGGCTCAAAGGTTACGTACTGTATAATCCCATTTATGTCACATTCTGGAAGACAAAAATACAGTGATGGAAAACAGATCAGTGGTTGACAGGGGTTAGGGGTGGGGAAGGGTATTAGCATAAAAGGGTAGCACAAGGGAGTTTTTTGGGGGTGATGGAACTATTCTATACCTTGATTTTTGGTGGTAGTTACACAAATTGGTGTATGTGTTAAGATTCATAGAACTGTATGCCAAAAGTAAAAATAAAAGTTTACTGTAAGATAATGTTTATAAAGAGTTTTAAATTTTGAGGGGCATAAAAAATATATATTCTTCTTCTGGTTTACATGTCAAGTTGTGTCTGTTCAGAATAACCCCCATTGCCTGCCCCAGCATTTCCATTGTAAATATATCTTGTCACATTTTTACCCTCCGACCTTCTGAGTCCTTCCTTTGGTGTGGCCTCAGCTGCCTCATTCCTTTTTAGATTCTCTTTAGATTTTACACCCATTACTCTCTCTAGGCTGCATCCTGAGTCTCTAAAATATGCTGCTGGGGTGGGACCAGCAAGGTGTCCATGTGCCCCGTGCTCAGTGTTAAAATGAGTTTAGCTGTCCCTGCTCCTAGCGCCATGAGCCCCCTCCATTTGTCAGCCTCCCATGTGACCTGACCTGGTCCTGGTCCACAGCTCCCTGCTTGGTTTCATGCCTCATTGGCATTTCAATGAAGGAACTTCTTCTTAGAGGCTGTAGAAAATCACCAAGTGGCATTGCTTGAATGCACATCCTAATTGTAGTGCCTGCTCCACTCTGCCCAGTGGGAGTTGCAAACAGCCTTTATGGAGTCAGATTTTTCTTGGAACCATTCTCAGGTGGCTATTTTCCTCCTGAGGATTTGTCTTATTAAGTTATTAGAGTGGACAATGGGGGCACGTGAATGTCTGGGTGGCAGCAGGCTGCTCTGTGGGGACATGAGATAAAGTGCCATAAATGTCTTCCTTTATTTTATCTGCTTTGGCTCAAGCTCCTGGCAGGGTAAAGGGTTCTAGACAGCGATTGTGTGCTGGGCTCCAGTTGCTGTGGAAAAGTTGTTTATTTCACAAGTAGAAAATCTATACCCAAATTAGATACATTGCTGTGTAATTGGAGAATATCCTTTTACTCACTTCCATGTTATACTGTATGGTACTTTGAGTCTTGTGTTCATGCTGCCCTGGCAGTTTTTATTGGTTAACAAAAGACAAAGATGGCTTTTGATTCTTTCCAGATGCTAGCAAATTAGAAGATAGATCCACTGAAGATTATTTTGTCACTAAGGAGACAACAGGCTTCTGGAGTGTTATCTTTCCCTGGGGCACATTTTCTTGCCAACTTTAGGGTTGAAAATACTCTGGTTTCTAAAAACAATAACCTGAAGCCTTTATTTGTTGTCATTACTAAGCATGCTGAAGATGACCATTGGAGAAAGTTCTCTGTCTCTCATTTCTTAGTCTCTTTTACTCTTAGATTCTTAGAGATAAAGAGAGAAGTGTACAGGTAAGCAAAGGGCGGGGTGGTACAGAGAGATCGAATCTGTTGTCATGGTTAGGTGGTGCCTCTCGTATCATAGATTCTATTTTTGAGACCTGAAAGGAAGGAGCATTTTACAGCACTTTGTTAGCCAGTGTAGCGACTGCTAGATTTTAGTTACTCCTAACAGAATGCTCCCTTGCTGCTAATTTCTTTTGTCAAAAATGAAAATCCACTTACCACCCTTTATGTAAAAATCTCCTACATATTTAAAATAGTTAAGTTCAGATGTGTTTTTTTCCCCTCAGAGAAAGGATTTCCATTCATCCATTCTTTACCAAAAAGGACCTGCTTTGTGAATTCAAATAATTTTCAATTTTTCTTAGGTTTTCTCTAAGATTAACTCTTCTTTAAGATGTAGAGCCCCAAATGAAATTCCTGTCAAAAAGTACTTAGTGATTACCTGCCATGCAAGGGGCCAAGGTGTGAATGCTAAAGATTTGGTCTTCAAAAAGCACGTGATAATGTTAATACTTCTTAGGAGGGAGTTTATTTAGTTGATTTAGGTCAGGAATGTGTGATGAAACAATCCTATGCTCTTAGTATCAATTTCTTTATTCCTAGATTCTGTTTTTTAGCGACAGGGAAGAAGGAAGCAGGCACCCCCAGTGCTATTCCTTCCATGACAGCGGCAAAGACCAGAATACCCTCCTATACAGAGCTTGATGCCAGCAGGAGGTCTCCCCCACAGTGTGTCATGTGTTGCCCATCTCAGCCCTGTGAGGGGAGCAGGATGGGGTGGCACCCATTCTCTACATGCACGGGAGAGGCTCAGAGAAGTGAAGGGACTTGCTGGGTTTCACCTTCTTTTTCATTTTTAATCACTTGCTGTGATTAAATTTCAGTCTTCTCACTCCTAGATCAATGCGTTTTTCTCCAAACTAGGGGTTCTCAACCCTGTCAGATCCAATGCTCCCTTTCTAGAACTACCCTGAAATGAAATTCAAAGTTAATGTAATCAAGATATAAAAATTTTCAAAAATAACATAATTCTCTAAGTGTAATGCAAAGGAGAAATAAAGGAAAGTGACTCATAATCAGAGGCTGTGTATTTCAAAATATAACTAGTTGGGCACATCTAAACTAGAAGATGGAATGAAGTAGATGACTTCGTCAATGAACACACCATGAACACACTGTCTACAAGTGTAGATGGTACGGGTGGTTGTATGGTGACAGAAGGACCATGCACACGTGTCACCAACTGGGATGTGGTTTTCCAGAACAGTGAACATGCTTGGTGAAGTTCTGAACCCAACAAAGTACAGTCTACCTGGTGGTTATGTTCTGGAAAATTGGGTTAGATCCATGCAAATTGTACTTTGAGTTTTTTAGTAAAATGAGTTCGGGTCTAGTCTCAGATCATTGCAAACCAGTCGTCCTACACGTACGTCCCATGGGCCATTCAGAGTCTGTGCAGGGCAGTCCTGTGCATTGCAGATAATGGTGTGCAGCTCAGCCAGCTCTTGGAGTGAAAAAAGCCCTGATTGGCAGCATTTGCTGATTTCTGTGCTGTCAATACTCCTACAATGGCTGATTTCAGACTACCAGGAGAAACTGGCTCACAAAATTCCTGCAAATTTCACCATCAGCTTAGTAGCAGCCAGCCAGCTCCAGTACCCTCTAACTTCCCAGGACATCCAGCTTCTCTCGCTCTGCCCTCTAGATGCCAGATGGGTTCCCCAAAACACTGTAACAATAGAAAAGGGTCACCACAAGTTTCCAAAACACCCCCCTCAAGGGCAGTATCGTCCCCATGGAGAACCAGTGCATCCAGCTCTGATGGTATTTCTGGTGTAAGTATCCCACCAAATAGTAGATTCTTGACCTGGGTGGGTGTATGTGGTCCTCACCCCCTGGTGTGAAGCGTCTGGCTGCCTGTTTTTGCTGCTCCGAGGAGGAGCGAACAGTCCTGAGCAGTGCTGCCATGCTGGCCTAAGCGTGGGAGCAGGTCTGCTTGTGCCCTGTTGGCGACCAGGAGGAAGCCCCCGGTGCCCACATTCCTCAGCCCTGATGAGCCAGGGCAGCCCCACTGTAGTGACACTTGCCCCATCCTGCATCTCTCAGCTCCATGGCCTTGATCAGAACACAGGAGCACCACTCAGAAAGGAAACTCATGCTTCAGAGCTGTCCCCTGAGTCCAGTGCCTCTTTCCACAACCTAGTTCATCACCTAAGAAGTTAACAAATGGAAAAATTACTGAAGCGAATCTCCTTTTCTCATGCTGGAGAGGCTGTGCAGTATGGATCAGAAAGGCAGAGTAACAAATGGCCTGTATAATGGACAAGTGGAATCAATTCACAGGGCCCTGGGAAAGTTGAGAGCAAGCTGTAAAATTGTCCTAAAGACTGATAAAATTGCAGGAGGTAGATGCAGTCAGTTTTATTAAAGAACATTTGGTTTAAGACCTGTGCTACAAAGGACTAAAGGATCTTTTCTTTCCTGCCTTAGTGTACACTTGACTCTGAAGTGGCCGTGAGAGTGGGTGGAGAGTTCTTCTTTGACCCGCAGCCTGCAGATGCCTCTAGAAACCTCGTCTTGATTGCAGGAGGAGTCGGAATTAACCCTCTGCTTTCCATCCTACGACACTCAGCAGATCTCCACAGGGCACAGGCAGACAAAGGAAGTGGCTATGAGATAGGAAAAATAAAACTCTTCTACAGTGCAAAAAATACCAGTGAACTCCTGTTTAAGGTAAGGGAGACATGTACGTTTCATAGCTTGCTGTAAGCAAACTTGTGTCCTAGTATTCATTCACGGAACCTTCTTCTTGGTTCTGTCTTCTGTGCAGCAGTTTAAACGAAAGGCTTGACAAGGCTTAATTGTGTCTAAATGAGAATTAACCAACACATCTTACCCAGGACAATTAAAACAGCTCATGTCGAGGAGGCTCCCGTGAAGTGACAGGATAGGGCAGGTTTGGTGGGCTTGAATCTGGAGATGGATGAACTGAAAAGTCACCAAGGCCCTGCGATTCTGTAAAGAGTCAGGAGACCTACGGGTGGGCTCGTGTGTCACGGGAGTAGGGGAGGCGTCCATAGTTTGGGCCCAGCTGGGTAAATGAAACCCTATCAGTCATATCTGTTTGAAGCTAAGAACATTCCACGAGAGAAGTCTTTCACTCGAATTGCTTTGCAGCTGCAAGGACGTGAACAAAAGAACAGAAACAGTTAAAAGACACAACTGTGGTCAGTGAAACTGCTGCTTAATTGCCAATGCTTGAGAAAAAAGAAAAAGAAAAAACTCCCGGGGAGTTAGTAATATGCTTGTTAGCATATTCAGATTTCAGTTAAAGCCAAATAACCCTCTGTACTCTGAATGCTCTGGCCCGCTAGGCTGCAAACAATATCTCCCTAAGTAGAGAGCAAGAGTGGCAGACGTGTGCAGAATGGGAGGCGAGGTTCACCGTCAGTGGTTGTACACATCTGTTTCGATTTTTTAAAATTGTAGTGTGACCAAATACGTTTGACATTCCAGAAAAATATCCTTGATTTAGTAAATGAGTTTCCTGAGAAGATTGCATGCAGTTTGCATGTTACAAAACAGACTACAGAAGTCAGCGCAGAACTCAAGCCATATATCATGGGTGAGTCCCCTAAAGATGTTTTGACTATCTCCACTCGGTTATTTGGTGGACACACCAGCTGATTGAGTGTAGAAGCCTTATTTCTGGGAGTTGCCGGCTGGGAATGTCACTACCTGGGGAATTGAGAGATGATTCATCATGGAAAAATCAAGAGCGATTTGTTGGTTTTACTTATTATATACAGGTTTCCTACTACCCATATTAAAAATTTATTTTCCACATTTTTGTGGAAATGATCTTTGCGTCATCACTGTAGAATGCATACAAAGAATTTATATTCCAGCTTTGACTGAATGGATTCCATTTGCCATTAATGGTAATTTAAATTACTTGTGGTTTCCCCTGCTTGGAAGGATTTTTCACAAAACAGTTTATTTACTTTGCTGAAGGCTGTTTTGAATCTCTACCAAAGATCAGTAAGCTGGCTGGCCCTGTCCGAAGTGTGCATTATGATTAGCTTCCCACTTCGCTGGCCATAGTTGAGGAAACCTGGGGATGTACTCTCTGGGTCTGGCCTCAGGTGCCGACAGGAGCCAACACATGAGTGACTCTAGACTCACTAAGCTTGAGTTACTGAAAGTACACACTGTTGCCGAGTTGTGCTTAGTCTTTCCTCATTTCAGTACAATCATGTCTGGCTTAATTTGGTGTTTATTCTGTTTTTTGGTAGAAGGAAGAATAACGGAGAAGGAGATAAGAGATCATATTTCAAAAGAAACTTTGTTCTATATTTGTGGCCCACCTCCAATGACAGACTTTTTCTCCAAGCAACTGGAAAACAGCCATGTTCCCAAAGAACACATTTGCTTTGAGAAGTGGTGGTAGGCAGCGGGCACAGATAGAAAAGAGAAAGCTGTGAGACCCACTGGGACAGTAACAGATGTTATGTTGTATGATTTCTGGCAAGATGAACTTACCTCTACTTGGTCTTATTTTTTAAGGCTGTGAACTAAGTGACCAGCTGGAGAATAAAAGAAAAGCCAGGTGACAGACTAAAATGATCAACTTTTTGCAAAGACTTCAATGATTAAACTATTTTTTATTATATTGACTTTCTTTTATTAATATCTGATTATCTCATGATGTACCTTGAATTGGTCAATATAAATTTTCTTTCCCCTTAGGGAGAAAAAGGACATATACTTAACATTTAATCATATGAAAATGTGGTTTTGTGTGTGAAATGTAGGCTACCTTTAAATTATTTGACAGCAACCTATACATCTTATGTTCAATAAACTTATAATTGAAACACATTGTTAATAATTTTACATTGAAATTCTTTCTATTTAATGTCTCAGTTTACCTTACTGTGGCCTACAGCCTTGTTTCTTTGGACCATCAAAGTTGGGTTTGGAAATAAAAAATTGTTAGGAAAACTGCTTTAGGGAATTGAGTATCCAGCATATTTGCTTCATGTTAGTGAATATCTTAGGTGTGTATCCTGGCTAATTGTTAGTTTCTTCTCGGACGAAGCCCTTTCTGTGTTCCGTGTCTTGGCTGCCTGCCTTAACGCTACACGTAGGAGGCGGCTTCTTGTTTGGGATAAAAGCCTGGTTACTGCTGTGTTCCGTATTGAATCTGCCTTCAGTGTCTGGGCTGGCTGGCTGTAGAAACGTGCTCAGGATTGATTAGGGGGTCTAGAACTGTTTCCAAATGCTGCTTCTCTGCCTTTTATATCATTCCTTTGCCAGAGTTGTTTCTGGCACCAGCAGCTCCTCAACACATACTTGTTGAATGACTGAAGGAAAGCACCTAACGTTTAACTCCTTGCCAAGTGTGGGGTTGGGAGGCAGTCCCCAGGATGGGTAGAGAGAATGGTAGAGCCTCATCCTAAGGCTGCTCTGATGAAACTGCTATAAAGCAGACTGTAGTTCTTTGCTTAGATTTTTTAAAGTCTAAAAGAAGTCTGTGGGCTAAGGCCAGGCCATCCTTTCTGTGACAGGCAGTCTCAGGCCCAAGACTGCCTGCTTGCAGAACACTTGAGGGTAAAGGGAGTCTGGGAAGAAGGACAGATCAACGCTGGAAACTCAGGAGCTCCAGCTGAGGAGATTCTGTTCTGGAGCTGATGAGAGAAGACAGCTTGCCCTTTCTAATCTCTGTGGCTGCAGGTCTCACAGGGACTTTGATGCATAAATGTGTAATTGATTTATGGGGCCTGACGATGCTGGCATCACCATTGTAGCCTCTGCCTTGTTTTGAATTTTATCAAGTTTAAAGCAGAGATTGTTTTGTCAACTATTCCCGTCCCAGATGTGAATTCAGCAGGAGGAAGGGAGGGCCGTTGACCTGTTGGGAAAATCGAAGTCCGTTCAGGGCAGTGATCATCAGTGATTCGGAGGTGAGGGAAGCATGAGAAGCTCTGACCTCTCTGAGGAGCCCTGACTCATCAGCTGGTGGAGCCTGGGTTTTAGGGCTGAGTACTCAAGGGGCACAGGAGCAGAGCACGATGAGATTCAGGGATGTGGGAGCAGCGAGGGGCTCTTCTCTTCTGCCGACTGGCAGAGGCAGCTGGCGGGGGAAGAGACACGGGTGCGGAGAACGGGCCCACCCAGGCCTTTTGTGTGGAGAGTGGAGGTGCAGGGTGAGCATCTTTGGTGCTGCATGGGATGGGAGCAGAGCGAGGTGCTGCCCACTGCCGCTGTCCGACCAACACCACGGCCTGTGTGCCTGCTGTTGTCGTAGAGCAAGGGCCGCCTGTCCTGGGGATTCCAGCTCTGCCCACCACCCGGCCAGAGATTCACTGTCACCATCTGTAAACTCTGGAGATGGGCCAGGTCATACCTTTGCCTCGACTGTAGCTCCTTCTAGTTCTGTCGTTTCTGGTGCTGAGTGCCAAACAGTATTTCTTGTCTGCTGGCCAAGAATGTCCTATTGCCCTCACCTGCCAGGCCAGTCAAGATCTCTTTGGTACTCACATTGAGCTAACTCCAGCCAGGGTGGCTTGGAACTTATAGTGTGGTGGCTGAGAACATAGACTGAAGAGAGCCTTTGAGCCAGACAGCCTGGGTTCAAATCTCAGCTATGTCACTTACTAGGTAGATGACCTGAGTGAGTCACTTGTGCCTCAGTTTGTAATTACACTTGCAACCGCATGTAAAATGGAGATGATAACGGTGCCTACCTCAGAGGGCTGCCGTGGGGATTAACTGTGATAATACATACAAGGTGCTTGGCAGAGCACTGCATGAGTGTGCTATTAATTTGCTGTTCCTTGTCCTATTCAGAAAGGATTTCAAGAGGCTGGATGGCTTAGGGTTAGTCCACTAACCTGTAACCGTCATGCAGGTAGGGCCCTGTCTTGTTTGGTGCTGTGCTTGGCATATAATAGATACTTAATAAGTATTTCTTATGTAGGTGGAAGAGCCTGCCTGGAGCTAATGAACTGCATTAAAGGAACTCTTAAGGGTCGTTCTGGCCCTATGAATTTGTGAGAAGATGTTTCTGCTTGTGACATGAGACCCTTTCACAGTCTGCTCAAGAGACAGGTTAGGCTGATGTATGAGCCTTCTCAAATGTTAAGTGTTAGTATGAGTACCAGTGCTCACCAGAAAACGAATCAATACCAGATCTTTTCCCAATAGTCCACCATTAAAGGGGCTTTCAGTGAGGCCCACAGCACCTCCTCACTAACAGGGTGTCTGCAGGTGGACGTGGAGCTCTGAGATAAGGATGTTCTGGGACCCTGATTCTGGTCCTACTTAAAAAAAGAAAATCTTATGAAAAAATTTCAAAGACACACCAAAGTAGAGAAGACAATAAAATGAACTCCTATACATCCAGCACCCAGCGTCCGTGGTTATCAACATTCTGCTGTTTATTTTTGTCTGCCCTCAACTTCTTTGTGTTTTGTTGTTGCTGGCGTATTTTGGGGGCAAATCCCAGAAATTATATCATGTGACCTGTAAATACTTCAGTGTATTTCTCTAACAGACACATCACCTCAGCACAGCCACAGTGCCATCATCACACTCAACACAAGTAACAATGATTCCTTAATATCATCTAAGACCTTTCCATGATTTCCCCCACTGCCTCAGTCCACACGTTGCATTTGGTTGATAGTTCTTTTAAGTTGCTTTTAATCTATGGCACCTTCTCCGCACCACACAGACATATACATAGACACCTTTCCCCATCTTTCATCTGTTGAAGAAACTGGGTCATTTGCCTTACAGACTTTCCTACGTTTTGAACCTGGTTTACTTCCTCAAGGTGTCATTTAACATGATCCTCTGTCCTCTGTATTTCATGTAAACTGGTAATT
Organism: Tapirus indicus; assembly: GCA_031878705.1. Taxonomy (NCBI): domain Eukaryota; kingdom Metazoa; phylum Chordata; class Mammalia; order Perissodactyla; family Tapiridae; genus Tapirus; species Tapirus indicus. Next base: position 21,984,566 of record CM062920.1, read on the forward strand.
AGATCTAGAGCTTACTTAGATTCAGATTCAAGACTTTTTTTGCAAGACCACGGCATACGTGGTGTTGTGTGCCTCCTATTTCATCACCTGAGGAGGCATGTAATGTATGATTGTCCCAGTTTTGACGCTAAGATTGATCGGTGGCTTCAGCTTTTGTCAGCCTGATCCATCCGGTATAAAGTTCTCTATCAACCTTCCGCCTAATTATCTTAGCTGTTGGTCATTGCCCATACCTATTTCATTGAGGATTAATTGTCCATTTCTATCATTTTTCCTGCGTTTATTACCTGTGATTCTTCTATAAAGAACTTTGCCTCATTGACTTGACCCTAAATGAGTCTGAAAAGGAAAGACAGGATCAATGCTTGATTCTTTCCCTTTATTGCCTATTATGAGTTGGTGCCCTAGCAACCTCAATGATGACCAGTGAGATTTTTTTAAAGCATCGTTATGAACTCATGGCTTTTTATACATTTGGTTGTTTTTATCCATTGCTGTCAGTTTTTCCATGTTCACCTGGTTTCAGGTTGCCCCTGATGTGTTAGTGGTCCACACTAAGTCGTGGGGGTTGATGAGGTTTGGGGCTCCTAGAGTTGCAAAAAGTGCTCTAATAAACAGGAAGGAGGAAAAGGAGATGAGTGTGGTGTCAGGAAGCCACACGAAGAAAATATTTCAAGGAGGACGGACTAGTCAGCTGTGCTATGCTGCTAATATGACAGGAAAGATGAGTTCTGATGAGCAGCCATCAATTTAGCACCTGGAAGGTCTTGGTGACCTTCATAAGATGGATGGTAAGAGTGAGAACATTGGAGTGGGTTTAGGAGCAACTGGGAGGAAAGAAATTGTAATGAGTGAGCGTAGATAGTAGTTTCAAAGAATTTTACTGTAAAGGGAAGGAAAAGATGGGATGGTAGCTGGATTCTATTTTTTTTACTCATTTTAAAAAATTTGTCATGTTTTTTGAACTTTTTATTTTGAAATAATTGTAGATTTATAGAAGAGTTTCAAAGATAGTATAGGGTTCCCATGTACCCTTTCCCAGCTTCTCCAAATGTCAACATCTTACATAACCATGATATATTTATCAAAACTAAGAAATTAACAGTATAAATTGGTACAGTACTAATAACCACAGTTGGTTTTTTTAGGATGAGAGAAGTAATAACTTGATTGTATGAAAAACTGAAAGAGTCATTTGGTGTGACTTCAGTAGGGGACATGATGACTTTTTCTAGAGGATGATAAATTGGTTAACTTATTCATTGAGCATCTACTATGTGCACTGTGCTAGAAATTGAAGATAGCAAAGTGTAAGACAAAGGTTATCTTGAGGAGCAAGTATTTAAACTTTAGGAAACTATTTTTTTTTTTTGTGACTGGAAGTAGAAATGCTTTGGGGGAAAAATGTTTTTTTTGCAACTCTCACTGATTGACAGAGAAGCTATAGAAGATGGCTAACTGGGCGAGTCCTTGGAGCGATGGCATCCTGTGGGTGGAGGAGCAGGAGGAGGCTGTGGGAACTGTTGGGGAGAATTGTTATTACTGGACACATGGCTGCAAGTGTGTATATATGCACAGATGCGAGTACTAGTATATGTGCACGTGCAGGAATTGTCAAACAGTATCCAGGGTCATGTGCCTCCATCTGAGATTTTTTTTCTTTCTGAATGGAAAACAGCAATTTCCTTTATTCCTGGGTATTGCAGATGATCATATGCTGATAATTTAATCTGAGAGCTGTTATTTCATTTTATTTTAAATGAAACTCAAAGAAGTATACTGTTCTCATCTTAGAGAAATAGTGAGATGTGTTGTCTTTAATATTACTCTTTCCTAATATGCACATAGGCAGCGGGCATGGTGATGACACATAAAGATACCTGCTAACCCACCAGCAAATCAAGACATGCATTTTAAAATATTTTGTGCTCAGGAATCCAGACTTTGCTAGTAGTTAGGTGGCCTTGATGCAGTCTGTTCTGAGTTCTTAAAAACCCTGCAGGAGCCCATTAGCCTAACTTCGTCTCTTCCACCTCATCCCATGTCCCATTTTGCTATGCTTGAGCCTACCAAGATTTTGTCCGTTCCTTTGTTCTTTTTTAATTACCTGATAAATATGGTTGTATAAAAATCAAATAATATAAAAGTATCTACACTAAAATGCTGAAGTCCTCTGGTCCTCTATCCTACTCCCTCACCTAGAATGAATTCCTGTGTAAAGAGCTTGCTGGGTGTCCTTGTAGACATTTTACAGTATGTTAACATGGAATACCTGTATAGATATGTGTGCTTGTGGATTTCAGTCTTTTGATACCTCCAAATTATGGATATATACCATAATGTACTTAACCATATTTCTATGATAAACATTTAGATTGATTCCAGTTTGGGGTTATTACAAACAATATTGCAGTAAACAAACTTGTTTGTATAATTTTTGTGCACATGCTCCTGTACAATGGCTAGATGTGTCATTTCTGGATCAAAAATTGACTGTATTGCCAAATTACTCTATAAAATACCCAGTTGATTTGTATACTAATAGAGTATGAAAGTACCCATTTCCCTACCTTCTGGCCAATACTCGATAGTCTAAGTCTATAAACTTTTTCCTAGTCAGTTGGGTGAAAGATTTTTTTTTAAATTAATTTCCTGATTGCTCCCTAGCATTTTTCATGAAGTGTTTTAGCCATTTCTCTTTTTTCTTTTGAGAATGGTGTGTGCACATGTTATGTCCATCTTGATGTCTTACTGATTTGTAACTCTTTATAAAATAGAATGAATGCTGGTCCTTTGTTATATGTATTGCAAATATTTTTTTCCCAGTCAGTTACTTGTCTCTGAATTCTGTTTGGTATAACTTATACCAGAGTTTTAAATTTATATATAACCAAATATGTCAGTCTTTTCCCTTGGCTTTTTATGGATATATTTTCTTCTGATACTTTTATGGGTTTTTAATCTATTGGGAATTTATTTTTGTGCTGGATAGGGGATAGGGATCAGACTTTTCCCATATGGCTCTCCAACTGCTGAACACCATCTATCAAATATTCCACACTTTTCCCAATGGTTTGAAATGCCTCCTTTATCACATACTAAATTCCCACCTACAGATGGATTTTCTCCTAGACTCTCTACTCTGTTCCATAGGTCTACTTATTTGTTCCTGCTCTGATATCACACAGTTTCAGTTACTCTAACTTTTTAGTATATTCTGTATTTTCTTTACGGCCATTTTTTTTTCATCTCCAGGTTATTTAAACACAAATAGATCTTCCTTGTAGCAGTATAACTTCACTTTCACAAGTAAAATTATAAAGGGAAAGTGATGGGAAATAGTAACTCGGGTTAGTTAACCTGAATTCAACGGTGGTCTAGACTTTGGTTGGCGCTCTATTATCAACTAAACACGATAACAGTGCTTGGTATTTGATGAGGACTTTGTTTTATCTCATTAAATTATGCCACAGCATTTATGTGAAGTAGGCAGGGTGAATGATGCTGTCCATTTTGCCAATAAGGGAAATGAGATGAAGTGGTTAGATGGCTTGCCCAAGCTCCCATGGCTGGGAGTGACAAAGCCAGACCTATGGGACTTGGTCTCCTTCTTGTCCTCTCAGAAGACTTCCCTCTCCACAGACTCAGCCTTGGGCTTGTTTCAAAATCATCCCCGCCACTAAAGGGTTGGGCTCTTCTCCATTTTTAGAAAGATTCAATTAACCAGAACTCCTCATCACCAGAGCATTCAGTTGGTGAGAAAAAAAATTTGTTTAATCCAAATAGGCCTCTCTGTTCTTAGAGACTGTAGAAGCCTAGAGAGAAGAAACAAAAAATGGGGGGTGGCCCCATGGCATAGTGGCTGAGTTTGCGCGCTCCACTTTGGCAGTCTGGGGTTTGCGGGTTTGGATCCCTGGCGTGGACCTACGCACCGCTCATCAAGCCATGCTGTGGCCGCATCCCACATACAAAATAGAGGAAGCTGGGCACAGATGTTAGCTCAGGGCCAATCTTCCTCACGAAAAAAAAAGGAAACAAAGTTTGGTTGACCGTGTGGTATGATGGAAAAAACATGGTGCCAAGCATCAAGAGACCTAAATCATCCCTGTTCTACAACTTGCTTCCTGCATGACTCACTCCACCTCTCTCTGTAACCTGCTCTCCTTATCTGTCAAGTGGGTAGGACTATGCAACTTAAAATCCCTTTCAGCTTCACCATTCTACAATTTCATGATGGAAAAACGAGTCTTACAGATCAAGCAGAGTTGAGGTTGGCCATTCTGATGAGAGATGACTATGGAGTGTCTTAACTGTCTTCAACTATTTGATGAATTGTTGCAGTGACTGTTGTTTGCATCTCCAGCGTTGACAGAATAAGAAGAAATTGCCTTGGAGTGAAGCAAGGGAAATGCTTGGTTTGATGTAGAGGACTTTTGCATTATACTGCTGATTAAATTCTAGAGTTGGGGCTCAAGAGAAATGGTGGATTCACCATTAATAAGAAAGAAAACTGACAACATTTGCCTATTGGGGCTTCAGGTGGGCTGGACTGAGACAGGGGCTGAATTGATAGCTCCCCAGCTTCATGAAAATGAAGAGTTGTAGACAGTTAGTAACTTAGGCATTTTGTGGATCCAGAAACTGGTGAGTTTGCTGGTTGTCCTTCATTCCAAGATGATTTTTTTGTTCTTTTCATTGAAGAAGCAACAAGATAGGGGGTACCCAGGACTGAAGATTCACAAACACAGAGACCCATTACAAGAAGTATTTAATACTCACCCTGATAAGTGAAATATATTTCTTACCAGCATAAAGCCTTTATATTATTTAGAGGCAACAGAAAAATCCAGAGTCATACTGAACTTAATGACTAGTGAGCAACATATTTAAATACAGTGTAAGTTTTACTGCATTAATTATAGGGCGAGAAACTTTTCTTCACCAGTCAACCAACATGAGATCTGTGTTTTTAAGCCATCTCTGGATTGAATGAATCCCTTTACCCCGTTTCCAAGACACAGTCCCCACAGTTGACAGCTGTGGCTGTAACTGCCAGCATCATCATTAAAAGTGGTTTGGGGGCAGAATTTAAGTTCTGCCCCTGAGACCCAAGACAGATGGTTCCAGTGTACCACCACATGCTTTACCCATGGTATCTCCCCAACCAGTTGCTTCTGTTTCCCAACAACTGCCTCCCTCCAAAAATTAAAGACATGTTCTTTGGGCCTTAAGGAAAGTATCAAGACATGTTTTAGTGACTTTGTAGAATAATGTTGAATTCATCATTCAAATCCTGAAAACTAATCCATGAGAGAGGGTCCAGAAAAGTTCTGAACAATGGCATTATTCCTGGAGTATTTGTTACTCTGAGGAAATGCCTTTGATAAGGACAGTACTCCTCTAGTCCTGGTATGGCTGGTGGCTTCGATACCTCCCTCTCCAATCAGTTGCAAAATCCAGTCAATTTTTGCTCCTAAATTACTCTCAAATCTGTCCTCTTCTCTCTCTGTCCGCTGAGGCACAGACCACCAGCACTCCCACCTGGACTACAGCACTGGCCTCCTACCTTGCCCCTTTGCACCTTCTCTGTGCCCCCTGCACCCCTTTCTCATTAGCAGCCAGAGAGACCTTTTAAAAATGCAAATCTGATGTCATTTCCCTACTTAACACTGATCCCATTACTCTTCCCATGAGGACTAGAATTCTTGTGCGGTTCCCGAGGCTCTGCCGCATCAGGCCTTGCCCCCTCTTTAACCTCCTCGTTGCTACTTTGCCCACTCCCCCCGCACACCCACGCACTCTGCAAACCTGCCTTAATGGACTTCTTTCAGTTACTCGAACATAAGCTTCTTTCTTCAGAGCCTGCCCTCGAATTCCTCCTTTTCAATTCTCCCTCCTCATCACTGATATTTATATAGCACTTACTGTGTGCCAGCCTTCCTCTAAGCACTTTGCATATACTCATTTAATTCTCACAACTATTATTCTCATTTTACAGATGAGGCAACTGAGGCACAGAGGGGTTAAGTAACTTGCCCACGGCCACACACCTGGGAAGTGGCAGAGTTGGGATTTTAGCCAGGCAATGTGGCTCCAGAGTCTGTGCTCTTAGCCCCCATGCACACTGCCTCCCTGGGGACTGCTCCTCTCTCAGATCTCAGCCTAAATTCTGTCTTCCTCCACGAAGCCTTCCCTAACCAGGTCATGTCTCCCTGTCCCATGCCTTCACAGCATCCTGCTCGTCTCCATGGCACTTTTCACAGTTACGACTACTGGTACAACTACTTGGTGTCTTCTTAAACTCCAGCGGAGCTGGGATTGGGTCTGGCTCGTTCATTGCTGTCTTCCCAGCACCCGGCACAGTGGTGCAGGGATTAAAAACTATGTATCTGTGGAGTGAATCATCGGATCCCTCCCGCCCGCAGACACGCACAGGTCTCCCACGCAGCCTGGCTGCTCTGTGGGAGGGAAATGCCACGCCACACCATCTTGCAGGGCCTGGGGAAACAAGCACCTGCCAGGTTCAGAGAGCCAGCTGCTTGCACCCAGAGCTAGGTTCTTAGTCTGGCCACAGAAATGATCGTTATCAACAGGAAACTGTGGTGAACATTGCTTTTGCTTCCTTCTCTGGCAACAGCCACCCCAGACTCCCAGCCAAAGGCTTGCTGGGTCTTATCCTTAGATCTGAAGTTCACAGGCTTCCCTGTTCCAAACTCCAGGAGCCAGGTACAGGAAGCCCAGACTCTCCTGGGAAGCTGCCTTGGTCATTTGGGCAGGTCACTGAGCAGGCAGAGTGCTAATCAGCAGGGGCTCACCCTGCAAGGCTCACGCAGGCAGCTCCCAGCACTTCCGGGAGGGCTGCTGGCAACAGGATCCACTGAGACAACTGGGGAGGCAGTGCTGGGCTGCCTCCTGGCTGCCTGTGCACACCCTGGTCCTCCTTTCCCCTCTCCCCTCCCCAGTCCTTTCACAGCTTCATCTCTAGTCCCAACTGCTGCGTGTGGCCCATTCAGGGCTGTGAGCCCCAGCAGGACAGAGCCAGATTGTGCTGCTCCCTGCGGTCCCCCAGGCCAGCCCGGCCCGCAATGGGTACAGAAATGTGTTACGTGACTAGTGAGTTTCAGGTCAACGCATTCCTACTAATAAGCACTGCTACATTGAGAGCTATTCCTGAAAGATGTTTTGTGGTTTAGAACAGGCCATGATTGATATGTTTAGATTAGAGTACTGATAAAATGTGCTTCATAAGAAATGAATTAGGACGTCTCCTCCTAAGGTTTTCTTGAAGCTGGTCTCATCACACGTAACTCTAGTGAAGTATGATCGATTTGGAGCTTTGAAAAAGTCAGACAAGGATTGGACTTATGTTTACTGTTTTGTCACTTGTAAACCACTAACAAAGATTTTAACATTATTACAGTATTTCTGTTAGGATGGGATATGCTATGCCTCAGTAACAGATAAACCTCCAACCTCAGTGGCTTAGCACAGCAGAGGTTGATTTATCCCTTATGTTATGGTCCATCCTGAACTATGCCAAGGGCGCTGGAGATGAAGAGAGGGCTGGGGTTGCACGGGGTGGTTTTAAAGGTCAGGCCCCAAAGTGGCTTACATCACATCTGCTCATATCCCGTGGGCCAAAACCCAGTCACATGGCCCCAAACTGCAAGAGGGGCTGGGAAGTACAGGAGCCCCTGGGTATGGAGTGAGCACTGACGGTCTCAGCCAGTTATTACCTATCGGCATTATGATTAACTGCTACACACACAGCCCTTACCACGGACCAAGTTCTTTACCACATCTTAATCCCAGGAGGTGGGCGTCACTAGCCCCATTTCACACATAAGGAAACTGATGCTTGGAGATGGGAAGGAATTATCTTGAAGTTACACGTGTAGGTTCTGTGCAGTTAGCGCTCTAACCAGCTCTGTTCAATTCCAAAGGCTGGCTGGGCTTTTCCACTACACTGAGCCCGATGTAGAACAGTCTTCTCACTTTATTAACAGCGGTGTGCTTGGGCTCTCCATACTTTGACCTTGTGGCCATGTGCACTTGAGAGCAATACACCTGCATGTCTTTAAGCAGATTTGATAAGAATCCCTCCCCCCGCCCCCCATTGGCCTGTGAGTGATGCGAACCTCCATGCATTATCCTGTCCTGAACCTCTGGAGGTGAAGAGTGGGTCCTGAAGACACTTTCCTAGAGAAGGACTCAGACTTCAGCCACAGCTTCATAGGAACATCACTTTTGTTCCTGGGAGAGACTTTTTTTCCCCCTCTAAAAACCTCCTTCCCCAGGCAAATGACTGGGCCGAAGATCTACCAGAACCCTCCACGGCAGTCTTTCTGTTCCCTCCATGAGGCTGGCCTTGGCCTCTCCGTATCGGGTGCTTTGGACGCTCTAGAGCACCCTGTTTGGCTGCACGGTGGTGGCAGCAGGGCCTAGCGCAGTCACTTAGGTCCCCACTGCAGTCACCTGATCACCCCCAGAACTCCCCGTTCCTTCCAGACCCTCTGTGAGGCCTGCAGCCCCAAAGACTAACCACCACAGGCACAAGGCTCCTCATGCCAAACTCTACAAGTCTCTGCAGCTCTTACCGGTCACGGGGGCCTCGTCAGTGCCGACGACCGCCTTTACCCTATGCGCGATCACAGGAAGGTAAAATTTCCTTCCAGAATACTCCCAACTTGAAATGCACATGCAGAATGTTGGGACTGGTGTTAGGGGCTTGGTTATGTACACAGGGAACAAGCTGTGATTTGACTCATAGTGATGCTGTGGCTGGTGGGTCTCACCCTTGGCTGCACCTTAGAACCCCCGGGGTGCAGGCTGAGGGTGGGGGTGGGGTTACACATCCCGACGCCCAGGCCATGCCCCAGAGCAACCGCTCACTCACAGTCTCCGGGGTGGGACCCAGGTACCAGGAATTTTTAAAGCTCCCCCGGTGACTCTAATGTGCGGCCAATTTGGGACGTCTATGGTAGATTGACACTCTGCCAGATATCAGCAGGGTGTGGGGAAGAGAGGGAAAACAAGACCTTCAGGAATGATTTGTTAGCCTGGCGCCAGGGCCAAACTCCCCGAGGAATTCAAATTAGCTACAGTCACCCTTAATTGTTTTTTTTCCACAACAAATTCAGGCATCATAAATGTCATTTAATTATTGAAAAATATACCCAACCCTGAGTGACGTAGGCTGTTCACCTGAAGGGTGCAGTCTGGAATCGTACGCTTTTCAAAGTGGTGAAAGATGAGCGCTGTTTTTGTCCTAACCTGTGCTAACTAGTATATTTTTTTTAAGTTGCGATCCTCTAAGATATGGGGCTAAGAGATAATATTTTTATTAAAGCAAAATTCTGTATAGATATTCCTGAGTATAATTGTGGAAAATGTCACTTTTTCCCGACTATTGCTAGTTTACTAAGAGTTATCATGAATGAATGGGTGTTGGATTTGTCAAATGTTTTTCTGCATCTATCAAGATGATTGTGATTTTTCTTTTTTTTAAATTCATTTTATTGAGGTCTCATTGGTTTATAACGTTATATAAATTTCAGGTGCATATCATTATATTTCGGCCTCTGTATAGACTGCATCGTGTTCCCCATCAAATGTCTAGTTGCCATCTGTCACCACACACACGTGCCCCTTCACCTCCCCCACCCCCTTCCCCTCTGATAACCACCAATCTGTTCTCTGTATCTATGTGTTTATCTTCCACATATGAGCGAAGTCATACAGTAATTGTCTTTCTCCGTCTGACTTACTGCACTTAGAAAATGTCATTTTAAATAGTTGTCTTCTCTTTGAGCAGAGCCTTCAACCTTCTTGGTAAGCTCTGGGGGTAGGTTGGGGGAAGTGTGCTCAAAAATCAAGAGAGAAGCTACTGGGCAATGTGGCTGTACAAGGGTTTTCCATTCTGCCCTATGAAAATATATTACATATGTTTTTTATTTTAGCAAACTAGCAAACAGGGAAAAGACTTGCTTATTAAATAATTTACTTAAAAGCCTAGAAACATGCTTAGAAACTGATGCAGGCTTTTCGTTTGTTTTAAAAAGGCATTTGTCTCCACCAACCTGGGCCATGGGAGGTGGCAGCACCCTGACTCAGCTGGTGGGTCCTGAATCCCACTTTCTGTCTTCTTTCTACAAATGACCAGGAAGCACAGCGTGCTCGGCTGGCTCTGCTGTTTCCCACAGGAGCTGTGTTTTCTTCTCCAAAGTCATCATGCTGCCAGGAGTTAGGAACTTCTGAAAAGTGAATGGAGGGCGTGGAGTCAAGTCCTCCGGACACGAGGAAGGACTTTTTGTTGCGACACGATAAATGCTCAACACTCACAACGCACTGAACTCACCGACGATTTATTGCTGAAAGTAACTAAACAAGAAAGAGAAGAGACAGGCTTGTTTTGGTCAAGACACTTGGCATTCTCTCTCCGTTAGCCAGTGGCATCTACTTAAAGCCTTCACAATACTCTCTGGACAACATAAGCACGTGACAGCTGACATGGGAAACAACCCAGCCAATGATACACTGGTTAAAATAGCACAGAACGGGCTCCCAACCAGTCGGGTTGCCCTGAAATGACAGAAAGAACGTGTGTTCATATGATGTGCTGAATACAAAATCTTTAAAAAAAGTTTTTGGCATTAATACTAACACAGAATACTTTCCTGGACATTCTGCAAGAGCCGGTGCACAAACAGAATTACCTCTTCATTTCCAGATGACCAGTCTCTATGGGAATACTTTGAAAAAAGTCAGGAGGGGGCGCCTCCTCTCCCCAATGTCATTTTCTTTGCAAAAGCAGCAGGGTCTGAGGGGTTTAGGTGAGAAAGGGCAGCGGCTGGGGCTCCGGGGGTGTTATAGTCACCAAGTAGCTGCAGAAAGCAGCAGAGTGTGGGGATGAACAACCAACAGCCTTGGTTTGCAGCCAGGGAGGCTCATGTATGTGACTACAATGCTCCCTGGAGGCCTTGGGGGGTGGACTCAGGCACTGGATGGTCAGACCCTCCCACAGGAGGAGTGGCAGAATGAGGGCTGGGCCTCCGGCCCCGAAGTCTAGAAGAAATAGCCTGACCTCTTGCATTCTAACATTGGGGCATACGACACGATTCGAATGGATGTGCGGAAACCAACACTGTCAGGGACCCGGCCCTCAGAAGGTCCGGGTAAGCTCACAGGAGAGGTCACGCCAAGCCAAAGGGTAACACACAACACCAGGGCAAACAGCCCTTAACCCGGAGGTGGGCACGGTGCCTCGGGTTTGCCACCTCATCAGGCTTCAGTGCCAACTGCTCAAGACTCAGTTGTCTTCTACTGTAGTGGGCTCTGCAGCCACCTCCTCAGCACCCCCCACCCGGACACCCTCCCCAGGATCAGGACTGGAGTGCCCTCCGCAGCCCCACTCTGGGGCCCTGCAGTGGCCGGCAGGACCGTTCTGCACGGCCTCGCCCTCCGCACAGAGCCGGCTGTCAGGATGCGGCTTCTCTCCCGTGACCTCTGGGATGGAGACCTTCACCTCCTCAGAGGCCCCATCCTCCTGCTGCAGGCCCGGCACGCAGTTTCCCACGTCTCCAGCTTTGGGAAACTGGTCTTCTAAATTCTTCTCGTTCTCTTCTGCTTGTCGCTTGTCTTGGGCGCTGAGCTTACTTTTGGATTTCCTCATCTGCCTGGTGTGCACGTCTTCTCGGGAGAATCGCCACTGAAACTAGGAATCAGAGAAGATGGGGGAGAGAAAGACAATTTCCATGAGCTGATTGTCTGCAGTCACACCCACGTCAATGAGCAAGACACACAATTCCCAGTACTCCTGGAACATTACCGATACCAAACCTGAATCACAGACCAAACACACAGACCCACCGCCAAAGCCTGCTTGACACGTTGCACGGCGTGGATTTTAGATGTGGATTTCAGGGCTTTGTGGGGGTGGAGGGTATTTCTTTCAATTGGCCCCCCTACCAAAGGCCTGGGAGAGAAAGTGCTGTAATGCTATTATCCGGAGAACCAGGGTGGGAGAGGAGACGGGGGCCTGCCCTTCCTCTGTGCCAGGGTGCTGGCTGCTCGCTTCCATTCTGAGCAGACTGTGGGTGACCAAGCATCAGGCCAGCATTCTCTCTCCAGACCACCTGTCAGAGGGACATGGAACACGGGGCTGCACCGCCCAGAGGCCCCTGCAGGATAGCGGGATGACAACCCAGCTGCTGGCCGAGAGCCCTCAGCTGAGCGAGAGCCCCTGACGGCCTCAAAGGTCACACTCCCTTCCTGGGGCAACCTACGACCAAGGACTGGTCCGGGTGGGGCACAATGGCCCTCCTCCTTGTCCCAACTCCGGACAACTCTAAGAGGCCATCTCTGTTCCAGGGCTACCTGGCGGGTTGGCTGAGGCCAGTGGTGCGACTGTGTCACAGCCCAACTGCTCCTCCTGCCCCCTCCGTGCCCTTCCTTCCCCAAGGGTGCTCCCCCTAAAGACTTCCTCATCCAAATCTGCCTCTGACACTGCTTCCCAGGGAGCCCGACCTGCAACCGAGTGTTTCCCATGGGACAGGGACATCACAGAGGCTCAGAGAAGACCAGGGTGGCGCAGTGACAGAGCGGAGTAGGAACTGAGAAGAGTCCCGACTCCGCCACTCACTGGCCTGATTTCTCAACCTCCTGTTCTCACCTCTACAATGGGGAAAGGCACTCTAACTCAAATCAAGGTCAGTAACTTGATTTTCTATAAAATCAAGGTTGATAGCTTTTTCTGTAAAAGTCAGATAAATATTTTAGGCTTTGCAGGCCATATGGTCTCTGTTGCTCTACTGTGGTAGCACAAAAGCACACACAGATACGGTGACTGTGTGCCAATAAAACTTCATCTACTGGGGCCGGCCCGGTGGCCTAGTGGTTAAGTTCACGATTTCTGCTTTGGTGGCCTGGGGTTCGCCAGTTCGGATCCTGGGTGCGGACCTGTGCACCACTCATCAAGCCATGCTGAGGCGGCATCCTACACAGAAGAACTAGAAAGATCTACAATTAGGATATACAACTATGTACTAGGGCTTTGGGGAGAAAAAAGGAAAAGAGGAAGATTGGCAACAGATGTCAGCTCAGGGCCGATCTTCCTCAAAAAAAAAAAAGAAAAAAAAGGAGAGCGATTGCCTGGGGCCACAGAGTTGCTGAGAGCGGGACAGCACTTCCTTCTGTTCCATGGGGTCATGTCCTGGGGTTGGCCAACTTAAAAAAAAAAAAAACTTTATCTACAAAAACGGGTAGTGGGCCTGATTTGGCGTATGAGCCACAGTGTGCAAGCCCTGCCTTAGAGGGTATTTCTGTGGATTCAATGATGCAATAATCCAAGGAATGGGCGTAGCACTGTGCCTGGCACATAATTACCAGACATGCTGTTACCATGACTGACACCAGATGTAAGTTGCATAAGGTCTTGTATCCCTGCGATACAGCACAGAGTGGGCACTCAAAACCTATCTTGGGATGAATGAATGGAGATGACAGAGCCCAGCTGAGCTGGCTACACTGCATTTCAGGATGAACCAGTCCTGCAATTTTACAGTCAAACACAGCTTGAGGTTTAGTGAGGAGGCACTGGTGCATCCACACGGTATCAGGTCTGGCTAATCTCCAGAAAGAGAAACTAATTTGAGGAAGAAGAGAGAGGAAAAGCTTTCAAGTCCGGCTGAGTCTGCTCACTACATGAACTGCCGCAGAGGAAGAGAGTTTGGGAGCCTGTGCACTTGGAACATATCTGCACAAATGAGCTCAGGCAGACATGGAAGCATGAAGAAGGGTGTTAAAGAGAACACACTGGAAGACTCAGAGACATGGGTCCCCGTGTTTATAGAAGAGGAATGTGTTTTGACGGCTAACAACTCAGCAGGGACTGCAGCCTTCTTCTACACCCTGAACATCAGGGGTCCCCCCCAGTCTTTCTGAGCAAGGCCCCTCTGACCTCTGCATCCTGTGGGTCACTATCCCCAGAATGGCCTCCACCTCAGAGGGGTCCAGTCCACTCTGAGTGGGGCCTGGGTCCCCAGTGCTCACAGAGTCAGATGCCAGAGAGCTGTGGGTGTGCATTTGGGAAGATAACAGCCGCAAAATCTTCAGGACGTGCCAGGCCCGGCTGTGAAAGGCACAAAGACCAAGAGAGAAGCCCTCAGAGGAGACAGAGCTGGGCAGGTGAGGGCCAGAGTCAGGACCCCCAGCTGGAGGGAATGGTCTCGCTGGGACGAAGAGGATCATGGGATGAGATCCTGGGCAGGCGACTTGGCTGCCCTGGAGGGGCAGCTTAGTGACCCACAGGACACATAGTGGGTTTCGTTGAAGTTCCCACAACGGTCATTTCTTTCTACTTCAGTGGCACCACATTGGTTTCACCAAGTATGGACTTATATCTTAGACATTCTGTGATGGAAAGAAAAATAAAGGAAGGCTTCAGTTCTGACAACTTCTTGCTAAGCCGGAGAGGGGAGCCCAGGAATGCAGCTGCACCACCAGTGGAAACGATTTCTTAAGGCTTTACCACATTGGAAATAATTGAGTGCTCTGCTAGGAAAAACCAAGAATGTGCTATGTAAATTTTTAAAACTCTGCCACCTTTGCAGAGTTTTCAGCAGTAGAGATCTATTTCCTCAAATAAAACATGTGCCTAAACACTCACAGGCTCCTGAGATTTAACAACCATGGGATTCTTTGATTTAACACCTTTTGGACAAGACTGGTCAATGTGAATATTCCACCAAAGTAGAGAAAAAGGAGTGAAGTACATCTTGATGTTAGGATTTAACATTTATCCTGTGCCCGTCCACCCTGCCCTCCCCCAAATCCCCAGAGGAGTTCACTGACGCTGTGGGGTGGGTTTCCCCAGGACACCCCTGTTTTGCGATCTCTCCTGCCACAGCTGATGGACTTCCCTCTGGGGGTGGTTTGAGCTTCTTCCACCCAGGCCGTGAGTTCCCACAGTGGAATCCCTCTACAGGCGAGGTGGTGCCTCAGACCCCCGCCCCAACGGTGCCCACTTCAGCAGAGACTGCCAGGCAGGCTTGTCGAGGCCCCGTGACCACCAGTGCAGGACGCTGACTTCAGACCTCAGTGCCGCTGCCTCCAATGTCAGCCCTCTGTGGCTCTCGGACACCTCATGATCATGGATCATCACTGCTGTCTTGTCACATGCAGCTGCTGCTGCCTTTTAATAGAAGCCCAAATGGGAGGCCTTTTTTTTTTTAATTGATGCCCCCAAATATTCAGAGCCTGTGTATTTTGCATGTTTTTAGAAAAAGGCTGGTTAAGCCTGCCTATACACAGTCCTCTGAGAGGCAGTCAGCCATCAGGGAAGTTGGAGCAAGTTTTACTTTTGCCAAAAAAGTGGTCAGATTGCTTCAGCTGAAAGGCCCTAAACGCTAAAACGTCAAAGCATCTTAGCACGGTGGCTAGGACCCCGGTTCAAATCCCGCTTCTGGCACTCGTTAGCCGTCTGTCCTTGGGCAAGCTGTCAATCTCTCCCAGTCTCAAATTCCTCATCTCTAAAACAGTGCTCTCTTTCTCCCGGGCCGTGGTGCACCTGCGGGGCCCCCTCACACTGTAGTGGATGCAAACAGCGCCCTCTGCAGTTGGGCGGTGTACAGCCGTGATGATTCCACCTGTGCCAGAGTCCAGCCTCCACGCTTATTTTCTAATGCAAACCCAAATCTTCTCTCAGGTCTGCTCTTGCTAAAGAAACAACAGGACTTCCGTGGTTCCTCTGAACGCCTGGCCATATCCAGTTTCCTGCAGACGATCACATTTTGTTGATCTGATACAATACACCAGGAGGACAGAGACTGTGGAAGGGGCCTGGGGCAGGCACACCAGCCACCTTCTCCAGGAACCTGCCGGGGCTGCTGGGCAGAGAGGATTTGGGACTGCCAGCGCTGAGCTGGGTGGGAACTACTGCAGCCAAGGTTTTCTGTCCTTCAGAGTCATCACAGGAAGACCTGCCACCCCAGTGCCTTCCGGGACTGCACCGTTTTCTCTGTCCTCAGATGGGCTGTGGTGACATCACTGACTGCCCATGCTGCCTGGGTCCCCCATCCCACCACGGCTGTCCCGGTGCTGCATCCAGGGCCCAAGGAGGCTCTGAGTCTTCCTCTTCCTCCTCCTCTCCTCTGCGGGGGCGTTCTCGTGAAGCAGGGAAGTGGCAGTGGCTCAAACTCGGGGACTATATAATCTAAAGCTAAGCGTTCTGAGTTTCCAAGGCAGACTATTTGTAGGGTACCTGCCTGGGGAAGCACATGGCCCGGTGCCTACTATGTGTCCCACATTGTGACAAGGGTTCCCATTTTCCTGAATCCCCAAAGCAGCACTCTCACTAGGCATTGCTAGCACCGTTTTATAGATGAGCACATAGAATTTCAGAGAGGTTAAGTAACTTGTCCAAAGTCTCAGAGCTAGAAAAGAGCAGAGCTGGAGTTCAAACACAGGTGTCCCTGGCTCCACAATACCCTTCCAGCCTCTCATTCTTGGTGAGTGAAAGGCTTTAGGCTCTTGCCCTAGAGGGAAGGGAGGAGAGGAAGCAAAGGGAGAGGCACACACCTTTGGAATGGCTCAGCCCATCACATAGGTGCCTCAGCTTTCAGACTGTACGATGTTGAGATGCATCTGCCAGGTCAGGCGCCGGACTCATTAGGCCAAGTGGTCAGCTAATGGAAGTCCAGACTCAACTGCCATTAAGGGTACTTCGTTTGGCTTATTAAAAACAAGCATGTACACTGAGGACTCCCTGACAGGCCCATTTAAAAAAAAAAATCAATAATGATAAAATTTGAATGGCGGTGCACAGGTGAGCCTGGAAAGGCCCTAAACTGAGATACCAGCTCTCAGACTGGAGTGGGCATCAGGGTCTCCTGGAGGGGTCTTCAACCAGATCACTCCCCCTGGCCCAGAGCTTCTGGCTCAGAGACTCTGCATGTTTAACAAGCTCCCAGGCGAGCCTGATGCTGCTGGTCCATGGGCCACAGTCTGAGAACCACTGAGCTAAGAAAAACACCCACCCCCGGCCCTCCCACAGCCCCCAGATCCACAGAAGGGCTTCCTCCAGCTCTGCCTTCCATCCTCACGCCTGCTCCCTTCCCCACCGGGCTTCTCGTCCTCCTCTAAGCTGGGGACAGTCACGGTCCTTGACAAACAAAAACTGCTCCAGATTCCAAGGCTCAAAAAGGTGACACCGCAGAAAGCAAGACGAGGAGTGGAGGGATGTGGCAGCCCCTGGGACAGTAGCAGCTTTTTGGGTCGAGGCTCCAAGGAGTGGTCTGGAACATCCACGCACTGAGAGGTGGGCGGTCCAGCCTGGGGGACGCACTCCGCACCGGGAGCGGCACCAGGGAGAGTGTGAACGCATCCAACAAGCCGGAGTGAAGCAGGTTCCCAAGCAGGGTGTCCGGGGCACTGGCTGTGCCGCCAGTGCCTAACCCAAGAAAGAGTCCAACCAGCCGTCCATGTCAGAAATACGTGCGGAAAAGAAAAAAAATCCTTCACTTTACAGCAGTGTGTCCAGAGTTCCATGTCAGCAGGGGCTAATGGGTTTAATTCGCACATTTTAAAAACTGTCAGTTATCTGCCTCCACTTCAAGTAGTTCAGTCAGAAGGAAGACTCCTCTGATGTCGTAGAAATCACCAACTACCTTCGAAGGAGTTTAATTTCTGCTATGAAAGCCACACTCACATATGCAAAGAGAGTTTTCCTCCAAATGCTGAAAAATCTTGATTGGAGAATTTTGTCCACTTAAAAGAGTTCTAAAAGAGGGCTTTGCTATGTCCTTGATGTGCCAATCTTGCCATCTCTTTCCTTAAATTTCAATGCTAGACATAATACATATGTTCTGGGCTCTGAAGTTTGATGGCTTACTCATTGATTCAACAAATATTTGTGGAGTATCGACTGAAAGCCAGGTCCTGGGCATACAACAGTTAGAAAAAAAGTCTTTTCTCCAATGGAGTTAACGTCAGACTCTACCAGTAGACGATAAGCTACTGATCACAAATAATTAAAAACTGAGAGGAGAGTCTAGGAGAGAGGAACGTGGTTCTCCCCAGTGTACCACGAAGGAGCCTGGCTGAGTCTGGAAAGAGAGAGAACCCTGTCCTGAGACAATACAAAGGAAGAGAGTGTCTTAGGCAGAGGGAACAGCCGAAGCCAAGGCCCTGGGGCAGAAAGGGACTCAGAAGAGTGTGAAAGCCAAAGGCGCTGGAACGCAGACAAAGGGGCCGATCTCAGGGCCTGTGGACCACGTTACGGGATTCCACCTTTACTTCAGAATAACAGGAAGCTTTAGACAGTGTTTTAAGCAGTGGGGAGACTCAATTTGCTTTTTTAAAAGATCACGTTGGCTCTGAGTGGGGAACATATCTGAAGGGGACCTGTTTGCAGAGGATTAGAGTGGTCGAGGCAGGTGACAGAGAGAGGTGGAGGGATTCAGTTTCTAGGACCTAAAATAGACATGTCTTAGGACAGACTGAATGCGGGTAGGAGTGGGCTGGGGGGGACTGGACAGAGATGCAAGGATGACCTCTGCCTGGTCAGGTGCCTCTGGGCCTGTGGTAGTCCATTCCTCTAGGTAGGGGCAGGTGGCCCTTCCTCTAGGTAGGGGCAGGTGGGCCAGGTGTGGGGGTGAGGGAAAGTCTGGAGTTGCTCTGAAATTGTTGAGTGGTGACAGACAGGTGGAGCTGGGGTCCCTGGGGAGAAGTGAAGGTAGAAAATGCAGATATAAGAGTCATCCACACAGAGGTGGAGAGTGAGCTTTTCTCACTCTGGGGCTGGATGAGATTTCCTAAGGAAGAGGTAAGAGAGCGAGAGGAGAAATGGGGCTGGATCTGAACCCCAAGTAAGCTGGTGGAAAACCAGGAGAGTGTGGTAGGACAGAGCCAAGAGAAAAAGGTGCTTCAAGAGGCGGAGGGCGGCCAACAGGGTCAGCGCTGCGGGGACCCCAGGCTTGGCGAGGACTAGATGGAGTTGCCGCCATGGCCGCAGGGTACACAGACCTTGGCAGAGCAGGACACCAACACCAGTCAGCTGAGGAGCGAATGGCAGGGACGATGAGACGGAGACATCTGGTTGTCAAGTCCCCTCTTTGGGACTCCACCAGTAAGGTGACTTAGAGAATCTCGAGGGAGGACACACGCTCGACACCAGCCAGTCCTTGGAATGAGCAGGGGATAAACAAGTACTTCAAAAGAGAAAGCAGTCAACCCGTATTTGTATAGCTGATGAGGGCTGGAAGTTTCCACTGACCGGAAAAAAATGACTCCCATCCTCTCTGGATTTCCCCCAAGGAAAGTCATTCTACCTTCTTACAGCAGCTTTAAAACTCTCCTCTAAAATCTCTCTGCCAGCTCAAGTTTCCGCTGGCTTGTGCCCCTCCGTGAGATGCACGGCCTTTACCAACCACGTGTCTCTTCTTTGGGATCCGCCAGCACCATACCAGGAAGAGCTGGCAAGGAAAGGCAGCACCACCTCCCTCTCTTAGAGGCGGAAGCAGGGTCTCTTTTGGCATCTGATGGAGACCTCGTGTGCACTGTTGTTGAATGTCCTTCTGTGACTGCTACTTGCTGTCCCCGTGAACCTGTGGCTAAGCTGTGACTGATGGCGGTCTGGGGCCGATCCATCTTCCAGCGGTGGCTGACTGCTCCTGGTGGTTAACGGTGGATTTGGCAGTTGTCTTCTGGCCCTCTGCTGCTGTCACCTGTCACGTTAGCATCTCAGAGCTTGGAGAGAGGCCTTCCCCTGCACTCCACACCATCTGGCTTCAGGTCGCCATCTCCTTGGCGTCTCTCTCACCAACAGGCCCCCCCCGCCCCGGGTTTGTTGGCTAGTGAGGGCCTGCTCCAATCTGTTCACTTGCTTGCTGCTCCTGTCTGGGCTCTGTGTCCAAAGACCACGAGGAACCAACAGTGGGGAGCATGGGATGGTGCCAGGCGTGAGGAGAGGGGCAGGTCCAGAAGCCTCTGCCGGAGAGCATGGCCTTGGCCATCAAAGGAGGAGCAAGCCAGCTCCAGGTGACACCTGACTCGGGCTTTGGCAGGTTCCCTCGACTCACGGGCTTCCTCCTGAGCAAGCGGTGAAACGCCTCCGGAAAAGCACCCACTAGCTGCAAAGCGTAGGGTGTGAAGAGTCAGAATCATCTGACACAAGGAGGACTGGGGCTCCACCGCAGGAAATGGGAACAATCCTGAGAATGGCGAGTCTCTCAGTGCAACTGTGCTTCCGGGACAGTTCACGTGACATCCAGTGAGGGAAATAGGCCCCTGGCGATCCCCAGGACAGCCTGGCCTGAGGACTCTCTGCCACAGGCTCAGGCTGCCTCTGTCTATACCAACCACTGTCACTCAGAGCCTTGGGGTCAGGGCCTGTCCGAAGGGGCTCCAGCGGGTTCTCTCTGCCAAGATCAACAAATTCTGATGTCCCCAGGGATCCTATGGGGCAGGCCAGAGCTCCAGCCTGCTTGTAATGAGATTAAGATACAGAGAAGCTGGGCAGGAGCTCAAACCATCCCACCCGGTCAGACTGAGCTGACTTCATGCCCTATTTTTAGCCTGGTGGGAATATCTGGCATGCCTGACTGTCTAGAAGAATCTCTGTCCTCTGCTCCCCTGGCCTGACCAGCAGGGGAGACGGCAGACAAGGCCCTTCAGCGCCCTCACCTGTCGCGTTCTGGCAGCCTCAGGTGTGATTCAGTTTGCCAAGGGGCTCAGGTGTTCCGGGGGTTCTGAGAGCCCTTGGAAGTTGGAGCAGCCTGCCCACCCAACTGCCGTAGAAACTCCATTTGAAGATGATGTCCTGCCATGGAAAACCGAGGAAGGCAATCAAGGTCACTTACCTTTGATTCCTTCTTCTTGATTTTCTGAGGTAGACATGGTCTCTGAAGAAAGACAATCTGCTTGGTGGATACATTCCCCTCTCTGTAACACACACAGGGCTGAGAATGAGTCATGTTATATCTAGGGGAACCCCAAACCTCACACAGACGCTGCCATCCTTAACTTCATCAGGCTGGCCACCCACAGAAAGGAAAGCTGTCACCAACAGTGAGAGGTCAGAAATCAAGAAGCGCCCCTTCTCCCGCCCCAAAGCCATCCACCCTTGCTTCCCGGGGGCTACTCAGGGGCCCAACCAAAGCTCTGTGGGCATTTCTGCAAAGTTCGCTTCATAGCTGGAAACTCCCCTCCCCTTGATGTGAACTAACAGCTAGCATCTCGGCCAAATGATGACAAACTGGCTTCTTCAGCGAATCTCAAAGGGTGCAAGACCTGTTCCAAATCTGTCTTTGGGAATGAGGCCACGGAGGGGCCTGGTTGGCCGGGGATGGGTGGGTAGAGGAGGACCTGGGTGATGAGCTCTGCCCAGCAGTGTCACAGAACAGCAGGCAGAGGGTCTGGCTGCACACAGGGTCCCAGCCACAGGCTGATTCACCTGTGCTGAGCAGCAGGGCCACGTGGCTCCTGCAGGCACACAGATGAAGGGCGGGCAGCGAGGCAGGGACTGGCATTAATAAAGCAGGAGAGGGGGAGCACAGGAGCGCCGCTCATTTTTATGGCACAGCGACTGCACTTTCCTCCCAAGAAGGCAGGACCCCACGGAGCTGCCTTTAAAGATGATAGGAATACTGTTTTCTCCGCTGCCTCCATCCTCTGATCACCATCTTAGATCTCTATCTGGTAAATGTCTTCTCTGCTGAGGCAACGTGTCACCGCATGGAGTGTCAGAGGGAGAGGACTAACGTTTCCCATTTGGTTCTGGGGCTGGGCTGGGTGACTTCACACGTTAACGGCTGCTTTAAGCCTCACCACAGTGCTGCAAAGACCGGACGCCACCTTTACAGACAGGAAATGAAAGCTCCGTTAAGGAGCAGGCTCAGATCACAGGCAAGGACTCAAGCTCGGATGTGCCTGGTTCCCTGCGCTCTCCACTCCACCATGAGGGGTCATTTAAGGCACAGGAAGTGGAGGATTAGGGAGGATTCTTTTCAGGTGTGACTATCCCACACAGAGAAGGAGACAGAGACCTGTCTGTACCCTCTGGGTTTAGCTCAGAACCCGCTGGGGCTTCACATTCAAATACACTGCCATCATGATTCTTGGCCTCTGGAACGGGTGGTGGCGCAGGCGTTCTTCCATCGTATGGAAGAAAACGGACTCAAAGCTACATGACTTGACCCAGGTGGACAGTTAGCAAGTGGCAGACTCAGGACTTGGGCTCGGGTCTTCAGGCCCCAAATTCAGGGTTCTTTCCACCCTGCTGCATCACCTTTTACCCAAAGAAGTCTTGGCTGAGAAACAATATGGTGGCTCCCAGTGGCCAAGGGTCTAAGGGTGGCTGCAGGCTGGCTCTTGCAGGTGCACAGACCCACTGTGCCCCAGTGTCAGGAGGGTGACATATTGAGGGCCCAGACCTGCTTGTGGAGGGACCCAGGAAAGGCACTGACTGTCACCATCATTTCCCATCCTCAGTCTGGGCTCTGAGGCTGTACTGCCCTTTCGTCCCCCAGATCACCAGCTTCACCTCATGCTGTCCATCACCCTGCAATGGTACGTATGCAGCCAGACTCGGGGAAGGCGGAGCAATGAGGGCCATAGGAGGGGGCATCCCTACGGGTCAGCAGAGAGGCAGCTCGGTGTAGGAGAAGGAATGCCTGACGCTACAGACTGAGGTTCTAGTCTCAGGGTCTGCGACTTACTGGCTGTGTGGCCTCAGGTATGTCATCAAGCCTCTCTGAGCCTCAGTTTCCTCATCTATAAAAATGGGAATCATATCTATACTTATAACCCCACAGGATAGTTAGGAGGACTAGTTTAGATAGCAAACCCAAAATATAGATAGAAGGCCTTTTAGGGTTGGTATGGCCAGGACAAGCCCATGGGCTCAAGGGATGGAGGGCAGAGCTGAGGGTGGACAAATGAACGGGAAGTTGTAAGGAGTGCCACAAGCAAGGGCCGAGATCCGGGTCTTCACATCCCCTTTGTGGGGCTGCCGACCAGTGGCACGATCTTGGGCGAGTCCTTCAGCCTCCCTGGCCACACTTTCCTCAGCTGTAAAATGGGTTAAATAAAAAAAAAAAATTCCACCTCACAGGATTTTTTGAGGACTAAGTGGGATTTTATATGCAGCGTGCCAACCCAGTCCAGCACAGAGCACACAGTAGGTGCTGAGTTTCTTTTGCATCTGAGGGCCCTGGGCCCCCTCAGCCCAGGTGGCTCATCTGTGACATGCTGGGCAGTAAGATTCACTGGCAGGGCTCCCCACATGGGAAGAGGGGTGCAGGGGAGTGCTCTGGGGGGTGGTGGTTAAGAATCTGAAATCCCGGCTCTGCCACCTCCCACCTGGAGAGTTTATGTGACCACATCGGCCTCTCAGGCTTGTCACAAAGATTAAGAAAGTTATGCACATGAAGTGCTTACTGGGAACAGTGCCTAGCACAGAGTAGTATTCAATAATAATATTAATAATGGCTGTCATCATTACCTGGTCATCTTGACGACGGGAGTTGGTAGCACACAGGTGAGCTGCCAGCCGTAGGCTGCCAGCGAGTTCAGCAGGGGCACGTAGTCTGTCTGCACCTCGACGCCCTGGGGAGAAAGGCCACTGTGAGGGCTGCTGCTGCCCCAAGCCGACACCTGAGTGACTGCGAGGGGACATTCAATCTGCCAACTCAACAAAGTGGAAAGAGGCGGGGGCCCTGCCGCCTGGAGGCCCGGCTCCGTGACGCTTAAAGAGTTCGGAGCCCAACCGCCAGTACGGGATTTCTTTCCAGGCCCCAACTCAGTCTGTGCAGTCAGCAAGGAATTAGAGCCAAAGGATTAATCCATTAGTTTTGTTTTATTCTTGTCTGGACAAATAGCCTCCTGTGAGTTTCACTGAAGAAGCACAATCACCTTGCCTCAAAGACATATTTGGGGCATATGACAACCACACTGCTCCAGATGATTCCGGAGCGAGTTGTGGGGAGTTAGATTACATTTGACAAATGATCAAGCCATTTGCATCCAGCCACAGCAGCAACACACACACACACACACACACACACACACACACACACACGCCTGTACGTGTGCACACAAAGGGAGCTCCACCTGTGTTACCCATCCTGCCATTAAGGGCTAAATGAATGTTGCCGTGTTTTCTGTCATATCATCGTGGGGTGGGGAGGGACTAACACTTGCCTTTCAATTTGAAAACTCAGCCCTGCTCCACATGGAGAGAACCCTAATGTGAGGCCCCTGCATGGGCTCCGCGTCCGGCTTTCTCACTGCAGCCAGCCTAATTTCTTACTCTGGGCTCCTCACTAACACTGAAAGCGCAGCTCTCAGCCCCGCCCCGTGTGTCCCCTGGACTCCCCATCTCTGTTAGGAAGGCTTCAGAACATCTCACACATGTGTCCAGACTCCTTCCAACAGGGGCAGCCATGCGGATTCACTCAGCTGGTGTCTCGGAGCCGTGGTGAGCGCAAAGACGAACGAAGGCAGGTCCTGCTGCTGGAGTTCACGGTCCAGCAGACGCAACAGCACAAACGTGCAAGGAACCAAAATACAAAATGGCCTGTTGGCAGGGCCACGAGGCTTCGAAGGTCAGCAGTAGAGGAAGGATGCCAGCCATGGTCAAGGCAGGGGCTCAAGGGCTGGGCAGAAATTTGACAGGCGGAGTTGGGGAAGGGGCATTCCAGAGAGAGAACTCCAGCAGGTACACCTGGAAGACCACACTGGGCCTAGAGCACCGGGGAGGGTGGGCTTAAGCCCAGGAGTGGCAGTGCTCAGAAGGGGACCATCTGTGGTGAGTGGCTGTCTTGCTGGAGGGAACAGAACCACCTCATCTGGCTGCCCTGGGCTAGGGAGCTGGAAGAGAGATGAGGGAACAACCTGCCTCTTCAAATGGCTTCTAAAGCTTCTGTCACTGGGCA
The DNA here is from genome assembly GCA_031878705.1 of Tapirus indicus. Taxonomy (NCBI): domain Eukaryota; kingdom Metazoa; phylum Chordata; class Mammalia; order Perissodactyla; family Tapiridae; genus Tapirus; species Tapirus indicus. The sequence continues at coordinate 22,009,495 of CM062920.1, forward strand.
CCCGTCTCAGTGTGGCTACCAAGTTGCCTGAACCCCTGGCAACTAATTTATCCTTCGGGAGCCTCAGTTTGCTCAACTGTATAAAATAAAAGTCTTGGACTATCTCAGTGGTTCTCAAAGCGTGGTCCCCGAGTCAGCATTATCAGCATCACCTGAGAACTTGTTAGAAATGCAGATTTTGGGGATCCCAGCCCAGACCTGTGGAATCAGAAACTCTGGGGGTGGGGCCCGGGAATCTGCATTTTAAAGAGCACTTCTAGTACCTCTGATGCAGCTAAGAGTCTGCAGTTCTATGGCCAGAATCTATCAGCTGTTACCTCAAATCAAACCTTTTTCATCATTCTCCAGGTGAGGAGAAAGAGTAGAGGGACTGTGAAAGGATCAGCTCTGTTAGAAATACTGTGCAGCGGAAGGGAATGGAGGGGAAGGAGGGGAGACAGCAGGGGAGGAAAGAAGGGGAGGAGGGGGAAAAGAAAAGGAGGAGGGAAGGAAGGGGAGTTAATAAAGGAGGGGGGAGCAGGAAGGGAAGGAGGAAAGAAGGAGAGAGGGGTGCAAGTATAACCAATTTACAGGAGGAGGGTCGGAGGGGACCCCACTCTGGCCCCGTCCCTGAAGCCCCATTCAGGCCAGAGCTGGCAGCAGATGACCCAGGTACCCCCCCTTCTTCCCAGGCCCCTGAGCACCTCCCTTCCAGACCAGTACGGTCAGAACCCCTCATGCTGGGCATGGCCCTCACCACCTGCTGTGGCTGCTGTATCCTGAGAACCCCTGCCCCCACCCCTGCAGTCCCGATTTAAAGAGAGAAGGGAAAAAATGTTAAATCCACACTCCCCAGTTCTGCGAGGTTATGATTACTTGGGCCTATCAAGAATAACCTTCCCACTTTATCAAGCACTGTGACAAACCCGCCACAATCAGACAGTAGCCATGGCAACCAGGACCAGCTTTGGTGCCTCACAAAGCCCTGAGTGGCAGAATGGAGTCTTTTATTGGTGGCTGTGCCCCGGCCAGGTTTTCTCTGCAGGCACCCAGAGCCGCAAGACAATGGACAACCCCGCGGCTGCCTGACCTGCTGCTCGGACAGGCCTCGCACCTCACACGAGCTGCCTCTATTTTATTTCGTTTTGTCACTATCTTAAAGAGAAAAGACAGTGGGATTTCTCCCAAACATTTCTTCCCCTCAGGGTAGACGATGTCAGCCAGAGGGTGCAGAATCACAGAGACTAAAAGGAAAAGAGAAACACAACAAAACAACTCTGCTTGAGAGAGCTTAGGGTTCCATCTCATGTTAATATCTGGCTGTCACATGGTGGGTTGAAAAGTAAAATACAAATGGTAGGGGGTGAGGTGCTCCACGCTGCCCGACTCTCCCACTCCAACTATTTGGGCAGATCTTGATTTAATTAATGTGGAATGCGGTTTTCCATCAGCATCTATCAAAGTCGGTTTGCATATTATCAATACAGTAAGAAGATGACATTTCTAAAGTATGACATGAGCCCCATGCAGCCAGTGGAAGAGCCTTTCAAGTCCATTAGCTAAGAAAAGTGGTGGGAAACCTACCCGGATGGAGGGCTCTCTTTGATCTGCTTTTCTGTGACACTCCGGTGAGGACAGAAAAGCACAACCAGCACTCCAAAGCCAGCCGGCTTATCACACGAAAAGACATTTCTTTCTCGGGCTAGGAGCAAAAATTTTAATTAACTCTCCACTCTCCTGTGTGGATACGTAATCTCTGATCACACCTGGAGTGTTAAAAACATGGAGCATGTCCTGTGGTTTTTCAACTTGTATAAAAGGAATTCATTTGTATTTAAGGCCCTTCTTCCTTTGTTCCCTATAATTTCTCCAGTGGTCGCAAATCGACGAAAGAAACAGACACCCAACACAACCTTCCCTTACCCTCTGAAAATGATGACAGAATGCAGAGTTGATAAAGAAACGCATTTGTCTTTTGATCATTTTTAAAGATCCTCCATGCAGGGAAATAATTAGGAGGTAACACATGGGTCCAGTAAGAAAGTTTGTAGTCTGAATGTCAGTTTGCTCTTCTCTTGTCTCCTGTTTTCATTTGGGGAAGTAATTTGGGAGAAAAGCAGTTTAAAAGAAAATACTTTGCTCCTTATACGTGACTGTAAATGAAGAGAGCAATTGAATTTCCCATGTCTGAAAAGTGTGCGGGACCAGCTCTGGGATGGTCTTCATGTCTGGAAACAGTGACTGGGGACTGTTTGCCTCTGTTCCCGACAGCCACAGGCCTGGGCCCTGGCTTTTCACCACGAGGGCACGTGAAGAGCCCTGCAATAAACACTTTTGGCTCTTTTGTAAAATTGCTACCAAAACACTAACGTCCAACACTTACTGGCAGGGTATGTTTACATTACTATTTATTTACTTATCAATTTTAGATACCTTTGATTTCCTCCCATGGGAAAAGAAGGCTCAGCGCTCCCACACACGTTTCTATCTTCTTTCTTTTTTTTTTTTGTGGGGAAGACCAGCCCTGAGCTAACATCTGTTGCCAATCCTCCCCTTTTTGCTGAGGAAGACTGGCCGTGGGCTAACATCCGTGCCCATCTTCCTCCACTTTATATGGGACGCCACCACAGCATGGCTGACAAGCGGTGCGTCGGCGGGCGACCGGGATCCGAACTCGTGAACCCCGGGCTGCCAAGCGCGGACTAAACCGCTGCGCCACCGGGCGGCCCCTCTATCTTCTTTCTTAATGCTCCAAATGGTTATAATGTAATTTTAATTAATCAAGTCATTGTTTGTTTTAGTATAACTTTGCAAATATATCTCAATGCTGGGTCAAGTAATGCACTATGACCACACCTTCTTTTTTTAATATAACCCTTTGTTTTTCCTGGAGTTAACAGTGACCTATTTTTTTTCACCTGCCTCATTGTACATGAACCCATCACTAATTTATTTCACGTGTTCCAAAACCTCTATTTTTATGCCCATCAATAAATATCCCATGTGCCTAAATATATTAGTTCTATTTTTTTCCACTGGAGACATCATTTCTGGAGCTTTCTGTACCCTTGCTCCAATCTGGTCTGGCTGTTTTCCATAGGTTCTCCCTCCACTGCTATCTCTGGCTGGTGTTTTTTCTTTCTTAGTTTCTTCCTCATTTTGCTGGAGCACATCCTCTAGTGATTCCCTAGGAACTGATGCCCAGGAAGTCATGTGAATCCCTGCATTCCTAAAAATGTTTTTGTCTTCACCCTTAACTAACAGTTTGGGTACAGAAGTCTGGCCTGAATTTTCCAATAAAATTTTGAAAGTATTGCTCCACTAGCTTCTAGATGTCAGCATTGCTATTGAAATATCTATTTAGATTACTAATACTTTGTGTAATCTGTTGTGTTGCTTTGGAAGATTTTAGGATATTTTTCCCCATGAAGTTCCAGAATTTCACAATGTGCCTTTGTGTGGATCTTTTTTACTCAAAGGGCTGTACACTTGATGGCCTTTGCAATCTGAGCATTCTTGTCCTTCAGTTCTGAAAACTATTCTGGTTTTTCCTTTGATAATTTTTTTCTCCTTCATTTTCTCTCTTCTTTCTTTCTGGACATCCTATTAGTCAAAATGTAGGATTGACATTTTAATTGTATTACCTCCCCCATCCCCCATTTTCTTACTCTTTTTATTTTACCCTCTGAAATATTTTCTTTACTTCATTTTCCAGCCTTTTAATTATGTGTTTAAATTTCCTGCTGCCTTATTTTTAAGATCCAAAAGCTGTTTCTTATCTTTTGTTTCTTTTTTATAGCATCTTGTTTTGGTTTCATGAATACATATATTTTAAGTGGTTTCTTCTGATCCCCGGATTATCTCTACAGTTACTGGGTTGCATGAGGCAGAGATGGGAGCCTGGGATCTTACCCCCCTATATAAGGACTTTAACCAATGCCCTAGTTTTCAGCTCTGCAGTTCACTTCCCACCATCATCTCATGGTGATTTGTGTTTTGAAGACCACAGAAATCGGGCTCTGCAAGAGAAAATGGCTCCCTTCTACATCCGGGTTGCAGCTTCCTTCACTTTGCTAAATCAATTAGCATTCCTCCATCTACTTTCCATCTTTTAAAAATTTGATGAAATCAATCATCTTCTTCCAATCTTTCAGTTCTTGTAGGTATCTATCTATCTATCTATCTATCTATCGTCAATTTTCATTATTCATGGGAGTTATGTTCTATACTGTGCCATAAACACTGAATTATCGAATATTGAATCATTGCTCCTAGGGGAATTAGGTTAGGTTCCTATGAGCCTCCGGTCATATTTTTGTCAACTAATGAGTACATAACCCTGTTTTATGTGTTTCTGTTTAAAGACACCTTGTTTAATATATATTGTTGATTCATTAACATTGAACCTCATGGCCAGTGGCACTGTAACTCATGCCTGAACAAAGTTTACCTAACACACATATTTGCTCCACTAGGCACATCACAGCCTTCTTGTACTTAGGACACTACACAGCACATCAGTGCTATATGGCAAAAGGGACACTTGTTTATAGTATGGGAGCTAAAACAAGAAGGCAGTGTGTCACCTTACCTGGAAACATGCACATGGCTACTCAAATTTTTCCCACTCCACATATATCCACAAGTGACTGTGAAAGCACCAAGAATATTGATTTGGGGATTGCAAATAAATTTTAGCAAATAGGATTTGAAAATATGAAATCTGTGAATAATGAGGATTGACTCTACCTATCTGTCATTCCTTTAGTATCATTTCACTGCAATTTTTCAGAAGAGAAAAGAAATAGGTGCCTATGGCCAATCCCCCACATTTAACACAATTTTATTATTTTAATTTTTTTGCTGAGGATGATTCACCCTGAGCTAACATCTGTTGCCAATCTTCCTCTTTTTTCGCTTGAGGAAGATTAGCCCTGAGCTAATATCTGTGCCAATCCTCTTCTATTTTGTATGTGGGTCACCGCCAGAGCATGGCTGATGAGTGGAGTAGGTCTGCGCCCGGGATCCAAATCCCTGAACCTAGGCTGCTGAAGTGGCACGCGTGGAACTTTAACCACTTGGCCACGGGGTCGGGCACCTATTTTAATTTGTAAAGGGCCTATGGGAAGCCCTTTCTAACTAACTTAGAATCCAGAACCCATAAAGTAAAAATAATAAATCTGGTGACATAAAAACCCTTCTGCATGACAAAAGACAAGCAAAGTCAAAAGACAAATGATAAGATATTTGTCAAATATTTGTAGCTCATAATACAGACAAAAAAGAGCTAAAAATTGATGAGAAAAAAAAATCCAGTAATCCAAATCTTAAAATGGACAAGGATAGAAACAGAGTCACAGAAAAGGAAATTCAAATGGCCATTAAGCACATGAAAAAAAGGCCCAAATCTTACAATAAGAGAAATGCAAATTAAAATTACCTTGGGATATCATATTTTCACTTATCATATTGGCAAAAACCCATAAGTTTGACAACTACTTTGTTGACAAGGCTGTGGGGAAGCAAGCACTCTCATACATTGCTGGCGGGAAGGCAAACTGATTCAGCCTCATGGAGAACAATTTGACAGTATCTCTAAAATTACAAATACATTTACCCTTTGACCCAACAATCTCACTTCTGGGAATTGAACCTATACATAAAAAAATGACAAATGTACAGTTATTCACTGGAGAACTGTTTGCAGTAGCAAAACACTGAAGACACCCAAGTGCTCGTCAATGTTGGGTTTGTTAAATAGATTATGTTTTATCCATACAATGGCTTGGGGGGTCTGAGTGATGGCTGCTCATGTGTTGAACCAAGGCATAGAGGACAAGGAGGACAATGAGAGGGAACGGATCCCATTTTAGACATGCTGAGTTTGAGGAACGTGTGGAAAGATCCAGGAGGCAACTGGCATGCCCCCCAAAAGGTGTCTATGTCCTAATCCCTGGAGCCTGTGAATATGTCACCTTCCAGGGTAAAAGGGATTTGGCAGATGTGATTAAATTAAGGATCTTGAGATGGGGAGATTATCCAGGTAGGTTCAATATAATTCAAAGGGTCCTCAGAAGAGAGAGGCAGGAGGAGGGTCAGAGTCAGAGAAGGAGGTGTGAGGATGGAAGCAGGGGTCAGAGTGATTGGCCATGAGCAGGTTAACCTCTAGAAGTTGAAACGTCAAGGAACGGATTCTACCCTGAAGTCTCCAGAAAGAATGCGGCTCTGCCAACACCTTGATATTAATCCCTTAAGACCCATTTTGGACTTCTGGCCTCCAGAACTGTGAGAGAATGAATTTGTGTTGTTTTAAGCCACCAAGTTTGCAGTAATTTGTTACGGCAGGACTAGGAAACTAACACACAGTCTAAATCCACGGAACGGTTAGAATGAAATAAAGACTTGGGGGCGTTGGCCAACGCAGGGCCTGAGAACTCAAGGACAGGTGAGGCTGGCTGAGGAGTGGGTCTCCTGCTGAGGGAGGCAAGCGGAGATGAATAAAAGACACTGAACTGGGAGGAAGCAGCTCTTGAGCAGCCCAGAGTGGGAAAAAAGCTGACGAAGAAAGATCTGCACCATCTAATGTCTTGAGAGGGCAGGCAACACGAAGCCTGGAAAACCATCTCTGGAGCAGACGGTGAGGTCTCGGGAGACCAAGGCCAGGACATTTCAGGAGGGAAGTTTCCAACGGTAAGAGGGCGAGCAGTAGCTGGTGGTGAAGACACGATCTCAGTAAATCTGGGGTTTGCCTTGACTGTGCCCCAGCCCAGCACAGACCCTGGCCACAAGGGCACATGGGGAAGATACAAGTCATGCCCTCGTGTGACAGAAGGTAGAGGTCCAATGGTGGGACAGGAGGGGAATGCCAAGCTGGAAAGAAGGAACATTTCACCTCTATTTATCAAATGGAAAGTGGATGCTATAACATTGGGGCAGTTTTGCAGAAAACTCAGCAAGTCCTTCAGTATCCTAAGGGGCAAGGTGATACTTGATGCTATTCATTATGAATCTCCATCTTCAGTCAACCTGGCTCTGTGCTGGGTACCTGGGAACCAAAGACATGTGAGCCTCTTCTCCTGCCCCAGCAGATCCCCGTCTGGTCCAGGGGTAGGGGGGAGAGTAAGCATTTGATTCCCCCACCAGATGGAGGCCACCATGAGGTGTGCTAGAGGGAAGGAAAGAGAAAGAAACAACTTGCTCCTCAGTTCTCCCTAGGGAAAGGGCAAATCCCTTCGAAGCCAGTGGCTGCTGCATCCCTGGCCCTCATCTTCCCCCAGGCCTCCCGCAGGACCACAGCCTCCGCCAGCCAGAGGGAGGGGGAGGATGCTGGGCCGGCTGGAGATGTTGTTTTCCTCTTTGTTTTACACACAATGCCCCAGAAAAACATTTTGCTGATATGTAATTAGGCCAACATAATAGAGTCTAAGGAAGCATTCGGTCTCATTTTAGACAACTTTGGCTTTCATAACGTTCAAAGAGAATACGTTAAAAAAATAAAACGCTTAGTTCTCAGATGCAGAAAAGGGAGCAGATGAAAATACATGCCGTGCTTAGAGGTTTCTCTTCCAAGACTCTTACCCACCCTGCTGGTTAATTCACATCTTTGCCAGATTTTCCCCACCACGCAAGAAAGGCAACAACTCTGCAGCCCTTTGAGAATCCAACAAAATAATAACAATAATTGTTATTGAGATACATTATTTGCAAAAATGGCCTCAATTATTAACTCCCCGTATCCAGGCCTCTTTACAACATAACTCTGCAGCAACTCCCATAAAGAGGCAGAGTCCATTTCTCCACCCCTTGAATCCAGGCTGGTCTTATGACGTGCTCTGACCAACAGAATATGGCAGACCTGACATGACGGGAGTTCTGAACCCTCGAGGGCCCTTGCTGCTTCTGCTTGCTCTCGTGGAAGCTCGCCTGTGCTATGAGGACAAGCCCAGGCCAGACTGTCGGACGAGAGACATGTGGCCCAACCGACTAGCAGACGTGAGAAGTGCCATCTTGGACCAGCTAGCTGCCAGTGGGCCCGCCAGTGCCTGCAGACCCATGAGTGAGCCCCACTGAGATGAGTGAAGCCTAGGCCAGACCAGCAGAATCACCCAGCTGACCTGTGGACTCACTAGCAACAATAAAGCGTTGTTATTTGAATTCACTAAGCTTTGAGGTGCTTTATTCCACAGCAGAAGCTAACTGATATATTACTATTATTCTAGGAAGAGCCGAATGCCCAGGCAAATCTCTAGGAGGAAAATCATAGTGCAAGTCACCTCATCTGATTTGAGAGAAATACAATGTAATAGCTATTACTGAATGGAGCTCAGTGTTGCTAATTTTTCACCACCCTCCAAGCTGGCACACCTAGCCCTCATTTCCTCCATGCCAGACACACTGTGACCTGGCATCACTTCTGGAGCCCTGAAGTCTAATTTAGGACAACCTACTGTGAGGCCCAGCCCTGCCACCAGCCCACCCTGAGAGGGAGAGATAAAAACCCACACTGGGGAAGAATGTCCTAGCTCGAGATGTTGCCCTGGCTTCTCCTAAAGTACCACGCATGCCAAGCTCGCAGGAAAACCAAACCTGCATGCGCAAGATAACACTCTCCTGGATTCTAGGACAAGCCGGGTGGTTTGGTACATGTGGTTTCTCTGAAGCCACATACACAGAAGGCAGAAAGGGGCTGTGGGGCGGAGGGACAGGATGGCATGCCATACATACTATCAGAGCTGTCTGCTGACATGCGCCTGCCCCGGCAGAATGAGAACCATGCCAGGTGCGTTATCATACAGGGCTGCCAGATCACATGGGAGGTAATGGGCCCGGATGTTTTGAGGTTAAGGGGGCGATGGCTGGGGCCGACTCTGACCATTAGTAGGGACAGACACTGCAGTTCTGATTGCAAACAGTTAAGCAGCTCAAAGCTGTTACATCCTGTGGGCTGCTCAGCGGGACCTCATACTGTGACAGCACGAGCCTTACATCCTCCAGAAGCTGACATTTTCCACACAGACTGAATGCATCAGGGGTGAGCATGTCCTCTCTGGCAGACTTGGAAACAGCTTTGTTTGATAACAATTAAACAAGAAACATTCTCTCTGTCCAGGGACTTGCCAAGTCCCTCCCACTTGCTTTGATGGGTGAGAGGAAATTAGACTTGCTGCGAGTATATGGGATTTGCCACTTTATTACTCTCTTTCAACAATACGAGGTGGGTGAAGGATCACATTTTAAACCTTTTTTTCTTATTTTTTCACCTTATCTACTACCTAGAAAAGAGAGAATTTAAAAAGAGCTTTCCCACAGCATCTAATTAAAAAGTATTGACTTTGGAGTGGAGGGTGGGGTGGTTTGTCAGCAAAAACTCCAGAACTTAAAAGTTCATCAAAGTCCTCACCTTTGATTCCAGTAGATTCCTGACAGCACACCAATAATCATACACGCTAACCCAGATGATGTCCCTGAACAAAGGTTGGTTCAAAATTGTAATAGAGGAGGAAATGGAAGTTAAAGGGTTATTCCACCGTCACGGGCAAGCTAGCAACAGACAGACCCACACAAAGTTGGGCTGTAGTGGCACTGGGTTTGTGGAACTTGTGACAAGGTGGAGGGTTCAACACAACAGATTTTCTCTCCTTGGCTTTCTCCATCTGGTAAATTCAAGGTGCCACATTTCTACTTCAGCCTACAGTCAATATTCTCTTCAGTCAATATTCTCTTCATGGTGACCCAATTGTCAACATCTTGTTGCTATGGTTACCACAGTTCTAACTCAACCCTCTCTCCTCAGACTCCCTTCTCCCTGAAGCCAAATTACGTCGCACTAAATCCCACAGCATGTCCTCTGACGTCCCTGCTCCTGGTAAGTGGACTTCTAATAGGGCTTCTGAGGTGCTGTAAGCCTCCAACAGGAATATCCAACCTTCAGGATATGTCAGCCCCCTGACTGCTCAGCACCCCTGTCGCCATGAGTCCTTCCATTCTCTCTGGCTTGCTGTTTCGGGATAGCCTAGAGATAAATGCACCAGAGCCTGTAACAGATGCACTCCTGGGTTTCCATCAGCATCTGGACTGTGACCCACCAAAGGACGAGCTGATGAAAAGAAAACTAAAGTTAAGAAAATGAAAATGGTGTTAGTGAGACTGGCTAACTCTCTTTGGGGTCCTGAAGAAAATCCCCATCACTTCATCATACTGATCCCTACTTAGCACTGATTTATCTGTTTATTGTGATCTCCTTCATTGGAACTCAAATCTCCACAAAAGCAAGGAGTTTATTTTGTTCCTCTTGAATCCCAAGCACTAGAGAATTGTCAGGCAAAAATGAGAGCTCAATAAATAGTTGTTGAGTGAATGAATGAGTGCACCTTTCCTAGCATTTTGGGGGTAGGTTCTGCCACCACTGTCTTACATTTTAAAAATCTTATCAAAATTGCTATAAACCACAACCAACATAATGAGACATGAGTTTACCCTTAAAAATGTGAGTTAATTTGCCAGGATGCTGTAATACCATTCTTCTGAGCATTCTGTATGTGGAAGTTGGCAGTATATTCACGTATGAAAATTAAATGCACAGAGTCACTTGATGGTCACCAACCACTAAGGCCAATGGATGTTTCAGCAAAGATTGGTAAATTATTAAACTGGCCACACACAAATTCATCACCTCCCAGCATCTCTGCCACTGCAGTGTGTTGCAGATCATCCTTTCAGGAGATAGCATCTATTTCTCCACCTCTTGAATCTGAGCTTGGGTTTGTGACTTTCTTTGGTCAATGAGATATTAACAAATGTGATGCAAACCAAAGCATGAAATGAGCTAGTGCACTGGGGATCTAGGGAACCCTATGACTGACATCCTATGAAGAAGTCCGGGCTAGCCTACTGGATGTTAAGCCAACAGCCAGCCAACCGTCAGACTGTGAGTGAGGCCACCCTGCACCATCCAGCCAACACCTGATGCATGAGACAGCCCAGGAGAGATCAGCTAAGGCAGCTCAGAGTACAAGAACTGCTCAGCTGACCCAAAGAATCATGAGCTGAATACATGGTTATTTGAAGCTATGAAGTTTGGAATGGTTTGTTACACAGCAAAAACTAACTGATACAGACTGGAAGACAAAACACCCAAACACCATTTAATAGCGATAAGCCTACCTGCTTCTTTCCAAGTGACTTTGTATTCATATGGGAAGGTGACTCTGCAGACTCTTGTGGCCCAAATAAATTTTACATATGGTGGTGCCTTTGTGACGATCCCCACCCCTCACGTTCATGCCCAGTGCCCCCTTCTGAAAAGCAGCAAGAATTTTCAAGGTGAAATCAGAAGTAAAATTTGTTTCCATGGGATAAAAAATAGCTAGCTTAAAAAAGTATGGACCTTTAAATCAAAAAGTGATATGAAGCACAATGATAAAGCTAAAGAATGTTCATGGTTTACAAGAGCAAGAAAATAGAAACCATCTAAAATCCACCAATAGAAAACTAATTAAATAAATTAAAATATGATTGTTCATATACTACAATATTCTACAGCCATTTAAAATGATGAAGTAGAAACAGTATGAACAGTAATGATCTCCTTTTTAAAAAAATATGCAAAAATAGACAGAATATGTACTAGAAGAATATACACCAAGATGTTATGTGGCTTTCTTCTCAGTGATGATGAGAGTAGGATGATTTTTGCTTTCCTTTTTTTTTTAACTTTTTTTTTTGTTGGGAAAGCTTCGCTCTGAGCTAACATCTGTTATCAATCTTCCTCTCCTTTTTCTTTTTCCTCCCCAAAGCCCCAGTACATAGTTGTATATTTTAGTTGTAAGTCCTTCTAGTTCTTCTATGTGAGCCACTGCCATAGCATGGCTACTGACAGACAAGTGGTGTGGTTCTGCACCCAGGAAATGAACCTGGGCCACCAAAGTGGAGAGGGCCAAACTATAACCAATAGGCCACCACGCTGGCTCTTGCTTTCTTTTCCTTATTTGCATTTTCTGAACTGGCTTCAATTACATGCATCACTTTTTAAAACACCTTCAGATATAATTCACATATCTAAAAATTCACCCATTTAAATTTAAAGTACACAATTCAATGATTTTTAATATATTCACAGAGTTGTGCAACCATCACCACAGTCTAAATATAGAACATTCTCATCATCCCCCCAAAATTCTTGTACCCATTAGCTGTCACCCTCCTTTCCCCTCACTACTCCTAGGAAACCACCATTCTACTCCGTGTTTCTATAGAACTGCCTTATCTGGACATGTAATATAAATGGACTCATACAATATATGGTCTTGTGACTGGCTTCTTTCACTTTAGTGTAATGTTTTCAAGGTACATCCACGTTGTAGCACGTATTTGTACTTCATACCTTTTTATAGCCAAATAATACTCCATTGTATGGCTATATCATATTTTATTTATTCATCACTTGATGGACATTTGGATTGTCTCCACTTTTTGGGTATTACGAATAACGTTGCTATGAAGATTCATGTATAGGTTTTTACGTAGATATGTTTTCATTTCCCTTGAATATATGCCTAGGAGTGGAAGTGCTACGTCGTATGGTAACTATGCTTAACATTTTGAGGAACTATCCATGTATCACTTCTGTAAAAAGAAAAGAGTTACAAAAATTTAAGAACAGATGTCTTGGCCTCATTAGGCCAGCTCCTGAGCCTCTTCAGTCTAATTTGCCGAGTGATGTAAGCAAAGAGATACCCCCTTCCACCTCAGAATTTAAGAATTCTGCCTCAAAAGGGCTGCTGACTTACAAGCAATGGGTCAACCATGCATCTCTGCTTATTAAAGCTGGAAGGGATCAGGGTGGTTCTCCAGTCCAGTGGTTCCAGGCTGAATGGATTTTTAACATGCAGATCCCTAATCTCCACCCCCAGACCTACTAACTCTGAATCTCCAGGGGTGGTGCCCGGGAATGTGTATTTTTAACAAGTCCCCAGGTGATTCTGAGGATCGACAAGCCTAGTGAACCACTGCTCTGGTGCTTCCTGCCCCAAAGCAGGAGGACCACCTGCGTCACTCCAGAGAGATGACGACTGAACATCTGAATCACACTGTACCTGAGAGTTGATAGCCCTGGGCCTCAGCCACTTCCACTGCTGAATGGTTCCACAAGAGCTCTCCAAAGGGACCTAGTTTTTCCCTTGCAATCAAGGAAAACAGGGCCTACCTCCTTTCAAAGATATGGAGGCAGCTATCTGCCTGGTTTTTTCCTCCTCCAACATAAATATGCCCAATTGTTTTCAATCATTTCCAGGCATATCCTCCATTGCTGTCCCTCTCTTCTGTCCACCCCACAATCTGTCTGTTTCTCATCAAATATGGCAGTTGTGGTAGACATAAGATGCCAGGTCAGCTAGCACCAGACTGAAGAACCAAGGGATTAGCGCTTCCCATGTGCATCTTCATAAATATGGCCAGTTCTCTCTTTTAAGGAGTAGTGACCCCATGTTGTTCAGTGTTCATTCAACCAGTGTGTGCTGAAAACTTACAGCACGGCAGGAATTAATTTGGATCCAGGGAACACGAATATCAGGAACAGCTAGTCCCTGATTCAAGGAGTTTGCATAGCAATTTAAAAGTTAAATAGCTCTAAACAAGGTGCAATATGCTAAGTGCCACAAGGAAGGGAGATGAAACCGGCTGATGGTATCAAAGATGATTCCACAAAGAGTTGGGCCAGGAAGGGTAAGGACCTCAAAGGTGAAGACTTAAGGTGGAGAAGGGACTCAGCAGAGGGCAGGAGAGAACACAAATGGAGGGACGAAGGAAAACAGGGTGTGATCTGGAAAACCCCACTTTGTCCTAACCCAGGGCATCTGGAGCATTTAGACGGGAGTAGTAGGTACGCTGTTCATCCTTATTAAACTCTTTTTCATTAGAATTGCTGTCAAAGGAGGTATTCTCCATTCAGCATTATTGATTTTTTTGAACTTAAATGCAATTGATTTTTTTTTGATACTTAAATGTATCCCATTACATTTTATTGGGCTGGTTTTGATCCAACACTGATAAGCTAATAGATAATGAGATCGGAAGGGGTGTAAGAAGTCAGGAAAATCTACTCAGAAAAGAAGCGGGATTAGATAAGTAATTTTCAAGGTTTCTTGTTGTTTCTTTTCCTTTTTTTCAAAGTAGTGGAATGCTTTCCATGAACATCAATTGTAATCTAATTTAGAAACCCCACAGGTAAAAACAGATAAATTCAAAAAAAGCAGTTCTGGTTGACATTGGTGTGGGTGGGTCGTCCCAAATCTTCCCCACTCTCCTCTCTAAAAACATACCCTTAATCCTCTTCCCCAATGCCCAACTGGAATGCTTTTGTGGAGCCCAAGAGCATCCATGTTCTTTAGGTCCTGATGGCCACCCGATATACTTTGGGGCCTCCCAGCCTGGGGTCTCCACAGGTCCACCACCTTCTAGGTCTCTACACCAGCCGCTGAAAATGACTGAAATAGGACAGGCACAGGGTGGTGTGCTACGAACAAAGACCTCCCTCCAATTAAAGCATGTCCTTCTGAGTGTAGCCTCCTGACCAGTTATGCTCCATCCATAGGCCCTTCCTTCTCATTTAGTTTTACTAAAATTATTCGCCAAGTAAATTTCAAAAAGAACAAATTCCAAGGAGTGGCAATGAATGATCACTTAACTACAAGAACACCCTTCAACCCTCTATACTTATTGATTTAATATACTGAGTTCTTCTTGGAAAATCATTTGCCCTGTCCTCACCATGGCTCCCAGACTGTCTATGCATTTAAGAAGTTCTTACAAGGGGCCACATGGAAATCATGAGAAGGAATGTGGGCAGCCCTTAGGAGCAAACACCAGCCCCTGGCTGGCAGCCAGCAAGGAAACAAAGACCTCAGTCCTACAACTGCAAGGAACTGAATTTGGCCAACAACCTGAATGATTTGGGAGTAGAGTCTTCCCGGAGTGCCTCCCATAAGGAACGAAACCCTGCTGACCCCTGATTTCGTCTTGTGAGACTCCAAGTAGAGGACCCAGTTGAGCCCAGCTGGACTTCTGACTTACAGAAGCTGTAAGATAATAAATTGTTTGTGCAGATGTTCAAAACTTTTATAGAATCGTCTTCCACCCTTCTAATGTCAAACACACTGGGAAACCTAAAGATCAAGACTTCTTAGCACACTGAGGGCTGCCTCCTCCTTGTATTTCTGTGGCATGCATTGAATGTTTTAAAGCATACTATTTTTTAAAAAATGCATTTGTCACAAGATTGTGAAAATGTGACGATTGCTTTCACCCCCCCTTCCTCTGTGGCAAGGCTCTAAATTCACGGTGCCCCACAGTCTTCAGCAGAAGGCACACTTGCTTCTCTCCTTTCATCAGCTTTAAAAGGTTCCTGGTGATTTAGGGCCTTTCACCACCCCTCAGGAAGCTTGACAACAAAGAAATTATTTATGGGTGTAGAAAGGCCAGGGGGTGGGCATTCATTTTTAATGACTGCACTCCTTCCCTCCAGTTAAAGGAATCAATCCTTCCTGCTCGAATTTCCTCCATTCATCGCGTTTTCACAGTGCCTGACACACAGTAGGAACTCAATATTTATTTATTGAACAAATTTTTTAAAAGATCTAACTTACTTGCATAACTAAATTTTGTGTAGGAAGTAAAAAATGGGTGTCTGAGAGAACAGGACAATTGAGTTTATGGAAGAAACAAGTGCAGATAGAGATTAAAAGTCAAATTCTTCCTTTCGTCATTCCACTACCTGAGGTGTCACCAAGTCTAGTCTTCTTTAAATACCTCTAAGAGCATCCCCTGCTTTTCTAGTCCCACTCAGTGGCAAACACCGTGGGCTGCCAAAGCCAACAGCCACTTGGTAGCCCAGGTCCCCTTTCCTAGCTGACATCCTCTCCAGTCCCAGCTAACCATGATCCTTGACAGTGACGTGGGTCTGTGACCCAGCCCTGGCCAATAGGCCCCAAGGGAAACTCTGCTTGGGGGTTTCTGGGAAAGGTTTTACTTGTTGTTAAAAAAGGGCACACGGCAGGAAATGCCTCTGTTCTCCCCACTGTCATCACGTCCACATGAGATGCTTGGAACTGCTGCAGCCACTTTGGGATTTGGATCATGAGAAGAGAACTGGCAGACAAGCCGAGGACCAGAATGCAGAGAGGTGACAGCACCTGGGTCCCTGATGATGTCTTTAAGTGACTGAAAAAGCTCACTCTGCAACCACCCCACCTTCCTCCAGACTTCTTGCTTGGTGAGATGAGATGAAAAATCCCTACTGTTTAAGCCACTTCTAGTTGGATATCCTGCTACTGACAGAGGAACACATCCTAACCGATACCCGCGACTCTTAATCTCTCATCTCAGGACCTCTCCCCCAGGCTTCTGTCTGCCTTTCTCCCATTCCAGTCCATCTCTCCAAAATCCCACCACTTCAGGGCCAACAGTCTGGACGCACGGCTCTCTGAGATCCTCACCATGGCCCCTTCAACCCACTGAAGACCAGGCTCCTGCCTCGACCACAAATGCAGACATGCTGGCAAGCACACATCATAGGACTGTGTCCACACATGTTGTATGGGTGTCCAAGGGCCGCTGTAACGAGTGACCACAAGCTGGGTGGCTTACAACAACAGAAATGTATTCTCTCACAGTTCTGGAGGCCAGAAGTCCAAAGTCAGTATCTCTGTGCCAAAATCAAGGTGTCAGAGGGCCATGCTCCTTCTGGAGGCTCTAGGGGAGAATCTATTCCTTGCGTCTTCCAGCTTCTGGTGGCTGCTGGCATTCCTTGGCTTGTGGCTGCATCACTCCAACCTTCAAGGCCAGTGTTTTCAAATCTCTCTCTGCTCTGCCTCCACATCACCTTCACATCTTCTCTCTGTGTGTGAAATCCCCCTCTGCCCCCCTCTTATAGGGATACATATGATTGTTTTTAGGACCCACCCATATAATCCAGGATAATCTCCCGTCTCAAGATCCCTAACTTGAATCACATCTGCAAAAATCCTTTTTTCAAATAAGGTAACACTGACAGGTTCCAGGGCTTAGAAACTGATAGCGTTGGATGGCACAGCTCAGCCTACTACACGTGTGCCTCTGTGTGTACACACCACCTCTGCATGTCTCTGGGAGGAGCTGCCTCTGGGAAAGAACTAGGGAACGGAGGGCCAGAGGGGGAAGGAAGATTCATTTTTTAATATATATACTTTTGGACTGTAAGAATTTTGTTTAAAGTGATGATAAAACCCACAATAATTTTTTTATCTCAATTTGCAACATAATTAAATTTATCACATGGAATTTTTTTAAGACATATTCTATCTTAGGCTAGGTTCTCCAGAAGCAGACCCTGGGAGGAGGATTTACCTGCAAGTAACTTACTAAGGTGGTGCTCCCAGAGAGGGGTGGGGGAAGCCAGGCAAAAAGCAGAAGAAGCCAAGTAAGGTCACAGGTTTCTGCAACGTCTCCTGAACAGTAGCTCAGCCTCCCGCCATGGGAAGCTCTGGAGGGTAAGTTGTGCTCAGAAGTGTCCTGACCTGAGGCACGGGAGCTGGGCTTTCATACACCCACTCTCCTCAGTCATGGACAAGGACTACCCCGGGGGCATCTAAACCTCTAGGCACTCTGGCTGTCCTTGCCTGAGCAAAGCAGGGTCCCGGAGCCCGGGGCCAGGGTCAGCAAAGACGCACAGGTGTGGGCTGCTGGGATTGAAAGCGCATAGGTAAAAAGAGATCTGAGGGATCTAGAAGAAGACCGATGTTATCCACTACGTGTTCTAATCATGACAAAAGAATTAATACCTGTGCTTTCTCTTCTGGACTGCTTCTGCTCTTGCCACTTCCCACCAGCATGAAGTGGCCCCCAAGCTCCTTGGCTCATCCACATCCTGACTGTCGACACCGCACTGTGTCCAGAGGCCTGGGTCAGCCTCTACTTTTTTCCCAGGGCACTTCTGGTCAGCAGGACAGCACAGCACTGAATGCCTTGCTACCTCTTACCACCTGGATACTCCTCGAGGGTAGGGGCTCAGCAAACACCCCTCCGTGTTCCTGTCCCAGGGCAGCAAAGAGCAGGTCACTCTCTCTGACCCTTCGGGGTCTCCCAATTCCCTGAGAGTTCTCTGTTTTGCACCCACTGATCCCTTTCATCTAAAAGTATTTTTACTCCTACATAATCTCCCATGAGTACGAGTCACCCCTGAGAAATAGGAGGGCTGGTTTTCATCCAATAGCCCATCATCTCTGTGTCCTGCCACTGCTACAATCCATGTGACATTTCATGACCCACCCCCCAAGCCAAGCACTGCTGCCAAGGAGGCAGAGGGAAAATTCTGTCTGAAAAAGATGAAAACGGGACAGATGGCCATGCAGGGCTCCACCACCCCAGCACAGGGTCAAAGATTCAGATCAGAAGTCAGGACTCAATGACCTGTTGGTGGCTTTTTGGGGTCACTGTTTTTAAATACAGTCTCCATTATTTGGGGAAGAGGACTGACTGACTTGGCGAACACAGACTGTACAAACTAAGCTGTCCTCGCCAAGTTCCTGACAGCAAAGAGCACCAGAGGCCCTTTCCAGGGACAAGAAGAAAAAGGATTTCAAAAGTTCAGTGGAAAGTTCAACATGGCCCCATGGCCGGAAATGCTGAAAGGGAAGCTGGCTCCAGGAGGATGTGTCACTCTAGAATAAAAGTTGGAAGGCAACTAAGGAAATCAGTGAGTCTGCAGAGATTGATGAGGGTGGATGTACGAGGACAGAAGGGAGGTCCCTGACCCTCCAGGGACGGTGACAAAGTGAGGCAAACCCAAAGAAGGGGGAGGAAGGCTAAGCCTAGACTGAGATGAGGTGTATGTGACCACATCCATATATACGCATACACACATCTTTTAAATTATGTCCAAAGCAAGAAGTTGTACAAAAAAAGGATATGTTAAAGACATTAGAAAGTGGAATTAATCAAGTTCTATTCTACTTTCTTTTCTACAAGGAGAAAATAAGTCTATCTAAAGCCTTAGAGAAAAAAGGATGAGTTGAGATATAACTCGTGGTCTTTTAAAAATTTATTTTTAATTATGCAAGTAAAATGAGTATTTATATAAAAAATGAAAATATTATAGACAAAGCTACCTCCTACCCTTCAATTACAGGTCACATGTAACCGCTGTTATCAGGTTAATGGGTGCCCTTCCAGACCTTTTTTCTGCATTTGCATATACCCATAGAAAATACATCATATTATTTTGTGAAGTTTTTTCCCCATTAATGGCATCACACTGTTTGTACCTGTACTAGTCAGGATTCTCCCGAGAAACAGAACCAATAGGATGGGGGGAAAGAGAGAGAGAGTAGAAAGATACAGATATACCTATACCTACAGAGAGAGAGAGAGTGATTAAGGAAGATTGATTTATCTTGAAGAATTGGCTCATGTGATTGTGGGGGCTGGCAAGTCCGAAGTCTGCAGGGCAGGCTATCTCTGAAGGCCCTCCACTGATTCAGTGAGGCCCTCCCACCCCTCCATTATGGAGGAGTAGTAATCAGTTTTACTCAAAGTCTACCAATCTGAATGTTAATCACACCTAAAAAATACCTTTACTGCAATATCTAGATTGGTGTTTGACCAGACAACTGGGTACCATAGCCTAGCCAGGTTGACACATAAAATTAACCATCACAGTATCATTCTGCAACTTGTTTTTTCACTTAACGACATTTGCTGGAGTTCCTGCCACGTCAGTTTATACAGAATGAACCACATCCATAATAAGATGTACCATCCTTTATTTAATCATTCCCCTACTGATGGACATGTACCTTGTTTCCTTTTTTCTATTACTAATAATGCTAAAATAATGTCCTCGTATATGACTTTGTGAACAAACGCATTTGTTTTTCCAGAAGAGATGGGCATGAGATATGGACTTGTGGAGTCATGGGTGGGCATTTAAAATTTTTAATAGAGGTTGGAACCCACCCTCCAAAGCAATCCTCAAAATTTTAAATGATGAATTTAAAATTCATCAAGCCTAGATGAACTACATTTTAAGGAAAAGGTGCTCGGGTATACCATTCAGCACATGAGTGTGTCACTCAAAGCTGAGAGGGGACACAGGAATTTGATCAAAGTCAAAGTACTGAGAGAGCTACTGGTATAGATCTAAGGTTGTCCTGACGACCTCGCAGGCCTCATCCATGCTGTGATTTGCTCAGAGCTGGGAGAGGAGTGGGGTTACAGCCCGGGAAGGGCTTGTGCCTTTAGTCCTGGTCCTTTCATGGCAGTGATCATTTGGGAAAATCTTCTGTATCACAGGAAAAAGGCAGAGGACTGCTGTCTTTGGCACTAAAGGCTATGATCTCA
Organism: Tapirus indicus; assembly: GCA_031878705.1. Classification (NCBI taxonomy): domain Eukaryota; kingdom Metazoa; phylum Chordata; class Mammalia; order Perissodactyla; family Tapiridae; genus Tapirus; species Tapirus indicus. The sequence goes on from CM062920.1 coordinate 22,029,844, forward strand.
GAACCAAAATAATTATCTTGGAGAAACTGTGGCAATGAAAAAAAAAAAGCCAGATGGTTTAAAAAGAACAAATATTGGCTCCCTTGTCAGAGCAGAAGGTGGTAAATTCAAGATACCACAGAAATTGATGTTACTCCCTGGCAAATCCTAGGGCGGATTGTAAAAGAGAGGGCTGGGGGCCTTTGGAAACAAAAGATTAATCCCCGGAAGGCTGCAGAAGTTTGTGAAGAACAAGTGGGACCTAATGTTGGACAGAGTCACGGGACAGGTAGGGTGAAGTATGCCCAGAGTGGATTTCAGTTACAGAAATGCATCTTACCAAGCCTCTCGTGATTCCTTCAGGGATAAGATGGTGACATGTCAGATGGGACAACGGGGCCATCTGACACCTCTGCGGAGGGGTCTGGGGTAGTATTAGAGACTGGAGGAGAGATTCCCACAACATGCCAAAGGACTGTGTCCTCCATCCAGTCTCTGTTTGACACTGGAGAGGAAAAAGTCTATGAAACACCCATTACAAATGCCTTATGAATGCCCATTTCTCCCACTCACAACTGCCTTTAATTGCAGGCTTTAGGTTTCCAACTGAGAAAAACGCCACTATTTGACTCCACACTCTCCCTAGCCCAACGTCCTCTGTGCTTTTACAAGATCAAGGCCATCGGGAATGGATCTTTCTTATTGATGATACCAGGTGACCAACAAAAGAAAGTGGTATTTACTTACTATATGCCAAGTACTGCATTCACAACCTTTTAATACAGTATCTCTTTTAATTCTCATCAACTTTGAGAGGTTGTGTCCCCATTTATACAACTAAAAATGGAAAAACAAAGAGGGAGTGGTTTACCTTTCATCCACTCCCTTAGCTACTCAGCTGGGAATTAGAGAGCCAGGACACACACCCAGGCCAGACTCGACAATCTATGTTCTCTTTCCAACAGAATGCACTGTTTGCAGAGCTGTGAAGAGCTAGGTACTGTTTTTGTGAATGTGTGTGTGTGTGTGGAGAGGGAATGGCACATTGGCACACAGAGCTGAGGATATTAATATGCACAGGAGTAAAGAGGCAGGAAAGGGACAAGTCAGTCCCGACTGTGAGCAGAGAGAAAAAGCCGGTCAGGGATGTTTTGTGGTAAAAGCCCAGGAGTTTATGGGTTGGCCTGGGAGGACAGTGGTTGCCAGAAAAGCAGGGTGAACCAGGAACCGAGAGGGACCTGCCCAGGGCTTGAACGGGAAAGACCTTCCCAGAGGCCAAAAGAGTGGGGAAGAGAGGAAGTAGCTGGGTGTCAAGGATGGAAGGTGACGAGGCTGGACAGCCACACGCCGGGAGGGGGCATGCAGAAGGGGGGCTGTCTGTGGGCCAGAGTGGGGGTCTGACAGAGCCTCTTCAAAGAGCTGAGCCATCAGCAAACTGGCCCTGGATGGGACAGGGCTGGGCTGGATGTAACAGCTGTGTACCCGTGGTTTCTCTAAGGGAGGGATTCTCAAAGTGGGCTGAATGTGACACTCTGGGGGGACAGCCTGGATATCTGTGTTTAAAAAAGCTCTCCAGGCAATTCTGACACAAACTCAGTTCTGAGAAACACTGGTTTACCCTTGGGCTGAACCGAAAGGCCTTCAACCCAATTCAGGAAGCATTTACTGAGTGCCCTGGAGAACAAAGATGAATGTCTCCAGGCGAAGAAACTCACAGTGAAGAAAGGAAAGTGAAAAAATAAATAACATTGATTATAATAGATGCCTAATAGGCTTATGCACAGAGAATTATGGGAACACAGAGGAAAGGTCTTTAATCCTGAAGAAGTCTGAACGGCTTCCTGGAGGAGGTGACATATGAGCTGACTCCACGGCTGCCTACACCAGCTGCAAAGAGGAAGAGAAACCCATACACCAAGGGGTACAGTCTGCCCAGAAGAGATCTCCCCTCCGTTTGCCCTTGAGAGAAAGTAACCTCAGAGGCTGATGCTGCTAAAAGGGACAGGGGTCTATGTCCACTGTGGGAAATTTGGGGATGCTCCAAAGACACCAGAGAGAAGAGCAGGTCTGAAGACTTGTGCAAGGGAAATTGGTGAACAACATCAAAACCATTAATCCACTTGCTGTCACTATCATGATAATCAAGAAAATCTGTTTTTGCCTAGCTGGGTGTTAGCCACACCTGTATACCATAATGTGGAAATGTGATGAAATAAAAGCCCATCCAGTGGTGTGCTGGTAAATGCTTACAACTGGCTCTCTGGGCAGAGTGGGGGCGGGCACCTGATTCCTAGTGTTTGCCAATTCCAGTGGCGTTAATACTCCCACCACGGCCAATTTCAAGCTACCGATCTGACTGAATCTGTCACTGAATATGGAGTTGGGAAGAGATGCACAGAATTGGCTTTGCAAGCCGGTGCACCACTGGGCCCATCACAGGCTTTAAAACCCTACTTCATTTCCAAGGACTCCTGGGGAAAAGCCAAGGCACTCCTGAAGTGTGTGCGTGTGTGTATGTGTGTCACACGTGCAACGGTAGGGGTGAGACAGGATGACAACAACACGACCCCAAACTAATATCACCAAACAGATTAATGCACAAAAATAAGAAGAGGAAAAAAGTTCACATATGTGAGAAAGAAATAAAACTGACAGATAAACCTAATGGAAACCAATCTGCATATCCAGGAAAAGTTTCTGAATAAATGATCTAACTTCTTAACCCGATAAACCTTAAACTTCTTAACCCATAAAACTGACCTCTTTTTGAATTAAAAAGACAACAGTGTCCTTATTTTAGTTTGTAACCTTGTCTTCTTCCCACAGACATTTCAGGCAGGATGCATTCACTCAGTTACCCATCAAGCTCACAGTTAGTTTCAAAGGCTAAAGAAAGACAAATTATTAGGGTACTTTTCCCATCACCCCTTCATCAAATAACACACTGCAGATGTCTGGTAAGACTGGCACCTGTACAGGACTTTTAGACACTGCTTCTTAAAACTGAGTGTGCATGAGGATTCCTTGGAGGGCTTATGAAAACACAGATCACTGGGCCCCATCTCTAGCCTTTCTGATTCAGTAGGTCCCGGGTGGGGCCCAAGATTCTGCATTTCAAACAACTTCCCAGGTGATGCTGATGCTTCTGGTCCTGGAACCAGACTTTGAGAATGATTTTGGATCACTACCATCGAGTCATCTTTCTTGAGGAAACCACAATGCCCTCCCTTAAAAAGCCATTTTAACGCACAGACAGGAAGAGATTTTACACACGTCCCCATGGCCTGCCAATTGCTTCCACACGTGCACCTGTTGTTGGTGCAGCCATGCATGGCTTCCTATGATAGCTGAGTGTCACAGAGCAAAATGAGTATTGAAGCATGCAGACTATGTTCATGGGGCCCTTAAGATCCTTGACTGCTACCCCGGTTATTTCATATTTCACCACCACCTCGAGTCTTCATTCTCCCGCACGCAGTGTGCTGGATGAACAGCGCTGCCCCCATCTTACAGCTGAGGAAGCTGAGGGTCCCAAGAGAGGACACGACTCGCCCTCGTTGGACTGTGCATTTTAGACTGAGCCTCATTTCCTTTGCACCTCATTTCCAGTTAGGGGCGTGGGGGCCCACTGGGACCAAGGTCAGATGGAAGTAACTGATGGGGCCTGATCACAAACCAGGTCATCATCCGAGTCCTTACTGGGTCCTTCCTCCACACGCCCTCAGGACTCCGGGCCCCTATCCTAACTGGCCCTGGGTGCTGTGTTTTTGGAATTCCTGTTTCTGATGACCACAGTTTTTCTCTGTGCTCGGTTGCTGTCACACTTGCAAGCAGTTATTTCCTGTCACTGCTCAGATGCAGGCATGCCCCAACAGACCTGCTCCCCACTTCACGCCTGCTCAGAACAGCTGCGGGCTGAAAGGCTGGGTAACAGTGCCCTTGGGGCGCCCCAACCCAGCAACCAGATGAGGGACTTGCCTCTGGGCTGCAGTTCCAAGGGCACAAGCGTGTGGCGAGCACTGCTGTCTGGTGGGTCCCGGGGCCCCACACTCCTCACAAAGAGCTGCGTCCACATCTGTCTTACTTTGGCACAGAGAGCAGGGTTGGCAGGGGCCCCACAGAGCGGTGCCAACCCTGTGTTCTTTCAGGACCTACTCGAGAGCATTCAGAAATCAGTCCTCTATGTTCAAACAGTTTCTCCCTTTACATCCCAGATACTGGGTGGACAAGAGACTAGTCTAAAGAGCACGTGCTTCCATCGTTACAGAAATGCCTTTAACGTACACACCAGCAAATCTCAGAAACAAATCAGCTCTTCCAAGGTCCCAGAGGAACGTGGCTTGAGGAATTCCTCTACCCACAGCAATTTGGTGACCTCACGGGTCAACATTTTTTAAAGACACCATTCAGCACTAAATGTGTAACCTTGGGCCAGGGACCTAACCTCTCTGTGCCTCAGTTTCCTCATCTGTGAAACAGGGGCAATCACGATACTTACTTCATAGGTTTATTCTGAAGATTAAGTGAGCATGTGTGCATAAATGTCTTCTAAGGATACTTGGCAAAGGGAGCCATAAGGTCTACCTCCAATAATCATGTGGTCTTATTATCATGGAGGCCACAAACTATGTGTTCACTTCATTTATGTCACTTACAGTTTTTAATTCTATGCAAATTAATCAAAGAAGACTCTCTTTCCACTCAATGGTCCAGCACACAGGAAGTGTTTTTCCAACAGGAAAAGTGGGGCCCAACCCCCCACCTGGGGAGTGGACAAAGAGGGGCATGAAAGGACGAAAGGGGTCCTCATTGGGTCTCCCCAGGTCAAACTGCCTGTCAGAGGAAAGCCACAGCTGAGCAGCAGCCACAATCAGGCCCAGCAAGCGGATAAAAGAATCGCTGTCCAAACAAAAGAAGCGCCCCTGCCAATCCCTCACTTACTTCCAGGACCGTCCATTGTTCGACAACAATAGCATCATAGCCCTGCATGGTTTTGCTATCTTCTGTGGAAACAGCTTCAAAGATGAATACTCCATCTGTCAAGCCGTGTAAGGAATCTGTGGAAAAAGAAAAAGGCGGGGGGGGGGGGGTTTCTGTAAACCGTCTGTGGCAGAAGCCTTACAAGCAGTGAAAATTTTCACTGCATTCATTAATAATCCCAATCAGAACATCTTTTCAGCATGTTAATTAAAGAAGGCACACACAGCCATGGAGTCTAGCCCCATCAGAATGAATGAGACTAATTTACCTCGCAGTTTTGAATAATATCCTTGATTTTATGAGCCCAAATTTCATTGTTAGCAATCACCATTTGATTTCACGCGTTTACCTTCCTTTTCACACTCCAACGGTAGGATGCACTGGGGAGAACTTACTCAGGGTAAAACACAGTCATCTGGACACAGTTTTTAGAAGAAAACTATATTTAGGTGGAAGAGATTTTTTTTTAAGGGGGGATAGATATAACACACCAGATCTGAGCTTGTCAGACACATCCTAGACGTGTTGATTCTGGGAAGTTCCCATGATGTGGGCTGCTGCACAGACAACACTTCAGGCAGCTCTTGTCAAGAGGTGGAATTTGGGGGAAAGGGGAATTTTCCCAAGTGATTTACCAATGAAAATGCTTCCTTGGGCACTGCTCCAGTCCATGGACCAGGTTCTGAGTCCTGTACAATTCGACAACGTACACTAAACATACAGCATGATTCAAGAACTGTCTTAGGCAACAAGGGTATAAAGAAAATTACAACAGGGTCCCTGCCACAGCAGAAGACATCAAGGGAAGTGCTTTCAGCCCTTTTGTTGTTGTTGTTAATGGCTCCTAAATGCCCTAGATTCATTTAGATAAGAGATTGTGGGAAAGAGGACTGAACGCAGAAGCAGGTGATCTGGGTCCGTGCTCTATCACGAAAAGCGATGTGATCACTTTCAGGAGTGGTCTCTCATCTGTGAAATGGGGTTGTGGGCAGAGAATTCCTCTCGGTCCCTAGATTCTAGTCTACGAATTACTGCTCAATCATTCTGTTATGGACAGAACTGTGTCCCCCGAAATTCATAACTTGAGGCTCTAACCTCCGAAGTGACTGTATTTGGAGAAGGGGCCTTTAGGGAGATATTCAGGTAAATAAGGTCATAACGGTGGGCCCGAATCTGATAGGACTGATGTCCTCATAAGAAGAGGAAGAGACATCAGAGCCACCCCACTTTTGCACGGAGGAAAGGCCACATGAGGATGCAGAGAGAACGTAGCTGTCTGCAAGTCGGGAAGAGAGGCCTCACCAGAAACCAAATCTGTCAGCGCCTAATCATGGACTTCTAGCCTCCTGAACTGTGAGAAAACGAATGTCTATCATTTAAGCCTCCCCATCTGTGGTATTTTGTTAAGGCAGTACACATAAAAAAATGTGTTTAATGATGTACTATTTTTATTTTAAAAGGACAATTCACATAGCAATGTGACCTTTTTTTTCAGGGAGGGAAGGGAGACAAATTCAGAATGTTCTCTGAATCACACTGGAGTTCAGGAACTGCCCGCATTTTCCAGAAGTCACAAAGAAAAAGATAGACAGATGTAACGACATAACTATTTTTAGCTTCTGTCTTCCAACAGACCTCATAAACAAAATCAAAAGGCTATCAAAATGAGAAAATTATTTGCAACAACAAAAATAAACAAATAAATGGCTAAGCTTAACATTCTTTATATGTAAAAAGCTTCCACAAATCAAGAGTTAAAAATACTAAAACACATAGGGGCTGGCCTATACTAGTGGTTAAGTTCAGCGTGCTCTGCTTCGGTGGCCTAGGTTCGTGGGTTCAGATCCTGGGAGCGGACCTACACCACTCATCAGCTATGATGTGGTGGAGACCCACATACAGAGTAGAGGAAGACTGGCACAGATGTTAGCTCAGCGCAAATCTTCCTCAGCCAAAAAAAAAAAAAAACAACAACTAAAACACCATTAGAAATGGGCTAAGGATATCAACTAGCAACTAATTAATTAATTCTCTCTCTCTCTTGCTCACTTTCTCTTGATGGCCAGTAAGTCACGTGTTGCTTAACAACAGGGATACGTTCTGAGAAATGCATCATTAAGTCATTTCACCATTGTGCGAACATCATAGAGTGTACTGACACAAACCTAGATGGTATAGCCTACTACACACCTAGGCTGTATGGTACTAATCTTACGGGACCACCACCATGTATTCCGTCTATCATTGACCAAAACGTTGTTATGCAATGCATGACTCTATTGAAAAAAAATTTTCAACCTCTCTTTTGTTTATCAAATTGGCAAATGTTGAAAAGAAAATACTCACTGTTGGTGAGGGTGTGGTGATACAGGAAAGCTTACCGTGCTAAGGAAATTTTAACCATACAGTCTTTCTAGAGAGCGATTTAACAATGTCTCAAGAGCCTGAAACAAAAAAGTTCATCCTTTTTGAGCAGAAATCCTACCTCTTTTAGTCTATCCTGAGGTAATAACCACTAATGCCATCAAATATTTGTCTACAAGCACTACGTAGAAATTTCTTAAAAATATAAACATTCGGAATGTTCAACAATCCAAATATTCAACCATAAAAAAGTAGTTAAATAAATTAGGAGATTTCCATACAATTAAATAGTATACTGTCCTGAAAAAAAAATCACAGGAATTTAATGATTCAGAAAAATGTCTTAGGGACAACATTATGGAGAAAAAAACAGGATACAAAACTACAGTAGGAGCTGTATGTAAATTTTTATGTTAAGAAATGTTAAACAAACTTGAAGGAAACACATAAAATGCTAGCAGCAGGTATGAGTGGCGGAATGAAGTATAATTTGAATTTTCTTTTTTATCCTTTTCTATAAGGTTAATACAAGAGTTCATGCAGGCATAATCCAAGTAACAGACAACACAGATGAGAAAGAATTTTCTTTTTCTCTCTTCTACATGGCTCTTGAAGGCAGAACTAGAATCAAAAAGTTTTAGAAACCATGGCGGGGGGCGGGTGGAATTTTAGCACAATCTAAACATGAAGACCCTTCCTTACAGTAGTCTAAAAAATGGAAGATAGGGGCCGCCCTGGTGGCACAGCGGTTTAGTTCGCGCTTGGCAGCCCGGGTTCGTGGGTTTGGATCCCAGGCGCCCGCCGACGCACTGCTTGTCAGCCATGCTATGGCGGCGTCCCATACAAAGTAGAGGAAGATGGGCATGGATGTTAGCCCAGGGCCAGTCTTCCTCAGCAAAAAAGAGGAGGATTGGCAACGTATGTTAGCTCAGGGCTGATCTTCGTCACAGAAAAGAAAAAAAAAATGGAAGATAAAGCCTCAGAAGAGTGAGCATCATGTTACTGGAAGCATTCAAGCTCACACTGAAAACCTTTCAGCCGCTCACTCATTCATTCCAACCCTACTAAGCACCTATTATGTGCCAGGTCCTCTTGTGGTCACTGGAGATGGAGCAGGCAGCAAGACAAATGAAGTCCCTGTCCCCACAGAGCTGACCTTGTAGTGAGGGAGGGAGACAATAACATAATGTCAGAGGTGATAAATCCTATAGAAATATGAAGTGGGTTAAGGGGAGAAAGTGAAGGTGGAGGCAATGGTGGTGGCTATTTTTGAAAGAGGTGTTCAGGGTACGCCTCCCCACGTTGAGTAGAGATATGAACTAATTAAGCAAGCAAGTCATACAGATCTGCAGGGTTTGAGAGTTTAAGGTAGAGGAGACAGTTTAAAGAGAAATGCAGTGAATGAGGGGCAGCCAAGGACCAGAAGAGCAGCAGAAACAAGAGAGAGGAAAGTCAAGACTAAGATGACCAGCAGGGACTAGGTGCGGATCCATGTGACTTGCTTGGCCAATGGAATATCAGTAGGTATGATGCAAGCAGGGGCTTGAAAAGCACTTGTGTGGTTGAGCTTGATCTCTTATGTCTCTGCTACCACTTTGAGAGGACATGCCCCTGCTAGGCAGTTGGTTCCAGGAAGATGAAAGGTGGAGCCTAGCTTAGGTCAACTGACCCACAGACCCTGCTGAGATCAACAGAACTGCCTCAACAGAGCTGCTCCAGCCAACCTGCAAATACGTGAGAATAAATTTACATGTGAGAATAAATAGAGCTCACTGTTTTAAGCTGATGAGCTCTGGAGTGGTTTGTTACACAGCAGTATTATGGCAATAGGTGACTGAGACAATGCCCAAGCTAAACTAAGAAACATGAGACCAGTGTTCTTTGCTTGGCCTGGGGATATTCCTGATTATTCCAGAATAATAGAGAGGCCTGACTAGCCCAGGGCTGTGAGGGTAATTCCTGGAGCACAGCAGCCTTATCCTGAAATTATTCCAACCTGACAAGATAATACTCCATTTCGTAAGATCACTGTGGGTGAATCAGTATCATGCTCCAGTTTCTTATTTGCTTCCTATCCTGAGAGTCTGTCATCAAACAGCCTTAGCAAAAGTGCTAAGCTCACCTCTCTCACCTGCTCTGCTCAAAAGTTTCCCCCAAGTGTTGGTTCAATGCCTTTCTGAGACATTTTACCTAGGTGACCAGGGAAGAACAGAGCTGGTCCTCAGCTAAACCACATTACAAGTATTTTGGGGTCCAGGACAAACACTGACCATAATCCAGCTCATTTTGAAAGTTCTGGGTAACATGGGTCTTGCTGGAGCCTCTGCCGCAGTAGGGATGCCCTACAGAAGCCCTTTGAATACAGCTTTCCCAAGTCCTGACCTGGGGATGCTCGGGACCAGAGGATACTTAATGATTCCTTCAGGATTGTATCAACACAGCACAGATTCCCTCAAGGCTTCTACAAAAATACATTATATCCAATTTCCAAAGTCTCCACCTACAGATCTCCTCAAGGGAAAACCTCTCCCAGCCCTTTAAATGTGCCTACCAGGTGCTTTAAGCATTAGAGTGCCCGATTTGACATAAAAAATATCATAATATTTAGCCTGCCAACAGCACCATACAGCAGAGTTGAGGTCCAGAAAGGGGAAGGGGACACTGCAGCCCATCCAGATTTTCTTTTCCACCCCCTACCTGCTGTCCCTCCTTCCTCCCGAGTCACAGGCCTGGGAGGAGGGCTGTGTGGTCAGAGGGGAGAGGAATGGGCTGGGCTTGGGGGTGGGAAGAAGGAACAGACCAGGTCCTTATGTACCAGCTGCCTCCTCTGGTGTCTGCCTTCCAGCCTCTCAGTCCACAGCTCTGCTATTCTGAATCCAGAGTGCTGATTCCACCTACTTAACTACGAAGCAAGTTCAGAATGGCTGTCAAAATTTGGTCATCTGTAACAGCAAAAAAAGTCAATGAACCACAGAGAGCAGACAGCTGGGCTTTTAAAGAGCCCCTTGTTTTGACGGCCTCGTCCACTCCTCGTCTCCTCACCACCTTCCTGGCTCAGCCTCACTGGGATGTGCACTGAGCTGGGTATAAATAGGTCTATCTTAGAGTGAAGGCTCCTGATGTCAAAGGTTAAATCGCCCTCCATCTATGGAAAATAGCCTATTATCTCTGCATTTTTTATTAAAGTAAAGATGCTTCCCTACTGTGCACAGAAAGCTATTTGCCCCAGTAATGTATAAATATTTGATGCCGGTCTTTTGGCAAAAGGCCACCTTAACATTCTAAGCTTATGATTTACAAGAAGGATGTGGGAAGAGGAGATTTGCCCTATTATCCCAAGAGGCAGATTCTAGGAGGCAACTGCTCTTCCCCTGCAGCCTCTGAGACATTAAGACTCCATCTAGCAAGCTAACCTTCAGGATCACTCTACGTGTTGCTCTTCTCCAAAGTCTAGCCTGAAATGTGCACACCGTGGCAAGTGGTCAATGTATATGGTCTATAAAAAAAATGTTACTGTTCTTTCAACAAGCTAGGTTGGACTAAATTGTCCCCACTGGGGTAGCTGGCATAACTGATTTCCTTGGCTCTCTGAGGGCCCCTTCTCCCCATCCGCGGCTGCACGATTCTCAAAGCACCACCTTCGTTCCAGGAGTGGCATGTGCCAACTGCATAATCCTAATTGCTCGTGTTGTCACACCGACCTGTAACCCCACTGCAAATGCAATCACTGTTCAACCAATCCCGGATAATGGCGCCATGTTGCCTCCCAATCACACCACAACTAATTTGCTGACATTATCAAAAGAGCGAGCAGGCCTGCTCCTGCTCTTACTTCCTGAGCCCTCACTGCTGCTCTTGGCCTGCCTTCCTTCCTGCATTCTCAGTTTGGAGCGGTGAATAATCTATAGGAAATGTTACTCTTTTTCAGTTATAGTGAGGGTTAGCCTGCGAGTTCAGTGCCATTTAACTGACCAGATGGGGAAGAAACGCTCTGATTCGGTGCTTGCTGGATGTGAGGCACTTGGCCAGGCACAGTTCATGGTTTCTTACTGAATCCTTCCAAAAATTCTGCAATGGTTATCATCCCCCCTTAGTGGATGAGAAAATGGAGGCTATAGAGTTAAATCACTTGTCCACATTCAAATGGAAGGCAAGGGCCAGACTAGGCCTGAAACGTGGTTTGTTTGATTCCAAAGCCTCTGCTCTTTCAACAACTAACATATTCACTGAGCTACCGCGAGTGAGGTACCAGGCGCCGCTGCTCCACCTGGGGGCGGGTGACGAACACCCAGGTTCCTAGCCTTGTGGAGTGGGTGCTCTCCGACCACTATACCTTGGTGTTTTGGGTGGCACCTCAGTGGGTCACAGGGAGATGGCCTCAGGGCTTCAGTTTGGGGTGAAATCTGTGCCAATGCCATGCCTTACATGGGGCAAAAAAATGAATAAAAACATACTTGTAAATGGATAAGTTGTACATATTGACACAAGGGATAGTACACAGCAATGAGAAAAAATGACCTGCAATTATATGTAAAAATGTGGACGAATCTCACAAACATAATGAGTGGAACAAGCCAAACACAGGAAGGGCATACTCTATTTCAATAAAGTTCACAATTAATCTATGATGTTTCAGGTCAAGACTGTGGTCACCCCTGGGTTAAGGGACTGCGAGGAGCATGAAAGGGGCTTCAAGGGGGCCTGTATGTTCTGTTTCTTGAGCCGCTGCTGGTTACATGGGTGTACTCACCTTGTGAAAATCCACTGAGCTGTATCTTTACAATTTGTACAGTTTTATGTATGTGTGTACTATACTGCAATATTGTATTTAAAGTGTATTTAAAGATGTGCTGCTATGGATACGAGAAAATACATTTAAAGGCATAAGTGAAATCTACCCCCACATTATTAAGTGGACTCTGTGAAATAGAAGCCATGCCTGTAACCGCTAGGCCAAACATTCCTGGAAACAGTGGTGTTCCAAGGGAGTGGCCATTGGAATCACCTGGAACCTCATTCTCCCTATGCCCCGCTCTTTGCTCCCCCATATCTGCAGGCTCCTAAATGATACCTCAACACCCCAACACCAGGCTCTCCCCTTACTACCATTGGCATTACTGAGCACATTCCAGAAGCCTTTATTGGTCACTTTTTGTATACAGGGCATGGTGTATACACAGGGCACTAGGACGAGAAGAAGTCCAGGACACAGGAGCTGCCTGAGGGTTTGCAAGTATGTTTATATAAATTATGTGTCCCTACATGATTTTCATTTGAAATATGCACATGTTTTTTACATACGTATCTTGCAAATATAAGGTAATGTAGGTTATGCTAGGAGTCAAAAAAGGTGGTATAAATACCAAATGTGATTTGACTTAGATGCACCTGGGCATTGAGGAGAGTCTCAAGGAAGACCTAATCTTTTAATCTTTTAAAAAGGGTAGGAATGGAGAGACATCGAGCTACAATGTGTCTCCTGATGTGATGCCACACGTAGAACACAACGTCATCTAGAAGGTATTCTAGTCATAAAAGCTTAATTTATCAAGGCCTTAGAACTAAATTCTAATTTATAGGAAAGAGAGGCTAGAGAAATAAGATAAATGACATTATGAGGCACTGACCAGACAAATCCAGAATGCAGGACATTCTGCAGGATAAGAAGCTAGGTTTATTTCAAGCAGTCAGGGTCATAAAAAAATGACTTTTCTAGGTAAAAGAGAAGTGAGGACATGGTCACGGTCTGCAGTGCATGTCACTGGATTGGGGTCTGGTTTGGATAACTTGCTGCAAAGGACATTGTTGAAACAACTGAAGGCATCTGAACACGGGCTGGATGAAGATGACACTGCCAGAGGGGGAAGGACAGTGGAGCTAGGAATGGGCGAGGGCAGGCGACGGGGAGGGAGAGGGACGGCCAGGACAGGGCCAAGGGCAGGGCAAGGAGAGTAGCATGAGGGCAGAGCAAGGAGGAGACAAAGAGAGGGTGAGGGGAGAACGAGAGGAATGCAGAACAAGGACAGGGCTGGTGGCAGCAGCTGCAGCATTGGTGGTCAGTGACAGCAGCAGGGATCCTGCAGGCCTGGAAGCCCTTGGTGAGAAATCAGTCTCCTCGGTGGGCACCCAGCTCCCCTCATCCTTACCCCTGACTCCTGGTAACCGCCCAACGGCTCATCAACAGCAGAGGGTCTCCCCTCCTGGCCTCTCCCACCCTCTAGAAGGGTAGATTCTGGCCTTCGTCTCACTGGCTGGAGTGTTTCTGTGCCTGTCCACTCTGTCTGACCAACGCTTGGACTCTTGCATACTGCTGTCTGGTGACCCAGGTCCTGCTACTTCTCTAGGGTGACCTTGGAGCTCCCCTCCTTTGCTGAGGGCTGCCTAGGGCCCTGCTGGGGGCCTTGACCTCTTGCCAACATGGTCACCTCCTTCCTCTCCTTTCCTGCCCTCCTCATGTTCCCTTTCCCTGCCCACACTCTTCTTTCTTCCTACCATGTTCTTGTCACTTACTATCTGATAACCTTGGCAATGACTTAACTGCTCTATGGCCCAGTTTCCACAGCTGTAACCCAGGGATAACAACAGTACCTACTTCACTGAGTTGTGGGGATTAAACGAGTTGCTTAGACCAGCACCAGCACAGAGTAACTGCTAGGTATCCGCTATCATCATTATGCTTCGCTTTCATCTGGGCCCAAGAGCACAGCCTCCCCCGCCCCAGATGTCTGGTCATTCTAAGGAGAGGATCCCTGGAGACCAGGAGAAGCAGCCCAAATGTGAGGACTGTACAAGCCTTTCCATACCCTGGGGGTAAAGACTCAAAAACAGAAGCTGGAGTCTTAACTGGATAATTAGAACTAAAACATCACCTTGTTTATGGGACAAAGTTCTCATGAGTTTTACGACTCTGTGGAAAATATTTTGAAGTACAAATAACCACTTAAGAGTCAAGACCGGTGCTTTTCCAGATGGCAAATAGCTTAAAGATGTGCTCTAGCTCTGCCAGGTTTATTTGTAAGGACACTAATTGTCTTATTAGAAATAGGCTCCTTTTATAATGACAATTAGCTTGCCTTTTATTTTTTTAAATTCTGGGAAAAGAACATATGCATAGTTCATCCCTGGCCAATGGAAACCTTGGGCTTTTTCAGAACGGAAATGCCCTAGCCCACTGAGCATTACTCTCAAGTCACACTTTCCCTCCCATCAGCAACATAGGGTGAAATTGTGTTTGAATTTTGGGGTGGGTTAAAATTAATTTTGTTCTGAGAATTGTGCAGCCATCCCTGAGACAGACGCACAGCTATGGTGGCGCTCTGCACGCGGGCAGCCCTGCGGTAGAGATGTCACAGGCTTCATGCAGGGCTTCACAGCTGCACTTGCCAGGGGAAATTTCACGTTCTGTCTTCAAGGCAGGAAGGCTGGATTTAATGTAGCTAAAGCCAAGGGAGGATGTAACAGCATTTCAAACACTCAAGTCAAATCTGAAGAAAAAACTGTATAAATTATCTGTGTTTTGGACTCAAGGTCAGAGAACAGGGTAAAGGGGAAGAGGGGAGATGAACTCAGCGTTGGTGGCCAAAGTCATAATGCCTAGGGAGACAACAAATGGTGCTTTGAACTTTGAAGGTGACCTATCTTGGGGTTCAGCTTGCCCCTGACATGCTTGGGCAGTAAAGCCACAGAGAAAACTTCCCTTTTGATGGCCCAATTCTCCTATGAGGGGAAAAATTACCAGTGGCCACCTGCGTAGCTGCTACCTCCAGTGCCTCTCGGCACATCTTTAAGATGTTAGCACAACTAACCATCAGTGTCCCAGGGAGAAATTTAAAACTCTGCATGGCCACAGAGAGCCTCTATGGGCATCAAGAGGAGATTAAAGGAGCCGATGGTGCCACAACCCAAGATGGGTGATGGGGTGTCCCTGCGGGACGCAGGAGGCGAAGGGTTCCTCCCTGGTCTCCCCTAATGCCGATGAATGAGGGCTGTAAAGATCTGCCCCAAGCAGATGCCACTGTGTTTTGTGGTGCATCTCAAAACAGACTGTGACCATCCTGGCTTCAGGGAACTCTGCAGGCACCCAGGAAAGGCCTCTTTGTGCAGGGGAGGTTACTGACCTTGCTGCCCAGGAACAAAATCGACTCTTCATTAGTTGTATCAATGAAATGTCTGTCTATAATTGCACTGTCTAATACACTAGCCATTAGCTACATATGGTTATTTAAATTTAAATTAATGAAAATTAAATAAATTAAAATTCTTCAGTCATAATAGCCACATTTTGAGTGGTCAGTAGTCACATGTGGCTGGTGGCTACCATATTGGCCAACACAGATACAGAACTTTCCAATCATCACAGCAAGTTCTATTGGATAGTGCTGCTTGAGATGTATTCTTAATAAGCCAGTCACCTTTTTTATGTCATTCATCCATGCCACAAATGGCCGTGGCCCACTATACTATACAATGCCTGCTGCTGCTATATTAACACATTGACATTAGATATCGCTGTTTAGAGAGTAACAAGGGACTTCCACCCAAAATTAAGACCAGTTTGTGCTGTACAATGTTCTAAGGCTGTGGATGATTTAAAGTATGTACACTCAGAATTAAGACTGATTTCTCTTCTAAGGATATTTGCTGGCATTTCAACATTGCAAATGATGTAGAATCCAAATTCTGTTCCTGACTCTTTATTCTTGGAGAGAAAACTGCTCAACAGCCACCACACGGTGTTGTCAAAGCCCCCTGCCAGGTTTTGCTAGGATCAACGAACCTGGTGTTATGTTTCACTTACTTCGGAATCTGCTGACTGGCGGCCCTCAGAATCCGCACATGCTGGCTTGTTGGCCCCACTCCCTAAATTGCCTCCCAGCTTTGGTGCCCCCTAGTGACTCCACTTGCCTTTACGTTAACCTGAAAACCCTTTCTTGGCTTGACACTTCTCCACTTGGGCAGACTTTCTCTCTGCCTTAGAAAAGCTGACACCAACAGCGCTACTCCATGCGGCAAACCCTCAGAGATAACCCATTCCTGGGGAGGGGCAGAGACCCAGGAACAGTGGGTGTCCCCACGGAACTTACAGAAACCAGGCTGTTCAATTCACTTCACTGTTAATTCCAAGGTGCTGCTACTGCTACTTCAAACTGTAACAATGTCTACCAACAATTTCCACTTTCAGAGCAGCACGATCCCAGGGGGTAATTAACAAACTTGGGGGAATAATCCTTTTAAAAGCCTTTAAAAGCAACATAGATTGAGGCCACCATCAATGAAACATAGTCACTCCCCTTCTCTGTCATTTTAGAAGATACCTGGCTGACTCCTAGAGAGGTTTAGAGAGCACAGGTGGTGGGCTTTATGGAAAATTCCTCAAGATGTGTTAATTAGAAATTAAATGCAGCATGTTCATCAGCTGCAGAGCTTTCTGAATGGGGCGGGCTCTGGAGATGGGCTAAGATGACAAGAGTGAGAACCAGAGTTCGTAAAGGCCACCCAAGGGCTGTGACTTCCATACCGTTGACCGTGCCAAGGTAGAAGACAGCGTTGACCAGCGCGCCTCCTTTCCGGAAGTGGTCACTCATGTGCTCCAACCAGTTGGCGTCCAAACCGCTCACGGTCTGGCCGTTCTTGGAGACCCGGAGAGGGATGGTGACAGGATAGTATTGCCGGCACTTCTGATGGCTCTTCGGTTTGTTGAAAAGGGCAAAGATCTCCATTTCTGTTGGGATTTGTAAAGGGGGTGGGAAGAGAAGAGGTCAAACGGTGATAAAAATCTGCCTCATTGGGTATGGTGGAATCTCTTAGGAGCCTGAAGAAATGATATCAAAGGTAAAATCTCTGTTAGGTTGCACTGTTGCCAAATAATAAAACTCGATTCCAAATACTAAGTTCAGGTGCCTTGAAAGTGACATGGACCTCAAAGGTTGAGCTTCAAGTTGGGAACTTAGGTTTTGAATCTTGCATATAATAAATAGCTGTGATCTGGGACTAATTTGTACAGTTAGGTGTTTGAGAAAAGGACATAGAAGACATTTCTAGAAATTCAAACAAAGATGTGTTTTGAAAGAAAAAGCAGACATACTTGGGTGAGAGCTGGTCTTAAAAAAAAAGTAAATGTGCAGAGGCACATAAAAACAAAAATACTGCTATAATTCCAGGAACCTTGTACACCCCTGAACTCACTATTTATAAACTGCAGTGGTGTTTCCTGGGGCCGAACCCATAATACTTAATCAAGTGCATCAAAAATACATCATTGATATGTAAAAATAAATATGTTCCAGTAAATGAGGGTTCCTGCCTGGAGTGGTAGGTTGCTCCAACAGCCAAGCAGGCGTTGGGAGGGAGGCGCCGAGCTTTCCCTTCCTTCATTTATAGCTCGGTTCTTCAAAAATCAATACTCACTGCTACCCAGCAGCTGACCTGCACCTGCCATACGTGCTGCTGGCAGTGAGTGAGCAGTATTGGCCTCTGGGAGCAAATACCTGGAATTTCAGTCTAAGTCTGAAGGTCTATTTCTGTGTTACTCATTTAGTCAAGCAATCAGAGTCACCGAGCTTAAAAAGCTTTGCTTACACAGGTTGGTCAGGAATACGCTTAGTTTACAAAAATATCTATTTGGATAATAAGAAAATCCCCATCCTTCTTTCAAAGAAATATTTTAAAGGTCATAAACAATGGTTGACATTAGCAAAAAGGACAAAGTACATTCATGCTCCCTGTGGGAGACACCTGGCCTAGACCCACATGCCGGGAGGCTGTAGCCCATATTTCAGTATTTCAAAATTTTTGCAGTATCCAGATGCTAGCTGAATTATTACTTTTTAAAATGGACTCACCTTCCTTTACGTAAATAAATGCATTTAAAAAGGAAACTTTGCTTCATGACCATAAGGGAAACAACTACCACTTGCCATGAAGAGGAGGGAACGAGGAGGCACATTAACACCAAATATGTCCATGAAGTAACATCTAAAATTCTCCCACATAGGTGTGGTATTCTGGGGCAAAGGAAGTCTTGTCACAGCCCCATCTGAGCAAGCATCAGCAGAGGTCTCTGGGGAACAATGCTGGACCACGAGACCTTGTCATCAGCAACAGTGAAGCTAACGGGGGAGCCACTTCAAGCTCCCCATTGGATGGAACCAAGTAGGAAAGGAAGGTGCCCATCTTCACAAGTGGCCACCTGGATTTTAAACAACCAACTTTGGCCTATTCATCATCCCCACCCCAAATTACCTTTCTCCGTCCACTTGCCAGTAAATGCTTTCACATGAGAAATTAGGTCTTGGTGTACAGAGCCGGCAATCACTAGACTATTTCCTGACTTTGAAATACAAATGTTAGGAATGGAGTCACACGGAGAAAGGTTTGTAATGGAGGAGAATCAAGCAATGGATAGGAGATGGGAGGACAGGAAATGATCAGGCCTTTTCCAGTCCTAGGTGCCAAGGGTTCAGATAAAAGCTGCAGTCAAGAGGATGAGCTATGCTTTAGTGAGTCCTTGACTTCATTTGGATGTCTTCAAAAGCAGATCCTGTAAGTTTTGGGTGCAAGCAATTTATTTGGGAAGTGACCCCAGGAAACAGAGTGAGGGAGTAGGGATGGAACATGGGGACAAGACGAAAGCCAGTGGAGGGGGCATGAATGTGCAGGTTACTGCTACGGCAATTGGGGCCCCTGAGACGCCGCACAGAATGCACCACAGGTTGCCCTACCAAGGGGCAAGGAAGCTGGGGCGTTTATCCTCAGGGACTGAGGGCTACTCCTCAGCCATTAATTTCCGGGGCATCTGGCCTGCAGGTGTGTTCCCACTCCAGAGAATGCCTGCAGGCAGAAGCCAAGAAACCTGTCCTCAGGTGACCCCAAGGTGGGCCAGAGGACCAGTCGCCATGGCCTGCTATAGTCAAGCACAAATGCATATGAATAAAAAAGAAAAAGAAACCACAGCCTCTACATGGAGAAGTCAGTGGGGAATTTGGAAGTGGCCAAAGTCCAAAAATGCATGACAACACTTGATCACACAGAAGGATTCCCCACTCACATGGCGAGTCAAAAACACAACTTTCCCAAATGCGTAAGGAAACAGAAAAAGGGGAAGGCCAAAAGGAGAAGCAAGAAGGCTGGGCGTGGGGTGGAGGGAGTCAGACTGGAGATAAGGTGGGCGCTGCAGTGCTGACAGCGCCCCGGCTTTCCCGCTGGATCCTCCCCAGAGTGGAGGACCGAAGCCAGAGACAGAAATAAATTCTTCAGGAAGGAAAGGAAATGCTGTTGGAATCAAGAGCCTCCAAAGCATTAGTAGCGATAAAATATTGGAAGAAACATGATTTCAGATGTGTAACCCTTTAGTCAACTCCCCTGCCCCACTGTCTCCTCGGCCACAATCCTCTCTACTCACATGGAAACCAGCCAAGAGAAACTGTCCCAAAATGATGCCCTTTGATGTTTTAATATTCTGATTCTCCAACACACATCCTCACATGAGCAGGCACCAGGGATTCCAAAAAGAAGCCCCACATTTGTTTAAATTTTCTCAGCTGCTCTGTGACTCTGCCATGACCCCAGTTGGAAGATTTTTCCAGACATGGGACAGAAAGTCCCAAAGGAGGGGGAAAGCATTGTTTCTAAGAATGTTCTGAGAACAGCTGAAGAACTGGCTTGGCAGAGCACCCCAGGAGCATCAAGACTATCTTTTCTTGTCCTTCTATTTCTGTCTTCTTGTCTTTCTCTTTCCCCCAATAGGAGGGGCCTCACCTTGTGCCATTTAGATCCCTGTGTCCAGAGAAGTCCCTGTAATACGGTAGGTGCTGTGCACGTTTGCTGGATTGACCTAAGTCAGACAAATGTGGGAAGCTAGGGGAGGAAGAAAGGGTGTGGGGCTCACTGGGTGCTGCCAGCCTGATAGCCAGGTCCACTCAGCCCATTCTAAGTTCCTCAGGAGTGGGAAGGAAAGAGGCAGACGCCCAAGTGTGAGGCCCATGCCAGGCAGTAGGGACTTAGGCACGGGATGGAAGTCTGCAGCAGGTTTGCAGGCATGGCCCCAGAGAGACCATGACTGGCAGGTAGCAGGCGAGCTGGTTGGGTCCTGCTGTTCCAGGAGGCTTCCAGGCTGGAGAGAGGAGAGGGTCAGAGTCTGGCTTAAAGCATGGGGCTCCAAGGGCTACACTAGGAGAAGGAGGAGGCTGGCAAGTTAGCTGGGTGGGAAGGAACAAAGTGGGAGTCAGATTTGGCCTGGTTGCTGGACCGAGTGGGGGCTAAGGTCTGCTGAGGTCATGGGCAGGGGAGCTAAGATGAAAGATTTGCATTGGGAAGGCAGGGCTGTGGGTGCCATGGTGAGAAGAGAGGTCAAAAGGGCCTCAGGCCTGTCCAGATTCCTGAATCTGGGGGAAGGTTGCTTCAGGCTTCGATCAGGCTTGAGTACTAGTAGCAGGCACCTCTGGGCCTGGGTGAGGCCTGTTTGCCAGAGCAAAGTGTGGGAACCACTGCACGCACAGCAATCCATGGGAGTCCGTTTGTAAGAATGACAGCAGCCACAGGCATGGGTCCTGTACTTACCAGGGCCGTTCACCTTCACCATGTCATGTGACTCTCCCAACCTCCATGGGAAGGGCTGCATCAGTTCTGTGCCCAGAAGCCTTAAGTAGATCCCCCAGAAATCACAAGCTAAGTGGCAAAGCCAAGAGTCTTAAACCCCAAACCCTGGGCTGTTTCCCAAAATTAACAAGAGGCTGATTTCATCAATACACAGAAGCAGGAGGTGATGACCACGGGTGGGAGGTCAGAAGCTGCCTGTTAACGGACTGAGTGAAAGGCCAGAAAGATGGTGGCAGGTGGCAGATTTGGGAGGAGGCGGAACCACGGGGTAGAACCATCCTGGGGGCGCAGGGATGGGAGGATACTGGCCCAGCGATGGAAGGTGGGCCACACATCAGGAAAGCCGGACTCAGGAGGGCACCTCCTCTGTCTCCCAGAAAATGAGCTAGCTGCCAAGGAGGCAATGGAACAAAATCCCCTTGGCCGAGCAGTACTGTGGAGATCACTGGTTCGGGTTTCCAGCTGGCATTTGTAAGCATTTTAAGTGAGTAGGTGCAGGGTAGGAAAGGCAACGCTTGGAAGACTTTTTATGATTGTTCTGGTGACAGTGAGAATTTGAATTTGCATGAGCCCCTCTCGCCTCCCTGTTTCTCTGACTGAGGTTGCAGCTACAGAGACACCGAGGGAAGGACAAGATGGGAATGTTGGAGGCCACAAGTGATGGTGGACATTGGCGACACCTTCCTAACCTTTCCTTGCACTGGCCTGTTCACTACAAATGAAGAAAGCAAGCTCCTCATCGACAGAAATACATCACAAGGGGCCGTCCATGCTCTCATGACAAGGTGGGGGCACGGGGCTGTCCCTGCGCCAGCTCAGGTGATCTCTGCACAGCTGGACATAAAACCAACGGGAAATTCCCCAGGAAGAGGAATAGAAGTCAACGAACAGGAAGAAAACCACATGATGGGCCTCCCGAGGGGCCTGCGTGGGCTAAGGGGACATAACCTCTGGACCAGAGCAGCCCGGAGCCCCTGGGGATGGGGAGGGGTAACCTGCCCTGTTTCCGGATGGAGAATTCGCCAGCAAGCCCCATCTGAGCAGTCGCGGCCTAGACTCCGAGGCTCCCCCAGGCCTCCTATAAAGGAAATAAATTAAACGAGGAGAGGAGCGGGAGGAGGGAGACTCCCTCTGGATTTTTTTTTTAATTGTCTTGCTGTGATTGCCTATTTAAGCCCACCTGGCAGAAAGAGGAGTAAAAACACTTCACCGTCCTTAGGGGGCCCTGAGAGAGAGGCAAGCTGAAAGCTGAGCAAGCAGCAGGGAGGGGAAGCTGGGAGTGGGGCGGTAATGGTGTGTGGGCTTCCCAGGGAAGGAAACCATGAGACTTCCCATGAAAAAGATTGGGAAAGAAGCTGGGGTCAGGTGAGGGCCATGACCAGTGGGGACAGGGTCCCTGGACGTTCGGCCTTCAAGGAGGCTGAATGCTCAAGCTATGAGATAAAACTTAACTCTATGAGGGCATGCAAGGTTGCTTTCCTTATCTGTGAAATGGGCATAATAAGAGCATCTTCTGTCACAAAGTCCATGTGAGGCGTGTTCAAGATGACACATAGGAAGAGCTTGCCACCATCATTACTGTTGTCTGTCCATCCCCTGCCAGGCCATGCACGTGCACTAGTAACCCCCGTGTGTGCATTAACTGATGAAAAACAAATCCAAAGACACATTTATTCCACAGAAAGAGGAATAAAGGATAACAGTGAGCTGCCTAAATTTCAGAGAGACCTGTGGCCTCCTGAGCAGAGAGAGAAGGGCCTGCCTGATGTGTAGACAATAGACTGCGCCCACCTAGTGAGATGGATGGGGGGTACCGTAACACCCTCCACAGCTGAGGGGTGACCACCTCCAGAAACACACACACTACTTCATTATTCCCCAGGAGGAGGAATGAATCTTGGAGATGAAGGAATCCCGCAGAAAGGTGGATTCTGAAACACAGAAACTATCTGAAAACTCCTGAGGGGAACCTCAGTATTAACTGCCTCCTTTCTCAAAGCCAGGCATCTGTGCAGAGGTGGAGGTCAACAGTCAGGACTACTGAGTGGTACCCCAATAATAACAGCTCACACTTATGAATCAGCAGTGCTGAGTGCTTGAAACGTACATCTCACTTAACCTATCAACAAGAAACTATATTTTTAATCCCTATTTTACAGGGTAAGCAACTGAGGCACAGACGGGTATCTTGCCCAAGACTGCCTAGCTAGAAGGTGGCAGACTGGAATGTAAACCGAGTCTGCGTTCTTAATCACTGCACCACCTGCCTCTCCATGACTCCTGCCCTGAACCCTCACCTTCCCACGGTCCTGGATGGTAGAGAAGGGTTCTAAGGAGGCCCATCTTCCTTCTCAGGTTACTGAGCATACACCCAGTCCAACAGCAATGAGAAGATGGAATTTTCTAGAAGAAGACTTGGCTATTCACCAGGAGGCACACACAGGGTCTAAATGTGCTCTCAGCTGCTCTGGAGGGAGCAGAAGTCTACCTCAAGCAGTGTGAAAAACCCCACAAATGAAGAGCCCTACTTCAGCACACATTTAAGAAGGATCCAGTAGTCCTAACATATCCCAGCACTGAGGGGGCGCCAATCTCTGCCTCTAAATCAACTCTGCAAATAAGCCCCAGAATGAACTGTCCTGCAATTTTCTTTTCAGGAAGTACTGACATAGTGAAAGAAATGATTTCACCCTCTTTTCTATTCTCAAAGCATTAACTGTTCCTCATCATTTATAAGAGGCTAATTTCAAGAACAAACAAATAATAACCACATTAACCAGGGAGATGATCCAGAAAGGCCTACAGAGAAAGGCTTCCTACAGCCTAGGGGTCTCCTCCTGTCAGTCCTGTTGCTTGTCCACCTTCCAAAGGCCAGAAGAAGACAGAGCTCATCTAGTGCCCGGCTCTCAGGAAATGGCTAGATGCTAGATTTCCTGGAGAAAGAAGAGGAAAGGGAATTATGGGGAGTGAAGAGAAACTTCACTCCCTGGAAACTGGGCCTCAGTAAATCTTGTTAGTCTATTAGCGTATTACACGGGAGACCAGGTAGAGAGGTGTAACGGAAGGTGGTTAAGCCTGCCTGGGGTCACCTGCGGATCTGCCAATTTCCAGCCTGGACATCAGATTTACTCTCTAAACCTCAGTTAACTCCGTTGTAAAATGGGTAATGACAGAGCTCACCCACATCCGAGGGCTACAGGGAGAATGAAGAGATCAGTCGTATAAAATGCTTATTGGCACAGGGCCTGCTACACAGGAAATATTAATAAACGTCGGCTTTTATCATCCTGATCGTGTTGTTATTTGAAGTCCCCAACTTAAAGCGCAGGCTCTGATGGCCATTACGATGTGATTAAGAGGATTCCCAGATTGGTGGCCTCTCCTTGGCAGAGTGTTCTCTCCACGGTGCTGATCTGTCAACTATATAAACTCTCTGAAATCTGGTTGTTTACAGCCTAGTGATCTGAATCACCAGTTTCCTGCACAATTTGTCCTCAACTGGCTTTCTTGATTTCTTTCTTTAGGCAGATATTCAAAATAAGCAGACCAAGAGTGGAGTGTACATTCTGCAATGGGGCCCCCGCACATTAACACTTCCTGTGTTAGAGCAGGGTCATTCAGGGGCTGTGCAAGAGCACGCGGGATGAAATACCTCGCGCTCTAGAATCCACTTCAAATGTGACATTTTGAAGCAAATGCAGGTCAATTTCATGTGGTTCTGCTGCCCGGAAGTCACAACTTCAGTAAGGAAACAGTCAGAAGGCCCAGAAAAACTGCTTGATCAAGTTTCTCCAGTTTGATGCGCTGCTGTCTCTACACTCCAATTCCATTTCTTTTTCCTAAGATGCCATGGGGATTACTGAAAAGCTGTTAGCCTCTCTTTAAGCAGGTCAAAAGTCCCAGCACTGACATACTTACTTCCGGAGAGTGGCTCTTCATGCACTTCCGAGGGGTCACCATCCTGTCCATCCAGAGTCTTGCTCACCCCGCGTGGTGAAAATCCTGCACCATCCCCCTCTCCCGAGGGCAAGCTGGGTTGCTCGGCGATGGGCGCCTCCCCTCCTGGGCCCTGGCGGGGCTCTGGGCTTCCGTCCATCCCCGCAGGAGCTCCGCACACGTCCACAGCTCCCGGGCTCTCCTCCTCCCCACGCCCGCCAGGCTCCTTTTTCGCATCTCTGGCATCCCCTGGGGGGCTGCTGCCTGCAGAGTTCACAGGGCTGTGGTACTGAGGTATGACACCGACGAATTTCAGGCCCCGACTGGCAGCCTCCTGGACCTGTGAGGCAAACAACATGAAGGGAACCAAGTGAATGGGATGTTCTGTCAAAGGGGGGCACACGCAACGTCCAAAATGCCTCACTGGCCTTTTGAGGATATTTCAGTTTGCATACGAAATCTGCCAAGCTGGCAGAGGCTCCGCGTCCCCACGGCTGTGTCCACACCCCAACGCTGGCCCACCTGGGGACAGACAGTGCGGGACTTGTTGTTTTTAACCAGGAAAAAATAAAGCATTTGGCTACGAAGGGCTGGGATTACCTCTCTTTGAAACACTGCCTCAGTCCCTGTTAGTTGTTCTTTTCTGAGAAGCTGGAAAAAGGTTCTAAGAAGATGAGCTGGAACAAAGAGCGTTTGAAAGAGGAAGTTCATCTTGGTAAGGGTTTCTCGTTTCTTTTTTTTTTTTCTGATGAATCACCTACTTCCTGTCAATCAGGCTACCGTATAATACAGTATGTCTATATAACCATATACTAACTACCAGATGACATTTTATGACCCAAAGAGCTTCCTCTTTTAAATAATTGCTTTGGCAGAGAAGGGCAGAGGTGGGGAAAACCGCCGCTGCGCGAAAGCTGCTGCGCACACTCCCTGTCAGAGGGGAATCTGACGGACACCTGCTCCGTGCCGCTCAGTCCCAGGTGAGGCCGAGGGAGCAGGAAGACCTCGCCCAGCCCACAGGCACTGCTCAGACACTCGTGACTGTCCCAGCCATGGTGTACCCCATCCGGTCTAGGTAACAGGTAACTTCCTTCTCACTTCTTGAGCCCACAAGATGGGAGACTAACGGCCACACAGAGGACTGTGGCACTTTAATTCTGCCCTCCCTAAAAAATACCCCCAGATGACTGAATTTAATAGTCATAAGTGAAAGAAAAATTGAAAGTAATAGCCTAATAAAATCAAGCAAGAGCCAGCCCAAACCAGAAGATGGGCTTCAGGAGACTCTGGGCAAGGATGCTCAAGTCGCTTTACAAATAAATCGGGAAGTGGAGACCTCAGAGCTGTATAAGTCTTAGTGACCAACTCCTTGGTGGATGACCTCAGAAGATGAGGCCTCTGCAGCGATCATCTCCTGTGATTCGAGAATTAGTAAGACATACCAGTATGGAACTACTCTCTCTAAGGGAGAAGCAAGCCTTGGCAACCCTCCTTGGAGGAACCACCCTAACTTTAAGCAGAAAGTCATTTTAGTTGAACACTGCACATTCTAGAAAACAATCTAGAGCAGTTGCAAATATGCAGTCTAGTCTATCTATAAAGTCTAGTCTCTGCTAGACATAACATTAGTAGTAATTACCATCTATTGCAGACCTACTATGTGCCAGGCACTGCATTAGGCATTTTACATAAATTGTTTTGTTTAGTCCTTCAACGATCCTGCATGGTATCATCATCTCCCTTTCAGCTGAGGACGGTGACGCCCAGAGACATTAAAGTCAAAAAGCAAGCAGTGAGAAGCCAGGGTTCAAAACCATGTCTGGCTGGGGCCAAGTTCATTGTCTTAACCACAAGCCCAAATGGGTTCATCTCAAGGCATCAAGTACATACATATTCTTGGACATGTATGTGTCCACACACATGCCCATGGTTGGCTCAATTCACTCTTCAAAAGTTAAAAAAAAGAACCTAAAGTCATCCTTTCCATTCCAAAAATGTATTTTTCACTCAATCTGTGATATCCACTTACTTTTAGAAATTATTTTGGAAAGCTTATTAAAAAAGACACAGGTAGCAAAAGTTTTAAAAGAAAAGAGTAGGGAGATAATTAGACCAAAGAACCTTAGGATAAGGGAAGCTACTGCATACAAAGCATAGCTCTGAGCTTCCTGGCAACAAGGACAAAAAGAGAAAGGCAATGGATTTTACAGCCCTCAAATGAAATGAGGAAACATGTCCGCTCAGTAAAAGAGAAGGGCAATTTGCTAGTGAGGAACAGAGAAATTTGTTGGATAACTCTTGCAGAGATATGGAGCAAAACGTGTCTTCCTTAGTTTTACAGAAAATGAAGAGACATTCTTCTTACACCATTTATATATTCTAAACTCTTGACAGAAGGTGAAGACATTATGCTAAAGCACAGATCTTTGAAGGTCCTTCTACGTGGAGCTAAAGTGAAGTAATCCCGGTGACTGACAGGTGGACAACTGTGACAGACGGCAGCATTCTAAACTGTGCAGAGCCTGGGAACTGGGCCACTCTAGTACCAACTTCTCAAGTTCCCACTGCAGACGAGTGGGATGGCTGTTCTCTAGTCTCAACTGTTCGTGAAATGATGCTGCCAGCCTACGCTTCTTCAGAAGGGTTTGGGAAGGCTGGCTTTTGATTTAGTGTTGAACATGTTACCCAAATTCTCAATGCACTAAACCTGTTGTCAAAATAAACAAAAACTAAACTTCTACAAATTTCTTCATTTGAGAAAATAATATTAATAATTTCCAGATGTAGCTCCTACAGGCAGGACAATTAGCTATTTCTCCCCAAACTGCAGACCACTGTTTCAGTTCTTGAGCCCCCTACACTGCAGTCTGGCTTTCTCCCTAATAAACCACAAGTCTGAGCCTCTCCATTTGCTACTGCGCTTGAGAAACAGGTACACCATAGGCACAGCCTCCACTGGCCCCTGCTATTAGCATGTCACCGCGGAGGAAGCAGCTATGACTGCGGAAGCATTTTTAAAACTGATCCCATGAGGGCTCAACCATAGGCCAGTCTCAACTTGAGTCATGGGGTTTGAAGGCAGAAAGGCCTGGTTTGGAGGCCCAGATGTGCGACTCACTGGCTTGGGGGACCAGGGTACGTTACATAAGCTTTCTGTGCCTCAGTTTTCTCATCGATAAAATGGGGGACTCATGCTTCCCTTGGCGTTGCTCTGAAGATTAGACATTACGAATGGCAAATGTGCTGGAGGACGGGGCACAGAGAAGGTACTTGTGGCCATTATTATTGCTCTGCCCTCTCTCCTTATCGGTCCCAGGCTTCTGTGGCCTGCACACTGCTGAGAGTCGTCCAGAGAGAGGAGGTGAGGACTCTGGACGCAGGGCATTATCCTAGCCCCCTCCTTCCTCATGGGGACTTGAAGAATCGGAGAGGCTTTGACATAAATCAGACGTGTGCCCTTCTCCCACAACACACTGGACAACCACACTCTGCCCTACTGTACCACAAACTTATCCTCTATGCCAGGGGTTCTCAAAGTGTGGGCCCACAGGAGCAGCATCAGCGTTACCTGAGAACCTGTTAGAAATGCAGATTCTCCGGCCCCACTGAAATCAGAAACTCTGAATCAGAAACTCAGGGGTGGAGCCCAGAGATTTGTGTTTTAGCAAGCCCTCCAGGTGATTCCAATGCACCCTAAAGTTTGAGAATCCCTTTTCTAGAATGTACATTCATGAGGGCAGGGGTTTGTGCACTGCTGTGTCCCCAGTGCTGGAATGATGTCCAACACATAGTAGGTGCTCAATAAGTATTCTTTGAGTGAATGAATGAATGAATGATTGAATATATTTAATAATGAGTGAACATGTATGTCTCCTCTCCCAGAATCAGCTCCTTGAAGGAAGGGATGGAGACTTTTCAGCTCCAGAATTCAACAAACATTCATTAAGTCCCTATGCTGACCAACACTGGGCTTAGGTGCTGGGGATATCAAACAGGAGTCTCGACTCTCAAGAAGATTCAGCCAATTATTGTAAACAGACTTCAAAAATAATTACACTAACATGGCACAATAATGTTTATATGATAATGTTATATACAAAAATCAAGATTCTAAAGTTTACAGACACAGTATTATGACAATTATATAGTATTTCTATTTGTAGGGAATTTTTAAAAATTTGTCTAATAAGCATGCATATTACCCCTACAATTGAAAAAAGGAAATATCCCAAAAATGTCTCACAGAGGGTGATAAATGCAGTAATGGATATAAGTGTATAGAAATGATAAGGATGACAGTGATTATTCCCACCTGAAGGGGAGTCTGAGAAAAGTTTCTCACAGAAGGTCAGAGCTATAACAAATGAAATGGTGTAATAATAGGGAGAGGTGAGAAGTGTGGCAGAACTGGAACGTGTATGCTTCACCTTAAACATTCAGATTGAATTTCTTTTTTCAAAATACTGTGCTAGACAAAACCCATTTGCAGACCAAATCTGTAGGAAGCTTTGAAGGATGAAGAGGAGTTCAGCAGATAGGTGAAAAAAAGGGAGAAGGGCAATGCAGGTAAAGAGAAGGAAGCATAAACATGGGCAAAAGCTTGATGGTGTGCAATGGCTTGATGTATTGAGGAAACTTCTAGAAATATTTCTGAAACATGACATGAGAAGACAGGAGTCCCCAGAAGTGTGGTTGGACTGGAAATCACAAGGGCAATATCACAGATGTCACTGGATACCATTCCAACAAAGGCTCTGACCTCACCCTGCAGGCTAGCATATCCCCAACTTTCCCACTATAGTAACTATGAGCAGAGGAGAGTGGGGGTCTGAGGACAAAGCACAAGATTTCTTGGAACACTCATCTTTTATCTTAAACATTACTGAAAATTTTGTATCCTGCACCATAGTACTGCATAGTATCAAAACTTTTGAAAAAGATGCCAAAGTTAAATGGCAGAGATACCGGCTATCCCCCTGCCCCCATCTCCAGCAGTCCAGGGAAGGTCACGTCTCAGGAATATGAAACATCTCTGCATATAAATCTTTGTCTGCAGCTCTGCTTACTTCCTTCGGGTGGATTCCTGGAAGTGGAATTAACGGGTCAAGCGATATTAACTTTTCAAAGGCTTGGTACAGACTGCCAAACTGTTTACCAGAAGGGGTGAGTAGTCCTTTCTAACCAGAAGAACCGCATTTAGATTTTATAAAGATCAACATTTGGCTGGACCCTAAGGGCCTTGACACTTCTGGTTTTCTACCTTACTCTAGAATTTATAAGCACTTTCTTTTCTCTTTTTCGTGAAGTCATTTGACTGTGTTTGTCAAACTGAACCCTGTTTGTTTCTCATTCACTCATTTATTCATTCATAACCTTCCCTGAGCAAGTCTCATGCACATGATGATGGCGGGCACTAGATGGTCTTCAGCAGGGTTTGTCCTTGGCCACCAGCTCTCCTCACTCTATACTCCCTGTGGTGGCCTCTACTCACTCGGGTTTAGCCACTAGTCATATGTTAATTATTCCCAAATTTGGACTCCTCAGCCCTGACTTTCCTCTGGGGTTCAGACCCACATGGCCAATGACTACAGCTGATGAGTCCACCATGGACCTTGTCTCTCAAACTGGAGTCCAGGGGTCTTAGCTCTTCCCTTTCTCTATTCCTGGGTATCCACTCACCACATCCTACCAGATTTATCCCCCAGTGTTTTGGGAATTCCTCCCTCATTCTCCAGACATCCAAGATCACTTTCCTTCAGAGCTCATCATCTGTTGCTGGACACCACCATTACTTCAAGCTACACCCAGTCTTCACAGGCATGGAGTCAAATCAACATGGAAGATCAAATCATGAACAGTCAGGCCACCTCGGTTGAGGAATTCCCCACAGATTGTCACATGCATGCCCATAAAATTTCCCTAACACCTGCAATTAGTTAAAACAATAACTGATAATATTGTACAACTCTTCTTCAAAGAACTTTGACACACATTATCTTAGGCCTCTAAATAATTCCTCACAGAAGAGGAAACTGGTTCTGAGACAGTGATGTGACTGCTCAAACTTCACGGGGCTAATCACAGGCAAAGCCCGGATTTGACTGTGAGTATCCTAAAACCAACCTGATGCCCCTTCAACAATACCACTCTTTCCACTTTATACAATCTAGCCTGGGCCAAGATGCCCAGCTGGACACTAGTTCAAACTGAAATACACCCTCCCCTACCTTCTTCTTCTTTCTGCTGCATTTAAGAACCACCCCACCCTCAACACTTAAAGGAGTAGCAATTGCTCGTTCAGGCACCAAAAATTAAATAAGACTATTTTCAACTGACCCAAGACTTCATTCAACTGCCCTATAATGAGTAAGAACAAATTTGATGGTAACTATATTTTCCCCACCTAAAATCAGGGATCATGATGTGAAAAAGATTTCTTTTTTCTATATTTATTTCTACAAAAAGTCTCAACATATTGTAAAAATTTATGTCCTCTTTGGTTACATATTTAAAGAATCACTTTTATTAAAAATAATAACATGACATTGGAATAGTCCCAGAAAATCTAGGACATATTGTCTGTTACTCTGCCTTCAAAATGAATACCATGCTGCTAATGATAAGGGCAAATATACACTTTGTCTAGTACTTGTATTTGTGTCTTAGAGTACATGTATCAGGCAGGGTGAAACCAGTTAGGGA
Organism: Tapirus indicus; assembly: GCA_031878705.1. Lineage (NCBI taxonomy): Eukaryota > Metazoa > Chordata > Mammalia > Perissodactyla > Tapiridae > Tapirus > Tapirus indicus. The sequence goes on from CM062920.1 coordinate 22,061,401, forward strand.
GAAATGGGATATGGGCTGGATTTAATAAAAATGAAAGCTATAAGTAACATAGAAAAAGGAGCAGAAAAGGCTCCTGTCAACAAGTCAATAGGAATTGAGTATCCACAGGCCATATTTGATGGCATAGGTGAAGGAAGGGTCAGAGACAGTCTAAGATCATTTTGCCTGAATCTAATGAAGAAGGTGCCGTGCTTAATTTTATGTGCCAATGTGGCTAAACTATGGCAACTAGTTGTTTAGCTAACACTAGTCTGGATGTTTCTATAAAGATATCTTTTAGAGGGGCCAGCCTGGGGGCATAGTGGTTAAGTCTGTGCACTCCACTTCGGCGCCCTGGGGTTCATGGGTTCAGATCCTGGGCGCTGACCTACATACTGCTCCTCCAGCCATGGTGTGGTGGTGTCCCACATACAAAATAGAGGAAGATTGGCACAGATGTTAGCTCAGGGCCAATCTTCCTCACCAAAAAAAAAAAGAGAGAGAGATTTTTTAGATGAGATTAACATCTATAATCTGTTGACTTTAACTAAAGCAGATTACTCTCCATAATGTGGGTGGGCTTCATCCAATCAGTTCAAGGCCTCAAGAGCAAAGACTGAGGTTTTCCAAAGAAGAAGGAATTCTGCCTCCTGACAATATAGAAAATCTGTCTAAATTTTCAACCTTCAGACTCAAGATAGCAACATCATTCTTACCTAAACCTCTAGCCTGCCAGATGGCCCTGCAGATTTTGGACTTGCCAGCTCCCACAACTGCATGAGCCAATTCCTTAAAATAAATCAGTCTCAATCTCAATCTCTCTCTCTCAGATAGATGGATGGACAGATGGATAGACAGATAGATAGAAAGACAGATAGATAATCCTATTAGTTCTGTTTCTCTGGAGAACTCTAATACAGGAGGAAAGCAGGTAAAGGGAGTGAGGGGAATAAGACAGCATAGGGCAGAATGATGGCCGTCTCTAAATCCAAACCTGACTCGGTGTGAAATGAAGAGATGGCTAAGAGCTCCCAAAGGCAGTGAGAGAGCATGTGCCTCAAATAGGAACAAGACCACTAGGACTTAATCTGGTATTGATCAAGGTCGCAGGGGAGAAGTTGAAGTGTAGCAAGATGGTTGACAGTGGTCACTGTTACCCAGGTAAAGGAAATTTCCCTGCCATGTTTTGAGGTGAGGGAAGTTCAATCTTTAACCGGCAGAGTTAATTTCTACAAGTTATGGGCAGATGAACTTTATGATGAACTTAATGGGATGCCTATAACTAATGAGCTAATTAATGCTGGGAATTAGAAACTTACTTTTTGAAAATATAGAGCTGTGCTGTCCAATATGGTAGCCACTAGCCAAGCATGGCTATTAAAATTTAAATTAATTCAAATAGAATAAAGTTAAAAATTCAATTCCTCAGTCGCATGAGCCACATTTCAAGTGTTCAATAGCCACTCGTTGGCTAGTGACCACAGTACTGGAGAGGGCAAATATAGAACATTTCTGTCATCACAGAAAGTTCTATTGGGTAACTGCTGCTATGGGGCATAATAAATCATATAAAATACTGAGTAATAGAAACAGAGTTTTCAACAACGATTTCAGATGCATATAATATAAGGTAAAGATCAAGGCTCACACACACATAAATCCCAAATATACCTAAACCAGACCACTGCCCACTCTGACCCTCCCTCATAACTCATGGGCCACCTTTCTGTGACAGCTGACATTTTAAAGTCTTTAGGGATCCACAACACATACAGGGAACCAACAAACAGAGGCATGTACTGTATATCAGGAACAGGCACAAAAATGCCGTTCTGGGTTACATGGTTACACATGAGTCTTTACGGTGAATATTTTATCATACACACACAACCCTTCTCATCCTTTGTCACCTAAACTCTTGTACAGCTTTCTGAAAAAGGAGGTTCAAAAATAACACGGGTTTTAGCTCAAGTCTGAAGCTGCCTTTAGTTCTAACGTGTTAACACTTAGCTTCAGGAATTGAAAGCTTTACCAAGTACTGCTGGGTGTTTAGCTCCGTTATGGGGCCACAAGGAAAGATCACGAGACCTTCTGGTGTTGTGGTTTTCTCTTTTAGTGACTAACAAGTCTTAGAAGTAGCCCTAGACAAGCAGTCTGAGACCTAAAGCTTTGGACCCAGCCCTGCCACTCACTAGCTATGTTACTGGTCAACTCAGTTGATTTATCTGAGCCTCAGTTTCCTCATCCATAAATGGGGATAATAATATCCATTCATTCATTACATAATTACTTACTCAATATCTACTATGTGCTGGGCACTAAGTGCTGGGGAAACCATAATGAGCCAAACAGGTACTATCCCTGACCTTCTGGATTTAATATGTGTTCGTCTAACTCAAGGGGTAACTGAGCGACTCTGAAGAGTTAACATGTTCCCTTCTTCTCACACTGTCTATGCTCAGTCTGAGGGACCACCGCTTGCCCTTAGGTCCCTGGTGGGGTTTGGGCCGGGGGGAAGAGGTACTACTTTATTCTCCTCCACTATTGGGGATGATTTGGTGGGAAGCTATGGAATTGATGAAAGAACTCAGAAAACTGTAAACTCTCCTAAAAACAAAAGGAAGACACAGGGTCCAGCATCTGGTAGGAGTAGAGGACAGATCATCCCCTGGTGGTTCTGCTCAGAGCAGGCATTTCCGACAAAAAGGAGTTTTACTGGCCCTCATTATCTGTGTTAATTAACTCAGTTCTGTTACTGATATTGTGCCTGTAACTTCACAAATCATTGAAAATATAGTGCATGGCAGTTAGAAATCAATAGAACTGAGACCAAGTGCTATTAAGCTCCCATCCTTCAAAGATCTTCAACTAGCCCTTAGCGTTCCCTGAAAACCAACCCATCAGAAGGCCCCAACCTGACAGCAAAAGTCTAAATCAAAGATCCAAAAGGAAGGTGAACAAGGAAAGGCCTATCTGTGAGGAACAGTCCAATGGAGTCTCAAAGAGCAAGTGGCTAACACAGTAAGGCCAGGGCTGGACCTTGGGAAGACCTGGAACCAGCATCTCCAGCACTGTCAGGAAACTTTTTCCAAGTCCTGTCCTACTTTTTTTTATTTGTTAGCATCATTCTTCTTTCGTATCTAGGGCCAATTTTCTCCATGTGGCAGAAAATATCGCCACTGCCAACTTCTGACTTTTTCTGCTTACAGCTTAGCTACTGGAGACAGAATGTCTAAGCTTCCTGGTTACCACAAGCCAAAGATTGCAGGGAAGGGCTCTGACTGGCTCAGCTTAGGTCAGGTGTCCACTTCTGGGCCAATTGGCTCTGGCTAGGGGCAGGGTGGCTCCTATGGAAATCATATAGCTGGATTGTGGGACAAAGCAGCTCTCAGAAGAAAAGGAATTTCAGGGCAGACAAAATAAATATTTAAATATCTATCATGTAGAGATATCATCTGATGTGAAATCAAATCTGAAATCTGTTCAGTACCCATATGTACTGAAATGAAGAAGAGAATATAAGTCAAGTGTTATATAAGGCACCTGATGTTTAAGCCAAATCAAACTGACCAAATAAATCCATATCTATCACAACAATGTTGATATGTTTTGGTCAAAGTGGTTCAGTGCTCTAGGTTATTTTGTCTGCATAGACACAGCATTCTTCTACTTCCACAGGGTATCTACGTATCTCCATGAGGTCTGTTCAAGATTTTTTCTCCCCAGCTTTATTGAGGCATCATTGAAGATTGTTTTTTAAGAATACTTTCTGGAATCAATGTCCAACCCCCCAACCATCCCACGACACAGAGCAATTTGCCCTAAAAGATATACACCCAGGTCAGGAGGGGCACAATGGAGAGTCAACGCACTGGAGCAGACAGGTGTCACCTCTGGCAGATTTTCACTGGCCCTGCAAGTCCTGAATCTTCCTCAATGGATGCCCATCAGCAGAAGTGAGAGTGTATGCAGTTGGTTGTGCTCAGACCAGGATCCTGGAGCAAAAGCAAAGAACTCGGCCCAAAAGAGCTGCTGTCATCCAGGTCAGAGCACTGGGGCAAAAGAACTGGCAGGAGAATCTGCCATCTCCCGTGAAGGCTGCAAGACCCCCCAGGCTTGCACTAACGCCAGCGCACACCCACAAAGGAAACGGATAAATCAGATCTCAAAACATGTTAGCAAAGCATTTAAAGAGACTTTCGTCACAGTCTCATGGCAAAGTCAAAGAATGTGCACTGGACTTCACAGTTTGTTTTGTTGCTACCAAAATCCATTATTGGTAAAATAACCTTATCCAGGTGGAATCTGTGCACACAGAAGTGATTTGGGGGAAGGATTCCCATAAAGAACAAGGTTAGCAAAGGTGGAGAGATAAGAAAATGTCAGGTTATGCAGAGAAGAGCAAACGTTCTGTGTGCCTGCACCAAAATCCATTATCACGATAGCTTACATTTCCTGAGAGCTCACCATGTGCCAAACACTGTTTTAAGGAATTGACATGGATTAACTCATTTAATCCCTATAATAACAATAGGTATTTTTTTTTAATCTCCATGTTACAGATTAGAAAACTGAGGCACAGAGAGGCTGCACAACTTGCCCAAGGTCACACAGCTAATAAATGGCAGGTAGGATTCAAACCTAGACAGTCTGGTTCCAGAGACCATATTCCTATGTATTATACTGCTCAGCATTGTATTTGCTATAGTGTGTCCTACACTCTAAACTATACTGTGAAATACCAGGGCCAGATCTTGAAGAGTGTTGAATCTTTAGGGTCTGGACTTTTTATTCTGTAGGCAATGAGATGCCATCACCGTTTCTGAGCAGCAGTGACATAATTAGGCCTATCCTAAGGAAAATTAATCTGTCCACAGGATGTGGTATGAATCGAGGTGGGTGGGGTAATAGAAGCGAGCAGACGGGAGGCAAAGAGAGTAGTTGGGGGCCTGGGAGTCACCACAGAGCTCGTGGGAGAGGTCACAGAGCCTACACTTGCCATGGGAAAGGATGTGAGGGATAGAGGGAAAACCAAAAGTAGAGAGAGCAGTCTGTTGACTAAAAGGTGATACACCACAGGACTCTGATGTGTTAAAAAACTGGTCACCTATCGTCCAAACAAGGACTATTAATAATTATGCTGTGACGACAGGCATGAGCTAGAACTGTCCAAGCAAATGGAGACATAGGGTCACTTAATTAAACATGACCAGCAGTTAAGACCCAGAGAGCTGCTTTAAAAAATACACAGGGGGGGCGGCCCAGTGGCCTAGTGCTTAAGTTTGTGCGCTCCGCTTTGGCGGCCTGGGATTTGCAGGTTCAGATCCCGGGCACGGATCTACGCACCACTCATCAGGCCATGCTGTAGCAGGTGTCCCACATATAAAATAGAGGAAGATGGGCACAGATGTTAGCTCAGGGCCAATCTTCCTCACCAAAAAAAAAAAAAAAACACCAAACACGTAGATGACTGCTTTTTCTCATGGTTCCCTGTCCAGTATGTGATCGGCTTCTTCCATCACTCTCCTGCTGTTACATCCTTGGCTTTCTCTGCCTGGCTCCTCCCACAAATGTCAAATCCAAACGATCCACTCAGGGTCACAGCAAGAAGACTCAAGGTCTTCCATCTTGTACAGAGCATACAAAATGGAAGGACTCATGCTAAGGACTTGGCACAAGAAAACGAAGTTACAGGCATAACCGACAAAGAAATACCCACCGAAGGCCCCAAACCACAAAACCACAGACACACCTAGAGATAACCAGATGGCATGACTGTAGACCTGGATAAGATATGGAAGCAGCATAAAAGAAAGAGATGACAGAACACCAACGTCAGCAAGTCACACTCCAGGGAGGACGTGCCTGTTGCTGCCCCTTTGGCTGGACTGATTTCCCGTTCTGACTCATTGGACCGTGCCAAGAACTTCGTGGACTTCGGTTCGTAACCCCTTGCATATTGAAAGCTGTGTTTGGTGTTAAGTAATACGTTCTTATGATACTCATATGATTGAATGTGTGATGTTTGATTGGGTCTCTGTAAAGGAATGCCGGGTTGTTACCGCTGTTCCCAGACCTCAGTCGCTTGCAACAAGATCCTTTGAATTCACCCTAATAAATTCTGGCATGTGGAAAGACATGATCCATTATTAACTGCTCATTACACATCCAGACCACTAGTGGACACTCTGCTGGCCTGCAGTCCCTCCATCCACCCCTAGCCAGCTATCTTATCTTTCCCCTTGGGGGACCCTACCCCACACCCTGTTCACTCCCCTCCATTGTCACAAGCCTTTGCTTTTTGAACATTCAAAGTTCCTTCCCATCCAGAGCCTCCCTCTGTTTGGGATGCTGTTCCACTCAATCTCCCCATGACTGGTTTCTCCTTGTTACCATGGTCTCTTCTCATTTCTGGCCCTCCCTGAAATTCCAGTCTAAAAATGGTCACCGGGTCATGCTTCAACATGTCTCTTTAATTTTCATCATATCACTTACTTCCACATATTTTTTACTAACTTATTGTCTGTCTTTCCCAATTGAATGAGAGCCCCGTGAGGGCAGAAACGCTGTCTCTTTTGTTCCCTGCTATGTCCCAGCATCTAAAACAGTTCCTGGTACCCAGTGAGTACTCAATAAACGTTTATTAAAGGAATGAATAGGTAAGAAATTAAATTTGCAGAATCTGAGGTTACTTCTAAACGCAAACTTTTATGAGTTTACAATTTTGAGAAATATTCATCTGGGGCCAATAACGTTCTGCAAATATACTCATTTGAGATTTTGAAAATCTGCACTTCCTTTGCTACTTGTAACATTTTAATAGCGGAGAAAACTGAGGCCTAGAGAAATTACAGGGTTGCAGGTCCAGGGGTACATCTCAAGAAAGCAATACTGTTAAAATAAAATTATTTGCAGCCTCTGGGTTTCCAGTCCATCTCTTAACAAACCAGGTCAATCTTCCCCTCAGGAAAAAGAAAATATGCAGCAACAAACAGTGTGCTAATATCAGAACTTCATATCAAGGTAAAAAATGCCCATAACTGGGCATTCCTCTGGGCCTTCTTTCACAAAGGCACTACCTAAGAAAGACAATGCATTTCCTAAAAAAAGAGAAAAGAAAAAAAGCCCAGCTAGAATCCAGAATCCTGGAGCTGCTGAGGTAGACAACTCCAGTTTTGTACTTTGGTAATATCAGTGACCCCCGAACTACAAGTTTGGGGCAAAGAACCCCAAGGGCTTATTAAGACTCCTGAGAATGTTCTGGAAAACCAGTTTTAGAGTCTTCATGGAACTCAAATCTCAGCACCACAGTTAAATGACTTAGGCAAAAGAACATAAGTTTAAAGAACTTTAAACAAGAGCAGATGCTTCCCTTCACACCAGGCTGCTTTAACATCCAGTATTCATGACTTTTTCTCCCCACCATTCCCTGATTTACATAGGCTTCCACAACATTAATGAAAGGCACTTTAACAAAACGTGGAGCTGGTGCAGTTGGACCAATGCTATCCTAGTTTTAACCCTTGGTTAAAAAACCCTTTTATAGTCCCATGACTCCAGACCAACAAAAATATAACAGGGTCATGATGGCATTTGAAACCCCCCTGGTAAACAGAGCAGTTAAACTAAGTACTTGGGGATGGTTTTCATTACAATGTGCTAAAGAAATGAATGTTTTATTATTCTTTTGTAAATACCCTGGAAAACCCTAGGATGGTTTTTCTGGAAGATGGAAATGATTTGAGAGAGTTTCAGATCTCATGAAGATATGTGATCTCTTTGAGTAACAAATAGGGTTTTTTTAGGGGGGCGCTTTGCATTTACAACTGTTGGGAATTAAACTTAAAGATGATTTTCAATGCCCAATAAACCTTATATTCAATACTCAACTTCTTATTTCCACTTCTTGCCTTCATTTTTATTTATTCCATATTAGCCCCGAATGGTCTCAAAGTTCTCCCCTGGTGGAATGAACCATAAATGAACATAGCATTTCTGAATTCATGTATGTGGTGGATTGTATTTTCCAAAGATGGCCACAACAATATTTCCCATCCCACATGGTCTGCTAGAACTCTGCCACTCTCCCATCAGGAGGCAGAGTCAATGTCCCTCTACTTGAACCAGTCTGGGCCTCCAAAAATGAGTGAGGTGAAAAGGACACTATGTGACTTTTGAGGCCTGGTCATAATAATTCCATAAGCTTCCATCTTGTTCTCTTGGGATGCTTATTTTTAGAACCTAGCCATCATGTTTTGAGGAAGCCCAAGCAGCTTGTGGAGAGGCCTGTAGCCTGTAATAACTTGCCAGCCACGTGAGTGCACCATTCCCCCGGCCACTGACAAGTCACCCCAGTTGATACCAGGTGGAGCAGAGATTAGCTACTTCTGCCAAGTCTTGCCCAGGGTGCAGATTTGTGAGCAAAATAAATGACTGTTGCTGTTATAAACCACGATATTTTGAGGTGGTTTGTTACACAGCAATAGACATCCTCTTAAAATACAGCAATCCTCACTAATTCACACCCATGGGAAGATACCGGACTGCAGTCATTTCTTAAAGTAAAATCCACAATCCTTTAGAAAGGATGCAGTTAGCAGCCCTCTCGAATATGCAGAAATGTAAATAAGGGTAACACAAATACTTCCAAGGAGTGGGCCTTTAGGAACTTGCTTTAATAAAGAGGTAAGAGCAGTTCGTAATGAGCCCCTGAGTTTGTGATGACGCTTCCAAGCTGCTGGAGCCGAGGGTTCCCTGAGGTAAGCTCCCCCCCTGCAGAGTGCCTTCCTTACATCATTAATTGGCGGAGCAAGCCTGTAGGCAAACACAGGCTCAGCTCTTGTTTATCTCAAGTTACAAATGTGCAAAACATGAATTAATGATGATGCTTTACTATTCAAGAGTGACCCAGAATGATGCCCACATTCCCAGGCACATCAGAGTCAGAAAGGGTCACAGAGACTCCCGTACTTGAGGCTTCGGAAAAAATCTATCAGTGTTATTCTTAAGGCGTCGTAAAGACAATCTTCCACTGCCCTCTGGGGAGTGTCTCGGAAGTTAGTTAGAATAACAACTGCATCTCTCATTCAAAATGGGAAGTCAGTCAAATAAAGTTTCTACACCAACTGAACAATAAGTGTTCCATCAAAAACTAACTGTATTTCTACCAGGAATATATTTAAACATTTTATTTTAAGTTTTTCCGTCTCTTCAGGTATTTTTCTTGACTTCTACTCCCCGTATCCTCCATATCCTAACCTTTTTCTCTCTGAAGAAGGTTTCTTTATAGAAACTTCTTTGACTGCCTTCTGCTCAATAACATCCATATCACCCCACCAATAACATTCTCACTACCCCCAATAACACCCCTATCGCTGCTGCCAATAACACCCCTACTTAAAGAAAATGTGGTGTATGTATACAATGGAATACTATTCAACCAGTAAAAAGAAAGAAGTCCTGCCATTTGCAACAACATGGATGGACCTTGAGGGCATTACGCTAAGTGAGCTAAGTCAGAAAGAGAAAGACAAATACTGTATGATCTCACCTATACAGAGAATCTAAAAAAGTCAAACTCATAGAAACAGAGAGTAGAACGGTGGTTACGAGGGGCTGAGCGGGGGAGGGAAAATGGGGAGATGTTGGTCATAGAGTACAAACCTCCAGTTATAAGATGAATACGTTTTGGGGAGGTAATGTACACTATGGTGACAGTAGTTAACAATACTGTATGTATTGTACAATTGAAATTTGCTAAAAGAGTAGACGTTAATATTCTCACAAAAACAACAAAAAAGATAACTATGGATGTGTTAACTAACCTTAAAGGAGTAATCATTTCACAATATATAGGTACATCAAATCCTCATGCTACATACCTTAAAACTACACAATGCTATTTGTCAATTATATCTCAATAAAGCTGGAAAAAAAATAAGATCTCTACTACCCCCACCAATATAACATCCCTATTGCCCCCAAACAATAACATCCCCACCACCCATCCTCCCCAGCTACCTTCTCAAGGCCTAGGAATGCTGTTACAAGGCTAACAGAATGAAGACATAGATTGGGACATAATTAATTACATGAGAAACCTTGGTTTAATCTATTTCCTCTTATTGCTTAGGCTAGATTTATAATAATTAGTTATTAGAAGACTTGGGCCATTTGTCTAAACATACATATCTTGGGTTACTTCTATAGATTACAGCACCACTCACATAACGGTAATCTATTTTATTTTTCAGTCTTTTAAAAACTTAAAAAGTCAGAAGTGATCCAACAAATGAATCATTCAAAGTTTAGATTTTCCTCACAACAGATTTTTTCCATTGGAGTGTCGGAAGGTAACGTTTACTTAAAAAACGTTTACCTTAAAAAAAGAAAAAAAAACTTGTAAAAATAATAGCCCTTATACTGAACTCCAATTACAGTTATTAGTTGAGGTGGGAGACAAAAATAGTTTTCAATCAACAAACACTGACTTACTGGATGAAGAGCACAGGGAATACTAAGATGTGCCAAGCACAATTCACAAAATGAGAGCCTACGGCACTAAAATTCAGCATGTCATCCTCATAAACCTGAATTAATCAAATAAACCTCTTTGATAATGAGGGAGAAAGAATTTAAAAGGCAGATTGACAATACAATCACAGAATATTAGAGATTATCAATGTGCAAAAGTCTCATTTTATAAAGAACGCCAAGAACTCGAGAAAGTGATGTGTCCCACCCAAATGACTGCCCAGGTTATAAGTAGTAGGTTTCCTTTACTGGAATCAGGAGAAAATTCTGGAATTGGTTTTTTTAAAGTTCCAGATTGCTCCTTGAGAAGGCAAGTCAGTTTCAATAACTGAGAACTTTGTGTCCAAGTGCTTCCCCTCCCTCCTCCTCCCCCAAGCCATCATCCACACAGCTGACCCATCCTAAAGGGACCTGGCTCTTTAAGTGGGAATTCTCCAGAAGGCAGAAATGGGGAAAATCTTACATGGGTTGTAATCCTGTCAAACTGGCTCTCAAAACTCTCAGAAAAGATTCCACATAATCTCAAGCAATAAAAGTGAAACCTTCCAGTTTCGGGGGAAGATACAGCAGGCAGTCTTAACTGTCTGCCGGGATAAACTCCAGGATGAATTGCTGCGAGGTTAGTCCAAATTCCCACACTCATTATCAGGGCTGGATCCCAGACAAACCCAGCAGACAGGAGGTCTCACTGAGGGGGACGTTCAGCACCTCTGAACAACACAGATGGGAAAGTTCAACCTGTGCTGTAAACCCGCTAACTACCACGTGTTCACTGACAGTGCATAATTAGCGCTCAAAACATCTCCCATCGTGTATGTATATATATACGCATGCATGCCACTTTAGAAACTTTCCTGGTGATAACAGCAAATTCCATATTTGTAAACATGTCTGTTGGGAGGTATGAAGTAGAAATGGTGACATATAACCCTCATAAGTCACTTCCAAGGAGGGCTTACTCAACAGGTTTCCACCACCCTACACACTTTTCAGTGTTTCAGTGTTCAGGCTACTGCAAGTTACAGGAAAAAGAAAAAGTACGAGTGTTCATCTACTTTATCTTCATCGCATCACTTCTGAAAGCATCTGCTCCCATATGATGCTGATAGCTTTCAAGCCTTGGAAATCCGTGGGCTCTCACTCTTCCAGTCCATAAATATTCATTGAGCATCTACTATACGATCTATATTCTTCTCACCATGGAAAAAAGAGAAAAGAAACAATAAACATAAGTAAAAATAGTAAAGCATCTTAGGAGGTGAAAAGAGCTACAGATAAAAGAGAAAAAGAGAAGAGGGAATCATTAGGATGGGGAGTGGCAGGGAATAACGTGATCTTTTAAACATGGTGGGCAGGGTAGGCAGGCACACTGAGAAGATGAACTTGAGTAAAGATATGAAGAAGTTAGCCAAGCGGATATCTGGGGGAAGAAGATCCATAAAAGTTATCTTCCCTGCCAAGAGTCAGGCCAATATTCAATACTCACAACACAATGACCCCATGCACAGTAAACTGAAAGGGGAAATACACAATCCATACATAATCACACACTACATCTCCTGGATAGATCCTGGGTTTTAGCCCCCAAATGTTATTTCTCAGAAAAGAGGGAATTACTTTATACATTTACAGACTTACAAAATCTCTCACAATACAAGGATTCTCAGTCACTTTATTTTGAACAAGAAAATGCTTACTAGGGAAAATAAATAAATCAAACCTGGTTTGGGACCTTTATTCAAGTCATCTGATGGACTTAAATTTTTTTTAAAGGAGGGGAATGCATTTTTATAAAAATTTAAAATAACTCCTATAGCATGAAACAAAATTTTGGGTGCTACAGTAAGCATGCTTCTTAAAGACCACTTTCAAAGAGCAATGCAGGAATTCACACACAATGAAAAGGAACAGATTCCTGGGCCATGGATGAATCTCAAGAGTGTGGAGCAAAAGATGCCATTTATAAAAGATTCCACTGATATAAAGATCAAAACCAGGCGAAGCCAACCTTTGGTGTGAGAAATCAGACAGAGGCTACCTTTGGGGAGGACAGAGAGGAAGTGATGAGAGTGGCCACAGGGAGGGCTTTGAGCTGTTCTATTTCTGGACCTGGGGGCTGGTTACCCAGGTCCCAGGTGCGTTCATTTTGTGCAAACTCACTGAGCTGTACACTTCTGGTTTATGCACTCTCCTGTATTTATGTTATCTTTAATAAAAAGAGACTTCTTTTTTTTTAAGAGCAATGCAGAGTAAGTGGTTGCATTATGGAGCTTTCTCCTTCACATATGATCTGGATAAAAAAAAACAGCCATCCTAATGTCATATGAATGAGCACTTATGACTTAGGATAGAGTCTCTAGTGAGAGGATCACTCATAAATTTTAGAAGTGCCAAATTCCAAACAATTTGGATGAAAGTAAATATGATGAGCTTGAAACCTTTGTGAGATAATCCTAAAAGTCACTCCGGTGATGATAAAGACACTGAACGCAAAGATGCATGGAAAGCGTAGGAATAAAATTGCTTCATGAAATGTAGACACAGGGAAAAAGCACTATTTCTAAATGTATATATTTTTATATAATTTAAAATATGTATGTACAACTAAATTAATTAATATTATAAACAAAATTTAATTATTTTAAATATATTCCTAAAAGGTTACACAGTAAAGTTGACCCAAAACTGTTTTTTGGATTTTTTTCATGAGGAAAATTTCCTTCGTTTGTCTAATGCTATATACTACTGCTCCTTGCTTCCTGTAGCTGACAACACTCATTATCACAAATATTTTATGTCAACTGAGAAAACATGGAAAACCGAAAATTGTTTAAATCAATGAATCCTGCAGAACTATGCTGTCCAAGACAGTGACCACTAGCCACATGTGGCAATCAAGCACTTATAATGTGACTAATGCCACCAACGAACTGAATTTTTAATTTTATTGAATTTTAAATAATTTAAATTTAAATTTAAAAACTGAAGCAATATAAAATATGTTTCTGTTAAACACAACTTTATTTTGTAGGACACTTCACTTTAACTACTGAAAATTTAGTGTCCAAATTGAGATGTGATACAAGTGTAAAATAAACATCGGATTTCGAAGATTTAGTTTGTTAAAAGAAGTACATAAAAGATCTCATGACATGTTGAAAACATATTTTGAATATGTTGGGTTAAATAAAATATATTACTAAAATTAATTTCATCTTTGTTTTACCTTTTAATATGGCCACTGATTTTTTAACTACAAAATTACTTTAAAAATTACTAAAGTTTTAAATTTCATAGGTCGCTCAAATTATATTTCTATTGGACAGCACTGCTAAGGAATAAAATGTTACTTCTGATTAGTGACTATAAGGGAGAGATAAAAGAATAAAAACCAAAGCTGGAAAAACCAATATATTTGAAGATCTGATTAATAACTATGGCACAAGAAATCCAGGGGTGAGGGTGAGGGAAGAAAGTAGAAAAGGGGGAAAAAGTCCAAGAATCCAGTACTTCTTTTAAGAGACCGTGGTCCGATAAACTGGGACCGAATCACAGCAGAGCGAACGCTATCTGCGATTCCACAGCTGTCAACAAATCCAGTGACCTAGTTTTTGCTGACTGTGTGTTAGATGATTGCTACGTCTGTCATTAAAAAAGCAAGAATGACAGAGGCACCAAGCACATGTCTTTCTGGGGTGACAAAGAGAGAAGGGAGTTTTAAACTGCCCTGCTCCAAATCTCTCCTCCGTTACAAGTTTGGGTGAGGATTAGGAAACAGTTACACCAAGTGTCTGGGCAGAAAGAGCTGTTTTAACAGAACCAAGAAAATACAATAAAGTACTTGATTCATGCGAGCCTACAGCAATTCTGTGCAGTGGGAGACAATCAGTATCAGGAACCCGTCGTAAAGAGAGGAGACTGACACCGCCATCCACTGACTACCTGTGACTGCCCACGGTTGCTAAGTGGTCAGTGGGTTGTTGACTTGGCACATTTGGGGAGGAGGAGAAGGGGAAAGTTCTTAAATTATATTTGAGAAATGCTGAGTTAAGCTAAGTAAGCAGGTTTCTTACTGCAGACCTTTTCAGAGCCTTGACCCTTCTAAGGAGCATCATGACCCTCCAAGAGTGCTTACAACATGCATGTTTCCCAAACATACTGGACTACAGAACTTTCTTCCAAGGAGCACCGCAGGAAGGGCACACATCAAGAAGCGTTGGCTTAGAAGGAAGAAACTCCAGATCTTCAGCCTTTTTGGTTTCACCCTGAGCCAAAAAGGAACATTACTGTCTGCTGTAAGCATGGTTCAGAGGCAACGGGATTAGAACCTGGTGGCTGTCTCAGCTTGTCCATCGCCAGATTCCTCCTGGGGCCTATATCAATAGCTGTGGGAGCAAGATACATCTCCAGTGCTCCATGGACACAGCTGTGACCTGGAGAAGCAGACATTTGTCCCTCACCTGCAGGAACTCCCAGGCTGGCCTACAGCCAATCCAAACACCTGGTCTCAGGCAACGTTACATGAACCCTGGCACCACCAGCCTCCTACTAACAAGCAGGGACGGAGGAGATATCAGCCTTCCCAAGGGGCCAAAAGCAACCCAGGAGGGTGGAAGGGCATCCTAAGTGTTACGCCCAGGACAATTTCTCCCTAGAACAAGGCACTCATGGGCACATATCTGCCACCTCCATCCAGCTTACTTTGGACAAAAGACTGGTCTTTTTTGTCTGCTCTATCAGCCTCTAGAAGAGTTTCTGATTCCTTGGATTTTGGGCAATTTCTCTGCAGAGACCACAAAGGAATGTAGGCCTGACAGCCACAGGCTGTCCACAGAGCCAACACCAGGCCACTCTCTGCTCTGTGTACATCTAAATGCCATTTTTAGGAACCCCAAGTTAATTTTTTTTCTGATTTAACTATAAGTTCTTTTATTATTATTATTTCATGTGATATGTACTCCAAATGCTAAAAATTACATAAAATTGCAACACTTTACATGGGCAAGTTCTAATTCCCTAGTCAGACATTAAAATTCAGTTGCTTAATAAAAAATTACATTAAGGAGAACAATGAAGATAATTCAGCAAGCCCATGGAAATCCTAAATTTAAAAGTGAAAAAAAGGGGCTAGCCCAGTGGCACAGCAGTTTAGTTCACGCTTTGGTGGCCCAGGGTTCGCAGGTTCGGATCCTGGGCGCCCGCCAACGCACTGCTTGTCAGACACGCCGTGGTGGCGTCCCATATAAAGTAGAGGAAGATGGGCACGCAGGTTATTCCAGGGCCAATCTTCCTCAGCGAAAAGAGGAGGATTGGCAATGGATGTTAGTTCAGGGCTGGTCTTCCTCACAAAAAAAAAAAGGGGGAAAAAAAACCAAACTAAAGGAACCATCCTCAGAATAACACAGGAGCACATGTGAGTTCTATGGGGAAAAGGGCAGTGGTTTTTAATTACATTCCAAAGACATTTTGGATCAGGACTTGTAAAATATGTACTGGGAGGGGAGACACCATCAAAACAGCTGCCATGAAGGGCACCAATGACCTCACGGCCACATCACCAATGGCAATTCCTGACTTTTAGTCTCAGGGGCACCGACAGAGTTGACAACTCCTCCCTTGCTGAAACACCCTCGGCCTCTATCACCCACACTCTCCGAGTTTCCCTGGGACCTGTCTAGCCACTTACTTTCTGTCTCTTTTCTCTGCACAGCGGTAAATGCTGGAATTCCCCAGGGCTCAGTTTGAGGCCCTCTTCCTTTGTACCCTCCCTTCCTTCCTCAACGAGTTCATCCATGACCATGGTTTCAATGACTATTTGCCAGTCGGTGTCTCCAGCCCAGACTGCTGCCCTAAGCTCCTGGGCCACAGAAACGATGGCCTGTTGGGCAGTCTTCCTTATCTCAGCAAAGGCCCCCAGTCATCCAGAGGCACCAGCCAAACCAGCCTGGTCCCCTCCTTCTCTGCTATGCCCTGTTATCCAATCTGTACACAACTGGGTGCTTTCCCTGGCTCCATGGTTCTTAAATCTAGCCACCTCTCCGCACCTTCATGATGCTATGTGGATTGTAAACTAAGCTATACTCTCTAACTGTCTACAGAGAGACTCCAACAGTATCCTAACGGCATCCATTCCTGCCCTTAGTCCAGTCTCTACCGTGTAGCCATTCTGATCTTTCCAAAATGTAAATTTGGTATCATTCTCTAGCTTCTCCTTAAAACCCTCCAATGGCTTTCCATTGCATTTGGGATAAAGACCTAAATTCTGAGCCTGGCCTGCGGGCCCTGCACATGTGAGCTCTAACTAACTCTCCAGCCTCATCATCTCACACTCAAGCGTCCCGTCTCTTCAGTCAAGTCACAATGGCCTCCTTCCTGTTCCTTGAACCAAACATCAAACATGCTCCCTCCCATCTCATGGCCTTTGTCCAAGCTTTTCCAGTCCCCACCACACCTCCATTCTCCCTCGCCTTTTACCCCTCAGATCTTGGTGCAAACACCACTTCTTAATGGACCACTCCTTCCTCCCACTGCCAGTCTGGGTCAGGGTGCCTCGCCAGGTTCTACTCCAGGGCACTTCCCCATTTGGGATTATACCTTCATCATGTGACTATCTGCTGCATGTCTGTGTCCTCAGCTAGACTATAAGCTTCATGTGACAGGGATATTACCTGCACTGGCTCACTAAGGTATCCCCAGACACCACCACAAAGGGGCCCTCAAAGATCTGTTCAAAGACACACGGATGAACCCTGGCCCACTGGCACTGGGTCTTGGAGTCATGCAGAGGAAGAAAAGGGAGCACAAGAATTTGTCTCATTTTTAGGGAGTGATCAAGACAAACATATGACCTCCTCCCTCCCCTCAGGCTCAAACTAACTTCAACTAACCTCCCTGGACAGAACAGGGAGATCACGGGCCAATGAAAACAGTAAGAGGACAGAGGGTGAAGAGAGACGGGCGGGAGAGGAACTTTATAAGAAAACAGAGGCCTCCAGGCAGCAGCTCCCACATTTTCCCTCCACTGTGAACACGTAAGCTTGTAAGTGCCCTCCTCCCCCAGCTTCAAAGGAAAGGGTGTCCAGCCCCCATGTGCACAGCTGATGCCGGCTCTGCGGGCTCCCCTCACCCGGACCTGCCTCCATCCTTATCACCTCTGACTTCTATTAACTTCTCCCTCTCTACTGGTACCTTTCAGCTTTTAAAGATGCTGAAGTCTCCTATTTAAAACAAATAAACAAGATTTCCTTCCACCTGGACCCTGTCTTAGCCACCACTCCCTCTCTCTCCTTCTAAACTTGTTTACTCTTAAACCCATGGCAGGGAGGCCTCTGCCTGCTCCATTCCTTGAAAACTGCTCTAGCAAGATTTATAAGAGGCCTTCAGTGGCCAAACCCAATGGGCCACCCATCCAGTGGGTTCTGACATGACCTCTTTCCTGCTTTCACTATTCTCGAGTCTCTTCCTTCAGATTCTGCAACATCATGCTCTTCCCTTTCTCCCCCTGCTTCGTAAAAGTCCTTTCTCTTTCTCCTTCTCTGGATCCTCCCCAGAGCTCTGGCCACAATGCTCTCCTCTCTCCCCTCTGCAAGCACAAGTGAGTTCATCCTGTCCCATGGCTTTGCCACCTCAACCAGTGGCTACTCAAAGTGTGGTCCTTGGGCCACTGCTGGTCCACAAACTTTTTGTTACCAGTCCAGGACAAGACAGGTACAAAAAGTTAGAGTAAGCATTTAGACACTTTTCTAGCTAATCAACGTTGCCACTATGTTTTTATTGTATTTTACAAGTATCACTCTTTAATAGATTGAGGAAAAAACAAAACAAATAAAACTGGTCCATCACCACACATAATCTGAGAAACATTGGTCTAGATCTTGTAGTTTTTTAATTGATCTATCTTCTTACACTGAAAAACCAAGAGACTTCACAACAAGAAAATTAAAACATTATCAACGTCTCCAAAACAAAACAAACCAACTAGCCAACCAAACAACAACAGAAGATCTTGTGATGCTGGGTCTGTATTTCCACCAGGTAAAAATGAGTTGATGCTAAGTGTGGCTGCCCCCTTGAGATAAGCATGTGCCACCCCGATGACCACCTGCACCACTTCCTCACCGTCATTACCTGCCTGGTCCCTGTGGGCCTCTGAGCCTGCACCTCAGACAACCACATCTCCATACCTAGCTTCCTCCTGAGTTCCAGCCCAACAACCACACCTGCCTTCTGGAATGTTCCCTTGAGGGTCCCACTGGTCCCTCAGTCCCAACATGTCCATCACCAATCTCATTACCTCTCTGGCCCCAAATGGCTCCTCAATGCTGTGTGTTCTCATCCTCTCAAATGACCCCACCTCACACTTTAGTCATCTGTCTGTCCTCTTAGGCTCCTCTCTCCCCTTCTATGACACAAAGTCTTAATGATTCTTCCTCTGCATTTCTCTTAATCTGTTCATTCACAAATATTTATTAAGTTCTGGAGATACGGCAGTGAACAGGACACCCCTGTGCCCAGCAGTGCCTCACTTCTCACCCTCAGCCTCTTCTCTGCCCAGCCCCCAGCTCACTTTCTTCTACACTGAGGGCACGCTCATTGCTGGAATTACACACCATTTTGCCTTCAACCAACCCCACCTCCCACCAGATTCACCTTTGAAAAATGTCATACTTCTCTTGGTTTGGGGGTAGGTAGGGGTGCAGCGAGGAAAGGGAAGCCTTTTTAACGTAATTGTCTTTTCACTCTGAATCGGCGTCTTGCTCTAATTAAAATTAGACCCTGCCCGGCACTCATAGAAATGAGGCCCTGAACACTCAACAATCAGCCAGGAAGTAAATGGTGAGTCATTTATATACCACAGGCAAAGTTTCATAATCCTGGGGATTTGGGGTATTCTGTTTCATTAAAAGGAGCCATTGAGATTTTAAAAATCTGTCAGGTTCCTTTCTTTAGGTCAAGACATAGGCAGCATCATTTGGTTTTTTGAAGGGAATGCATCTTGTTTAATCCAGGCCACTCAGTTTCTGACCATGCGTCGTCCCCCCACAGGACATGGCAGGGGTCTGCCTCGTCTCCCCTCAATTGTCTTCATGCTAAAGGCTCCGGAGTCCAGTGTCAGACACTGCAGTTCTAAGTAGGTCATGCAGGTCAGTGCCACTCCTCCGTGATGAAGGGGAGTGAATTTAAGGAACAGAGCCCAGAGCCGAAGGCCTGAGCACAAAGGCCCGAAGTCTCGCCTGGACAACGGCGGGGGGTGGCTTTCCTCTGGGGCAACGAGGCCTGGAACCCCAGCCTGCACTGAAGGGAGGCCTTGGAGGTGCCCCCAAATCTGGCCCCATGTACCAAACACGGTTACACCCATCTGCCTCCCATGCCGAACCTCGCCTTCTGTGTAGCCCCGCTGTCAGCCCCTGAGGACCATGCGGAAGAGGCAGCACGGCCCTGTGGTCACGAATGTGGCCTCTGGGTCAAGCAGGCTAGGGTCAAGTCCCAGTTCTGCCTTTCACAGGTGTAACTTTGGGCAAACTGCATAGCTTCTTCGTGCCTCAGTTTCTTCACCTGTAAAATAGGGATAAGCCTTCAGAGGAGTGAGATGAGGGTTAAGGGTACAGTGCACGTAAAGGCTTTAGCACAGGGTCCGCCTGGCACACATTTACTCCCTCTGTGGAGTAAAATCCCATTTAAAGTTCAAATAAACTTTTAGATACATAAATATGGGCCGGCAGCGTATAATACAGCCAGAGAGACAAACCACCCTTTTTTTGTTGGCTTTTCTGTGTTCCTGCTCTAGGGGAGTTCTGCCCCTGGACCTGGGGCTCCAGGCCATTTCCTGCATTTTATAGTAAACCCTGCCTGACCCACCTGAGCTGGCTTGAGTAAGGCTCTGTTCCATGTAATCAAAACAGCCCTGCCCAGAACAGGCTTCCTCTTCCCTGCGTCCATCCTACACTCCAGCCAAACAAGACTTGACTCTTTCTCAGCCTTGAGCCTTTGTTCCATGCTCCTATCCTCACCAGGAACAGCACTGTCCACTTCGCCCCCACACCTCCGCAAGCATCCACCCGTCACTTTTCAGAGCCCTTCTTGCTACACCACACCTCTCCAAAACCTTTCCCTGGGGCCACCCGGCCACGGAACCTTCCTGCTCCTCCCGTTGCTGCCTGCTGGTACCTCCCCCTGCAAGGACCAGCTGCTGCCATCACTTAGCAGTCCCAGCCCCCAGGCCAAGCCCTCCTCCCCTCTGAGCTTAGTTTCCTCCTGTCTAGAAGGGAGACATCATCGCCAGGGTGGCCTCTTGAGGGGAATTATTGTCAAGCATAAACCAGAAGATGTGTGCAGTGACTCTGAAAACTTTAAAGTGCTTTCCAAACATATGAGCACTTTCCTAAGAAACTCAAAGAATGTAAAGTAGTTTGAAGATGAACATGTAGGCCCTTCAATCTATATCACTCTGCTTCTTTACAATCCTCCAGGAACTCTGAAGCATAGGAAATCCCAAAGGGTACCACAAATCCACTAGCCATGGCAGACAGGCTCCGGAAGTACGTGGCGGCTGCACCTTTATCTCAAAGGAACAGAGACGCACTGTCACTCTCCCACAGCCTGGCAACTCTTTGTCTCTTGAGCATTCACTTCTAGGATTTGGAAAACCTATTCTCTCCAAGTCTGCCCATAAATCTGCATTTTAAGTGTTCTGTGGTCCATCATAAATAATTTACATAAATAGCCAATTGGATGGAGCACAGCAGGATCCAAGAGGGAAAACAAAAGGCAGTAGCCAGATTTAATAAGACCAGCCAAGTGTCAGAAAATCAACAGACCACATGGAAAGGAACAGAGTCATCTCTATACAATTCCCTTCACCCTCTGTGCAAAACCATGATGGAGAGAGGCTGTGAATTATGGCATCTTCAGCTAATTTTACATGACAGATACAAATGACTTTATTTTTCCTAATTGTGGAAAATAATGAAATCTCCTTTCCGTCTTTCTATCCATGTCCTCTATCCAAAGGTTCTGCTAATTTAAAACATTTGGTGGAAAAATCATACTGCGATATTGTTCTTAAGAACAAGAGTTCTAATTACTTGGAGTTTAATTCTCATATGCAGAGAAGAATATGAGTTTTTCCTGCATGATGACACAATGACAAAATGAGTTAATTACCATCTCATCGCAAGACAGATCTACTTGTCATAGGAACAGGAGCCATTGCTTCACACAAAACAATGACCTAGATAAAAAGTAATGACTGTAAGCTGTAGCTGCCAGTGACACAGCTTCATCTTGGCCTAAGTGAATGGCAATTAACAAGTGTCACCACTATATATATAAATAGGGACCAAGCTATTCATTAAATATTTACTGAAAGAACACAAATGGTTTTTAGTATATTTCTTCCCAGGAAGCTCCTGTGATCTTCTACCTGTGTGATGACAGAAAAATTTACACATGTGTAAAATTCTGCCATCAGCTGGAATAGCTGTTGACCCTACAGAGGGGCATCTGGGTCCCCTCTGCTCTTCTCACACAGAAGCAGTGTTTTCTCCAGAAATCACATCCAACAACAGAAAAGAGAAGCAGAGGGAAGAGGGCCCAGTCCCATCATTTTGTCCCTCTTCTCCTGGTTGTCATGGCCACTGGCCTAGAAAGTAAAGCCACAGACAGCACTGACAGCCAGAAATGCTGGATTCTTCCAGGTCCAGCAATAGATAAACAGTGTGGGGACAAATGGTAGGGCAATCCCAACACACCTGGGTTCTCCAAGGCGGGAAACTTTCCTTCCACCCTGCTGACCATGACCATGACCCACCTCTCTATTGCGAGAAACAGAGGTGAGAGACTCTGGGGGGCACATCTGGGGACAAAATCCAGGTCAGAAATCTCAGGGCTGCCCTAGTGTGCAAGTCTGTCTGGACCCAATAGCTTGTATTTGAAAACCAGGCGTATGGCTGGGGCAGAATGGCACGGTGGGCTTTAAAGTGTATAATTTTCAAAATGTTAAAAACAGAATTCTTACATAAACATAGAACAAGCAGGTGTCAATGACTGATTTAACTAATTATTAAACAAACCATCAGATCCTGATTTGTACACACACATATCAGTGGGGGGGGGGGAAGTATGGTGGGATAATAGTAAAAGTTAAATACAAAACTGGCTTGTCCTTCAGGACATAAAAACCATAACTTTGGGGTTATTCCCTCTGTTGGACAGATGTCCATCTGCACTTCAGGCACTACAGACACAGAGTATCTTAGTGCCCACTAATCAGGCTGCTGTCACTTTAAGACCTGTTATGGGCACAAAGCGACAGGTCAGTCATGCAATGATCTGGTTTGGTTAAGACAAAAGCACAAAATCACGTGTTTTTAAAAGAGCATATTTGATAGTATGGGCAGAGCCTCATACCCTCATCTTACCCACTTACCCCTCAAATATTCCAAGCATCTGAGTCTTAATTATAAAACCATTTCTAAAACTACTTTTTCCCCAGTACTCAGATCATGGGGTAAATGCCACCTCTAGAATGTCCCTACCCAAGTTTATTAGAACATTTTATTTGTAACAATCCAGAGAAAATGGCCCTCTTTACATAGACATCTATGTGAGTTATAAACACCTGTGTTCTCAGGCTTCTCCATGTGTGAACAAAATTATTTTTTCCTATTTCTTAAGTAATGACCTGAATTCTACCAGAGCAGAGAGTCTCCATCGTTCTGGTAAAATCAGCATAAATTCTGACCTACGAGGGCATGCAGGTCTTGGCCCCCAGCATCCCTGAGTGATTACTCCCAGGGCCTGGAAGAGCCTGGGCACTCAACAAATGGTGAAGGGAGGGAGGCAGGAAGGGAACATAAAAAGAGTCATTGGGTGTTTCAAGGGACAATCTAATTATTTCCTTCTTCTGCAAAACTCCACTCAACAGCCTCCCACTGCTTTTACAGCTGAGTCCTGGCCCCTTCTCCCACCCCTCACACCCCCTTTCTTCGCTGAAGCTCCTCTGATCTTCTTTTGATTCCCCCATCTCCTGCCTCAGGCCCTCATGGTGCTCCCTGTGTTTGGAGGGCGCCCCAACCTGCCCCTCCAGACAGCTCCCCTCATCCTTTCTGTCTCAGCTCGAGGCACCTCCCTGATGCCCAGACCACACGGGGTCCACTTGCTCCTCGGCCCGCTGCTTTCCTCCTGGTAATGCTTGTCACACTCGCTCACGGTCTGCCTTCTCGTGAGGACATGAGGGCAGGGACCACAGCTATTTTGTTCTCTGTATGCAGGCACCTAGTACTATTTCTGGCCCAAAGCTGACAGCCCAAAATTGACAATATTTATTAATGAATTCACTAATTGACTGATCGGATCTCAAACAAATCATAATCACCTACACAACATGGGGAATTGTCAACTATTTTGGAAGACTGGGTTGGGGAGAACAAGATAAGCATTAAGCAATGAATTTAGCCCCAGTTTGGGCAAGGACATGCCTTCTGCAGTAAATGTCATATTGAAACCCAAGTGGACCCTGCAATTAGGCAGGAAACCTCATATGGCATGAAGAGAAGTTCAAAACCAGACACATTTCTGGGCAGAAAATGAATCCCCTGCAACTAGGCAATTTTCCCTCGTACAATCGCATGCCAGTGGCCACAGGACCCTGGCCTGCTCTCACACTAGAAAAGGAAGGGGTTTCATGGCAATGAAGACCCACAGGATGAGTGGAAGGTGGGATCTGGGGCTCTCACACCACCTTGAGGGCTTGAGAGGAGTCCCAGCAGTGGGCCTGCAGGCCTGTCAGCTGTTAATGCCCAAACAGGGTTCCGGGTCCCACCAGCCTGGGACGGGGAAGCCACCTTGTTCCAGAGTCAACTCCAGCCTGAGCAATGTGTGGGAGGCGGCTGCCTCCCTGTGGGGATGCCCAAAGGTCCAGGTCAGAGGAGGCGCTGGCTCCTGCCCTGGCCTGTGGGGTGTGGCTGACCTGCCCTAAGCCAGCCCCTTGCCTGTTCACTAGGGAATGCTCTGCGAGTCTGTTCAATCCTATCCTGACTGCACGGCTTACCTTCTTAACAAACTCTGGGGTGATTTTTTGGTCTGTCAGGTGGTCTAAGGAGGAACAGCAATCTAATTCCAAGATGTAGCCTTCATTGTGAAGATCAGTTTTCTGAGATCTGAAGAGAGAGGAAAGAACACACACAAAGATTAAGACTTTGCACAATACAAAAAAAAAAAAAATCAGTAGGCATTTAACTAAACCCCAAATTCTTTCCTGAAAGTAAATGTCAAAAAGCACTGCTGAAAAATAATTTATGATAAACAACTCAAATAATATAGAGAGATCTACATCATGGAAAGACCTCCAAGACATATCATCAAGAAAAACACATCATTATAGAATGACAGGTTTAGTACAATGTGGTTTATATACGAAACAGCACACACACACACACACAGCCCTCATCCTTCAGTAATGTATATTTCCCATTGGTTTCTACCTTCCAGGGCTTAGAAAAAGAGCTAGTAAGACACACACCAAAGCAATAACAGCAGTTACCTCTGGGGATGGAGAGGATCTGTGCGGGAACTGGGACTGGGAGTGGGGGTGGTGATGAAAAGTGACTTTAGCTGTATCTTTAATTGTTTTCACTTTTTCTGAAGAGAATTCATTCATGTATCTCTTAGAAAATTAATAATTAATTTTCAAATGACTTTTAAAGAGTTTAACCTCTACAGAGGGCAATCTGGCAAAAATCTATCAAAAAGATGCATTAAAATAAGAAACTAAGGCAACTGAAGTAGAAGTTCCGGGGAAGGCATGGACACGAAGGGTTGTCTGAGGTAAACACCTCCAGTCTTCTGTGCGGTGCCGAGGCATCCAGCATGCCTCTGCCGTCTCCCCACACAGGTGGTGGGGCTGCTTCCCCCTTTCCCACCACGTGGACATGCACGTGATGCAAACTGTGCACATTCAGGAGAACAGAGGCAAGTGGTCACCAGAAGGACATTCCACCACTTTATGCCATTCCTTGGAGGGGCTCCTGTATGACACTAACTTGGAACTCCTAGATGCCACGTGGCTGTCAGAAACTGAAGGTGATTCCTTGGTCCAGGCAGGCGTAAGGCAACAGGAAGTGAGACCGTAACTAGAGGCCTACAGAACATGCTCTCTCTTCATGGGGAGCAGGACTTAGAGACCAGGGCCCCTGGCTCTATCCAGGGCTCACACCACATGCACAGCCATGCTCTACTGGCTGAGGGGGTGAGCAGGGCCCTCTCAGCCCACTTACAAGAAGCTCTACCAAAGAGGGGACCCTGCCAGCCCCTGGGAGAGCAGGTGTGGCCAGAAAATTCTTCAAGTGGGCACTTTCACACTGAACTCCTGAGACACATATATCCCACCAAAAATACCAGTTTCCAAACGCATTTTTCCTATAATATTTTTTAAATGAAATTCTAAGATCTTGGATATCATTAAGAGCAATTAGTGCTACCACCAACCATCTGGGTATGATTTATATGAAATTCAGAAGTGAAAAAATTAAAGAGGATTTGGTTTTCCCAGGTGTGCACCTGTGATTGGGTAAGCAAATGTCAGCAGCATATTTTAATTTTATTTTTCTTTCTAATGTATCCTTTCAGGAGTAGGCAGTGAGGCACACACTTTTGAAATGTGAAAGAATAAACTAATTCCAAACTGGTCAAACTGGAATAAATTAATTCCAAAAGAATAAATCAATTCTGAACCCCAGCCTCCTGCCTTAAAACTTCATCAGAGACCAGACTCACGGTCTCATTTTTTCCCCACGTTCTCATCTTCCCCCACAAACAAAAGACATATTAAGAGGAACTAAAGCAGAAGATTCCAGACTTTTGAAAGAGAAGACTTGGTCATGGCATACTGTCATATGTATTGTGTGGGATCTAAACAACACAGACAGGCATGGGAAGAGAAGAGTTCCAAGATGTGAAATCCCAGCTGCTCTGTCATATGGAGACTAATGTCAGACTGTACAAGGTTATTTATAAATACCCATTGAGATTTTAAATGATTAGGTTGAAAAATAGTAATCATTTAAAATAAATCAGCACTGTACCTACTTGATAAAAACACTCACAGAATGAATGGAGGGAGGAAGAGTCTATCTCTAAGTAACTCACAACCTAGATTCATAAGAGATAATCTTTAGTACAGGATCTAATAACCACCATCTTTGGTTCTGCAACAAGAAGTTCTATAAGAAGTAAGGCAGCTCTGGTTCATTTCACCAGATAATTAACTCAGTTACATTTGAACTGAAGGGAGCACAAATGATCAAAAGGAGGTATTATTATAAATTTTCTAGATAAAACATGAAAAATCACATCTCGGCCTATTGTCTCTTGGAAAAGCAAATTCAGTGCATATCGGGGGAGTAAATGAGCAACTAATAGGTCTTCCCTTGCCTTTAGGAATTACCTCCACAATCTGAAATGAAAGGACTATAACACTGAAGAATGGCTGAAGGGGAGAGGAGGTGGCAAAGATCCCCAAATCCTCTGAGGACAGACGCTGGCTGCCCAAGCCTTGAAGCCAGCACTCTGTGAGGGTGCTGGGCCAGAGCCGGGTGGAGGGCACAGTCACACAGAAACCCTCCCCCTGCCACTGACCCCATGAAAAACAGCATCAAATCGACAAGCAAAGGTTGGCTGGCGGGCTGCCAGAGGGAGTTTCTGACCTCCTCAGCACTGGGGGGCGGGAGTAAATGTGGTTGCTGTGGTGAACACACCCTAAGGTGACCCCCCAATGATCTCCACCTCCTGGTGTTCACGCCTTTGTACAATCCCTCCCCTTGAGTGGGGGGTAGGGCCTATGACTTGCTTCTAGTCAACAGAACGTGGCAAAGGGGATAGGATGTCACTCCAGTGATTAGGTTTCGCTGGAAGACTCCCCTTGCTGGCTTTGAAGAAGTAAGCTGCCATGTTGTGAGAGGGCCATGTGGCCAGAAACTGCGGGCAGCTCCAGGCCAACAGTCAGCAAAAAACAGGAATCTCGGTCCTATAACTGTAAGGAGATGAATTCTGCCGACAACCTAAGGGAGCATGGAAACAGATCTTTCCTCTGATGGAAGCAGATCTTTCCTCTGAGGAGACCACAGGCCCAGCCAACACCTATGACGCAGCCTGATGAGACCTGAAGCAGAGAACTCAGGGGAGCAACGGAAACTGTGAGATAATAAATGTATGTTGTTTTGAGTCACTAAGTTTGTGGTAATTTATTACAGAGCACAGAAAACTAATACAGTCGCTGAGACATGGCAGCTTCAGGCTCACAACAGGCCTCCCACTGGCAGCCAGGTCGAGGCCCAGCCCCACGAGATCCAGTCAGACACCTGAGAGCAGCCTCTGACAGGCGATGAGAGTTCTGTGTCCCAGAAGGCAAGGACTGCCCTGGCATAGAGAAGCAGGGGTTCCCCTAGAAGTGGCTGCAGGGGCCATGGCCTGGCCCTCCCAGGGGTCACAGCATAAGGGAACCGATATTCTGCAGTCCATCAAGTGCCTAAGGAAAGAGCACTAAGCTGAAACTCTAGCTGAGTAGGCATTGGCCCTCCAGTGGGGCAGGGGAAACACCACTTACGTTTCCCCAAAGGCCATGTCCTTGTATCATCCTGGAAAAGGTATGGGAAACCACCCAAGTTCCCCTGGACTGAAGCCCAGATGGCTTGCACTTCTGAAAAGGACAGAGAGATCTGGGTTTAAACAATAAGAAAAAAGGACACAGAATGCATTTCTGGAGATGTAGGATTAACTACCAGCAAAAGCCTCCCTTATCTGGAAATTATCACCAAATACTCTGAGGTTAAATCCAGGCACTCTGAGAAGAGTATTGCTCACAATGAAATAGGCTTCCCCATCTCCCTCCATCCCCTACTCCATAATTTCCTCTAGATTTATTAGTCAGAGGCTACAGGTTCTAAGGCTAACGAGAGGTGAGTCATTTATCAGCTGTGTGCCTTTGGATAATTCATTTACATTTTCCATGCCTCAGTTTCTTTCACTGTCAAATGGGAATATTATGAGTAGCTATCTCTTAGCATCACTGTGAGGATGAAATAAGACAAAAGCACATGAAGCCCTTGGCACAGGGTGTGGCATGAGGTCCGGGCTCAACAATATTAGCTGCTGCTGACCTAGTACTATCATCTATAACTGCCTTCTTTACCTCCCTAGCACTCTTCAGACTTCATAATTATTCATCCAATAAATACTGACCACACTACCACTATGCACCAGCGACTCTTCTTTAGCACACCTCAGTAGACAGAAGAGACAAACTCTCTGCCCTCACAGCATTTACAGTCTAGTGGAGGGGGACAGGCAATAAACAGCAAACGTGCATGAGCACATAACAGAGTATTTTCAACGGTGGTAAATGTAAAAGAAAGAGAGCAAGGTGAGGAGAATCAGGGGTGTGCAGGGGGAGCCGCGGTTTTAATGAGTGTTCAGGGTGGCCTCCTTGAGAAGGTGACATTTGGAATAAAGATTGGATGGGAGGTGAGGTAGTCGGCCATGCTGATATGCGGGGCAAGAGTTTCCAGGCAGAGAGAAGAGCCAGTGCAAAGGCCTTAAGCTGAGATCATGCAGAGGCCTTGTGGCTGGAGCTCAGAGAACAAAGACAGAGGAGCAAAAGGGGAGCAGGTCAGAGAGCCATTGGGGAGCTAGATAATGGAGACCTGCAGGCCATAGTGACGACTATGGTTTTTACTTAGAGTGACAGGGGAAGTCCTTGGAGGGTGTGGAGCAGAGAAGTGACACGATCTGATTTTTTTTAAAAGAATCTCTGTGGCTGCAGAAGGCAGTTAAGAGACTAACTCAGCGTCCAGGTGAGAGAAGACGGCGACTCAAAGTGGGTTGGTGGCAGTGTAGCAGCGGTGAGAAGTGCTGGATTCTGGATATATGTTCCAGGTAGAACCCTCAAGACTTCCCTACGGACAGGTTGTGGGGTGGGGATGGAAGAAAGCAGATGAGGATGACTCTAACGATTTTTGCCCCAGCAACTGGTAGAATGGATCAAGTTGCCACAACCCTGATGGGGAAGATGGTGGGCAGCACAGGCACGGGGGGAAGATCAATAATTCAGTTTCAGATGTGCTGAATTTGACATATCCAGCAGAAATCAAGTAGAGATGTTTGGTGGACAGTTTAATATATATTTGAGTCAGGACTGCAGGAGGGGGCTGGAGATGTATATTTGGGAGTCATCAGCTGCCAGATGGTATTTAAAGCAGGAGACTGGATGAGATCTCATTTAACGTAGAGAGAAGAGTCAAAGACTGAGCTTTGGGACTCTTCGCCATGAAGAAGTCAGGGAGAAAAGAGGAGAAACCAGCAAAGGAAGGAAGAAACCCAAGAGCACACGCTGCCCTGAAAGTCAAATCAAGGAAGCATGTGGAGGAAGAGAATATGAGCCACCCTGCCAATGGCTCCAATTGACAAATTCATAACCTTCAATTCACTCATCCTCTTGAAAGCCCCAGAGGGAACTGGATTTAATCCACCCTATGGAAACAGTGTGAAGAAATCTGTTTATATTTAATATATGAGTATCCTGTGACATGGGCTGATTGTTCAATTAATCTGTCTGTTTGGGTTCTGAATGGCTTGGCTCCTTGATAAAAAATACCATCTTCGTGCTGCTGGGTCATTTCTCAGAAACAGCCTGGGGGAAAATTAACTAAAGAGAGCTCTGACCCATCTCATGTCTGTGGCCCCCACTTGTAGACAACACTGAAGAGTTGGGAGAGGTTTACTTCCAGCCATTCCAAAGGGATTTTTTGAAAGGAAGAGGGAATAAAAGGATATTACTGAGCAGAGCTGTGATGTCCTGAAAGCCAAGAATGAGTAAGACAAAAGGAATTCAAATTCTTACAGTGTAGCCACATCATGTTAACAAGACACATAAACACAGTGGTCCTGACTGTTTAAGACCAGAGAAGTCACTAAGACATCCCAGCCCAGCTAAGTTTTAAAAAGCCATCATAACACGACAACTAATGCAGTGTGGTACCATGTTTTAGGTCCTGGAACTGAAAAAGGACATTAATAGAAAAACTGATGAAATCTAAATAAAACCCACAATTTAGTTAATAGTAATGTACTAATGTCAATTTCTTAGTTTTGACAAATGTACCATGGTAATGTAAAATATTAATGATGGTGGAAACTCAGTGAAGGGTATATGGAAATTCTCTGCATTTTCTTTGTAACTTTTCTGTTAAATCTAACATTATTCCAAAACAAAATTTATTTGAAAGAAAGAAAGAAAGCCATCACATACCTTGGGGAATTTGTGTGTGTGTTTGTTTTGATTCTGCAATATTTATTCTCAGAGTCAATGTTTCTAGTCCTAAACTACACCTGCACCCCTGCCTGACTATACTTCTTATATAAGAGACCCCTCAAATCACATGAGGCAATGACTTAAATAACTGGGTCTGGGGGAGAAGAGAATAATCTCCTTTGATGTGCTCCAACTTTAGGCACTGGAACAATCCCATAAGTGAACCTTGGGCTCTGTGAATCAGGGAAGGTATCCCACAGGGCAGACATTCTCAGCCCTGGCTGCATTCAACCTTGGAATCACTTGGGAAGCTCTCACAAATTCTGATTTAATTGGTATGAGGTATGGCTTGGGCAGAGGGACTTGGGAAACTCCGCTGATTCTAACACGCAGTCAGAGTGGAGAAGCACTGCCTAGGTGGGGCGTGTTGTAACTGCCACTCTGATTTTCCTTGAGAGTTAACTGAACAAGTCTATGGAAAAGAGAAAATAGAAAGAATGACTTGTAGAGACCAGTCATGTGGATTCCTATACCCTCAAAAGAAGAAAAACCTCCAAGAAAAAGGACCAGAGATAAAAGAAAAACAAGAATGGGGACCTTTCTCTATCTATGACTCTTTTGGTCAGAAAAACTCAAAAGTACTCCCAACTTATTTTCATTTTTTATTGTGGTAAAATATATATGACATTACATTGCTTTAACCATTTCTAAGTGTACATTCAGTGTCATTAAGTATATTCACAACCTTCCCCACTATCCATTTGCACAACTTTTTCAACATTCCCAAACAGTCCTCACTTCTTTGACACCTTATAAATGGGACTTGGGCCAAAACTGAATGTGAACAAGTAGAAAAACTTAAATAAATGCTTGTCAAACAAACACATAAAAGCAGATTTAGACACTGAGCATCTGTGCACAAACCTTTCCTAACTGTAGGATAGCAAAGAGCCCACGTGCTCAAGTACCTCAGATGTCAACACAACTGGCCATAGATGTCAGAGTTGTTTAAGACCATAATAAAAGACCACCTATTCTGTGTCACACTGACCTCATTACTCATACACAAACATCGACTGTAATAACAACTTTGCATAAACTCAGAGCCGTACCCAGAGATCCTTACTCATTACAACTCTCACGTCTGCCAAGGGTTGTGTGGTCATTCCCCAGGCAGCCAGAGGGTCTGAAGGTCAAACCAAGGGCTGCAAACTCAAAGGTCCACAAACAATGATTGAAAGAGGATATTTTTTGACCAAAATACATAATCTAGACACTTTGTTTTCATATAAAAGATATAAGATGGTCTTCATGTGCACCAAGAAATATGCTCTCTCCTATTTTCTTTCAAACACAGAGTCCTGTCAGATGCCCTTTCATATTCCCACTGCCGAGAGCCACGTGGCTGCAGAGAAACTTGTCTCCACCGTGAGAAAGTCACAGTGCAGGGGTGACATTAAATGGCAAGCGCCGTGTCACTACGGTATTGGGGAGACAATGGGAATAGTAGAAACCATGGTAAATTGCACCATTTATATCCCAACCATTACTAGAAATTCCAGTCCAGGGTTGCCAAATCTTCTAACTTTTTAAAAGAAGTCATTAAATAGAGTTTTTACGTCGACCATAACTGTCAAATTTTGTCTCCAAACAATGTTTTTAAATGTTCTGTAGGCCAACATGTTTGGGATTGAATTTGACCTCTGAGGCACCAGTCTCTGACCTCTGGGTTATATACACAAAGCTCCAATGTGAGTCACAGAAGGCTAGATGCCAGGGAAGAGATAAGAGAAAACAGATTATCTAATTGTATCATAATCAGAATAACTAACCCATAAACCCAACTCAGATACTTCATTCCTTATAATGACTCAGCAGATTCTTCCTTTCTGTGTTCCCGCAATCCATCCAGGCCATGGCCGGTACATTGACACAGCCCCTGTCTGCTCTCACAGTGGCCGGGACATAACCCTTTCCTAAGCCATTAAAATAACATGTTTGCAAGCAAAGACTGTAATGCTTATGAGTGCTTTAAATATTCAAAATTATAGCAGGCAAGAGGACTAATCCTCAAATTATTCTGACAAAATGCCAAGCAGTAAATTGAATACCCATTTTGGTCTCATGGGTAGATCTGAAATCAGGCTACTAAAAAAAAATGCTGCTGAAAAACCATTATAAACTATACTTTTAAATAATAAACATGTGAATAAAAACTATCATAACACTACTTTTAAATAATAAACATGCAACAGATCTCATTTCAACTCATAAATCCCTTAGATAGCTTCAAAGACCATGAGTTTAAACAACATCTTTTTCCCAGGACACGAAGCATAGTTTGAACTTGAGTTATGAAAAGAAAGGAGAGAGAATGTGCAGTCCATCAGTAGGGCTATTTTTGCTTCATTTAGGAATAATCAGAAAGAAATGGTGACAAACACAAACTTAGATTACTAGGCACTTCTCCAACTAGAAAAAAAAATTACTAAATGTCAGTTGACAGGAACAAATTCTCTGTCTCTGGGAAACAGGAGGGAATTTTAAGATATTTCCCCAAGGCAACACCAGACTCAAGCAGTATGATCAGAATGGCTTTTTCTCAAGGAGTAGTAGGGAGAAAAATGACCTACAGATCTGAAAAAGATTTGTCAATGAAAGAAAAAGAAGGCTTTTTCTAGTTTCATCAGCTTATGTAAAATTAATGACAATAAAAAAACCTATTTATTCACTCATCTATTCATCCTCTTCTTGGCCACTGACCACATATAAGGCATTGAGTTACATCCCGCCCTTAAGAAACTTATCGTCTAAGGAAAGATAAACTATATATAAACAAAAGTGCAAAGAGAGTTCAGTTATTTCCATTGTCAGGGATCAGGGAAATTTTTAACAAGCAAGGAGCACATAAGCTGAGTCCTTGAAGTTGTGTGGAAATTAGTCATGGGACAATGGATAAAAGGACATTCCAAGCACCGAGAACAGAAATTAGGAAGGATCTCAATGTAAAAAAGCATGAGTTATATGATGGAAATAATAAATAGGTCAGTTTGGTAAAAGATACGAAAGGCGAAGGTTGCTTATTATAGTTCAGGTGCATCAGTAAACATGAGCCTAATATCTGAACTAATTCGCTGTTAGAAAGAATCTGTGCTTGTGGGCTCTGCAGTGGCCAGAGCAGAAAAGGGAGAAACGAGGTTGGAAAGAAAGGATGGAAGTGAGTCGCTACAGGATGGGACTGGACTTCATTTTGAGGTAAAGGGGAGTCATGGATGGTGTTAGATAGAAGATACTAAAATACAGATTTTTAGGAAGATTAAGCACGCAGCATTGTGTGTGATGTAGGAAGAGGGGAAAAATATTGAGGAAAGCAGAAATGAGAGCTGAGCTTTTTGTAGAGGGAATGGATGGATGGGAGAGAGATTTTAGGTATTTCTTATCGCTGCAACTGGCGGTCATTGGGGTGGGGGTGAAATAAACTGCTGCTTCCCAAAGATGCTTTCAGAACAATGGGGAAAACATTTCCAATCATTTTTATGACCTCCTCTTTGCAAAATACCAAATCTACAGAAAAAAGAAAAAAAAAATGAGGCTGCTGGAGTCAATTTCCCCTAAGGCTGAAGCTTAAGAAATGCTTGAGGGAAAAAAAGCCAAGTAAACATCCCAGTGAATCTTTAGATAAAGCACCTTCCTATCGAGTCCATCAGGGGAGTTCTGAAGTAGGAGGTAGAAAGAAGGAGAATTAATCCATAGAGGGGTCACTGCCCTTTCTTCTGATTTTCCCTTCCTCTTTCACCAACAGACATTCACCACTTCTGTTGATAAGGGTTTGGTATCACCGGGAACATTCCGGAAATGATGGGGGGAGCTGTGCAAATGATACCCTAACCACACGCTCTCTTAGGGAGCTGTGTACTGCCAAGTAGGGTGCAAGTCATCATGGGAGCCTAACTATCCAATGCTGCTATTTATTCTAGAGAAGTCTTGCCACATCCTGTCTTGCTGTTTACAGTTAGAGCCAGCTCCCTGGTAGATAAACCATCAGCTACTGCGCAACACAAGGAGTTCACCATGAACCTTAAAACGCAAGAGGAAAACAAACAAACTTTACCCCAGTGTTCCCTGTATAATGTAGCGGTCAAAGAATTTCCATCCCCACAAACCTGAACTACAGAAAAGAGAACAACCACAAGGAATGGGATTTGGGAGAGGGGCCTGGTTTCTCTGGAATCCTGCAAGGCTCCTCATTTACTTTAAAGATATGGAAAACACTAATACTAGTAATACTAAAAATGCATAATTAATCATATTTTATCACAAACATAACACTGAGTAAAAGCAGGTCTGCCTGATATTTACTAGTCATATTATCTGCAAACAAAAATAATGATAATAGCCACACACATGAATGCTCTTCATAAGACCCTCTCATGGTCCATGTCCAGCTGAGTCACAGGAAGCCTCTTCTCCATCTATATTTAATGCATATATTCCAAATTAAAGTTTGCTTATTGTTTCCTTCTTTTCTAGATCTTTGTACCTGTACCCTCTAACTAATTGAGTCAGGTGATGGAAATGTTCTATGTCTGCACTGCCCAGTACAGCACCCACTACCCACACGTTACTACCAAGCACCTAAAATGTGGCTAGTGTAACTGAGGAATTAAATTTTAAATTTTATTTAATTTTCATTAATTTAAATTTAAATTGCTACATGTGGCTACCTAATAGAAAAGCACAGCTTAACTTTGTTCTCAAACTTTAATGTGCACACAGATCACCTGGGATCTTGTTAAAACGAAGATGCTAATTAAGTGGGTCTGGGTGGGGCCTGGGAATATGCATTTCTAAGGAGCTCCCAGGTGATGCCGATGCTGCTGGTGCCTGGACCACACTCTGAGTAGCAAGACTCCAACTGCTTCAGGACCGAGCAGTGTGGCCCAGAAGCTTCGTGAATCAGTGGTCTCCAAATTTCTTGATCACGTGCCATCAGTAAAAGACTCCTGAGTACTACTGTACCAACATATTACATATGTTTCCAAATAATACAAACAAA
Source organism: Tapirus indicus (assembly GCA_031878705.1). NCBI lineage: Eukaryota > Metazoa > Chordata > Mammalia > Perissodactyla > Tapiridae > Tapirus > Tapirus indicus. The sequence goes on from CM062920.1 coordinate 22,097,274, forward strand.
ACTGAAATTTTAAAAGATGAGAAACAGGTAAAATAAGCAATATTTTAAAATTATAGTCACAATAAGTTCATATTATTAATAACTAATATTTCAAGCCATAACATACATTTGAAATAAGATTCACTGTTAACAATAGTGGAAGTAAATCCACATTTCAAAATGTCTTCTTGATGAGTCCAAATTTCCTTGGCCATCTTCTGTCAGATCTGAATAGGTGGGCATGGGTTTTTTTATCTCACTAAAAAAGCTTTTACAAACAGTGAGAGATGGGTCAGTGTGGCCATTTCTGTGTGTGTGTATGTGAGAGAGACAGAGAGAGAGACAGAAGGAGAGAGAAAGAAGGATTTTACATTTACTAGTATTCTCCTCAATCTGCAATCACTTTACAGGAATTTTTTAAGCCATGTTTATATTTCATGAGGGTTAATTTAGTTAAAACTACAAAGAGTAATCCACAAATCCACTTCATTGAGTTCTCAGTGGAAAGTGTTCCTCTGATCCCAGTCTCCCTCAGGATCCCTCCTGCTCCATAAGGACAGGTGACCTCTCACATCTGCACTCAACCAGGGCACCACCTTCAACCTGAATGTTAACTATTAGTGACGTGTAATTTCTCTCCTAATTTTTCAATACAAATAAATACACATAGAAGCCTCAGTTCTCCTTCAGCATGGGTATGTCTACCCCACTTTGGTAACCATTGGTGTAGAGAGTACAGAGAATTTTCCGAATGATCACAAAGCTCTAAAATAAAAATTTAGTTCCAACAATAATATTGAATTCTATGTTCTTGAAAACACATGGTGGGAATTTGTATTATAAATTATAATTCTTGGGGCTGGCATGGTGGCATAATGGTGAAGTTTGCGTGCTTCACTTCGGCGGCCTGGGGTTCGCCGGTTCGGATCCTGGGCGCCGACCGACGCACCGCTCATCAGGCCATACTGAAGCGGCGTCCCACATAGAGCAACTAGAAGGATGCACAACTATGACATACAACTATCTACTGGGGCTTCGGGGGGAAAAAAAAGCAAAAAAAGGAGGAAGATTGGCAACAGATGTTAGCGCAGGGCCAATCTTCCTCAAAAAAAAAAAAGCATTAAAAATAAATAATAAATTATAATTCTCAAATTAGTATGTAAATGTAATTATAATCTCATCAGGGTTTACTGGGAACTACAGAAATATCACTTTAGACTTTATTTGCAAAAATCAATGTGTAAAAGTTGCCAAGATCCTGAAAAAGAATTGTGCCCTACTAGATATTAATATACACTAATAAATTTAGTGTAATCAAAATAGTACGGTATTAGCACAAAAATCATTAATAGATCAAAGGAACAATAAAGAATCAGGCATAGGTCAGGATATATACAGAAATCCAACCTATAATAACAGTGGCATTTCATTCAGCAGCAAAGTCAGGTTAATGTAATAAATGCTATTGGCAAAGGTAGTTATCTGAAAGAAAATAAAGTTAGACCCCCACCTCACACCCTAATTCTAATCCAGTGGTTCTCAACTGGGGGCAGTTTTCCCTGTCTGGAGACATTTGGTCATGTCTGGAGACATTTTTTGTGTGTGTGTGAGGAAGACCAGCCCTGAGCTAACATCCGTTGCTAATCCTCCTCTTTTTGCTGAGGAAGACTGGCCCTGGGCTAACATCTGTGCCCATCTTCCTCCACTTTATATGGGACGCCACCACAGCAGGGCTGACAAGCAGTGTGTCGGCGGGCGCCCGGGATCCGAACCGGCGAACCCCAGGCTGCCAAGCAGGGACTAAACCGCCGCGCCACTGGGCCGGCCCCATGGAGACATTTTTGATTGTCATAACTGCAGGGCGGGGAGAGGGGGTGTTTGCTACTGGCATCTAGGGGGTAGAGGCCAGGGATGCTGCTAAATATTCTACAATGCACAGGACAATTCTCCACACAAAGACTTATCTGGCCCCAAATGTCAACAGTTGAGAAACTATGTAGGTTGAGAAATCCCACCCTAACCCTAACCTTAACCCTAATGGTTAAAAATTTAGAGGAACGGTTTTAGAGTAGACAGATGCCAACGTGAGTCCCGGCTCCTCCGCTCATCAACAGTGTGACTCTGGACAAGTCACCACTCTGAGGCTCATTTTCTTCATCGTGGCTTCCAGGAGGAAAGATAATGTATATCGTGAAGCAATGAGCAAGGACTCTGCCAGCCACAGCAACAAATAAATGGCAGCTATTCTGACAATTACCATAGATGATAAATCATATTAAGAAGTGCCTGCAAACATACAAATGTTCTTCACAAGAAAAATGGGCTTTTTGTTCCTAGTAAGATCCAGGTTGCTTGATAGAGCAATTTTGGGGACTTCAACCATAGTAGTTTGAGAATAAAAATTTCGACAAGTTAGGTATATTATAAATCCCTCAAGAACAGGGATGGTGCTCATCTCATTCTCTCTAACAAAGGCTATTACCTCAGAAGACACAAGACACCTAATAAATATATTTTGTCTTTAGGGAGCAGAGGGAAAATAATGTACTAATGGCCTTAGAACCATTATTCACATAGAACTATTTAGTGCAGAAACTGACAAGACCCAGCCAGCCTACCGAATGGAGCCATGTGGGGTCCCAAATGGTTTGGAGTGGCAGCCCTATGTCCTGAAACCAGTGTGGGGATAAACAGGCCTCTGGTCCCATAGTCTACCATGGGAATGGGGGATGCTGCCAAGCCCAGAGGATTCTGGGAATTCTCTGAGGATCCTTCAATAAGCTTCAGGGATGAAGATGGTGTATTTCTGAGCCATAAGCCTCAAGATGGAACTTAAATCCCATACCTACCACTCATCTAGTCCACATTTCAGTACTGAGAAGTATTAATAACTTCTTCAGCCTAATTCTCCTAGGATATAAAATGGGAGTCACAAAATAAGGGAAGATAATGGTACCTTTTAGCTACAAAATAGAATAAGTCTAAAACCTCCACTGAACACATAGTAATATTTTCAACAAATATTAACAACAAAAACAATCATCATGAGGACATAGTGAGAATAAATTATAACTCTTAACACATACAAGAATGCAGCAAAGTGCTCTCAGACCCTCAGAAAACAGGTGTTGTATGAATACAAGTTACTAATTTGGTTTTTAAAGTCTTTGTAGCCATTTTAAGTTACAACTTATGGTTGATGAATAGGAAGCAAATGAAACTATATACTCCACTAAATCATATTTATAGCATTTACCTCTTTGTAAAATGGTTCCATCTTTCAACCATTTGAAAAATTAGAGAAAACAGCTAGATAGATTATAGAGATAATCACTATATCAAAATCTCAAGAACACTGAAATCACTAATAATGTACATACATGGATCTGAAAGTTATTTCTCACCTGCTGCTGCATTCATAGCTAAAAATGCTAAATTCAATTAGTACTAGTCTTTTCCAGGACCCATCACCAGTAGTGGCAATGCCCAGCATATCTTTCTCAGCTTGAAAAGCACACACAATCTAAGTTATCTCTGACTGACAAAGAAGAGAAAAGACAAAAAAGATTTTGCCAGAAATATTTAGTTAGACAATTTGAGTTCCTAAATTTAATATGGGATAGGCATATAAATACAAAAATCTAACACTTTAGTAAAATTATTTTGCAACTAAATTACCTACATTACATGTATATGGCCCTCAAAGTAGTAAGCGTCCCTATAGACCACCTGCAATGCCACAGAATAAATCTTCCTAGAGAGTCCATTTTTATTTAAAGATTGTGTGTATGTGTGGGAAGATGGAACCTTTATTTATTTTATTTTTAAAAAATACAGACATTTCATGGTACTATAGTATTTGCATAAGTTTTAAGATCAACAGGAAATTTCAAAGAAATTTAGTGCTTGTACTTCTGTGTTTTGGGCACCTGCTCGCTCTTCTCTGCCATTCCAAACGACTTCTGGGAAAGACTGGAAATCACTAGTATGCTAATTCTCTCCCTCAGAGGAGACAAAAAAATAAACAAAAAATAAAACACGGAGAAAGACACAGGCAATCAAGGACAGCTATAAAACAGGAGGGAAAATAAGCTTTCTCGTGAACAATGCACGTCTCTCTCGCTCTCTCCACTGCGATAAAGGCCGACGCTTTGGAAGGAGAGAGTAAGCGTATCCAGGCAAGCCATTTAGGGGTGTGGATTGGAAAAAATTCTCTTCTCCCAGGAGAATGTGGCTTTACGCCGGCATATTAGATTGGAAAGTGCAAACACAATAATTAACCGTGAATCTGGAAACTTCAACACGCCAGCAAAGGGTGTCACCCCAGAGGGAGATGGGAAATAGGAGGAACACATTAAGGTAGGCTTCGGTGATGCTGGACAGCTCCGCAGGGGTAAGGTGGCAGCCCAGGAGAGCTAATCAAGTTCTGCAAACACCTCGGGAAGCTTGAGAAAACTGATGAAGATGATATCCCGCCACCAACAAGGGGCAGCTGTGAGCACAGAGTGGGGGCCCTTCCTCCATCTGAATCCAAAATAACGACCTCCATGCTAAACAAACACCTTATTCCCTGCTCTAAGAGAACTTTGAATCCACCTTCCTCAGTTTCTGTGCTCTGGGAATAAACCAGCTGCCACAGTTTCTCCACCACAGTAACACGTGTCAATCACTGCTAGGCCCCACATTACTTCTCCTCCCCACGTGTGATTCCAACAATTGGCATGCTCCAGGGCTGAACCCCAGCCTCGTATGTGAGCATTTTCTAGGGCACACCCCAGTAGGCGCTACCACCCACTGTGTATTTCGTTTAATTATGAAACCTCTTTCTAGAAGCCCTATAATTCTCCCAAGAGTCAAAGTAATTGGTAGAAACGAGACATGAAGAGATGCAAGGCCACTTAAAGAGGACACTTCTGACTATAATTTTTTAAAGAATTTTCTTTTTAGTTCCAATATAATTTTGTACTTTCCCAATTGTGCCCTTTTCAAATGCCAAAGAAAATGTTCATGTTATCTTGTGGGCTATAAAAAAGGCAATGTAATGCATTTGTACTCCACTTAAGGTTCACAAAGATTTCCTTTCTTTTGAAGGCCATCCTTTGGATGTTTTTTTCAAAAAGAAAAAAAAAAGAGAATGAAAATAATGTACATATACCCTTGTGGCAAATCACTGTGATTTGGGCAACGAAAGGAACTTCTGAGTATCTGGGGTGAAGGGGGTGTGTGTGTGTGTTCCATTAGTCGGGGTCCATGCTGTGTGGCTGCATTATCAAGATGCACTTTTGGTACTGGTAAATATGTAAAGCAAAGACAGATCTATCTTGCAATGAATTTATGGTCCTTTAGTGAATGATGATAGCAAAATTTCAGGGCAAGTTTTATTCCACTCAATTCAGGAATATTCTAGTGAGTAACACCTACTCAGCACCTGGCACTCAACTGAGTACTGAGAATCCAAAGATGAAAGAAGATTTAGCAAGGGGGAGAGGAGGTGGGCAGACATATGAAAAACAATCACAAGAGAGTCTGAGAAGTCTGATGATTGCTGTGTGTGAAAGGAGGAAGAGGCAGCTCAAAGGGTGGATGATTAACTCCACTGAGGTAAGCATCACACAGAGATCTAAAGGTTGCAAGATGGCAGCCAGTGGAGTGGGTTAGGGATAAACAATGTTATTTTGAACAAGTGAGGCAACATTTAAAAAAGAGAAGTGTTCACGTAAAAATCCAGATGTCTGGCTTTTCTTGAAAAAAAGCACAGGATCTGGTGACACTTAGCAACTATGGGGCAGAGTTACGCCTTGGCTCTCTAATACCCAAAGGTCCCACTGAAGGAGCGTGGACCCTGTAGGCATCTGAGTTTGCAAGCCCTGTGAGAATAACAGCACAGCCTTCAGGATTTTAGATTCCCAGCCCCAAGAGGGGAAATAAGGGGCAAAGGCTGAGCGTGCTCTGAGATTCGCTTTCCTGGAAATAAAACAGCAAAAAGCCTAAAGAATTTGTCTTTCTCTGCATCACTTGACACTGGGCGGCCAGAGCTGACTCATTCAGCAATCTGTGCTGCTCGTAAGTAGTGGGAGTACAGCTTGCTGATGTGGTCTGAGAGGAAAAACTTCTCAGACTCCAAGCATATGGTCAATTTGGAACAGAGCAACCCACTTAGCACAGCTCTCGGCAAGCACTGCATCTCTTCTAAGAATCACTGGAGGCATCTGGTATAGAAAATGAGGACCACGGCAGCCTGGGCTCAGCCAGCAACACATAAGTGGGCCGGTCCTCATGGGCTCACCACAGCCTCCTCCAGCTCAGACTTCTCTCCTGGCTCCTGACTGCCCAGTGGACACCTCCCAGGGGACAGCCTGTCACTAGCAACTGCCACGAACACAATGAGACCAAACTGATGGCATTCACGCTCCTCTGGTGGAGGATTCCACCCGTGCTCCGCCCAGATCCCCTCCGATCCCCTCTGGGGTCCCCCCTCCCGGTTCTGTGTGTCTCCCCAGCTTCTACATGCTTCACAGTCTTCTTTGGCTACTGGAGCTGCTTTGTCTGGATGAGCCCTAGACCTGGAAGTGTCTGGGGTAGTTCATGGCAAATAGCTCTCAGGAGTATGAAAGCCAGTTCTCTGGCCTCAAGGTGGACTCACTGCAGGATCAGCCAGCTCCCTCCCCTTCCCTGTCCCACATCCTCACTCCTAAGTGATTCCTCCTGGGAGCACTTGCTTAATAATCACTTGCATGTGAATCCTCCTCTCAGGGTCAGCTTCTGGGAAAACCCCACCCAGACACATCCCTTTCCCCATCTCCACTCCCTCCCTCTTCCAGTTAACCCTTCCAACCACTCAGAGTCAAAAGCTCACTCATATTTTGATTATTCCTCTTCCTTCATGCTGTCCCTTTCCAGCTAAACATTAAATCCATTATTCTCTCCCATCAGACACATGTCACATCTATCTCTTCCTTGCCTTCTTACTATAGCCTACTTAGTCACCAATCATCTCCCACCATAACTAAGGCCATCAACTTCCATTTTCTTCCCCTCTTACGCTTCTCCTCTTAAGTTTTTAAAACTCAGAATTTCTAATGGTTGTTCCTCTAAAACAAAACAAAAACATTGCAATAGTTCCCCACTGACTTCAGGATAAAGTTCAAATTCAGCCCGGCCGTCGGAGGCCTCCTGACCCAGGCCCCCATGCTTCTTGTGCCTTTTCTTCTCATTTCCCTCTGGACCTCGTGCCCCAGTCGCCCCACACCATCTGTGGCCTGCTTTCCAGGCTCCAGGCTCCAGGCTCCTCTGGGCCAGTCCCCCTGCCTGGGAGGCCCTTCCCACCACCTGCTCCCTGTTCGAATCTGCCCATTATTCCAGACCCAGAGCAAACGGGAGTGGCAAAGGCTCCTCTTCAAAAGCACCCCCATCGACAAATTCCAGGTGAGAGGTGGAAACTAAGACCCATAGGTTTAGCTGAGCATTCACATCAGTTGCATGCACATTTTACACCCTAGTAGATAAGTTTCTCGAGAGCTGGGGGCTCTTGAGAGTCGTCTTTGCAGAGTGAAGCTATATCACACATGTTTATCTTAGAAAGTCTAACTGAAACAGAGGAACATTTACCACTTAAAACAGTGCCAGTTATTCTACTCAACAGGCAGATGTGCCCCAGAATGGATGTGAGATGGAAGGTGGGGAGATCCTGTTCCCTCAATTTCAGTTCCCACAAATGCCTCTCTAGGTATAAGCATCTCACCACCCTAGGTGTGGTTCTAATGAACACTCACTATGAACCCAAACCAACTTACTTCCCCATGGGGTTCACTGCTGGAAACACCAATCTGATCTAGTCCTGAAGGAAAACACGCATCAGTCAGGTAGAGAGATGCTACAGTATTACATTTCATGGGCAATTAAAGAGATTTTCAAGGAGCAGTTTTGATTATATGCATTTTCCACCTTCCACAAGGGTTTGAGAATCCCACCCCCTGCATTAGCTGCAGCTCCTCTGTGTGCCCCACCCCCTGACCCTAGGCCAAAAGGCACCTGATGAATGTCGACAGAGTTCACAAATGTCCTGGTCCTCTGTACCATATAAGGCATTATTCCAGGGGACCTGGACCCAAGTGGCTTCAACCCATTAGTGATGAAAAACACATCACTGACACCCTGAACTAGCTGTCTGTGTGAACAACGACAATTCAACAGCTGAAAAACGTAGCACAATACATTTTTGCACTTATGTCTATAACCATAAAATGACCTAGAATTAAATCCACACTCATGAAACACCAGAAGTGACATTTTAATAACTGACTTCTCCTAGCCATCAAGTTTTGAGATCTTTGGTAACTCATTCTAAGGAAAACTGCCTGGAAAAAAATTGAAGGACAACTTAACTGTACTTAGAATTCAGAGTGAATCAACCATATTCCCTGTTAAAAATAACTAAGTGTTCCAAAGAAAGAGTTGAGAGAAGGAAATACAAACCCCCTTTCTACTTATTGACTATGTATCTCATATTTGGCTCCTCATTCTTGAGTCACTTTTCAAAGTAATTGACTTTGACTAAACTCAACACACTCAGGATCAAGAACAATGTATGGTTAGATGTGTGGTTTGGCTTGCCATCTTAACATGAAATGGAAGTTATCAGGAATTTTCAAAAGAAAAGATCAGGTAATTTTTCATGGATTTAAGTGAAGTTTGTCAAAATGGTAGAGGACCCAGAGGAATGTTACTGCACTGAGCTTTTGGAATGCCTTATTAATAATCCAGACTGTCAATGATGCTCTCAACTTACCCAACCTTCACCAGAATACGTTTCATTATAAGACTTAAATAAACTCTTCCCCTCTCCCGGGCATTACTCCTATGTTTGCCCAAAAGAAATCAGGCCCAAGTGAAAAGCTCCTCCCTCCAGAAACATTCCCTTAGTTTCCTTTCCAGCAGGAGGTGACTTCTCCTTTTTCCAAACTCCCATGGCAGGAGGAGCATGTCTTATTTTTTCAGTTAAATTGTAGGTCCCTGGAAGGCAGGCTCCATGCCCAGGTGAGCCCTGCACCTGCACTCTCTACCTTCCCACCAAGTAGAGCTCCAAGCACAATACCTTACAAAAAGTTTAAGCTCAGTAAGTGTTTGCAAATGAATGAGTGAGTGAGTGAATCAATGCAAGTTTGCATGGTTCTATTTTTTTCCTGGTCTTGCTCCAGACCCCAAAGGCCAGTTACTTGCTAAAAACTTTATGTTCACCTTTCAAACACATTAAGGTTGATATTCAAAGCTTCAAGTCCTCATCCAATGGTGATTCTTGCTAATGAACTTGATTTGGACTGATAGTAGTCTAGAAAGTTTATCCACAGCTCTTTCAATGTGGTCTACCTAGAAAATATTAACCAGGCATTTACTTCCTTTTTGAGAGCTAAATCATTTCATTTAACAGCATCTATAGCTGTCAGAACTTTGGCAGACTTTGTGAAAAATATCATTTTAACTGTCCATATTAAAAATTAATCACATAAGATTTCCTTTGTTTTGATTCTACTACTTAAACTCCCTACTGATAGAGAAAAAGTTCCGGGTTTTTTCGTTTTAATAGCATGGGGTCTTTTCCTCATGATGCAAAAACACATAGTTATTGCATTTGCTAGGAGAGAAAATGCCTGTCGTTTAAAACTGTAATGTATAATGACTCTGCTTCCCACCACCACTAGTTCTCCCACCTGATACTAATGGGGAATGGAAGTGGGGGAAATTCTCTTGGTCATTTTTGCCATGAGAATGACAAGTTACCATTCTCATTACTATACTTGGTAAATCACCACACTTCTGCAACTTCCTTTTAAAAAAACCAAAAAACGGGAGGGGGGTAGTTTCAAAGACCCAGCACAAAGTTATCCAAGGAATTTCTTTCCCTGTGTCTGCTTATTAAAGAGCTGGAATGTTCATGAAAGCCATCCAGGCAGGTGGTCTGGGCACTCTGGCCTAGAGTGAGCTCAAACCCAAGGATAACACCATCTTTCCCTTCTTGAAAACCCTCCTACATACCTGTGTCCCATTCTTTTTAATAGCTTGACCCATTTTCCTCTTCTGGAAAGTAAGCTCATTAGCTCAGGGCCAGTCCTCAGCAGAAGGAAAGAACCCCTATTGAATACCCCAGCTCCACTGCTGGCTTGTAACGGACTATTCCCAAAAGCGGGGGTTCTTATTCCTGAAGAGGAGCCTTCTCACCCACCTCATCTAATCAGATAATTTCGAGTTGGTTCAGGTCTTGCAAATCATTTAGTACCAGAAAAATCTGCTGATGTGCCCCCTAACACTACACCACTTACTCGTAGCCAAGTGCAGCCTAGAACACAGGCCCTCCAGCCAGGCACCCTATGTCCTTTCTCACCTTTCCCGGCACTCAAAACTCTTCCCCCGGAGTGAAGTGGCAATCCCCGGGAGTGTTGGTGAGTGTCAGGCCTGGAGCCGGACAAGAATCAGTCAGGTCCTCTACACCCTTGCTATTCTGTGTGGTCCATGGACCAGCAGCATTGGCATCATCTGGGAATACGCTGGAAATGCAGAGCCCCATGCCCCACTCCAGACCTGCTGAATCAGACTGCACTTGAAGAATAGCCCCAGGAGATTCAAGGAGGCACATCACAGTTTGAGAAGTGCTGCTCCATCGCAGGAAAAAAAAGACATCTTCACATTTAGAGTCAAGTTCATTTATGATGTGCTGACCTCCTCTATAGGGGAATTACACTGAGGGATAATCCTGTGACCTGACCAAAGTGGACCTGTCCCCTCTGAACATCAAGGCCAATGGACTCATCTAAGTACAGAAACACCGGAGCCCAGTGAATGCCTTGTGTAACCTGGAAGGCACATGGTAAGTCGGTTTTATTTTGCTTCCTTTCTGAAATTCAGATTTATTTGAAGACTGTTGAGTGGCAAAATGGAGGACAGGTAGAGTAATGAATACTACCTCATCTAAAAATCAAAGATATGTTCACACTTTTTTTCACAAAGAGGTTGTCCACAAGCATCATGGGTGCAGGAACACAGCAGGTGCTTCACCTCAGGGTTAATTTGCAGGGATGGGAGTCAGCCTGCCTGGGAGCAAGTCAGACCCAATAAAAATATGAGAAAGCCTTCAGTTGGGCAAAGCATGCTGAAAAACACCCTCAAAGCCTTGAAAGTCAAAATCAAGACCAAGTCAATTACAGCACTTGATTCAAGTGGATTTTGTTTTTCCTTCCATGTGACTGACAGAATTTATGGGGGGTTCAAAATGTTCAAGTATTTCTAGAGTTTGGGGGAAGACATTAAGTTTGTATATAGTCTTCAAAAAAATTAGTATGTTTTCCGGCCATGCTTTTCAGATTAATAGTATTATACTTTCAATAGCTGCATCTTTCTGGGAGTACACCTCTTCAGAGGAAACATTTTTCTCCATGTGTAATCCAATAAATTAAAGGAGTGTAATCCAATAAATTAAAGTGTAATCTTTGCTAGGAGAGAAAATGCCTGTCCTTTAAAATTGTATTTTAAAATGACTCTGCTTCCCACCATCAATGATGTATGTAACCCAATAAATTAAAGAATAAGGATGTGAAACGGAACTCGCTGCTTACGCAGTTGAGTGCGGACAGTCACAGGACAATAAGAAACTTCTCTGGTTGGCTAATGTTCTGCCTTACCTGTCAGAGGGCCACTGGGAACATCATGCAAATTTCAAACACCCTGGCCCACCCCTAATCCTCTCATTTCCCCTCCTCCATTCACCACACACTAGCCATCTCGTGATGCTAACCATCCACCTGCAGAGCCCTTACCTGTCGGTTTTCTTGATCAGAATGGCCCTGAAGATGTGCTCGAGGGGTGTCTTCTCCCGCTCATGGATCGGCTGCACGAAAGGGTGCAGGGCCACCAGCAAGAAGCCCTGCTGGTACAGCTCCAGGAGCTGGGCAGGCAGGTCACGCAGGGAGGCCAGCCTCACCGCTGAGGACCGCGGGAGCTCCGCTGGGAGTGGAGAGAGGAGAGGCTCATCAGAGACCCACCAAACCCACCTGCCACACCCCATCTGAGTCCCTCTCCTCTTGCACTTACGAAGGATCTCTAGGTCACCTCTTGCTAAAAATGAGTTTTCCCCGTCTTAACTACTGTCTTCAAAGAGAACTTACAAGCTCCCGGTTATTTTCCAACTCATCCAAAGGCACTGATAATTGGATGTTTTAAATATTGAGTCAATCTTCACAGAGATCACATTGGAAAAGTCATTTCCACCCCCTCAAAAAATAAAAAAGAGAGAAAAGAAAAAGAAGAAGAAGGGGCAGGGGGAGGAGGAGAAGACAACTGTGAGCAAATATAAAATCACCGGCACAAAGCAGCATCAACACAGTCAAAAGATAAATAGAAACAAAATTTCTGTGCCACTTCAGACAGAGGGATAATTTCCTTGATGTGCAAAGAAACCAACCTCCCCCACAAAAGAAAAATGGGCAAACTATATGACCAGGCAACTGCCTAAAAAACATAAAATCAATATTCGAAAAGACACTCAAATTAACTCAACATTAGAACTATGCATATCAAAACAAATAAATACTCTTCATCTACTGAATTATTTTAAAAGTTGGATTTTAAAAAATTTTTAAGAAAGGCAGACAAGCTTCAAACTCAAAAGGTATAAGTGTATATACAGTGAAAAGTCTACATCCCAGCCCTATCCCCTGCCTCCCAGGCTTTTTCCCTAGAGGCAATCAGTATTATCCATTTTCGGTATACACGTCAACATTCGCTGAATTCATACACAAATAAATAGGTCTATATCTCTCCCAACCCTTTTACCCAAATGGTAGCATAACGCCACACACCTGGTTTTTTATCAGTTAACAGTATACTTTTCTTAGAGACCATTCAAAAGCAGTACCGAACTCTTCCTCACTCTTTTTACAGATGCACAGTGTCCCACTGTGTGGTGTACCACGGATTATTCAAACTTTTGCTTTTATAAGTAATGCTGCAACGAAAAATATCGCTCCTACGTGATTTCACATGTGTGCAAGTACACATAGTATATCTAAAAAAATAAATTCCTAGGTGTGGAATTGCTGGGTTAAAGATAAATGCACTGTAATTTTTTCAGCTATTGCCACATTTCCTTCATAGAATAGTATCGATTTACCTCCCATCAGTGATGTACAAAGGAATTTTTCTTCCCATCTCATAGTGAAAAAATGACCCCTGTGAGGTGGTAATTTATATTTCTTTTATTATGTAATTTGTATTTTTTCTTATTAAAGATTTCATGTTTAAATGCTGTGTTGCATTTTCTTTTAACAGTTCATAATCTGTGCCTAGTTTTCTATTGGGTTATCGGTCATTTTTTCTATTGGTTTGTAGAAACTCTTTAAATATTAGGACATTTAGTTCTTATTTGTGATACCAGTTGCAAATATCTTTCCCCAATTTGTTGTCTTTTGACTTTGCATAAGATGGGTTTTGCTATGAAGATTTTTTCCCCCCACTGAGGAAGATTTGCCCTGAGCTAACAGCTGTGCCAATCTTGCTCTATTTCCTATGTGGGTCACTGCCATAGCATGGCCACCAACGAGTGGTGTAGGTCTGTCCCTGGGAACTGAACCTGGGCTGCCAAAGAGGAGTGCATCGAACTTAACCACGAGGCCATGGGGCCAGCCCCAAGAATTTTTTTTATGAAGTTAAATTTATCAATCTTGTCTTCAATGGCTTCTGAGTTTCATGTCATAGCAGAGAGATGTGGAATTACAAAATAATTCTCCTGTGATTTCTTGTAGTACATATTTCATCTTTTGTATGTAAATCTTTGATGCATTTGGAATTTATGCAACATCAATTAAACATTTTCCCATTTTTCATCCGTTTTCCTCATTGATTTGAGTTGCCACCTCTATCGTATATTATATTCCTGAATATATTTAAGTTTATGACTATAATCCATTGACATATTTTAATAATTTTAGTTTCATATTATGTTTTATATCTGTTCGGGCTATTTCCTGAATCTTCCTACCTTTCTGTTTATTTTCTGAATTTTCCTGTCTATTCTTACTTATTTGTTTTTCCAAAGGGTCTTTAAAATCAGCTTATCAAATTCCCCCTCCAAAAAAAAATCATGTAGATATTTTTATTGCATCATGTTCAAATTACAGCTTAACTGAGGGAGAATGGATAGCTTCATCATGCTCCAAGTTCCCAAGCAAGAACATGGCATAACTTTTGTTTATTCAAGTCTTTTCAGTCCTTCAATGCATATTAAAGTTTTCTTTACATAAATATTGCACACTTATCAAGTTTATTCCTAGTTACTTTACAATTTATTGCTATTGGAATAGTATAATTTTTTCTCTTTTTACTTCTATGATGTCAATTGTGGGCAAGAATGTTGGGGAAACAGGCATGCTCATCACAGTTGATGGGGTGAACCTTTCTGGAGGGCAATGTGGTGACTGCCTTCAAACCTAAAAGTGCCCATGCCCTTTGTCCAGCAACTCCACTGCTGGGTATTATGCCAATGGTTGGACCCATAAATGTTTTTCAAGATGTATGGACAAAGATATTCACTACAGGGTTGTTCGTATAGCAAAAACCTAGAACCAAAGAGTTTTTCACTGGAGAGCCAGCTAAACAATGATGAATCCTATGAATCATTTAAGAATATTAAGGTAAATCTGCTATGTGTTGATGGAAACATGTCCAAGATACGTTACTAAGTTAAGGGGCAAGGTGTCTAACAGTGTTTATCACATGATATTCTTGTATAAAAAAATAGAAGGACAGATAGGCATGAATAAAAAATTTTTCCAGAAGAAATCACAAAAACTTCAATATTGGAAAGAGGGACTGGAGTAGAGAGGGGAGGATAGAAAGGTGGTTTTTACTTTATTTTGTACTTTCAGTACTATTATTATCAATAAGGATTACTTGGGTGGAGGGTTTATGAGACATTTTAATTTTCTTCTTTATAGGTAAAAACAATATTATTTAAATTTTTTAATGTATTTTTAAAAATAATGTATTATTTTAAAACACAAACTTACAAACAAAATCTAGGGGTACTTAAGAACATTACTCAACAAAAGATGCTATTGCTCTCACTTCCATACATCATGCAAGAGATTTACAGCCAAAAAAAAAAAAAAACTATAGCAATGAGTCACTCTAAAGCAAGTGTCCACTCTAAAGCAAGTGATCCTGGAAAAGTCTCCATTCATAACAGGGACAAAGAGAAGACTGACCAGGGAAGCAGAAAAGTATGCAATCTTTCCCTTGAAGGGAACATTCCAGATACGCTAGATAAAAAACCTAAAGGTAATTCTGGTAAAGAACGCTGAGCCCCTCCGCATTCCCACACCAAGAAACCCGTCAAGGTCTCATAAGCAGCTCCTTAGACCCAGGCAAGAGAGCCCCTACCCCGGACCCTGCGCTTTAGAGCAGGGATCCTCCAAGTCTGCGCCTTGGTCCAGCAGCAACAGCAGTACCCGGGAACTCATTAACAATGGAGACTTTTGGGCCCCACCCCAGACCTACTGAATCAGAATCTGAGCAATCTACATCTTCACAAGCCCTCCAGGAGATTCTGAGGCTGAGAACTATTTTCTAGAAAGTTCCGCTTTGGCCCTCCTCCAACCACTCTCCTCTCCACACGCCAGGAAACCATGGATCTAAGGGCAAGCACCCACCTGTGATCCCCCCGTCCCAACGTCACACAGCTAAGACCCGGGAATTCTCTACCCTGACAGCCCCGTCCCCACCTAGGAGACCTGCACAGGCTTCTTCCCTGGTCTGTAGCTAGGGTGGATGGATGGTTCCCTCTATGTGCACACCCCAGGCCCAAAGTGGGACAGAGACTAGGGTGAGGTGAGTGAGGAGACAGTGCCACAGGTGCAAAATTTAAGGGGCACCAAAAACTCAGCAACCAAGATAAATATTTAATGCAATTTGTTGAAAAGTGGAAATTAATGCAAAAAATCCATAATAAGCAAAATATCAAAAATTTTAATAAGGACAGGATCATTATTGATTTTTCCTCTTGCCTCAGGCTCCAATATGGCTCCACATGGCACTGTTACTGATCTCATCTTTCTAACAAATGCTGCCTCACTCGCCTCAACCCTAGTGCTGGCCCAGACCCAACATCTCCTCTTGCACGCTGATCCCTGGCCCTGCAAATGACAGGGCTGGGTCTGTACGGAGGTTGTGCCAAAGGAAACAGGGGCAGGTTTCCTCGGCTGTCAAGAGATTATGAAGCAACTGAACCGAAAGGCCACAACTGCGGGTGGCATAGACACTGGTTGTTTTATTTGAAAAACTGAATGGACTCTTGGGAGGAGCGGAAGCCTTTCCGGAGGGTAATTTCATGATATCCGTCAAACCTAAAAATACTACGCAGCACTAAGATCCCCTCTTCTCTGATAAAACTGCAAATAAAGAGCATCTGTGAATCATCAAATATGAGACCTCAAACTCTACATTCAATATCCTGTGAATGTTGAAGTATTTCAAACTCTTCCTGCTACAACAAAATAAACCTTCACTAAGATTTTGAGAATTTATATACTTGTTTCCTCTTATGCATCATGCTATAATAAAAAATTAAGGCAGCTGATGTGGTTAGAAGACTTAGGATTCTAGTATCAGCCACATTTCTCATTAGCATTAATCCTGGGCACATGGACACTCAGTTTTCTCATATAAAATAGAGATAATAACATCAGCCTGTTTTCTATCATTGAATGGTTGTGAGAATCAAATGGGATAATGTGTGTGTAATCGATAAAGCTCGACACTATCATAGTCAGTGGGGCTGGCAGTGGTGGACGGGGAGTGAGACAGCTCAGCTGCAGGTAACATATCCTGGGCCATTAAATCGCTCCTTATTCCCACCCACACCCCTTAACCTCCAAGGCTCCCAAATCAGTGTACTAAAAATATTAGCCAATCAACTACTTTATTGTTAAATGCTCCCTGAATAAAACATAAAACCTTTAAAATTTTTATCTTAAAATCTAAAGATGTATCTCCCGTCAAAACTCAGCAATTTTATGGCTTTAATTTTTGGTATGTATGCTGTCAAAGTAAGTTTAGCTTCACGGTTAAAAAACAAATAAAAATGAATCTCAACAATCTTATCACAATAAAAAAAACCAGCCTCCTATTGTAAATATGATTAAAGGCCTTAATTTCATGTTTCTAGTTGAACCTTAACCTTAAACAAAAACTCTAGTTCTTATAAACTGACCAATCCCCCAATATTATTACTAGAAAAATAAACGAAGGAATGACTTGTTTGGCTGGACGTATCAGTTGTAGCCTCTTGGTCTATTTCTCACCCCACCCATCAGAGCAACCTCTCCACTGTTCTTGTTTTGTAATATTTGAGTGATTTTGTTTATAAATTATGTAACCTTGGGTGAGTCATATAACTCCCACCCCATCTCTTGGGTCCCTCATTTATAAAATGAAGACCCTGGATAGGCAATTCTTAAAGGAACTTCCAAGTTTAAAATGCAATGATTTTATCATTTCAATTTGGAAACTAAGGTACCAGTTCCTAACTAAAAAGTGATATTGGATAATGTAATAAATGTTTTCAATGTGAACTGAAAGAGTTCCCCAAAGCAGAGCCACAATGAGAATAAGGAACAACCACACGTGCTGGTGGGTGGAGAGATGGAAAGAAAGATAGGAACATAAGCTGCTGTTGGTGAGGCGCAGGATAAACATCACTGCTGTCTGAGGGTCCCAACCTTCTGCCTGTCCCATGCACTAGAAGGGATTCTGCCTGCTCTGACCGACCCCCCGCGAGTGCGGGGAGCCTTCCAGGGAAGTTCTAGGGATGAGATGCCTGCATAGTGGTGGGAGAGAAAAGGGGTATTTTAGGAAGTATCTCTGGGGATTATGAGTTCCCCTCTTCCTAGCAGAGAGCTACAAGGAAAATGGTATGAATTATTTGAAGTTACTTTGGCTCCTGAACCACCTAAGTCACCTCATCATAAGTTAAAACTGCTAATTACTACAGGTTTTCATATTCTGAAGAGGAGGGACACTGACGAGCCTGTCTTGGCCAATGTTACCCACCAGTCTGAGGAAATGCCACCATTAGGGCCCAACGTCCATTTGAAGATCATACTTTTCTCTCCACTTTCCAATCTGTCATGTTCCATAGTTTTCATCCACAGTGATCAGTCTGCAAGCCCACAGTCCAGGTTGGACACCCCCTGTGCTCCCACTCAGGGAGCCATGTCTTCATCCCATATGGAGACTTTGTCCTACCGCTGTGCAAAGCCCTGTTCTCCTGCCGGCCTCTCCCACCAGCCTGGGCAGGCACTGGCTCTCATCTCATGACCTGGTAGAGAGTCTGGTGCAGATTCCAAGGCCAGAAACTGGGGCCCTCAGGGTCTGGAGGGATAGGTAAACAAGAGACACAACCTGCAGAAGGGAGCTACATCTTGTCCTTCTAGCCTGGTTGTTGGCATGTGGGCCCAGTGGTGCCAGAACTTCTGATTCTTACCTTCAAGAAGTCTGAAATCTTGATCCTCTTAGAAACTCTCCTAATCTTTAAGTTTGGCAAGTGATTTCAATTTTATTTTCAACCCCATATGGCCCAAAGCCAAGACTTGGTAGGTTGCAGAGTCTGGATGGGGCTTGTGATACATGTGGAGGGATGGATGCCCACATCCCTCCTATCCCTGATCTTAGCACTGTGGAGGCTCTGTGTGAGCATCAGGCGTGTGTTGAAGAGCTTGTAATCCCATTCATTCCCACATCATCTCAATTTACATCCAAGTCTTCAAGGATACATCTGTGGGTATTTGACACAGGCCTCTATTTCCTAATGCCTCCCTTTTCTATACCGATGTAGAGATGAACAAAGAGTTTAGAACCCCATAATTGTATTTTGAATCCCTTGGAAATCTTTTTTTTTTTCCTCACTTTTTGAAAATCAAAATATAGAAGGTACTGCTGGAAAGGTATTTTGGGTGACATGAGAGTCCAGAGATCTTGAGAAATAAGCATTTTGCTTTTCTTTCAGAAAATAACTCCATATAAATAAACCATTATTCCAAGAGAAAAAGAAAAGAAAGAAAGAAAGGAATGAAAACAGGACAAAAAACATAATCCACAGAACCACACATTTCTTAACACTCCTGGGATAAAGTAGATTTTGTTTTTGCTATGACTATGTTTTGTTTAGCAAAAACACTCTGCAGCCCCATTTATTCCCTGGAAACAAAGCCCTTCAGACATCTGCAAAAGAGCCAAAGTGATGTCTTTGCTAATTCAAACTTTCTTATTGGGAAAGTACCAGCTTCCAACACAAGAAAGAAACCACTGCGTGTGGCAACCACACATGTCACCCGACTCTACAGCAGGCAGCGGCACGCTGAATAAGCTTCTATTATTTTGCCCAGCAATCATTTATGACTTTAGCCTAATTATTCAAAGTCCGACTTTGCTTTTCTAATTACATCCGCTAATGGATCTGTCAATACCAAGGAGCGCCACAGGCGAGAGAGACACCATCTCCCTTGGGTAATTTCCCTCACAGGTGAAGCTGATAATGACACTGTTCAACCAAATCTTTTTTTTTTTTTTAAAGTTCCTTGAAGGCCACTATTTCTATAACATCAATCTGCCTGGGCTTTGCAGCAGATCCAATTTAGCAAAATACTAAAATCCATCATTTTTCAATGTGGGGCTTTTCATTGTATAGTTAAGGAATAGGAATTCCATTTTTAAAATAATGTTTGCAGCCCATGTCTTCCGTGTCACTTCTAAATCTGTGGGAAACAATTTTCATTTTAGGGCTTTTCAAATTCAGATTTCTGTCATCTTTTTATCAAATAAATTCATATTTCTGAAACTTACAAAAAAGAAAACACATATCCAGGTTTAGGAGACCACACCACTAAAATGCTATTCATTCTGTTATTTTTTTAATTGAAGTGAAATTTATATAACATAAAATCAACTATTTTAAAGTGAACAATTCAGTAGCATTTCGTACATTTATAATGTTGTGTAAGCATCATTTCTATCAATTCTAACACATTTTCATCACACCAAGAGGAAATCCCACACCCATTAAGCAGTTATTCCCCATTCCCCTCTCTCCCTGGCCCCTGGCAGCCACCAATCTGCTTTCATAAAACACAGTTCTTAACACCTTAACTAAACCATGGATAAACTCAAGGGGGAAATCTCAGTAAGACTAAAAGTACTTCTTTAAGCTTATATAAACCTCGGACCTACAGGTCAATCATGGAGTAACTGTCAACAAAACAGATGCCTCATCAACTGACTTCTTAGGATGCAGGCCTCCAGACCACAACTGATTGCTAAGCATCAGACTATCAGACTGCCACAACAACGTGTGTGTGTGTGTGTGTGTGTGTGTGTGTGTGTGTGTGTGTATGAAGGGGAGAGGGAGGGGAAGTCAAGTTGTTATTGGTTTGCTTGTCATTTCAAAGGGTCACACACAGTCACAGAATTACAAACACACAACATCATACTGTAAAAACTTCAGTATCTAGGTGTTTGTAAGGAGAGTGCCTGAATAATTCCCTAAGATTGTACCCATTGATCAAACCCAAAAGATGGCATTATTGATCATCTCACCAGTCCATGCTTTTGGAGAAGACAGGCTAAGATTTATCAAGAAAGCTTTTCAAGCAACCCCAGGCCTCACGCTGCTTAGATTTCACAGTGAGGTACTCAAATATTAAAAGCAACCAGCTAGAAACTGAACCCAGAGTATTAATAAAATATTTCACACACTTAAAAGTACTTTTTATAGAGAAGGGAAGATGCAAAGGATCACCAAGTCTTCACAATTTCTATCCACACTCATCCACACCAAATCCAAGAAGAGCTTAGCATGAGTCAGGAGGGAAGCTAGTTATCAATATTTTATACCATTTTCCTAATTGGGCATGATAGCATGAGAGCTGACAGTCCTGGCAGTTCTTTTGATTTTGAGAGTACAATAAACTGATTGCATCAAAGACCAGCCACTAATGAATACGTACAAACAACATGGAAATAAAACTGGAATGTAAATGGGACCCTATAAAGTCTCAAGACTTTTACAAAAGTAATCAGTACTGAAAACATAATGATGCGTGGCCAAGTTCTTAGAGAAGGCATATCAGAAAAATAGTGCATCTTTACAAGGAGCTTTTGGGGAGTCTCGGTTTCAACTGAGTGTGATTGTTCAGATACCTTCTCATTCGGGTGTGTTGAAAGCAGAGAATCCCCCTAAAGGAGCATCTCAAATGGGCAACAGATACTGAGCCCGCAAACACATTCTAACCCGGAGTCCATGTGGCCTGTCACCCATCCACCATCTGGGGCAGCCCCGCTAGAGCGAGGCAGGTGACAAGCTCTTTCAGAAGGAGAGGAACAAGGTGCATTTTTCAAGTCTGAAACAGCCAAGTGCCATTTAAATTCCCCACATCCATGCAATGAAATCCATTGACAGACACACTACGGCTCATTCATAATATAAACTATTAAGTAGCAATTTTAAAAATGAGTTGGAGCTACAGCTCCGACCTGGAGGGATATATATTAGAGACTGAGAAAAGCTGAGTGATACACACATTACATGTGATGTGCCTTTTTTTTTTTTTTTTGGTGAGGAAGATTTGCCCTGAGCTAACATCCATGCCAATCTTCCTCCATTTTATATGTGGGTCGCTGCCACAGCATGGCTGATGAGTGGTGTAGGTCTGCACCCGGGATCTGAACCCACAAACCCAGGCCACCAAAGTGGAGTATGCTGAACTTAACCACTATGCCACGGGGCCGGCCCCCTGTGCACATTTTTTAAAAAACCAAACAAAACCCCTATAAATGTGTCTGTGTCCAGGGCATGGAGAAGGTGTGGAAGGAGACCCACTAGGCAGTTAACTTTTTTAAATCAGGGGACTGGGAACTCTGGCAGGGGGTGGGGAGTAGAGACCATCAACTATTTTTTTAATTACTCACCTGTATTGTTTCATTTCAAAGTAACAAAAACAATGTTAGAGAGAGAGAACAATACAAGAGGACAATGACAATGGAGTAACACTATTAAATTTCTCAACAGCAAAAGCCAGGGCCAAATCCTCTAAATTTCATGACCTAAAAATATCAAGGAAGGGCAAGAGAGAAAAAGGGGAGAAAAAAAAAGGAGATGAAGGGAGGATGTGTTTATACACACCACCCAATTATAAGCCACCCGCTGTCCATCTCTCAATCCTTCTCTCTGTCTCTGTCTCCCTCCCTCTGTCTCTCTCTCTCTGTCCTCCTCTCTTTCTCTCTCTATCCCTCCCTCCTTCTCTGTCTCTCTGTCAGTCTATCTGTCTCTCTCTCTCTCTCTCTCTCACACACACACACACACACACACAGCTCTCTACCTGTGCTGTCCAAGATAGTAGCCACTAGCCACATGTGGCTGTTTAGCCACTCAAAATGTGGCTAGCCAGAACTGAATGTGCCCTAAGTGTAAAATATGCATGAGACTTCAAAGACTCACAATGAAAAAAATAGAATGCAAAATATCTAAGTAATGAGTTTCTTAAAATTGATGACACGTTGAAATGACAATATTTTGAATATTAGAATTAAATAAAATATATTACTAAAATTAACCTCACCTGTTTCTTTTTACCTTTTTTAAACAAGGCTACTAGAAAACCTAAACTTACACATGCAGGTCACAGTATATTTCCATTGGACAGCGCTGCTCTATACCATTACTTCCCAATCATGTGTTTCATAGCATCTATCACAACTTTTAATTATATAAATTATTCATTTACTTTTTTTCCTGTCTTTCCCACTACATAAGTTCCACTGGGCCAGAGCCCATGCTGGGTTTATTCACCAATAAGCTGGCCAACCCTGGTGCCTGGAGAAAGCTCACTAACAACCACCTTTAAATAAAGAAATTCTCCACCAATATGGCCACAGCCACGGCCCATGGCATGATGGCACTTTTTCCATCAGACAAAGTCCAATGCAAACCGCCACCTGAGCTACTCTGGGGGACGGTTAACTCTGAGCTCCCCACACACTCTGGGCCCCAAAGTAGATCAGCCACGAGACCAAGACAAAAGAACCATGATTGGTCCTAGAAAACCATCAGCCAGTGTAAAACTCAGAGGGAACCTGAAAGCCTTTATGTTTTTTTTTTAAATTGTGGTAAAATATACATAACATAAAATTTACCATTTAACCATTTTTAAGTGTACAATTCAATGGCATTAAGTACATTCACACAGTTGTGCAACCATCACCACCATCCATCTCCAGGAAACGTTCCTTTAACCAACAGCATTGGCCTCGCCTTCCACTCAACCTTTCGCCTCAGCTCCCACAAGGGGAAAGAAGATCTCACCTCTACTTTACCATCTTTCCTTCCTCTGTCCCCTCTGGTGTGAGCAGGAGATACAAGGGCAGCAAGAAGGAAAAAGAAGCTGCTAAGAGTCATAATAATTCACAAATGTGAAAATCTGCCACTGGAAAAATCAAAGGTTTTTTTATTTTGACAACGAAAGCAAAGGAAGAATGTAAACATTTCACTTTGCAGAGATGGCCAAAGGAAAAGAATGACAGGACAAAGACTGTGGTTGTATATAAGAAGTGATTGAAAATCTTAACCCCAAACGGCATAAAATGAAAAAAAAAGAAATTTCCCAGAAAGTCTGGTGCCCCAAGGGCATGGGCATATTTCAGTTTGGCATTCACACAGGACACAAGAGAATATTACTATTTCTTTTTATCCTGAGTTATTATCATAAGGGTCTGAAATCTATAACAGAGTTTAACATTGGTAGATCAATGAAGTCTTTATTTAGGAAAATTTTAAAAAAATTTTGAATATAATAATATAAAATAATACACTATGGAAACTGTTGGAAAGCACAAAAATTCATCATGTGCAAGACTAGTTTCAAGAGCTTACGATACAATAAATTCCACTCTCTGGGGGCTTAGAACTACTTCTACTCACAAAGGAAGCCCACTCATAGGTTCAAAGGCACTACCCCCAGACACACCAGCAAATTCCTCGCCGTAGGGGAGACGCACCATAGATTCAGTGGCACAGTCACATAAGCCATTCATAAGACTTACAAAAAATTCCACATATTGGAAATGCATTTTAATAAATAATATTCTGCTGTGTATGACATCACAAAAGACTCAACAAAACTCAGTCAAATGAGAACAGGGCCAGACAGTTCTCATGCTCTAAAAAAGGCTTCCGCACCTGCATTTTCAGCTTTGCATGAACAATTACTGTGTTCATGTGCAAAGTCCCAAATTGGTGCATGGAAATAGAAAATCGTACGCACAAGTTGAGCAGCTCCGGGCTCCGCTAACCAATTTGCATGCAAAATGGTCATCAGCACTCTCGGGTTTATTTTTTGCCCAGGGAAGAGATGGGGGGTCTATGATGCCTAGACTGATTTTAAGCAGGCTGATTTTAAGAGGCATTTTGGTTCCCACTACGAAAAAGGGGTCCCTAATAGTGTTGGGGTCTATGCATGCATTATGTCCCTCCCAGCTGCCTTCTCATATATTCCAGTGGAAGAGGAGAAAAGCTGGAGAAAGAGATCAAGTAGAATAATTAGGTGAGAGCAAATGGCCAAGGGATGTTCTTCAGAATAATAAAACAGAGAAGAAATGTGGTAAAAAATAGTCATTTGTATTTATACCCGGAAGAATGCCATCTATCCATGACAGTTGGCACAAGAAAGGAAAGATAGATTTTCACCAGGCAAGAGAAAGGACTTTCCTGACCTGCTAGTGATAATTTATTGAATGGACCAACCAGGAAGTTTGGCTTTGAGACTCACAAGGAGGATCTGATAGGCATCTATTGCTCATAAGACATCTCTAGGTTTTCTCTAACATTTGCTTTTCCTTCCCTCTCTTCCTCCCTTCCTTTTCCTCTCTCCCCGCACCCCACCCCGCCGTTTCTTTCCCCCTTTCACCCCAATGGCCACATGTCACCCGTGGCTATTGAGCACTTGAAATGTGGCTAGTGTGAGATGACATGTGCTGAAAGTGTTTTTCAGGATTTCAAAGACTTTGTATGAAAAAAAAGAATGTGAAATATCTCAATAAGAATTTTTTATTGATTACATGTTGAAATGATAATATTTTGAATATATTAGGTTAAATAAAATACATCATTAAAATTAATTTACCTATGTTAATTTTTTTAATGTGACTACTAGAAAATTTTAAATTATATCCATGGCTCACACTATATTTCTATTGGACAGGTCTGTTCTAGAACCTTTTGCTATAAATAGACACATTTTATTTCAGTACAATAAGACATGACTCCTTCTCTACTTGTATTAAGGTGCCAGTTTAATTCCTTACTAAGCACCCTTTAGCTCCAGCCATGAGTAAGGTCACTTTCTTTCCCAAAATAAATCTGTAAAGCCAAAGAACGGAGAAAAGCTGCAAAAATATTTACAATGTAGGATCAAATGAGTAATCTTCCTTCAAACATATTAAATCTCTTCTTTTCGCTTGTTGTCACCATTCCAAATTGGAGGGAAAAAGCACTGTCTTCACGTTTGCTGTTCTGGTCCCTGAGACCCTTACATACCTGCTCTTCAAAGGTCTCTAGTAACACAGTCACCCCAGCTTCCACAGTGTTCACCTCTCTAGGGCAAGTAGGTTCTCGACCTCTTTCTGTCCCTGCTCTGTCGCCAGGCCCACACGCCCTCCCGAGTCACAACTCTCCCCACGCGGGAGACCGAGCCACGGCTCTCTCCCCCCCGCGCGGGAGATCGAGCCACAACCCTCCCCCCACGCGGGAGACCTCAAGCTGAGGGTCTTGGCTGCGAATCACTGTTCTGGCAAAAATGGAAATAAGTGCCAGAGCCAGCAGCCCGGCTGCAATTATTTACATCAGAACCATCAATAGACACTGGACACTCCAGTCTGTTTTGCTGAGTGTCTGAGAGTGCTTTGTGCTGGACTTTCCGGATGATTTACGTCCCATTCCAGAAACACAGATTCCCCCTCGTGCACTTAATAAACGCATCTGTGTGGTCTGAACGTTTCGACGGAACAGAGCTGTCCCCCTTCCTGGGCTTCCTTGCTTGGTTCCTTTGGGGGTGGGATGGAGGGCTTCATGATATTCGGAATTCCCACATATTGGTAAAAAGTGAGTATTATTACTACTTTGTTATAATCGCAGTGCAGCTTGTCTTAATTCTAAATGATGCTGATCCTGGTAGGCAAATAGAGAAATCTGGAATTGAAGTATGAAGTAGAAAGCAGGAGATGTACGAAATCTGGCTAAGGCAGAGAGATGGGTGTTGTGCTGGCCGAGGTCCCCACTCTGGAGCCAGATTACCCGGGTTCAAATCTCAGCACTACCCCTCACTGGCTGTATGACCTTGGGTGAGTCATGAGCCCTTATGGGCCTCAATTTTGTTTATTTTGGATAAAAGTAATGTCTACTCGTTGGGCTGATGCGAGGATTAAGTGAGATAATGCATACAAAGCAGTAGAACTGAGCCTGGACCCTGTAACTCCTCTACACACAGAAGCTGCCAAAATCATGGTCAATATTATTGTTGTTAATAATCCTAATCACGTCCCAACTTGTTACCAAATGTGACAGATCTTCACGTCCAAAAGGTGATCCTTGTGTCAGAAACCATTCCAGCTCCACATCAATATTGTTTAGTTTTCACATAAGATTTTAATTTCTCAACTGAAGCCACCGGTCTGCATATTTTTTCTGCAGCCCTCTTTTAACTGCTGTTGTAACTTTTTTTCATTTCTGAATATGAACCAAAAATGGGTCTGGAACATCAGGACTCAGAAAAATAAAAGAGGCAAAAGGCATGTTGAGGGGTGACCACCTCCGTGATTTGCACCAGACTCTACTCTGGACTTCCGTGATACTTACAGAAGGGGGTATGAGGAGGAAGGGGGTGAGGCCACATCTGCAATGGGACTGGAGAAGCCTCAAGAGCCAGTTCTAGAAAACAGCACCATCTTTAGGAGTAACCAGGAACCAGCAGGAGAAGGACAGCAGAAGGCCCCAGTGAGGTATATAAACCACATTCCAAAAGGAGCAAGAGAGTAAAGGAAATGATTGAGAAAAGAGGAGGAACTGTGGTGGGAATGCAAT
The DNA here is from genome assembly GCA_031878705.1 of Tapirus indicus. Lineage (NCBI taxonomy): Eukaryota > Metazoa > Chordata > Mammalia > Perissodactyla > Tapiridae > Tapirus > Tapirus indicus. The sequence continues at coordinate 22,124,422 of CM062920.1, forward strand.
CAGAGCCTTTAACACACAACACCCCAGGAAAAGGCAGAAAAGGAGGGGACGGCAGAGGGGAAGGCATCAGGCAGGAGATGGGACAGGAACATGCTGACGACTCTCCATGCCTGCCTTGAATCTATCCCAAATTTACAAAGTTAAATGTGCAAAGAGAAAATATTTCTATGAAGGAGGCATAAACCCAGGGATAATTTCAGCCTCTTCACTTTCCTTCCTCACCCACATTTCCTAAATTCCTCTATTAACAGCCACCAATAAGGACTCATATCCCAAATTCTCCTCCCACCTCAGGCCTGCTCTGCCTGCAGCTCTACCTGGAAGCACTTGAGGCATAACATTTAAAATGAAAAAATAAGCCCTAAATGTTTGTCCTTAGCTACTGAAAAGAAAGGGGAGGCTGTGTGGATAGTGTCCGGCCACATGCAGGCACAAACTGGTGGCAGCCTCAGAGAGGGAAAGCAGGCAAGTTGGGGACCTGAGGCCACTAGCTCCCCAGGGCTCAGGATGTCCCTCCCAGGGCTTTCCCACTGCACCATGATGCTGCATGACCTGAAGTCCACCAGCAGCCTGTTCAGGTTAACGTCTCCCATATCTGTGCTGCCTCAGGTGACTTCTACAGGCAAATCATTTCATTGATCAACACCAGGTAGGCACTGACCTGTCTCTAACTGCTCCTGACACAGGACAGGTACTCTTAACCCAGGATTAGAACAGTAAATTTAACAAATGCTAAAAAAAAGCTAACTTAGTATCTGTTCCACATTGATCAGAGAAGGTGTTACTTTGCCTTCTCTTATCTTCTCAGGAGACCCTATTTTCAAGTCTCTTTCTTTCTTCTTTTTATTCCCCATAAGAAAACAAAACCAAAGAAATGGCTGGGAGATGAGGAAGAGAGATGGCAAAAACAGCTCCCAGGTCTCCGGTTTGCAGGGCCCTGAATGGATGGTGGCGACGTTCACTGCTTGGTTTTGATCATGGTGACTGCAAAGGGCTTCTGTGACATCTGAGAGGAAACGCTGGGCAGGCCGTTGGATACAGGGTCTGCAGCTCAGAATGAAAACTCCAGGTGGGAGACACAAACCTGAGAATCACCTACCTGAGCACAAGTGCTTGCGGAAGTGCTCGCGGAGGCCAGGGGCTTAACTAAACTCTCATTATGAGAGAACATGCAGGGAAGAGCAGGCCTACAGCCAAGCGGTACCAAACTCTCGACATTTAGTGGCAGAGCAGAGATGGACAGATCTGCACGGGAGGCAGAGGAGCAGCCAGAGAGGTGGGGAGAAAACCAGGAGTGTTGGAGAGAAGCCAAGGGGAGAGGGAGTAGGAGAAAGTCTCATAAGTGACATCCTTCTACCCAGTGCGCCAGATTAACCCAAGCCCTCCAGGCCACCTAGGACACATGGCGGATGCCCCCGTATGCTGGATCCTCGAGGCTAACAGGGAGTCTCTAGTATACAACCAGGACCTTCTGCTTCTCCAGCTGGGTCGCAAGCCTACCACAAGCTAGCTGGGTATAGTCCCAAACCTGTTTATGCTAGTTGTACCAGTTATAACGCAGAAGTTTAGTCAAATATGCAAACTGAAACATAAGTAGTGAACAAGAGTTGTTCCTAAGAAACCAAAGTTTCCCTAAGAGAGAGCCGCTAAAAGCAATGGCTGTCAAGGTGGATGAGGGTGAGGAGATAACAAAAGACAAAGGGAAAAGTAATTTTTAAATGTACAATGTTATACTCAGATTGCCTTGTGAGCATCAAAGGTCTCCCTCCATCTTAAAAGATTAAATTGAAAAGTTTCGATGGTATATTATGGGTTTACGCAAAAGGATGACACAGATGTTTAATCAGCAGAAGCCTTATCAACAACCGCATCCTTAAAGATGGGCCCATGAATGTATATTTTTGGTTTTATGATAAAATAAAATGTTTAAGGCATTGTTTTAAATGATTCCCTTTTCAAACCGACTTTTTTGATTTACTGACCAATTATGGTCTCCACTGTGACAAGGAGGGAGTGGTCAGTGCGGCCACGCAGTTCAGTAAGATGAGGAATAGAAAATATCCCCAGGGTTTAGAGACAGCTGCCTGTGGAGAAGAGCAACTGAAGTCAGGCTGCAGACAAGTCAACTGTCATCTGACAGCTTTGCTGCCTGTTCCTCCCCAATTATCATACTCTTTTCCACTTAGTGTTTTAAAACTTAAATACTGCTTTTTAATCTGCTTTTTCTGAGAACTGTGGTTTCAAAGGATTTTACAGATGAAAAAGCCCTTAAAGATAATGGTGATGATGATGATAAAAATGTTACAGAAATAATAACAACGATAGCTGGCTCCCATTGAACATATATTGTACACCAGACATTGTTTTATGTGCTTTACTTGCATCCTTATTTAATTATCAAACCACCCCTGAGCCACATTTTATTAGTATTATCTCCATTTTAAAGATGAGGAAACTCTGGACCAGAGAGGTTGAGTAACTTTCCCAAGGTTGCACAGCCAGTAAGTGGTGGACCCAAGATTTAAACCCAGGCATTCAGAGCAGATGCCTTTAACCTCTATACAATGAAGTCTCCCTGATTACCTAAGCCAGTCCCCTCATTTCACAGATCATAAAATGATGTCCACATGGATTAAACAATTGGATATGGACACACAGCTAGCAGCAGAAAGACCCCTGGACCCCACTCCAGCACTCTTTCCACTGTACCACAGAATTGTAACAAGTGCAGCAGTATCAGAACAAAATGAATCCTAAAACCCAATGTGCACCGTCTCCTTGCTTCTGCACAACTGTGTGCCTCCATGGTGTTCCTTCCTAGTGTTTTCCTTGAAAGGGTAATCACAACAAAGCCTTTCTTTAAAATGTAATGTTTATTTCTTCAGTGAATTTGGTAGTGTAATCACGACTGGAAAAAAAAATACAGCACAAACGTGTGCAATATGTTTACTACCACGGAAGTCTATAATGGGAGAACCAGAGAAATAAGAATAGCCACGCAGTGATTATAAATAATCTTCATAAACCAGACTTCCTTATTTTCAGGGTAGGACACACAAAAATAAAGCAACTGTTTAAAAGCAAATCCAATTTTCAAGTTTAAATTTTAATAGTGATATTCAAAGACATTTATAAAGTGGAGGCCAATGTAACTCAGGTGAGAAAACGCAAGTAACATGTTATTGACCTTCTCCATGTCCCTGGACTTCCTGCCCACAGTGTGGAGGTGGGAGGCAGAGGACAAAAGTCACAGTCAGTAGGCCAACAGGGTGTCCTGGCGGACTCTACCAACACCTGATCAATCCTGGTGTGAGCTTCCCCTGCTAGGAGAGGGGCTTTTCCTCATCCACCTCTCCTCTCCTAATGGTAATCATTTTTAGTGCTTTTCTAAAAACCCATGTTCATATATCTTTATAGGCGCAAGGTTTGACAGGAATTGCCAAATTGCCCTAGACATTGGTCTGACCAAATCACAGTCCCATCTATGGGGTGAGACCAGGACTATTTCCCCACGTTACTAACCCAGTAGGTGAAAAATGATCCTGTTGATTCTGAATTTCTATAATTAGTAATGAGGTGGGAATCTTTTTATAGATAATATATAAATATATTATTACATATTTCTTACTCTTCAGCTAAGATTCCTGCTGATCATTTCCCCATAACCTGGCTTATCTTTTTTCTTATTGATTTGCAGTAAGATTTTCTGCAAGATGGGTCTTTTAACTGTTTTGTATACTGAAATTTTGCTTGTCTTTTCACTACACAGAAGTTTTTAATTTGTATGTGGTCAAAATTTCCAAAATTTTAAGGCTTTCAGGTTACATGGCATATTTGCAAAGAATTGGGCTAATATCTTTACATTTAAAATTCCCTCTATAGTTAAAGGTCTTGCCACTGACCCCTAAGATAAGTAAATGCTTTGAACTGGGCTTCCAATGATGGCGGTAGGTTGTGCTTGGTCTCTGGAACACTCCCGCTGAGCTGGCTGTGCATGTGTGCAGAGGTCCACGAACCCAGCATTTGTCTGAGCAGGGCCAACAGCCCCACAAAAGAATGAACTAAACATCCAGGAACTTCTTCCTCTGAAGCTACTGAGATATCTTCCTTTTCCCCCCACTTCTATTAAAATTTAGATCGTAGGTTCCTTGTGTTCATGCCTAATATTGTATTTTTCTTGGCAATTCAAAAGACAGGCTGTTGGAATTTTAGAGTTGGAAGGGACCCTCAGTTTACAAAAGGGGGAACTGAGGCTTCTACCCTCCTGGACCCACACTATTTGGGTGCTGCTGGAGAGAATCATGATTCAGAGTCACGGTCTCCAACATCAGCAGCAGGGCCACCGCTGCCCATGTCCCTGTGACTCCCTCTCCTAACTAGACTAGGAGGAACTACAACATTCAACTGCATCTCATCTACTCCACGACATCACTACCACGTCCTTCCCGATGATTCCATGTGCCCCACACTCCTCAGTCTCCATCCCCTGAGCTCCAGACCCACATCTGCAGTTGGTTCAGAAAAATCTCCATCTGCAAATCCCACAGGCAATCAAAACTTAACATGTTCGAAACAAAACCCTGCCATCTTTCTAACACCCGCCCTGCCTCCTGCATTTTCCTCGTAGTTCGGAGCATTGCAACCAAGAGTAACACAAGCCAAAACCCTGGAAAACAACAGACACCTCCCTCTTGCTCTTCTCTGCATCCAATTGGCCGCTGCATCCCGTCAAGTTTCTCTCTTGAACTCTCAAGTCTCCTTCCACTCCACTGTCACCCTCCCAGCCTTAGGCAGCCTCCCGTTGATTCCCAATCACCATGCCTACTCCAGGCTGCCCTCTATGCTGTCCACACCAACAGCAGGGCGATCTGGTGAAAACTCAAGGCTGGCACACCTTTGCCCTGCCAAAACCCAGGGTTCTCACAGGGGACGGTACTGCCTCCTAGGGAATATTTTGAAAGCCCGAGGGGGGCCACTACTAGTTATCACAATGATTGGGAGGTCACTACTGTGGGTGAAGGCCAGGCAAGCTAGACACTTACAACACACAAAGAAGACTCACAAAGAATTGCCCCGATTCCCAGACAATTTTTGAAAATCCCACTGGACATTCTTTGCAGCTGAAAAGCCTGACTATAATTATCTGAGGCTAGAATTTCACCTTGCTTTACATATAAACAAACATAATTTTGCACAGTTCAATATACACTGAATTTTCCAGGAATGTACTCCTGTGTAAATCAAGGGAGATCAACCGCCGGAAAACCGTTTCTCAACACGGTTGCTGAGCACACCTGCATCAGGATCACCTGGGGACAGGGAGAGAACGTTTGCTTAAAAAATGCAGATTCCCAGGCTATGTCCCAGATCTACTAAATGAGATCTGCGTTTCAACAACCAGGGCCACTGATTTCTTTTGCTCACTCAAGTTTGAGAACAATTGTGTGAGAGGCTGTTGGGAGCCACGTTCTGAAAAAGACTGTTAGGCCAAGGGTGAGCCCACTGGGAAATAGTTCCCAATTGATTAGTAATGCCTGCATGGTGGCAGGAATGGGGGAATAGATACAGATACACAAGATCTCAAGCTCTCCTTTCTCCCCTCCCCCTCATTCCATGTCTGCTTGGAGAATCCCTACTCATCCTCCACAACTCTTTCTAGAAGACACTTCTTCAACCTACCCTCAAGGCCTCCCTCCACATCTCAAGGCACCACCTAGCACTCTTATGTTAACAGTTTTCTAGTGTGTCTCTCCCAGGAGGAAGGCAGGGGCTCCATCTTGCTCATTCTGTTCTCCTCACAACTAGCCTCCTCTTTGCCTAGCTAATAACCAGAATTCAACAAATACTTAGCAAATGAATAAATGATTAAAAAATGATAGAGCAAATACAGAGCCAGTTACTGGGAAGGACAGGACAGGAAAATAGGCTCTTCCTCTAAACCATATTGCCTCCCATTAAGATCCCTGGGTCCTCCAAAGATAAGGAAAGACAGGCTGACAAATGAAGGCTGGCAGCCAGCAGAGTCTCGTGCTGCAGCCCCAGGCCTAGTCTGGGCGTCTGGGAGGGAGACCAGGCCATCATCGCCGCCTCCTTGCTCACATAGTTGGACACTGCTGGGATCAGCCAACAGCTGCAGAAACAGTCGCCCAGAACCTTCCCAGTTTGTTTAGGTGGTGCATGTTTGCGAGAAAAACTTGCTTCGTGGTGTTTTTCTTTAACTATCACTTGGAGGAATGATGTTATTTTTAGGGGGCGGGGGTCACCAAGGAGGCTTATTTGGCAAATGAACACAATTTGTTCGCCTGAGCTTTGCGTGTGTGTGAGAAAATCCTCACGCTAGTAGCCGGCGGTTTTCAAATCCACTGCGAAGAGACTCCATAAACAGATTGGGGGCGGGAAAATAAAACCCCAGGATGACAACCGTGCGGAATTAACCCTGGAACCAGGCACAGAACCAGTGTTGACAGACAGAAAACAATGAAGCCGGCCATATGTAAGGATTAGGAAAATTCTGAATAAGGGAGCATTCTGTCCAAAAGTTTTATTAGGAGAGGACATTAACACCAGTCATTTATGGTCCCCAAAGCCCAATATATCAGCACTGGGGGAGGAGGTGTCCACTGCGTTCAAAGGACCAGTGGCACTGACAATTCAGGACCCAGAGAGGTACACTCTCCTCTGACTCACTCCTCCAGCTCTCGGATCATCAACTAATAGAGTCAAAATAATCTAATCATGAAGTAATAAATGCACATGGCAAAAACACAACGGATATCCTATTCAACAGAATTATACATCAGCTGTTCTGTCAAGATGATAATGAAACATCAGACAATCTGTGAGAGTGCCATGCCAAGGAGAAGAAGCACAAATTGGGCTCCTCCACTCCTCATGGAAATGAGAAGATTCTAAACTAATCAATTAGCTCAACATCCCCCACCCACTCCACCCCGTCTCTGCATTATCATCCCTCTTCACGAAATTTCCTGGGAATCCACTTACTATTCTGTGACCGCAGAGAGCAGATGAAAATCAAGTTCTCTGTCGAACAGGAGAGAAACTACATTGTAATGTAAGATGAACTGATTAAGGGCACTTAATCTGTGAACAGCTAATTCTTAAAACCTCGAAGCGGAGTGGATGAAATCAGGAAGGAGGAATGTGGCTTAGTTTTGATCACACAGAAAAATGGATTCTGGTGCTCGCAGGCTGCCTTGATAACAACTACAGTAACTAGAGCTGTTCTTTCCAAAGTAACGCTCTGCAGGTTAGGATGAAGCCCCAATCTTTGGAGAACCAAAGTAGAAGGGATACCCTTCCTTTTAGGAAATAAGTTGCTCAGGGCTTTGAAAGCACCCTAAAAGATTCGAGGGAGCTCAAAGAGAACGGTTTATCTTTCTAAAGCAAATTTCTTCTTCTCCAACTTCTCACACATTGGAAAGGGATTGCAAACTCAGATATATTTGGAATAAATTTATTATTATAAAAAAATAGTAAACACCCTCTGAGAAAAAAGGTCTCAGAATCACTTTTCACTCTTAAAAATTCTTGAGGACTCCCAAAGAGCTTTTGTTTATGTGGGTTATATCTGTTCATGTTTATTATATAAGAAAATTTAAAACTAAGACAGTTTTAAAACAAGAATATCCAAGCACACATTAATTAGCGATGATGCCATCATACACGATGTAGCCTCTGGAGAACTCCACTGTGTGCCTGTGAGAGGGTAAGAGTGAAAAAAGACGGATAAAGATCTCAGTATTGCTTTGGAAAGAGTTTTGCCCTTAGAACTCCCAGGGGCCCCCAGACCACACTCTGAGAACTGCTGGCCTAGAGTCACCTCTGGCTGACACAGAGACATCAACTGTTTCAAGAAGCACTTCTATCCTAAAAACAAAACACTATGCATATTACGCGTCAATAAAAAGTTTACAAAATGACAGATGCCAGCTCCGAAAGAACTTCAACAAGCACATGTGAAACTTCCCGGTAGATGAAGGAAAATTGGCTCTTTAATCTTTTACAGTTCACCACGTCTGTTTTATAGTCTCTGCTAGGACAGATGACTTACTGCTTCTTCACAGGGTTGTGCGTCCAAGGGAAGGGCCCGTCTGGATACAATCAGTCCCTTCAGGAAACACCGTGTGCAGGCCAGTCACTCCCAGGAGGCAGTTTAGCTTAGTGGTTAGGAGTGCAAACTGTGCAGAGAGACTTCCAGGGTTCAAACCTGGCTTGGTCACTTGCTGGGTGATGTTTGCTGAGTTACTTAATCTCTGGGTGCCTTTGTTTCCCCAAGTATAAAAAAGGACAATAACAGTATTTACCTGATGTGATCTTTATAGAAATCAAAAAGGTTAGATGCCTAAGACATAGTGCTCAAGAAATACCAGTTACTATTACACCTTCTTTTACGAAAATACAAGGTACCCCAAAAGTCTCAAGGCAGTTTTAACCTCAAACTTCAGAAGAATAAGCACTACAAACTTACCAAAAATTTTTTTATTTAATTCTGTGAATTCTAAATAATAAAATTTCAATTTTTCATTTCAGTCCCTCTGATTGACAATGGTAATGTAAATGCTGCCTGAGACAAAAATTAAACTAGTACTGATCTCATAGTGCAGTGGGGAATAAGATGAATATATAAATAATTCTGACAAAAAGAAGACTTTTTATCATTAAGACTTCATTCACTAGACATTTATCAAGCACCTACCACATGCCAGGGTTGTTCTAGGTGCCATGGAGATAAAAAGAAACCAGGCAAGGTGTCCGGCCAACAGGGGCTTACACAGCCTAGCTGGGGGCAAGCATGGAAATAGCACGTGTCCTGCTGTATCATTTAAGTCTGGTTATGCTCTGAGTGCTGGGGCCTCAGGCAGTCGAGTTCTTAGCCCGGGCTGGGGCAGAGGGAAGGGAAAAAGTATGTCCTTGCTGACACTTGGAAAACATCTTACCTATCAGCAAAGTGAATTTTCCCTTTCACTTGTCATTAATTCTGTTCAACTGCAAGAAGACCATCTATCCACAGCTTTCCTATCGCACTAGCTCTTCAATGTGGATCTTATTGAGCTCCTCCGCCTTTGTAAATCGAACTGTCCTTTCAACATCCATAATGACAAACATTTCGGCCCATACATTCTATTTACATATCATAATAACAGCCTCTCATTTAGATGTCAAATTCCAGTAACTAAAAATTCAGACGCATGCAAAACAAACACAAAGCACAAAGCCAAAATAATTCTCAAAACCAGGGCTACTTTCCATAAACTTCAGTCCCCTTTGGAGAGGATCTCAGGTCATAGTTACTGTTATTTTACATGCATATATAGTGAGTTTGTTCATCTTTTTTTGCAGATTTAAAGTACAAAAATCTGAAGAGTAAATTGAAAATATGATACTCAGCTTCATGAAACATCTAAAGTTACAAACCAGTACTACTTGGTTTTTACTGAATGAAATTAGTCTTAACAGGACCGGAAAGGACTAGGTAACATCCACAAAGTATTTCAGACATCTAAACTCTTACACAAAGACTCCTTTGCCCTAGTACAAGATTATTTTTCATTTTCCCATATGTCAAAAGACTGATAATTAAAAATCAAACTCAAATCTACACTCAAAATTTTCTTAAAAATTCTAGTCCATGCTCAGAATTCACTTGCCCGAATAGATATCACTTACATGTATAATGATCTAGTCAGTATCATCATGATATAGAAAAAAGAAGAAAAATGAACATATTATTATAGAAAGGTTGGCCATTATTACTTGTTTAAATGACAGCAAAAAGTAAACTCTAAGACTTATACAATAGGTTTTAAAAGAGGTTTTTAATTTTTTTGTTTCTGTAACTTTTAACTATTTGACATTTGCAGACCAAAATAGAAAACTAAGAAAATTAAATGTGATTTTTTTCTTCTCAGACAACTAAAGCCAAGATGTTTTTGACAGCATGAATTTTCCAAATGATTGGCTCACTTCAACACTACATGGACACAGCTTTGGTCTGAACTTTAGAGGTGATCCAGAAATCACACATGAATATTATATAAAATCAGATAATGAAGTATGTAAAGAATACACTGCAGAAGGAGCAAATTATGTGGATCATTCTGGCCCCGCAAAACACCAGAATTGTTTCGATTTCTCTTTTTCCAATGTGATTTTTATCTACTGTGCGTTATTTTGAGAGTTGTACATTTGAGGCTAACAAGATGAGTTGCACATGGGGAGCTTTTATATTAACTATATTTGGTTTTCATTTTAGGAACAAATTCCTACTCTCCTCTTTTCTCTTCCCCCAAGGCCCACTGGACTTATAAATAAACCCATAGCCCAGAGGGAAGACTTCAGGAGGCACAGATGGACATTCTGTCTGAATCGGCTGAGCCCAGTCTTGTCTGAAGAGCCCGCATACTCTTTGAACCACATCTGGGCAAGCAAAGAAGCAGGAAATAGAATAATCAGATCAGTGATGTCAACAACCAACACCACTGGCCAAGACCAAAACCTCACATTTCAATCAGAAGTTGGGTGAGGAACCTATTTTTTTAACTGAAATTTTCTTCCCAGTTTCTCCTTTTTTGGCTAGGTTAGAAATATCATATCAGAGGTCAGTTACACAAATAACTAATGTGAGAGACATATAAGCACACATCACTTGAGCCTCTTTTTCCAAGCCAAAATTCTATGTGAGGTCTAAAACAAGAAAGAATATTTTAGAACCAGATGGTTTCAGAACATCTGAGACATGTGGCCTCCAGAGCTGTGACATGGTCCACTTCCTCTCACCCATTCACCCCCAAATTTCTCACCCTTCATAAGGCAGCCCTCCTCTTGAATGGTCAGACTTCTTACACAAAATGACAGACAAAGCAGGCTCAGCCCCAATATGTGTCTCAGAACACGCTATTCAGACATTTTGGAAAGTGAGATGGAAAGGCCCATGGAGGCCCTGGAGGCAGCCCAGCTGCGGTGACAACAACGGCCAGTGCTAGGAATATGAAGGATCAAGTGAAACATATGTGACCCAACAGCAACACCACAACATGGACCCCGTCAAATGAAGTTCAGGTAGAGGCTAATGAAGTCAACCTGATTTTTCTCTGACCGTCTTTGACAAGGAATCAGCTCTCCCATAATGAGTTTCCTGGACAATTTAAATCTAGACATTACAGGAGGATTCAATGAAAAAACTTCTAATAAAGGAGAGCCAATGTCCTCAAATCGACTCTAAGGTGGTTAACCTGGGAGGCACATGTTTCTTTAAAACTCTTACATAAATTATCAGCAGTAATCAAACTTTAAAATACTCCCTATATTCCTGTTTTAAATTTTTTAAAAAATATACACATACATAAACACATACACATGTACGTGTGTATTTTTCACTAGGAAACCCAAGCTCCATTCTCAGGGTTTGTCTGTAATAATCTGACACACTGTGACCCAGTGGCCAGGCCACAGACAAAAGCAGATGCTTCAAGAGAAAGAATAGAGCCCTTTCAGCCAATTATACAATTGCACAATATGACCATGTTTACATTATCAAAGGGAGGCAGACCCAATTACCTAGCTACTTCAAATTAATAACCCCATTTACCTCAATTATCTGGCAGGCAGGGTCTAAATAATCTGAGTAATTATCTCAATTCACTCAGATGGTATAGATCCGGCCTGTGAGTCCAGAAGTACTCTTTCCTTCCAGAACGCCTCCATCATCAGCAAATATCAAAATGCACAACAGCGAACTCACATCAGCTTCCTCTACAAGCAGTGTGAGAAAATTCTCTCCATGATCTAGCAGATTAAAATCTGTTTACTCTTAATAATCCAGGTTTAAATTTTTTTTTTCTGACAAAAATTCATAAGACCGTAGAATTTTAGAGCTAGAAAGTACCATCCAGGGCCAAGGTCTAAAAGCCAGCTGCCGGCAGCCATCCAAATAGAAATCCAGTCTGCTGACCCCCAGCAGTTGGGGGAAGGAGCTCCAAAGCCCAAATGCGTGGGTTCGAATCCTGGCTCTACTATGCAGCAGCTGCAAGGTGGCCTGAGCAAGTACTTCAGCTCTCTGAGCCTGAGCGTCTCCACCTGTGCAATGGCGGTAATGATGGCACCCATCTGACAGAGCCGGTCCCAGGACTAAATGAGACAATGCATGCCATGCACTTAGCACAGTTCTTGGCACTTGCTACCATTTTAAAGCACTTACTATTATTATTACAACATCACCACCTTTAATGGGCTCAGTGGTTGGCCCCCCAAAAGGTATGTCTACACCCTAATCCATCACAGAACCTGTGAATATTACCTTACATGGTAAAAGAGTGAATATTACCTTACATGGCAAAAGACATGATGAAGTTACCGATCCAAAAGGAGTTTATCCCAGATTATCCAGGTAGGCCCTAAATGCCATGACATATATCCTTATAAGAGAGAGGCAGAGGGAGTTTTCAGACAGACACACAGAAGAGGACACAGACACACAAGCAGAAGGCAGAGCACAGAGAGAAGCAGCTACAAGCCCAGGAATGCTGACAGTCACCAGAAACCAGAAGAGGCGAGGAACCTCCAGAGGGAGAGTGGCCCTGCTGACACCTTGATTTCAGACTTCTGGCCTCTGGAACCATGAGAGAATAAACTGCTGTTGCTGTAAGCTACCATGTTTAGGGTAGTTTGTTACAGCAGCCCCAGGAAACTAACACACCATCTTAATGGAAACAGCTCTTGTTTGACCTTTAAACCATGTCTTGATGACGTTATGTGTCATCAAGACATTAACAATGACAATGGTAAGGCCAAAGGTAAGGGTGCCTGGAAGTGGGAAAGGCCAAGGGCTGGTGCTACGGGTTGAGCTTGACAAAAGCAGAGAAGCAGGAACATGCAAGACACAATGCGTTAACAGGTTTGGTTGGGGGAGACAGCTCAGGGAAGTAAAAACATTAAGCATGAAGCTGCAGGCTCACCCTCTAAAGGGTCTTATCCACCAGTAATAGCAATCTAGAATGCCAGTGTGCTGTTTGTTTTTAAATAACATCTTTATCCATTCAACACCCCATGTTTTTCCTTTGTATTTATTATGCTTGGAGTTGGCATAGCTTCTTGAATTTGTGGATGATATCTCTTATAAGTTTGGGGAAATTCTTAGCCACTATCTTTTCAAATACTGCTTTTGTCCCATTCTGTCCCTCTCTTCTCCTTCTGAGAATCCAATTACACAGATCTTACACTTTTCATTGTGTCCTGCTTATCTCATACATTCTTTTCTGTATGTTCCATTTCTAACTCTCTGCACTTCAGTTTGAATAATTTCTCCAATTCATTAGTCTTTGTCTTCTGCTATATATGATCTTCTCTTAAATGCCATTCTACTGAGTTCTTAATTTCAGATATTTTTTCCACTAATAGAATGCCCATTTGATTCTTCTTTATAGATTCCAATTCTCTGTTGAAATTTTCCATCTTTCCATCTATTTTCTCCATTAAAATTTTTTTCTTGAACATATTAATCATAGTTATTTTAAAATATTTTTCCACTAAATCTAATTAGTTAATTCTGAATCACCTGTGAGCCTGTTTCTATTATCTGTTTTTCTCTGGGGTTTTTTTGGTCACATTGGCATGCCTAATAATTTTTAATTAATACCAAACCTCACGTATAAAAAAATTGAAGAGACACCCGGTGAAGTTATCTTTCTCAAGAGATGGCTCTCCCTTTCTTCTGCAAGGCAGATGGAGTAGGGGTGGGGGATGGGGTTGATCACCTGAACCAATGAGGCACTGGTCCAAGACTCAAACTACTCCCAGTTTACCCCTCTTCCTAGGACTCGGCCCACCAAGGCTTTCAACCAAGAGCCTGGTGGGTTCACCATGCCCCCACCCCTCCCAACCTCCCAAAGCAGGTCCTGACCTCTGATCTTTATCTTCTCAGCACCAACATTGCTGAACATTCCTTCTGCTTTTCAGAAGTCTTCTGATCAGTCTTTGAACCTCTCAGCCCATGCAGCTTCAGAATTTAGCAACTGTCTTGAGGGGAAAACTACCTGTGCATCTGAGCCTTCCTGAGTCTCCAATTTCGTGTCTCCAGTCCAGTCCCATGAGACCGCCACAAGCTCTGCCGGTTTCTCTTACCCAGAGCGGCATCACGCCACCCAGGCAAACCCTGGATTTCCAATCCCTTGCCAGCACTCAGCACTAGAAACACCCCCAGGGATAAGGTAGCTGCAGATCATCAGCTTACCTCCTCCTCATGCTCCCCTTCCTGACATCTCAGCCCCCTAGTCCTCATTGCTGCAACACCTGTCAGATGCTTCTAAACAGAATGATTTGTGTGTGTGTGTGTGTGTATTTTACATGGCTTTTCTTGTTGTTCTTCTAAAGATCATTAGTTTGCCTCAAACTACTCAATTTTATCCAGGAGCAGAAATCCCTCCTTTATATTTTTCAAAGTGCTTTCACTACAATATTTAATTTTCCCCTTATAAACCTATGGGAAAAAATAAGCAGTATTTATTTCTCTGATCTTTTAGATTAGGGGTGGGCAAACTATGGACCCCAGGCCAAGTCCATCCCATTGCCTGTTTTTGTAAATTTTTATTGGAACACAGCCACATCAATTCACTTACTACAATCTATAGCTGCTTTTGCACCACAAAGGCAGAGTTAAGTAGTTGTGAGAGACTATATTGCCTGCAAAGCCCAAAATATTTACTATATTTCCTTTTACCCAAAAAGTTTGCCACAGTTTTCTATGGAGGAAACTGAGGTTCAGACAAATTCAGTGACTTGCAAGTTAACTTCAGAGAGAAGATTCCATCTAAGGTCCCCTGATTTTTATTCCAGCCACCTCGCCACTTGCCTAATTTGCTTCCCATCAGAATGATTTACTATAATCATTTTTTAAAGATTAATACAACAAGAAGAGAGGGATGAGTTTGAACCAGACAGTCCCGGTATGGAAAAAGGAGGAGTCCCAGCAAACACAAGGAAGGGCCCTTCTATCTTTGGAAATTCGGGGGATTTCAGCAGTCACCTTGGAAATCTGCTGAAACAAATAACAGAAGGCAAGTTTTCAAGACTTTCTGAGGTAAGAAAGTCTTAGTATCGCATAGGGATTCTTTGTTGCTGTTGTTCAGAAAATGGACATGTAAGGCAGAACAACGAAAAGAATCCTAAAGAATGTGTTCAATTTTTATCCATTTGATCACTGAATGCTTTCATCAAGGCAGTCCCTAAACAGGAGGAACAAATGTCCCCAACAGAAGATGGTAGCTCAGAGGAACACAGGTGCACATGCACATGCACACACACACACACACACACACACACACACACACACACACTATACTAAACAAAACAATAAAAAAAATCTGATACAGTTCCAAACTTAACTATAACTTAAAAGAAAGGCCATCTTCCTTTTTCCCCTCCTCTGCTTAATACAAGTACATGGCAATTTGCTTCTTTTTAATAAAATTGTATAATCTGATGAGTGGTGCAATTTACTACCCACGTCAATTATGGATGCTACTAATTTCAGAATCATGAGATCACCAGAATTAACCCCCCACACACACACGACTTGGTGGAGCAGCTAGTCTCTCTTTTCACATTGTATGCAGAAGGCTGAACAGGGCATGTCTGCATCCTGCAAACTATGGAGCCCCATTTGCCCAGGGAAAATGGGTTTATGGCTGGAAAGGGCAAAGCAAGGTGAAAGAGAGCGGAGAAAGACTATTTATAAAAGTAAGGGAATCATGCCCTTAAAAAAGAAAAACTCCTCGAAGAGAAGAGGAAAGCAAACGAGGGAGGAAGGAAAGGCTCTTGGGGCACCCTGACAGGATTCCCAAGTTGGTTCTTCCAGTGCTTAGATTTTTTTGGAGACAGAGAGGCAAAAGCAGAATTGAACTCACATTTGCATGACTGAGCCATTTAAATACCCACCACCCCACATCACCCACGCTCCGAATTCTTCAATGGTTTCCCAGCGCCCAGTGTGGGAGTCCGAGCCCCTGAACGCGCACACACAGGGCTCCACGGTCCTGCGTCTCTCCCCAGACTCGTTCAGCCATTCTCTGCTTTGTCTGTTCTGCTCTTGCAAACAAGAACGCCTTCAAAACGCATCATCCCGCCATTTCAAACAGCAAAGGAATAAAGTTCTACTCAAGGACCACATTTCTACTTCAGAATTTGACATGAAAAAGTTATAGTGTTTTACTTTCTCTTAAAGATATAATATCTATAAAATCTCTATAGTCATTTACTTATGACAGTAAAAATATTGCAAAAATTACTGATTTATAAAGCTCGGAGAGACCTCCCACACCATCTACTTCAAAATTTCCAACTGGTGGTTCACAAAGCCCATAAAAGAATGCAGAGGATTCCTTCTGCTCACCAAGAAACACCACAAAGAAGGCAGTTTCCAGGGAACCAGCCGTTCCCTCCTTTCCTTCTGAGCCTGACTGCAAGCCCACACCTGATTTTCAAATAAAACACCAACCACCATCAGAAACCAACCCTCTTTACAGGTGGGAGTTTCTTCCACCTTGTTATCTGAGAATTTCAGAAACATATCCCTTGTCTGCCAAACAAGACTTCCAGATCCACAAAGAAAGGGCTGTGCTGAGGTAAGTAGACGTATACACACACACGCACACACACACGACATACACACTTCTCACAGCTGAAAATACAAAGGCAGTTCAGGGCTTACTCTGAGCACATACTAACACAATACTAGCAAACATAAAAATGGATCTCTGAGCCCAAAGAACCAATGACGCAGTTGAGGAATTAACACAATAGAAAGACATGAAATCTAACCGCTGTCACATACAATATTTTAAAGGGCACCTTAAATATTAAATAAAGGTTATGAGTCAGGAATTAAAAATTCTCAATACATAAAAAGCTTTAAAAACTGGTAAGCAAAATACATGGATCCCAAGGGAAGATAAGCTAAAGACAACAAAAAGCTACTTCAAGTAAGCAGAATTTTTTAAAAAGTTCAACCTAGCTAGTCAGCAGAGAAATGCCACTCAGGGCGGAAAGGGCTCGGGGAAACAAGGATTTTGGTGGCCTACCGGAGGTAGCCTAGTCTCTACACATTTTATTTTTCTGGAGGACATCTCAGAAAAAGGTCGTAGCCTCCTTCGCATAGTAAGTCCTACTGGGACACAGTAAGTATTCAGCAAACCTAGAGTGAATGAATGAAAGCATACCTCTAGTCATGTCACAACCACTGGTCTCATAGCCCACTTACTGACAGATCTGTTTGTCTGCAAGACTGGCCACCACCAGCTCCTCCCACCCCTGCATGTGCATGCCCTTCTTCCCATCAACAGGTGGAGTCTACTCCCCTCCCATTGAATCAAGGCTGGCCTTGTTGACTTGCCTTGACCAACAGCATGTGGCCAAAGTGACACTGTGCCATTTCCAGGCCTAGGCCTAGAAGATGGCAGTATTCACCTTCACCCTCTTGGGATCCATCTCAGGCCAGATTATCGAATGATGAGACACGTGGGGAGAACGAGACCACAGGGAGGAGCACCACGATGCCCCCATGGACTGCCAGCGTCAACTGCCAGGCATGCGAATGGAGCCATCTTGGGCCTTCCCGCCAAGCTTCCAGCTGACACAGCCACATGAGTGACATCAGATGACACCATATGGAGCAGAAAAACTGCCCTGCGGAGCCCAGTCAACCCACGGACTCATGAGAAGTAAGGCATTGTTTGAAGCCACCAACTTCAGGGTAGCGTGTGACACAGCAAAAGATAACTGAAACAATATGTATCTACAGTCATGCACTGCTTAACGACAGGGATGTGTTCTGAGAAATGTGTCATTAGGAGATTTTGTCATTGCGCAAACATCACAGAGTGAGTGTATTTATACAAACCTAGATGGTATAGCCTACTACACACCTAGGCTGTATGGTACTAATATTATGGGACCACTGTTGTATACATGGGTGGTTGTTGACTGAAACATCGTTACGTGGTGCGTGACTATAGTTCTTTCTAGACAGTGAGTGCTTAACACAGGTCAAGATACAGGAATTATGCCACAGAGAAAGGAAGGGAGGATAAAAGAGAGGCCACTCTGTTTAAAGGTGTGGGGCTAATAAGGGGGAGAAACAAAAATCACAGACCTCAAGGCCAATTCTTACCTTGTTGGTGTGGAGAAGAATGTGTTAAGAGCAGTATTTAGTCCCGTGGTGAGATGCACAAAACAAGGAGCAGGGGCAAGAGATTCAGGCAGAAGGAAGTCACTACTGCAGCCCACTCCTGAGCTAAAGGCCTGGGCCAGGGAGCCGTGGGAGAATGCGACCAAGGGATGAATAGAAAGATGCTGCAAAGAAGAATCAGTGGATACCATGGCACTGGAAATGGCAGGAAAGAGAAGAGAAGAGATTACAGCACCTTGATCTTTCAATTTGGGGGAACAAAGAACATAAAGTCAGTAATGCCTCACTTATGCAGAGGCCATGTGGCTCAGAAACTCAGCCATCCAGAACGTAGTCCTCTGCCCCGCTCTGATGGCTGCAGTGGCTGACCACATCACTCAGGAAAAGTCACAGTCCACACAGGCCCTACACACAGGACTGGCCCCTGTTACCTCTGACCTCGTTGCCTACCACTCTTCCCTTCTCTCCTTGATCCAGACACACTGATTCTTTACTGTTCCTCAATGCGCCAGGCACGCTCCTGCCCCAGGATGAGCTTCTGTTAGAGAAGGGGGAGCAAGGCCTGAATGCAGGAACACCCAGGGATAAAGCTGGGGCAGAGAAAAGCACAAAGATGAGTTCTCAAAAGAGATGATAGCACTGTGTCACAGAAGCTAGACATTCAAAAAGCTAACAGCAGTTCATCAACATCAAAAGCTTTAGGAGGTAAAAGTGAATGGAAACAAAGCCCAGCTGAAGGAAGGACGGAGGAAAGGAAGAAATGCATGAGAGCTGTTCACAGCAAACAGCGCTGGCAGCCAGAGCAGGGAGTGAACCCACAGCGAAAGGCAGTTGTAAAGAGTATTGACCCACACTCCCCGCCACGCCCACGTGTCAGCTGCACCCAGTGTGGAGATTACACTTTGGGGGAAGAGGCTGGGAGGAGCAGGTTCACTCTCACTAACCCCAAACTACTTCCTCAGCAAACCTTTCCCATTCATTTTCATCATCTTTTCTTCATAAATCAAGCCTGCCAGACTCAAAGACTGGAGCATTCAGGAAGTGCTTACTCAGAACACAGAAACATCAGTATGGAGACTCCAGAGCCCGGAAGGACAACAGGGTGGGATATATTTATATTCCACAGTTGGCAATGCCTCAGCACACTTTTTGCTTTCTAGAAATTCTGTTGGCTTAATTTATGTGGCTCATACTTCATTCCCTTTCAGATGACAAGCTTTTTATCTTTTTCATTTGGAAACTTATCTTTAGGATTTTCCAAATCCTCGCTGTCGTTAATTTTTGATGTACTGTGTTCTGTCTAGAGCTTCTCCTAGACAAGCAGGGCTCCTTCAGATGCTGTCTATCTACACGTCATGACTGTCAAATATGCCCCCACCCCGTGATCCGGACTCAGACCCTAACAGCACTGACAGAATGAGAGGGACACATCTCCCCCCATTCATGGTGTTTTTTCTTCCAAGACACTGAAACTCTTTCAGATGTTTTTTTGTATCTTTACTATCTTTACATCAGACGCTTAATGCATAAGTCAGCCTGAGTAGAGTGATGGGGTAGAGAAAAAGGCTGAAGCATTGCGTCATATACAACGCTGTACTTGGAGTTTAAAAAAATAAAAATAAAAACTTTACTCAGAAAAAAGATAAGGCTAAAATCAGATCTTGGATTAAAAATGGAAAGGAAATTGCGACGAGCGGAAGCCAAATCAAGCTGAGCCAATTATCACCAATAGTAAAAGACGACTTATAAGAGGCCCCATGCCCCAGTACAATGGAGCAATTAAATCTTTATAATGGAGACAGAAAATGCCACATAATTAGAGGCAGCCAGAAAAAGGTACCCACGCTTCCCCTTCCTGTGGCTGACCCGTGAAGGCAGGCGTGCAGCCATTTCTACACTGGCAAAGGGCCGGTCCGTTCTTTCAGCCCCCAGCCTGCCTGAACCATGTCCAACAGCAGGCCACCAAGGTGGAGTTTCCTTTGGCAACAGGCCATGAACAATCGAGTTCCTTGCCTACTCCAGATCCAAATAAGTACAAGAATAACAGCGTCCCTACCCCTCAGGTACCTGCCTGGTGACATGGAAAAAAATCTAGCTGTTTAGCAGCGAAGTGGTGAAGGGCACAGCTTCTGGAGTTGGGCATCTAGGTTCAAATCCTAGCTGTGATGCCCCCTGGCAGTTTTCTCATCTGTAAAAAGGGTATCATCATAGTACATACCTCATGAGTGTTATGAGGGTTAAATGAGTTAATATTTGTGAAGGGGTTCAAATAGTGCCTGGCATACAGCACATGTTATATGGCTGCTGGTGGCTGTTGTTGTTGTGCTTTTAAGTACTCCACAACACTATCACTATTAAGCATTTCACAATAGCAAGAGCTGACATCAGCAGCCAGTTGCAAGGCTTGCAAGTTGCAAGCCACTTGCGCAGGCGGGACACACCTGGGGCACTGGGGACACTGGAGAAAACAAGCCAATGCTGAGGCACGGCAAATGCAGATGCACGGCCTTCAACAAGAGCCTGGCACAGGGGA
Organism: Tapirus indicus; assembly: GCA_031878705.1. Taxonomy (NCBI): domain Eukaryota; kingdom Metazoa; phylum Chordata; class Mammalia; order Perissodactyla; family Tapiridae; genus Tapirus; species Tapirus indicus. The sequence continues at coordinate 22,145,154 of CM062920.1, forward strand.
AAGGGAACTAGAGATGTGAAGAGCGACTCCAAGACGCTGTGCAAGGGAGAGTGGGAGAACAGTGAAGCGGAGGGAAAGGAAGAGAAGACCAGGAGCTCAGGGCAGACAGGTGCCTCTGAAGCCCCTTCAAGACTTTAGGGAGGATGGCCTTGGGCCTGGCAGATGCTTGCTCACCTTAACAGGAAGCTTTTTCTTTTCCGTCCTCCCGCACCAACACTGACTGGACACAGAGCCAAAGCAGCCCCCATGGGAAGATGGGACAACGAATCAAGGAAGATACCTCCTCAAGGACTCTTTCTGTTGACAGAAATTTCCTGAATGTCTACTCTGCACAAGGCACTCCATATACGTTATCTCATTTGACCCCGACAATGACCCCATGTTGCTGTGGGCTCAGAAAGGTTAAGTAAGTTGCTCAAGATCACAGGGCTAGCAGGGAGCAGAGCGAAATCTGAACCTGGATCTGTCAGAGACTCTTAAACGTGGCTCTCCACTGCACACACGGTGCCTGCCCTCCAGGAATGATCAGTTTATCAGAATCAGCAGGACGCCCTCAGGGGCACTCTCAGGGGCATTGAAGGGGAAAAGAAATTTCCCCCAGACAACTGCTAAGCCAATCCACATGAGTAGAGAGGTCAATGGGAAGTGATAGAAAAGAAGAAAGAGGACCAGGTTACAGACCCAGAAACTCATATTCAGTCATAATTAACAAGCTCAGAGAGGCGGTGCCTCAGCGTCTTCATTTGTCCATCTTTAAAATGGGGATGTTACTATTTGTCCTTCCAGCTCCACTTCTGTACGGCTGAGGAAGCTCCTACCAGATTGACTCTCCTGCAGATGACAACCATGAGCTCTAAACAAAAAAGCAAAAGTAAAAACTTATCTGAGGGCACTGGAGAGTGAGACAAGGCAGGCAGATACTAGAGGGAAGTCAACACTTGGAAGAAAGGTACTGCACTAAGTTTATGTTATTTGTGGCCTTTGCCCAAGTTCAAGTTCTAGTCTGTACCACAGGGGCAGCTAAAACTCACAAACCCACAGTCTTACTGGTGTGGAGAAACAGAAGACAGAATCCAAGTCTACTTCAGCTGCTGGAATGTGAAGGGGGAATCCCAGAAAGGAGAGAATCAGAGAGGGGAAGGCTCAAATTCTGTGTATAAACTCTGCCCAAGTCTCTGGCTGACCCCCAACCACGCATGCACGTGCTAATCTCCGACCAGCCCAGTTAAGGCTAAAAGAACAAGCTGAGACTTGAGCTGCTGCCCAAGAGAAAGAGTTTGCAGCTGGAGTCCAATTAAGTAAACTGCCTGCTAAAACAAACAAACAAACAAATCAACACTCATCAGAGAAATATAACAGAATCCAGAGTCGTCACAACATAACAGTCACAACGTCCAGAATACAATCCAAATTTTTCCAAAACACGATTGAAAATGTGACTCATTCTCAAGAAAAAAAGACAACCAACGAAGACAAATCTTAAGTTGACTTGGAAGTTAGAATTAAAAGACAAGGATTTTAAAGCAACTATTATGACTACATTCAGTATCTGTCCAACCTACCTCACAGAGTTGTTCAAAGCTAAAGTACGTTCAGGCAAGCAAAAAGTGCTTTGAAAAGTTTCATGTAAGCTACATCTACAACATAAAAATACAGGTGGTCCCCACTTTTCAAGTCTGTTCCCAAAAACCATACATTAAATCAAACCATTGTAACATGCATTACCTTTCTTCTAGAAACAAGCTATACTCAAGGACTGAATTTCTGGTCAAAACTCTCTTTTTAAATAAATCACAAAGACAAATAGTAATGTGTTACTATAAATCAGGATTTATAATGCTTATATATCACCATAAATCACTTTAAAAAGCAAAATAGGGCCACATGTCATAGCCTAGGGAGAGGGAAGTATGCACAGTGGTTACCACTGTGGGGTTAGAAGTCAGGCCGCCTGGGCTCAAATCCTGGCCCCAACATGTAAAAGCTGTGTCTCTCTCCATGAGCTACTCAGCCTCTTTGCACCTCAGTTTCCTATTGGTAAATGTCGATAATAATAGTTCCTGCCTCGCAGGACTGGTGAGATAATTCACATTCAGGGCCTATGTCGCAACTTGGTGCAGAGTCAAGTTCCGAATAAACAGGAGGTGAGAGGGAGGTGACTTGATCAGCATCGCCCAGCCAGCCAATCACAGAACTGGGAGGGGAACCCAGATCCACTCTTCCATTTTAAATCACTTCCTCATAACAGTTCTTTAAACAGGCACAAATGCACTGTAAATTGGTTATTCCAACTTCCTTAAATATTATAAAACATGCTAAAAACATAAACAGCACAACTCTGCCATGTCACAAATTTGATCAAACCACTATGTCTAAAAATTAGAATATTTTATTTTTAAACATTTGTTTATTCCTTTGAATTTGAAAGGTCCTAAGATGTGGTTTAGAAGGACACCATCCTTTCTAAAAAGTGATCCTGGGAAATTTACACAAGTGCTTTTTCTTTCAATGACTTTCATCGGCACCCACACAGGGCCTCAGAGTCACCTCACACACAGTCACCAACAGCCTCTTTCTCCCAGGATCTCAGTGCAGGCTTTAGTGAAGGGAGACCAAGCACCTCTTGCTTGTAGTTCTTGCACTCACTGTTTTTCTTTTCTCTTCCTTCCCATTTCCCTAACAGCTAACACAGCAGTAAGAAGTTTAAGCTGTAAAAACAACTGCCTAGGAGTTTATCAGGGAAAGTCACATTTCTTTGCTTGAATGACATGAGGGGTGTTATACTTGTTTATGAAATTTGGGATTTTGCCTTTTAAAAAAACAACAGGTGTTGGGACAGGGAGCCACTGAGAGAGGCGACTGTCCTTCCCCACATAGCCCTCCTCCTTCCTGTGACCAAGTACAGGGCTTGAGAAGTGAAACACAGGAATTCATCAAACACTGAATATGTGGAAGCAGCAGAGATCATCTACGTGGGTAGATACGAACCAGAGCCAGGAGCCTCTGTCTCAATCCTCATTTTATGAGGAGAAAAAACTAGAACCTTAAAAAGTTCTCAGAACAAGACCCCAATCAAACAACTGAGGCCAGAAAGAGGAGGGAGAACTTGGAAAAGCCCAGAGGGTTACAGAACTTCTGACAAGTGTACAGCAAGAGGACCGGCCCGGGAGGCATTGAGGAGAATGCAGCTGGAGTGTTCTGGAATTACAAGGAACACCCAGTCTGACTGAGGAGGCGTGGAACCTCAGCAAGGCAGAGACAATTCTGTCGTTTCCAACTGCAGGCAAATGTGACTTCCTGTTTGAAACAGAGGTGGGCTTTGTCCCAACACACAATGACCTTCACAGGCCTACAGTCTGGTCTCCTAATTACACAGGAGGGGATGTCTGAAGTTTAAGTGATTAACACCACATTAAATGATCAAAAGCTGAAGAATGTGGCAAATGCGGGACCGTGGTGAGACATGTCACCAAGAAATCTGGATTCTTCCAGGGGCTGGCATCACCAGCTTGACTGGCCCTGGGTGAGCTCTTTCTCCATCAATGGCCTCAGTTTCCTCATCTGCACAGGGTCACACTTGGGTGGGGTTACCTCACTGGCTCCTTTCCCTTCTAAACATTGCTGGGAAATCACTGTTGGCCACAAATGTCCTCATTGATACACCCATTTCCCATCACGTGCGTGTGTGCACACACACACACACAAATAATTTTAGACTGCAATTACCCTTTCTATTCCTTCAGCATAGTCAGTTCAACACTGTTGGCCAGAATAAACCACCTCGGCTCCCCAAACTGGGCAAGATGCCATTAAACCAGGTCACTGGGGGTGCTGCAAGTGCCAGATTTCCACAAATTGACCATCTTCTTATCACACCTATTGATAAAACCAGTAAGACTCAGAGTTCCTTATTTACTATCAAATGATTAAATAAGATAAGGTCCACAAAAGCACTTCGTATTCTTCCAAGCACTCTATTAATAGAAAGCATTACTATTTTCCCCAACCCAGCCAGCTTCTATCCCAGAGGAGGAGCTTCTCCTTAAAGTCTCCCCACCTTTCTTTATCCTGCCCTGTCCTCAGGGAGGGTCAAGCCCTACATCTCTGGGCCGCCCTCACCCTTGTGAACACTGACCTCTCCTCAGCCAATGCCTGTGGTCCTTGTGGCCTGGGTTGTGTCATATCGCACACTGTTCTATCTCAGAATTTCCCACCCAGTGTGGTGAACCACTGTCTGCCAGTATCCTAAAGGTGGATGGGACTGTGGAGTGGGATCAACTAGGACAAACAACCTCATTTTGCAGATGAGGGAACAAAGGTCCAAAAAATCAAGTCATTTAAATCATTCCTGTTTTGGGCAGTAAATCCTACCGGGGCCCCCATGGACATGATTCTTATTTGACTCTCCTTTGCATCTGATACAATAAAAATTGCTGCCATTTACTAAGCCTTGTCTACGGGCCTACTTAATGCCTTATTTGATGACTTCATTCAATTCTAACAACCCTAGGGAATATGTCACTATCTCACAGATAAGAAACTGAGACACAGAGGGGCTAAGTAACTCACTGAGGTCACAGAGGGAACGAGAGAGACAGGTCTCCCACCAAGTCTACAGGCCTCAGGTCCAGATATGTGCCCCCACAAAGCCCATGCTTTTAACCACTTCACCAACACTAGTCCCTGACTTGCAGGGTGATGGACTGATAAATAGCTGCTGATTAATTAGCTAATGCTGCTGCTATGGGCCCTCCTCCCTCCAAGATAAACACAGGTTTATCCCGGGGACACAGGAAAGAGGCCAGCACACCCCCAGGAAGTCAGCCAGCCCTGCGGTGATGCACGATGCTGGGAACAACGGACTGGACCTCTATGGGCATCTGATGGCCACTTGGAAGCACTCGAGGAGAGGTGTAGGAAAAAAATAGGCTCCATGCAATGCAATTTTTAAACCACTGATTCACCATGTGATGCAGCGTTGAAGTCAAAAGAGCCACAGCCACCACTGTTTGCAAAATTCTGTACATCGTTAAAGGAAAAATGCACCATTTGTTGGTCCAGCATTCCCTGTGGAGCCAGGTGGGAGACAGCATCCCGACAAGCAGGAGTTCACTCTTTCAGGATGAGGAACATAAACTGAATCAGTTCTATTTCCTCCACAGCCAGAACACACAGTTCAGCACACGAGGGGTGGAAGTAGGAATGGCTCCCCTCCTCTGAAACCTAACAGACTTAGAATTTTTGCTTCCTGGCCCTGTAACTTTTGGATCTGCTGGTTTGGAGGTCTTGGTTCCCAAGGTAGGAATGCTTCCACTAGACCACACGGCAATGGTTTAACCGAACTGGAAGCTAAGATTGTCCTTTGGCCATTTTGGATTACGAATACCACAGAAACAAAAGGCTAAGAAGGTGGTTACTGTACTGGCTGGGGTGAGTGATCCCAATTTCCATGGGAAAATTGGATGTTGCCATAAAATGGAACCCAGGGAAGTCTCTGGAGTGCCTCTTGGTACTTCCATTTCCAAGGGCAAATATTAATGGAAAACTAAAGCGAGAGAGAGAGAGAGAGAGAACACTAAGAATTTAGATTCCTAGATCCTTCTACCAGGCAACGAACCCCAGTCAGCTGAGGTGTTGGCTGAGGGCAAAAGCTGAGTCCCAACAGACACACTGTCCATATCTGAGCAACATTGATTCCTCTTCTAGTTCCACCAGTCCCATCCGAATATTCTGTATCCTACAGACTGAACTAGAAAATAATTCATGTCACCCAGAGAAGAGCATCATGCCAGCTGGGACTGTCTGTCTCTTTTTGGTGAAAGAGTGAAAGCACTGGATGAAGAACAGTTGTATCTTGTTAAGCAGAAAGAAAGCTGTTCTGTTATGTCCAGTTGAAAATATGGAGAAGGATATATGGATGCTGAGAATTTGAAGGTGTGGACTGTGCTGGTCATTGAGCTGCTGTCTCTCAGGTCCAGATCCACCTGCCAGATCCTGACCTGTGCAGTGAGCTAGGACTCTGCAAACTGCAGTCCTCCTTTGCCAGCTGACTTCCCATTAGATCTGCCAGTGGGGGCTTGAGATGGAGATGAGATGGCAGGAGAGGGGAGAAGGGATCTCCTTCTTCCATGTGCAGCACTTCATCCTGGTGGCAGCAGCTGGTTCCAGCCTCCAGCATCTTCCAGTAATCCCAGGAGCAGCCTCCTGGAGCTCAGTGGTAAACGCTGAGGACAGAGCAGTTAACGAGATAGAAATGGCTCTATCCTCAAGGTGCTTACACTCCAGCAAGGAAGAAGAACTGCACAAATAAGGAACTGTGATCACTGCTGTGAAGATGCGCAGGTTCCTCGGAGATCATACTGCAGAAGGTCTGGGGGTGATGTCAGTGGGAGGGTGACAATCTGGGACTTCTGGCTACTGGCACAAATATAGAAGGATAATGGCACCAAACCACATTCACAGGCTCAACTCAGACTGTGTTATCTGCCTGAAGTCAATATACCATTAAAGAAGGCTGGTATGAATGGGCAAGAATTTTTATTCTCCTGCATTATGGAGTTTCTACATTAATCATTCAGTCATTCAACAAGCATCCTGAGCACTAAGTCTCTGTGGGCTTAGCAGTGAACAAGACAAAATCATGCCCTCATAGAGCTTATGCTATGGTTGGGGGACACCATAAATAATGACAAAACAATGCACTAGTGTGATTTCAGGTGATCACAAGTTCCATGAAGAAAATAAAGCAGGTGGTGGAGGCTGAAATGAACGGGGCCAGGGGAGGGGCTATTTTCAGCAGGATTGTGAGAGGCCTCTCGGAGAAGGTGGCATTGAAGCAGGGCCGGGACGAGGGGAAGGGATGAGCCACGAGAGGACCTGGGAGCAGAGCCCTCCAGGCAGAGGGGCCCCATGACGCCATTAGAGAGAAACGCTCTGGCCGTGTGGTGACATCTGAGCGCCCGACCAATGCCATCATGGAAGGAGACTCTCTGTCACGGGGGAAAAGCTGTCTGCTTGTTTCCAGCAAATCCTACAAGTCAGACGTAGCTCAGTAGTCGAGTTCACGTCCCCACTCTGGCGTGTGGTTATTTTTCTTTACTTTCAATTTACATCGCAAGCTGGAGAGAAATGAATTACATCCCCTGGGTTTCTCTGTTCCATACAATTAAGAAAAGCTATTTCTTAGTCACAAGGCGGATGACGACACCAAGATTTCCCATTTTCTCTCTGCGGGGAGGCTGTCATCACTCGATATTAATTGATCCTACTTTTCATCCATAAAGCTGGGGCTGAAACAAATTTTTGGTCCCCAAAAACGACAGTTACTTCACTATTAAGGTAAATTATTAATGGCATCTCCATTAAAGCATGCTCGTGTTCACAAGGCTTCAGCTGCCTCAACTCTTACGGCGTTTCTTTAATGGGGAAAAAATGAGTAAATTATTATAGTCCTTCCTGATACTGGATACCTCGCCAGCACCGATCTCGTTTACAGTTACCAGAGATTTTCCACCATTTCATCACAACCAGGAACACACACAGAAAGGGTATCATATATCTTGGGTTCCCAGCAGGACAGCATGTCAATCGAACGCAATTTTATTTTCCTGCTAGAGAGCAAATAAAGTGAAAACAGCAAGAAGACACAGGAAACTCTCAAAAATTGAGGAGAGCTGGTATCATTTACATCTGTTTTTTTCTTTCCCTAGACAAAAATTTGATGCTGATTTTTAGAGTAGGGGGACCGAATTGGAGGAACCTAGTTAAGAAAGAGAAAGAAAAGAGAAAAGAAATCCAGTTATATCTGCAAGTAAAGAGCCACAATGAACAGGGGACGTCTGGGAAGAGCTGACCTTCATTACCACCAACAGGGGTGACCAGACGCTGGCAGCCAGGGAAGAACAATTCTCAAATTTAAGAGACGGCTTTGGATGCTCTTCCCTTCCAACTCCTTCCCCGTCAGTTATTTATCTAAGTGGTAGGGCCTTGTGGAAGCGTAACCATGGGGCATTTGCATTTCATCAATATGTTTAAATGTCACAAATCTTGACTTTCACAGCTGGAAGCCAGGCTTAGCAATTTACAACCAGGCTGGTGGTTCCAACCGTAAGTGCGGTCAAAGCAGAAGACTTTTCTTAAACATATAATTTAGTCTTGAGAAGAGATGCACTCTGCTCAACAAGACCCATGGCATGAAATCAGAGAGATGCTACGGACATGGCTCATGGCATCAAAGGAAGGACGAGACGGAAAATGAACTGCGATCATTTGCTTCCAGACTAGATCACAGCAGGGATCACTTCCATTGATGGCCTCTAAGGGACCTGTGCACCCATGCCTCAGGTGCTGCGTGTTGGCCACCTGTTCCTCTGGAAAATTGCCCTCAGTCAAATGGGACCCGCCTGGTCTGGGAGTTTAAGAGGCTTGAGAGAGGCACAAAAGCTACGAATGTGGCCCCTTCTTTCCACTCACTGTGCAGAAACTGTGGATTTTGTCAATTAAAACCCATTTCTACCTCCTTCAAGCTAGTTTTCCTGGAATATAGAGGGTGCAAGCCAAAAACTACATTTCCCGTTTACAGATAAGGAAACTAGGCACAGAGAGGTTAAGTGACTTTCCCAAGGTCACACAGCTAATAAGTGGCAGAGCCAGAATTTGAAGTCTGGCTCAAGAGTCTGTGCTCTCAATCACTCCACAACGCCGTCTCTCACAGAGGAGCAAGACTTTTAACATAAACTGCCTGTATTAGTTATCTAATGACATGTAACAAACTACCCCAAAACTTAGCAGCTTAAAACAACAAACATTTATTACCTTACAATTTCTCTGAGTCAGGAATCCAGGTGCAGCTTAGCTGGGTGCCTCTGGCTCAAGGCCTCTCATGAGGTGGCATCAGGGCATTGGCCAGGGCTGAAGGGATCTCAAGGCTTGGCTGGGGGAGGACCTACTTCCAAGCTCATGTTCATGGGTGCTGGCAGGACTCAGGTCCACCAGGGCTGCTGGAGGAGGACCTGGTTCCTCTCTGGCTGTTAGCAAGAGGCCTCCCTAAGGTCTCTGCGGTGTGAGTGTCTCCATTGGGCAGTTCACAACATGGCAGCTGGCTTCCCTCAGAGGGCATAAGCAAGAGAGAGTCCAAGACGGAATCACCGTCTTTTTGTGTCCTAATCTCAGAAGTGACATCCCATTCCTTTTGCTGTATCCTATTCACCAGAAGCAAGTCACTGGGTCCCCCACAATCAAGGGCAGGGGATTACACTAGGGCGTGGACACCAGAAGGCAGGATGATTTGGGGCCACTGTGGAGGGTGCTTACCATGCAGCTCAATATCACACAACGAATATGTAGAAAAGTTCAGTTTAAAGTTTTTACCTCAGTCAACGTGGCTCCCAACTCCAAGCCCTGTCCAGGACTCCAACATTCCTCCCAGTCTGGAGAACAAAACCTCGGTTGGCTCACCTCTCTGGGGCACTGGCCCCCATCACCTGCCTTAAGCTACCTCTGACTTCTCGCTTTATAGCAAAGAAAGTAAAGCGTATTAAGAGAAAGATAAGTTTTGTTGGATTTTAGTTATTTGGGTGTAATCCATTTATTTGAAGTCCACAGTAAGAAACCACCAAGCAGAAATATGAATAAGTTTTTGTTTTAACATACAGTTTCCAGACTGGCAAGAAACCGTGGTAGGACGAGGAGCAGTTGGGCCAACCAGTTTGGGGGATAGAACAAGGTAATCCAGAAAACCCTCAGTGCCCTCCTCCCTGTTCCTAGTCGCCTTTCTGGCATCACCTCAGCCCAGGCTGTAGGAAGAAAAGCAGTAACTTTTCTTTCACAAGCTTCACCTCACTCTGGCCAAAAAGATCATCTCTCACCAGGAAAGCCACAATGGACCAAAAGCCTGGGAGCACATGCCCAGGGCACCGTGGATGTGTCTATTAAGGCCCTAAAAGCTCAGCCTGGGCATGAGCAGCCCAGATGTCTCCCTCACCCCCAGGAAGCTGTTTTGACCGAAGCACTGACCCAGGGGTCTTCCAAGCTGCAGTGGCGGGCCCAGGATCAGCTTGGTCTAGGATTTCCAGGGCATTCCTGTCTCCACCAAACAGTAAACAGGTCTCCAGCCATGTAGGACCTGCCAGGTCAAAGATACACCATGGTAAGTTGAGGGAGATGCTTCTTCAGGATAACACCCAGACTCTATTAAGTCTGTGCTCACGCTGGACTGGTTTCAAGATATGCTAAAATAGACACTGGGCTAGGACATTAATAACGCAGAACTGGGTGGGATGTTTTAGACACTGGTTCTTACGTTGAGAGACCACACCATCTTGTTGACCTTTGCATGCCTAGCCTGGAGCCTGAGAAAGAGCAGGCAATCAATAAATATCCAATGAGTTAATTTTGTTGAATAACCCTGTCAGACAAGACTGGTTTCTCCATTAAGGACAGTCCACCCCACCAAGTATGCCAGCTTCCTTAGGTATATATTACTAATCTTGCATCAAAAGCAACATTCTTTCCATATGGCACCATATTGTGCTCATGTTTACCAAGCAATTCTGAGTTTACACCTGGGATGCCCAACTGAAATAATCCCCTTCCTCTTTTAACAGGGCCCAATAAGGCTGTCAAACTAACGTATCCACCTCCTAATAAATCATATGTATGCACCTGAAAAGCACGCTTATGCAACAGAATGGAAAAAAATCACAGCTGCTGCTAATTGTAGCAGGTACCCATCACCCACATAAATTTTACTAATCAGGAGATCTGACCTGTAAACAAAGAACAACTTAATGCATGTTTGAAACAGAACTGAGGAAATGACTTTCTAGACTGAATGACAGTGACTTGCAACTTGAAGCCAGAATTACCCACCTTTTCACACCAGAAATGCTTTTGAAAATGTTTCCAAGATAAAATTCAACAGGCCTCCTTTCTTCTCAAGCATCGGTGAAATCTGGTCAAAGCACTGAATAAAGCCTCTTCATAAAAATTCTTTGAAGCAATATCACTAATAACAATAATTAGTAGGGTGCCTAGAACATTAATTTGTTTTCTGTTCCGTTTTAACCAAATTAGATAAAAATCATTACCGCTACCATGGCGCTGCTTTTATGAATCCCTGAAGAAAAATAATTTGGCTTTGCTTTGACAGATAACAGTCATCACCAAGGAATTTTTTTTTTTTACTGAAAGCTGCCTTAAGTCGCTGAAATTTACCGTTTGCGCACACACACACCTTTTCACACAAGACTGAGTGTTGTTTCTTGGTCTGGATTTGAAGTAGCTGGGAGAAGAACAAGAAGAGTTTTATACATTAAGAAAGGAATGCAAAAAAGCCTTCCTTCCTCTTGAATCTAATCTTATTACCTCCATTAGTGAATATTTAACAATAACGTTAATACTAATAGCAGACTTGGCTGCATCAAAAAAGCAACAACAATACAGAAGATGTATATAGTAGCTTTGCTCAGAAAAGCTTCAAGCCATGTCACACATATTATCTCATTTATCTTTTAAAAATCCCCGCAAACTGTAAAAGCGTATATTCATCTCCCGTGAGACATGTTTTATGGGAACTGATTTCCTTACCACTCTTTGCATCTCCCGTTTAAAAACAGGGTCTGTTTTCAGCTCAGCTCCCAACCAGAACCTCGACTCATAACTCATGCCACTGACTTCCTTTCATGAGTCTTAAAACCAAAAAAATGCAACCAACTCTTAGCAATTATAGAACCTGAAAACAAAAATGAAACACAGGGAGGAAATTAAATAAATTCACAGCGCCCAACAATTGCTGTTGCCCAAACTGAAATTCAATAAATACACACACACACTCTCCACGAAAACTCTGCTACACAATTTATTAATGAACAGCGAAAGGAAGCAGAAGGCGAAAGTGGGTCAGGAGAAACTGTTTAATCTAATAGTCTGGAAATTATATTGGAAGGAACAGATGGTGTCACAGAAGCTGACAGTACCTAGAGGAGCAAGGAGAGATTTTCTAGGGAAGAAAAACGTTTCCCTACCCGACCACACGTACTATTTTCAGCAAAGGAGGAGTCTATATTCAGCACAGGGTAAGCTCTGAGTTTGGCACATTGACAAAACTGGGACTAAATGACAGCCGTCCACACGTACCCAACTCAGGCTTGGCCTTCCAAATCTGAGCTGGAGGTCAAACAGCCCTGTTTTAAAACCAGCAACAAGTGGAAGCCAACTCCAGTGGTTACTGACCAACGTTCGTGATCCCGGCAGATAAGAAAACCGGTTCTCAATAGGGTGATCTAAACCAGGCTTCCCATCCCCAGACCCTGAGGGTCCTGGGCAGCAGCGAGACACAGGCCACATGGAGTCGGAAGACCGAAGTTTACGCTGTGGCCCTGAAAGTCAAGGGCACCCTGTGATGGAGCCTCCTCATCCACACAACGGGTCTAAAAATCACCTATTGAGTTGCAGGGTTTACTTGAGCTAAAGTATACGGAGGTGCACAGCAACCCATACAGCATAACCCTCAGTAGCTATCTTCATCCCACTCCCTATGATTCACCAAAATATACAGTTAAGTTTGCCCTAGACCAGGGCTCAACTGAAGGGAGGGCTGTCAGAGTTGGAGTCTTTGAATGACGGATCAGAGCTGACCGAACCTCAAAGCTGTACCTGAGAGACCTGCGTTACAGCCAATATTGCTTAAAAGCAAAGGATTTGAAGAAGGCAAGTCTGAGTTCTGATTCTAGCCCTGTCGCACATTTCCTGTGTGACCGTGGGCGTGTTGGTTAACCTCTCTGAGCCTCGTTTCCTCATCTGTAAAATCAGGATCTTGTAAGGATTAACTTACACTAAGCATGGTGTGAGGCTCATTGGCTGTTACTACTGTTGTTACTGTTATCAATAAAAATAATATCATCAACATCCAAGTCCGTTGCTCCTGTCACACCGCGCCATCTGCAGGGATCCTGAGCCATTAAGATTCAGGGCTCCAGGAGGACCCTCCCTCAGGGATGAGTTGAAGTTTGAGGGATATAAAAAGTCATCCCCTCAACTCAGACCGGGGACCCCCTGCCTTACGCTGTAACATCAAGGCTGCTTTGGGCCTCCCTTCTATCCGTCCACCTCCCCTCCTTGATGGCTTCTGGCATTTTGCTTCAAAGTTGATTGGTTTGTTTGTTTTACCTGAAAAAAAAACCGCCATCAACATCAGTGACTTTATGTTCAATTCCACTGAAGAGCTGCAAACTTTACAGATGAATTTGTTATGTTCTAAAGCTGCAGGTATCGTATTTAGAGAGAGGTAATAAATAACTCATTATGACGGCAAAACAAACACTTCAGGGCACTTGAGGCTCCATCTAAACGAATCCCCATGGTGAAACCCACTCTAAACCAAGAATCCTCCTGTAATGCAAATAACCCCCCGCCCCACCAATTCTCTTCCTTCTTTCTATAGCTTCCTATGTTGGGCTTCCCTGTAAAGGGGGACCCACACCTGCAGGCACCTGTAGCCAGTGTCCCTCCTAGCCAACTCCCTGATGCATCACAGACTCAAGCTCAGTCCATTAACACTTGCTCGAGTTTGTCAGCTCTAGGTCATTTCTATGGTGCCTGGTCAGACTGATAAGGCCGAGGCAAAGCGCAGAAAAGGGGTGCAGGGAACAGAGGTGGCAGAGATGTCATTGAGGCAAAGGCTTCCAGAAAAGAGCAAAGGAGGAGGCTGGACCACAGCCTACAGGCCTGCTTCTTAGGTGGAGTGGTTGGAGCTAAGTGTGATGAGCCATGAAGATAAAGGTCTGTCTAGATGTTAGGGGTGTAACTGGGCCCCCAATATGCCTGTGTCTGCTGGCCAGAGCCATAGTTCTGACTGCACCCTGAGCCAGGCTATGCCCCCCTGCCCTGCACAAGTGGGAAGGGCACAGACGTTCACTAGCCAAGACCCCTGAGCCAGGAAGGGGCTGTCTGCAGAACCCCCCAAACCTGTTGGCTACAAACCTGTTGGCCAGCAAGACACTGTTCCCTAACCCACTCTCACGCCCCTTCCTTCAGCTCAGCCCGGCAACCTCCTTGCACACACCTTCCCAACCACACAGCCTCTCATTCCCAAACCCATCCTTCCCTCCCGTGTCCTCCAAGGGCTGGGCTCTCAGGGAAGAGAGCCTGGAGAAGGCAAAGCTTTTCCTGGACCTTGAAGGAGAGAGAGGACCCAGATTAGCCTTGGGGGTGGCGGAGCATCCACAGGGGGAGCGGTACATCAAAGGCAGAGGCGCCAGAATGTGTGGTTCATTTCAGGGACAGCAAGTAGGTTCTGGGATGACTGCTGGGAGAGGAGGGTAAGGACGGATGGGAGGGAGCCAGTGTGAGAAGTGTTGGCTTTCCTGAGGGACAGCCATTTAAGGTTTTAGGGAGCCCCGGGGAGGTGGGGTGTCCACTCGGGACAGCTGGGTTTCAGTTACAACTGAGACGTGGAAGACTCGGGTAAGGAGGATGCTTTTGGATGCTGGGGGGAATTCACTGCCCATGGTCTAGCCCAGTGGTTTTCAATGTGGTCCTCATAGTAGCAACAGCAAGCAGCAGCATTACCTGGGAACTTGCTAGAAATGCAAAACCTTGGGCTCCACTCCAGACCTACAGAATGACAAATTCTAGGGGTAGAGACTCAGCAATCTCAGCCCACCAGGTGATTCTGATGTTGCTAAAGTTTGAGAACAACTGTTTTTATCAGAGCTTCCCAACCTACACGATGTCACACATTTGCTCAGCACTCTGGGGAAAGAACCCAGGCTTCGGGGAACTGGAGATGACCTGCAGGAAATTCAAACAGCCCTGAGGGCTGAAGGGAAACAGAATCTCAGCACAGGTGACCCACCTGGGGGTAACCAGTTGGGGTACCGACGCTTATACCAACCACCTGGCACTTCATAAATGCCCGCTCACTCGTTCTCAACCACGGCTGCACACTGGCATAACCTGTAGTTTCAAAAAATACTGATGTCTGGATCCTTTGCCCAAGATGGACTTAATTGTCTGGGGTGCAGCCTGAGGATGGGAATTTTTTAAGCAAAGTTTGAGAATCATTGTGTCAACTGGTATTGTTTTTGTTTTAGGAGTATGGCCTGTCCTTCCAAATATATTACAAGCTACTTCAAGGAAATAAATTATGAGTTGGTCATAATATATACTTAGGTATGGTAGTATTTAGTGAATTCTATACTTAAAAAAATCACACCAGGGGCCACCTGGTGGCGCAGCGGTTTAGTTTGCACTTAGCAGCCTGGGGTTCGCGAGTTCGGATCCTGGGCGCCCGCCGACGCACTGCCTCTCAGCCATGCGTGGCGGCGTCCCATATAAAGTAGAGGAAGATGGGCACGGATGTTAGCCCAGGGCCAGTCTTCCTCAGCAAAAAGGGGATGATTGGCAACAGATGTTAGCTCAGGGCTGGTCTTCCTCACAAAAAAAAAAAAAAAAAAATCACACCAATATCATTTTTTTCTGCCATCTCCACTCAGATAAAAGAAATTTGAACTCTACCTGGTCTTCGAAGGTTCTCAAAGTGCGGTCCCCAGACCAGTAGTATCAGCATCTCCTGGAAAATTGTTACATATGCAGATTCTCAGGGCTTGCCCAGACCTAATGAATCAGAAACTCTCTGGGCCTGCGATTCTGGGTTTTAAAGGGCCCTCGGGTGATTCTGATTCACTCTCAAGTTGCAGAACCACTATGTTAAGGAAATGATTAGTTCTGACGGTTTAAAGTCTTTCTCTGGAGGTTAACATTTTTTCGGATGGTATCTTAGAACTTGCTTTTCACCTCCCTCCATGACCCATGAAATCAGACAGGCTAACAGTGCCAGGATTTATAACCAGCCATTAGGCACCCAAGCTCTCAGCCCCCAAACACTTTAATCTGTTCATTTTTAGACCCAAATGTAAATTGTGATCCGTCTTTTTAGATTAGTCTTTTTCCTGGTTGTGAAGAAAGATTAAAAGGACAACTTAGACAATGATTATCAGCTGTTTCTGCAATTGTGTTTGGAGCTAAGTTTACCCAGACTGGAAAGTTAAATAAAAACTGGACCCTTAAATGGTTCGTTGCACAATATGCATGTTTTGAATAATGAACATCATCCTGTGTCATTATCATGACCACCTAAAATTTATATACAGAGCTTAAGGCTAAAATGTTGGCAGCCAAAATCCAAGTACGAGTCTGGTCAGCACAATGTCGAGGAAAAAATCCCAAAGGTCAGCTCTTAAAGACCTCTTAGACGAAAACCACAAAGATGGGAATTTTAACAATGTGGCAGTGTGAACCGGTCCTAGAAATTGTAATGTGTGTCATGGGAATGTTTGATAAGCAAGAATTTGAGAGGGGAAACAGAAGACGAGCTTGAAGAGGACATGCAGTGGAGCATGAGGTACTTTTCAACTTTTTTATGTTGAAACCCTTAATTTAGTTTAAACTCACGATAGCTTGCAATAGATTCAGGCACCAAGAGAGCCCAAAGTGCAGGTTCCACTGTTCAGTAAGATGATGGACGGGATGTGCTACAAACATCCAACCGCTCGGTGGCCTAGAGCAAGTGACTTTTATAACCTCTCCAAACTCAAGATCTCAGTTTACTCTTCTATACCACGGAGGTAACTCCACCCACTTCATAAGATTGTTGGTAGTTTGTTTAAAATTGATGAACATGACACTAGGTGCCGAATAGACAGTAGCTCTAATTAGTACCTGTAAAAAATGAAGCTACTAACTCTCATACATTGCTGTTGGACATGTAAAATGGTACAACTACTCTGGAAAACAGTTGGACAGTTGCTTATAGAGGTAAACAGGCATTCATTCACCAACAACCCCGCAATTC
The DNA here is from genome assembly GCA_031878705.1 of Tapirus indicus. NCBI lineage: Eukaryota > Metazoa > Chordata > Mammalia > Perissodactyla > Tapiridae > Tapirus > Tapirus indicus. The sequence continues at coordinate 22,162,006 of CM062920.1, forward strand.
CACCCGTACATATGCACCCAACGGAAATGAAAACATACGTCCACACAAGACTGGTTCACAAACGTTCATAGCAGCTTTTTTCATCATAGCCCCCAACTGGAAATAGCCCACACGCTCAACAGGAGAAGGACTAAACAAATTGTGGCACATCCAAACAATGGAATATTACTCAGAAACAAGAAGGAATGAGCTCTTGATACACACAAGAGTATGGATGAATTACAAAAGCGTTCTGCTGAGTTAAAAAGTCAGACACAAGAGAATACATACTGTATGATTCCATTCCTATGTTGTTCTAAAGGAAGCAAAACTAATCTACAGGGACAGAAAGCAGATCAGCAGTTGTCTGGGGAAGGGGTGGGGGAAGCGTGATTTCCAGGGTGATGGAAAAGCTCTCTATCTTGAGTGTGGTGGCATTTACACTTACCCAAACTCATCAAACCAGACACTTAATTTGGGTGTGTTATTGTACATAAGTTATGCCTCAGTAAAGTTATTTAAACAAATACACTGAGACAACGTTCAGTAGGCCTGACAGGTTGGCACTGAGCTCTCTTTCACGTGCAGTAGAAAACTCCTGTGTGAAGAGAGTAAAGACACTGGATTCTGGTCTCACTTACTACTTACTACCTGTCAAGGCAATTTCCTCATCTGGAAAAAAAAAAAGAGAGAAAAATAATACCTTCCCTCCAGCTCTCTGGGCTCCTTGGGTGATCGAATGAGAGTATTATTTGAAAATGCTTTAAAGCAGAATCAGAGCATCCAGCTATGTGGCCCTCATGCCATCCATCCAGGTGCTGAGCAAATCCACCTCCTCCTCTACCCCCCGCCCTCGCTCACCTGCCAGTCAGTCCCAGGGACCACCTCCAAATCTCTCAACCCCACCCATTTCTCTCGTCCCACTGCCACTCTCTCAGCTGAGGCCACCTTCACACCTTGCTTGATGACTGCAATGGCTTCAAAATCACTTCCTCTCCCCCAGTTTTACCTCTTCCATCCTTCTTCATTCTAAATCCAGGGCAGACTTTCCAGAATGTGAATTAGATCATGTCACCCACCCTCTCCCCATCTGAAAAACCTTCAGTGCTCTTGAGAGAGCCTAGACTCCTTAGTTTAAGACCTACGACCTTTAGCCATCTGGCCCCCACTTACTTCCGCCAAAGGCCACATCCCAACCAGACTGAACTGCCTACAGCTTCCCATATATGCAATGATGCCTTCTGGTTCTGGTCCATCCCATAGGTTGTCCCCTTTGCCTGAAAAGATCATCTGCTTCCACTCTCTTCTTCTGCCCATTCTTCTCCTGGCTAACTCCAAATCTACCTGCAGATCTCAAGCCTTCCTTGACACACACACCTTTCCTTCAGGACTGGGGGCTCCCACATACCCTCTATCATCATCACTCTAGCATCAAGTGCTACAGTCTCCTGACTCTTCATCTGTTGGAGATTTTGAACCAATCTAGACTAGTGGACCAGTGCTATGGACTGAATTGTGTCCCTTCAAAATTCAAATGTTGAAGTTCTAACTCCCCAATGTGACTGTATTTGAATTAAGGAAGTAATTAAGGCTAAATGAGATCTTAAGGGTGGGGCCCTAATCCAACAAATTCATGTCCTTACAAGAAGAGAAGTGAGAGAGACTGCTGTCTGTCTCTCTCTACCATGTGAAGACACAGCAAGAAGGTGGCCACCTTCAAGCCAGAAAGAGGGTTCTCATCAGAACCCAACCACGCTGGCCCCCTGATCTTGGACTCTCAGCCTCCAGAAATGTGAGAAAATAAAGGTCTGGTCAAGCCGCCCAGTCTGGAATATTTTGTTATGGCAGCCCGAGGTGACTAAGACAATCAAGAACACCTGCTGTCTGGTTCACCCATGTGTCCCCAGGACACAACTTCTGGCCCCAGGTTGACATTCAGTAAATACTTGTGAAATCAATGAATTGCCATCCATGATCCCTAGTGAACCCAAGGGCAAAGTTTCATGATAGAAATGTTACATTAATCCAAATTGGAGATGCAGATTCTGACCTGGAACCAAGTTATCCTCCCTTGAAAACAGACTAGGGCAGCACCGCCCAACAGAACTTTCTGTGATGAGGGAAGTGTTTTCAACCTGCGCTGTCCAATATGGTAGCCACCAGCCACACGTGGTTGTTAAGCACTTGAGTGTGGCGAGTATGACGAAGGAACTGCATTGTTCATTTTGTTTAATTTGAATTAGTTATTGCATATAAATAGCCACGTGCCTGGTGGCTCCTGTACTGGACAGCACACAACTAGACAGCTCGAGCAAGGATCAGGCCCTGGGTACTGGCCTCATTATACAGACCTCTCACTGTGCCAGCTGTCCCCAGCACCACACACGTACAAAACACAGTCGATGCTCATGGAGCTGACGCAGGTAGCTTTCAAGTGGTGTTAGAGCGCCCTGGCACAGAGAAGCTGGCAAAATGCATGCACCAAAGGGATAACGAGGCACTGTTTTGCAGAAATTGTGATGCTGTATGGGCCTCTGTCTGTGCTGAAACCCATCAGAGGGCAGGTTCACCCCTCAGTGACCAGAGTTAACTGGAAATTTAGGACCAATCAAATCACCCAGAATTGAGATGTTTGGCAGCTTATGTGGCTTCGCTGTGAGATTCCTGCTGCTTTTCACCTCTGCCAACCCTACAAAAGTGAGGTCGCATATTTCAGTATCATCCACAGCGGCACCAAGTTTTAAGCAAGGGACAAACGAAACAGTCTTAACTTAATCTTGATTTTTTTTTTAAAGTGCATGTGGTCCCCTTCCTGCCTAAGCTACCAGGTGGAAGGGGGCCAACACCCTCTCCTCAGTCTGTAATTTCCTGAAGAGTCAGATGAGCATCTTCTCTATGAAAAATAATCAATCAAGTGTTACTCAAAAATCTATGGCCAAAACCTTATGGAAGAGGAATATTCTTATGCCCCTCTACATGATAACACAAGTTTTCCAACAAGAATGTTCTAATTGGTGTTAATGCTTATTTGTCAAGCACCTTGAAGTTTATAAAGCACAAGACCTTTGATCCCCAAGAGATCTAGGTTTGAATTCTGCCCCTGCCACTTCCAAGCAAGGCATCTTTAGAAAAGTTACTTAACCTCCTTAACATGAGCATCCGTTTCCTCTTCTGCAAGAAGGAATGAGTGTACACATATACCTTACTGGGTTACTAGGAGGAAGAAATGACATAATAAGCCACACAAAGACAAACGTTCATGGCAAACTAATCTGTAATAGCCAAAAACTAGAAATGATCCCGATGTCCATCAACAGGTGAATGGAAAACCAGACTGCGGTACATCCATACAACAGAATCTACTCAGCAATAAGATGGGAATGAACTACTGGCACAGCAAACAACATAAATGTCTCTCAAAATACAAGTGGAGTGGAAAAAGCCAGACCAAAAAGAATACATACCATATGATTCCATTTATAGAAAATTCGAGAAAATAAAATCAGGAACAGAAAGCAGATCACTGATTGTCTGGGGACAGAGGGCTGGAAATAAGGAGGGATTACAAAGGAACGTAAGGAAATTTTGGGGGCGATGGAAATGTTCTGCATCTTGAGGTGATGCTTTCATGGGTTTGAACACTTTAAATATGTGCAGTGCAGTGTACTTAAATTATACTTCGGCAAAGTTGAAAAAAATAGGAAAAAAAATGAGATCAGGGGTGTAATGCCCCATCACAGGACTTGGCACACCGTAGGCTCTCCACAAACGTTAGCTCCATTCTGGAGCAATAACGAATGATCTCATTAGAACTTCTGGAAAAGAACTTGAGAGGCTGACAGGGAAACAAGTCAGCACGTTCACCATTTACTTTGAAGGTTTACTAGAACCCAACTATTTAGGACACGCCATTCTCTGCTAGAAGGCGTGAACAAGAAAGATGAACAGAAAGGTGAGCAAGACTTGGTCTCTGCCCTCAAGGAAACACAAATAAGTGTAATATGTGATGTAACAAAAGTGTCATAAGGATGCTGTTGACAAACTGTGGGTGTGCAGAAAAGAGTAATTCTAACCGGATGGACGTCAAGAAGGAACGATTTCAGGTGGGTGGGATTCTGGCAAGCAGTGAGGGGTGGGGCAGGCCCTGTGCAGAAGGAAGTGGGAAGCTGGGAAGGGAGGGTCCTGAGAGGAGTGGGCAAGGCCAAGGACCGTGCACATCGTCCTCCAGGGGGTCAGAGGGGAGGGTCTGCAAAGGGCCAGGCCAAGCTGAGGAGAACCCTGAGCACCAGCTGGAACCTCCACTTCATTCACCCAGGGGAACCTGCCAGAGGGTTCGGCATGATCGGATTTGTGTTTTATGTCAACAGGTCCTATCTAGAGGGCAATTTGGCAATTTATCAAGAGTCTTGACATTTATCTCTTTCAACTCAGTAATTCCTGAGGAAATAATCAGAAATGTACACAAAGATTTATGTACAGCATTGCTTATCACAACATTATTTATAATAGCCCAAAGCCCAAAATACCTGAAATGTCCAATAAAAGGGGACTGCCAAATAAATTATGGTACGCTGAGTGACTAAATGATAAACAGCCATTAAATCATATTTTCGGGACATATGGAATGACAGGGGGCATGCCTCACCACACAATATTAAGTTGCAAAAAAGTAAGATACAAAAATATGCACTGAGTATTCATTCAACAAATATTTACTGATTATCAACAGTGCCAGGCACTGTTCTAAGCACTGAGGGTACAGCAGAGGCTAAGACAAATACAACCCTGCACTCATTAGAGGGGATTCTACCTTCACATGAAGGAAGGCAGACAACAAACAAGGAAACAAATAACAATAAGCACAATACATAGCATGTCAGATGGTAGAAAGTGCCATGGAGAAAATCAAGGAGGGGAAGGGAAGGGAGTCAGGGGGTAGGTAGAAATTTTAAATAGGTCATAGGGAAGGTTTCACAGAGAAAGGGATTAAGGATTTGAGCCAAGGGTATATCTGGGAGGGCTTCCAGGCAGTGGGAACAGGCAGTGCAAAGGCCCTGAGGAGGCCTGGGGGGTTACAGAAACAGCAAGGCCAAAGTGACAGAACATGCAGGACAAACGGCAGGAGAATGAGGGCAGATGGAAGCTGGTGCCACTTGGGGTGCAGGGGAGCCACGGCAGGGCTTTGAGCAGAGGAGTGACGCGACCTGTAGTGGGACCGGGGTGGAAGCAGGGAGACTAGTTGGGATTTTTCCAGTGTTTTCCTAACATTTTATAATGGGTATATGTTCATTTTATAATCAGAAAACAGAAGGTAATTCAATGAAAGAAAGCACAATGCAGAAGACAAAGTGGGTACTATGACCGGGCACAAGGCAGCAGAGGAAAAAATACGGGGGTAAGGGAAATAATTCAGATGAGCAATGTCACAGTGGGAAAACACAGAGCGTTTTGTGAGCAAAAATTACTCTTTGGAATAACAAAAGAACTAAAACCACAATGCATAAAATATAAAAAAGAAAAAAGAATTCCTCCATAATCTCAGCACCCTGACAATCACTATTTAACATCTTGGTATATTTCCTTCCAATCTTTTTTCCTATACATGTTTGGTTTTTTCCTTAATCCTTCTACAATGGCTAGAACGTTGTAGTCTCTCAAAATTCACCGAACAGGTAATGGATGACCAAATACTCCACACAACTTTCTGTTTGGATCTGTTCATGTCACATTAGTTATATTATAAGCATTTTCAGAAGCAGTTTTAACAGGCTTGTGTGACGGAATGGAAACTGTGGGCAAGGAGAAGGCAAGGTCACAGATGACAAAGGTGTCAAGTCTGGCTGTTCAAGAGGATGGCGGTGATACCATTCATCAGGGGCGCCAGCAGGAAGCAATCTGATGAGGAAGATGCTGGGCTCCCTCTCGGGGACCTGAAGGAGACGCCCAGCTGCCCATCTCTCTCAGGGCTCAAGGAGCAGCCAGAACCTCAGCACAGAGGTGTCACCGAGGGAACAGTCAAGCCGGAGTGGCAGTGATACCAGCAGCCCTACTATGTGCCAGACATTGCGCTAAGAGCTTCACGCATCTTCCCTCTTCTAATCTTCACAGCCGCCCTATGAGGTGGACGTTCACGTGCTCTTCCGATGGATGGGGACAGTGCAGGCCTGCTGATGTGCCCAGCTACTCCACAGCAGAGCACTCAAACCCATGAATATGAGGGCTTTTCCCACTAATTCTCTTTTCTATCAATAGAAGCTTAAACTATACCCAGAAGCCCAGGGAGAAAATGTCCTAAGATACCTTAGCTATGCAGCATCTGGTTTTGGCTCGAAACTCCCAGGGCCCCCCCCCCACAAAAGGAAGAATGCTCCCCTCTTCTTCTGAAAAGATATTTTGCATGTTTTCCAACTACAATTATAGCCTGGGGAGGGTTTTTTTTCACACACATGAGTCTTCTCTTCCACTCGGTAAGAAGCTCAAGGAAACCAGAACAAGCCACACAATCTCCCCACAGCACTGGCCCAACACTCCTGCACACAGTCGGTGCTCAGCAAATGCTCTGGGATGAAAACACTGACCATCAGTAGCCCAGGACCATTGAGACACTGGTAGCGGGAGGTGACCTGAACACCCTCAAGTGAAGCAAAGCCAAGCCCAGATGGACGAGCACTCTTGAAAGACGGCGGACAACGGGCAGGTGAATTTGGGTGGACGGACAGATTCCTATGGGAGATAAGGCGAATTTTCCTTTTCCACGTGGCTTGCTATGAACAGGGTCTGCCAACTGATTGGCCCATGGGCCAAATTCAGCCCACTCACGTGTGCTATTTGGCTCACACACGGTTTTAATTTGCTATCATTTTATTTGGTTGCTATCTTTTAAAACGTGAAAGGTTTCACATAGAAGTCTGGATTTCTGTAAGCAGTCCCACCCTTTCCAGTCCCCCCCACCCCGCCCACCTCCCCAGATGTCTTGTCGGCCCCACCAGCACTGACGGGGCAGTCAGGCTGGGTCTGGGCTCCTGGTCAGCAGGCGGCAGCCACCTGGACTCACCGGTGCTCAGCGTGGTGAACTCCAGGAAGCGGTACTCATAGGACACATCGATCTTGGTTTCCACCTGAGGCCTCTTCAAAGTTGAATAGATATTTCCAGGCCGTTTGTCATCGCGTTTCTCTAACTTGTTCAATCCACAACCCATCTCAGCAGCTGCCAGCAAAAGGGAAGAAAAGGAGGGGGTGTGATTTTCTTTTCTCTGAGATTTTTGTTTTTAAAACACCATAGTATAAAAGATCCCATAATTTCCCTGAAGAATACATCAAGGACCTCAGCTTTTGTGAAATCTGGAATATAATTTAACACATGACCTGCGCTCCAGAGGAAGAGTGCTGAGTACCCGAGTGGGCTTCTCTTTCTGTTAAGACACCATTACCAGCCAGCCTGTGATTTTGAAATGACACCAAAAACATACCTGTTTCATATGTGTTTTTCCCCCTAATCTGATGAAAATAATACCCCAGAGTGCCTCACTGCTACTATAAACTGTGAACATGATTAAAAAATGGGACCTAAAAAGCAATACGGTGCATTATGGTGTCAGCCCATCTGAAAAAAAACAAGAGATGTGTCACCTTCGCTGTGGTTGCAAAGAGAGAATAATAAGTTGTTGTTACAATTTCCAAACTCCAAAGTCCTTTCTACCCTCAACAGTAATTATTTAGACAGGAATTTATATTCATAAAACATCTTAACATAGATGGCGGTATTTTTATGGGCCTCATCTGAAAGTCCCCCCTTTATTCTTTTCTAGACCAAATCACAGGAGTTAACAGTATGCTTCCACGCTCTTAGAGAGTCATTTTAGACCAAAATGAAAACGGCTGAACACTACGAGCAGGGTCAGAGAAATTGGAAGCAGAAATCCATGTTTATTAGAGTGAAGATCTGTGGCTACTTTGAAAAGAAAATGGAAAAACATTTTAAAAATGTGCATATTAGGGTCGGCTGAGCTTCCAGTCTTCCCAGGGAATTAAAAACAATGAATGTTCTCTGTTTATTTAGGCAGAATGACATTAACGGAATGACTTTTTATCCACTCCCCAGACTTCAGAGGAAGATATTTTCCTTCGGTGCGTTGAGCACGACCAATCCTCCCCCCTCTCTGGGCACCAGTGCTGCCACCAGAACATATTTCACAAAAATATTAACTGGCCAAGAATATCACAAACAGAAATGTGGTGACCGCTTCCTTTTAGAGATAAGAATTTCCTTTTACTCAATCCATTCACAAGGTACCCAGCTTCCACGGCAATTTGGCAAGCTCCAGAAAAACAAAATGAACCTCAAAAAAGCAATGAGGGTGTGGGGGTGGGGGGAGTGGAGGAGGGTGGTGTAGCGACAGCCAGGCTATACTTCTCAGTAATTAAAAAAAGTCTGGAAGGATAGATGAGAACAGGAAGGCTTACTTATGTCTTAATAAGGGAACATTAGTGTCCAAAGGGCCAGAGCAGACATGATTTATGTGCATCTGCATGAACTGATTACTTGCAGAATACTCTGTAGTTCTGCAGATCTAATAGCTGATTTGTACAGAGGCTGTATATTTACACTGCTAAAAAGCAAGCCAGCTGGCATCCGCTGGGGCAAAGCAGAAAAGAAGTGGACAGGGGAGGTCCCTAAGTGCTGGGGAACAGGTAACCGTGGTGACATGAGCATTATTACCACCAGAACAGAACTGGAAATAACCCCGAGGCTCACCAAGTCACTCACTCGCCTACATCTCTATAAAGGACTGAGTGTTCGGGGCGTCCAGAGAAAAAACCTCTTCCTCAAAATTCCTCCCAATCTTGCTACCCTATTAGGTAAGTTCTAGCATGAGAGACTCATTCCTTTGACATCAGAATCACCCTACTTCAGCATCTTCTTTGAAATCACAAATACCTCCACAAGCAAGGTAACAAACTAAGCTCCTGGTAGCCACTAACACTTTAGTATGATTTAATTTCTTCTTTAGGAGCTGGCCCAGTGGCATAGCAGTTAAGTTCACCCGTTCTGCTTCGGCACCCTGGGGTTCGCCAGTTCAGATCCTGGGCGTGGACCTACTCACCACTCATCAAGTCACGCTGAAGCAGCGTTCCATATAGAAGAGCTACAACACTACAACTATGATTCACAACTATGTACTGGGGCTTTGGGGAGGAAAAAAGAGAAAGATTGGCAACAGATGTTAACGCAGGGCCAATCTTCCTCAAAAAAAAAAAGTTTAATTTCTTCCATAAAGGACAGGTTCCCTGACAGCAGAAAAAAGGAGGAGAGGATTACCAGGATGAATAAGGAAGACTCAGAAAAGGGGGGGAGGGGGAGGCATGCCAAGAAGCATTACAAAAACTCTCAATTCACAACTTAGAGTTTAGGTTTCAATCAGACTGTCCCAAACTTGAGACCTTGGCCCAAGTTCACCCCAAAGGGCACCCTGCTTGTCTCACAGGACATGATGAGACTCTAGGCAGATCATCTATGTGACCAGACACAGAGAAGATAAACAGACCAGCCAGTAGCAAAACCGTAATATCAGTGAATCCTGGAGGTCTCACACTTTAGGGATTCATTTATTTGATGTGTGTGCAACCCTGGTTAAGCAACTGCTTTGAAAGCACAGCTCTCCTGGGAAGGGAGACACACGAAGCAGTTGCTAGTCACCAAAACCTTAGTGTGAATTTGTTTCTCTTACTCTGTTCTTGAGGGCCCTACCTTGCTTGCTACTGGCACATCTATGTTCCTTTTAGTTCCTTCCTGCATTCTTCTACCAACTCTCACCTCTGTCAAAATAGGCAAGACTTTCATATCACTCCAAAAATATCTATTACAGTCCCTACTATGCTCAAACAAGTCAGAAAAATCTAGCTTACAAAAAGGAGGAAAAATGAGATATAACAGTGCCTTACTTTACTGTAGAGTTTTGTAAACTTCACTGTTTACTGTGCGAGGTTCCCAGACCATGCTCACGTTAGAATCCCGCAAGAGGCTCGGGGCAGGGGGTGGGTATGGGCCTCTGAGAACAGTGAGAGGCGGGAGGCAGGGGACGAGTGGAGGGACCAGCTTTGCCCAATGCAGGCAGATGATGCCTGGCGTGGCTGCACATTTCCTCCCGCAGACATTCAGGGGTGTCTCAGTGGAAGCACATCTCCCTCAGGGGTCAAGGTCTCTAGCAGGGCAGAAAGTAAATGGTAAATGTGATGGTTTTTACATGTGGCCCCAAAACCCTTTGACACTCCTGCCATTGAGAGGTGGGGTCTATGTCACCTCCCCTGAATCTGGGCTCTGTGACGGCTTGATCAATAGCATATGGCAGAATGATACAGTGCCAGTGTTTGGACCTGGGCCCCAAGAAACTGGGAGCATCCACTGCCTGACTCTTGAGACACCTGCTCTTGGAACCTGGCCACCATGCCATGAGGAAGACCAAGCAGCTCCAAAGAGAGGCCCATGTGGAGAGGAACCGACAGCCAGCACCAACTTGCCAGCATCTTGCCAGTGAGCCATCTTGGAAGTCGAGCCTCTGCCTCAGGCAAGCCACTGATGCCACGCGGTGCAGGGACAAGCTGTTTCCACCAAGACCTGCCCAAACTGCAAATTCTCCAGCAAAATACACCATTGTTGCTGTTTTAAGCCTCTAAGTTTTGGGGTGGTTTGTCATGCAACAGGTAACTGGTACGCCAAGTTTGCTCAAAATGACCATGGCTTGCTGCCTCCTGGGTCGAGCACCAGTCACAGCTGGTCTGCATTTAGCGGCCCTGTCTTAGCCATTCACCCTTGGAAAGGCACCTGGGCTGTTTCCAGTCTGGGCTGATTATAAATGAAGTGGCTGTAAACACTCATGCAGAGGTTTTTATGAGGACAGGAGATTTCATTTCTCTAGCTAATACCCAGGAGTGGGATTGCTGGGTTGCATGGTGAGTGCAGGGTCCTGTTAACGAATAATCTTCCCCTTCCACACTCGGGGTGGCCAGATGCTGACCCCACTAGAGACAGGATGGAAGGTGAGACCCTCTGAGAGACCAACAGATCAGCCCCTCCACCTCCTGCTCACTCTGGGGCATCAGCTCACTGGGTGGAAGCATGAGTGGCGGTACTGTTTGTGGCTCTCTCTCCTTTCATTGTTGTTGTCCATTTCTATAAAGGACACCTGCTAAAAACCACCCATGTGTGATGATATTTTCCCAGTACTTTTCTATGATGCACCCAACCCCTACAGGTCTGCCCCTCCAAATTCCTATAGTTACTCCACATTGACACCTAATGTAACTCAGGTCACTTATTTTATGTGTGAGTTGATGACTGAATCAGCTTTGATTATTTGATAGTTGTACAGGAGGTTTTTGTCTTCTTTTTTTATCTTTGTCTTCCCAGAAGACATCCCTGTACCTACGTGTATGGGTCTCTCTAGCATCAAGGTACCAAGAAAAACCACCGAAGAGGTCTTCAAAGGTAAAGGAAAGAGTGAGGTCTTTTCCATTCCTATGGTGAGACAGCAGAAAAAGAGCCAAAATATATGTACAGGTCTCTAGCAGAAATCTGCTAAGAGTAATTAGGAACTGGATGCTGACTAAGGAGGAAATCACTGGGAGGTTCGGAGACCCAACTGCAAGGAGAGGACTTTAGACGTTGCAAATGGCCAGGAAGCAAAAATCCTTCAAATGGTGACATTCTGGAAAATCAATTCTCTCTGAATCAAACCTAGAATAGGGTGTGTCTTTGGTAGATGGTGGACCAGCTTCACGCAGAAACTGTCAGCTCCATGAGGAAGGGAACTTATGTTCCAAATTCACGCATTCATCCATTCAACACACATTACGGTCTGTTTTGAGTCAGGCCCTCAATTAGGAAAAAAAAAATGGGAAGACCAGCCCTCAAGGAGATCATAGGTGAAAGGAGGAGAAAGACAATGAACAGACACACACGGAGCAGTGAGGCTGGCTGTTCTAGAAGTCTGGGCAGAGTGCAGGGCGTTCAGAGAAAATTGTTGTGATATGAAACAGAGAGCACATCACCATAGACTTTGTTCCAGAAAAAGCTGATGAGCAGTGGGGCACGATGTGTCATTTTAAATGCTGAAATTGTTAAACGTTTATTTTAAAAGTATTTCTAATTTGTTTCTGAAATGCTTTCCCAAGATGCCCATAGAAAACACTGGAAAACCTCTTCAAAAAGGATCACTTCCTTAAAAATTATTTTTCAGCTAGGATTTATAAAAATCTCAGTTTAAAGGTTCATTTTTACCATCAACTAGCATGCACATATTCAAATAATGGGGGCAACAAATGTAGTTATATTTTCAAATACAAGTTAGTTTCATTAAGAGTGAGCCCTCATTTACCACACTTGTTGCTAATCTGAGGCAGACTGTAAAGCTAATTTTAACAGTTGCCAACAGCTCATGACAAGCAACCAGAGGTGGGGCAATTATACGCAATGATGCTGGATCAGCTGGCAAACTTATTTTTTATTTCTACACTCAAATCCCATATTTGAAGACTCGAGTGTGTTTATGACATCATTCAGGCACCCAAAGTAAGAACTCATGATCCAAATTAAGAAGTTTTTACAAGATAGTGACATCTCTCTCAACCCAGAAATGTAAATGAAAACTTGAAAATTCAGTCACCTATTCAGATGGTGTCAAATCTTGATATCCTACAAACATAATCAAAAACAGGAACCCAAGGATAACTAAAATTTACCCGTTGTAAGTGTTCCTGATTCGATGCCACATAAAAGAACAATCTATATGAACTAGTAGTATTGTCTGGTGCCACTTTTTTTAAGTGTCTATGTGTGTATCTGTACATAAAAATCCACATTCTTTTCTTAACTGGCAGGATACAGACCACAATGTTCACAGAACTTTCCTTTGGGTCTTCAGATTACAAATGACATTCTGTTTATAGTTTTCCATATTTTTCAAGTTTCTGTGTGGCACATCCATTATCTTTCTAGTTGAAGCTATAAGGGATATCATAGCCAGCCTCCAAGATGGCCCTCAATAATCCTCCTGGTATTCATAAGCCGTCCCCTCCCACACTGTGTGGTCCCCTCCCACACTGAATAGGGCTGACCTGGTCAGCCAGTAGGATACTGCAGAAATGAGAAGTGTGATTTCCAAGGCTAGGTTATAGGAGACATTGCAAATTCCACCTTGCTTTCTTTTGGATCACTCACTCTGGGGGCAGCCAGCTGTCATATTGTGAGGGCGCTCTATTAACCCTATGGAGAAGACCCCAGGCCAGGGAACTGAGGCCTCCCCGCAACAGCCAGTACTGACTCAACACCCATGTGGAAGCAGATCCTTCAGCTCCATAACAGTCTTCAGCCCAGCCAACATCCTGACCAACCCTCAGGAGACCCGGTGTTAGAACCACCCAGCTAAACTGCTGCTGGATTTCTAACTCACAGAGACCCTGTGAGGTAAACGTTTATTGCTGTTTTCAGCTGCCAAGGTTGGGAGTAATGTGTTGCACAGCAAAAGATAAGGAATAGAAGGGGTATTTAGATAATCAAAAGAAAACACTCGCTTACCACCCACCCCCACCCCCACGTCTCAGTGGATGTCTGATCCAGACAACCTTTCTGCTCTCCTACTAGTCTCCATCACAACCACCCTTAACGAAAAACAGCTACTCAGAACCTGCTACTCAAAGTGTGGTCCTCAGACCAGAAGTACTGGCATCCCTTGGGAGCCTGTTAGAAATGCAGAATTCAGGCCCCACCCAGGCCTGCCGAACCAGAATCTGCATTTTAAGGACAAGAGGTTCATTAAAGTTTGAATCACAGTAAAGTTTGAGAAACCCTGGGCTATGGCGGTGGTTCTCAATCTCAGTTGCACACTGGAATCATCTGGAGAACTGTCTTAAAGTCCTGATGCCTGGGCATTTGGGGGTGGGGCCCAAGCCCCAGTATTTTTTTTAAACCCCCTAAGTGATTCTAACTGGCAGCCAGGGTTGAGAATCTAGGCTCAAGGAGCAAACCCAGAATTTTCCAACTCCTGACCACCTCCAATCTCCCAACACCAGGCCTTAGCGGGGCCCAGGGTCTTTCTTAAGCCTCTTTACCAGGGCTGAGAACCACAGTCTAGAAGAACAAGGCCCTGCTGACCCCCCGCGTTCCACACCCCTCCACTTCCTGAACATCTTTGTACCTCAGATGCTTCCTTCCCAGGCTCTCTGCTGTCCTCCCAAACACAGGGGCACCCCTAAATTCCCAGCCCTCCTCTCTCTCGCTCTCTTACAATTATTTTCATTATAAACCACTGCAAACATATGGATAAGGAGAGAAAATAAGACATCTATATACCCACTACCCAGATTTAACAAATGCTTCTATTTTACTTTATTTGCTTCACTTCTTTTATTTTTGAAGAAATATGACTTTTTGGATGGAGCTTCATGCCTATCCCTTTCTTCCCTATCCTTCTATCCCACTCTCACTCTTTTACAATCTAAGAAAACACCTAGAGCAATAGAGGGCAAAGATTCGGAGATTCCCCCGTTCACGGCACCCTAGTGTCTCGGTACATTTTTCACGGCACCCCTTGGAGTAAAAGCAACACCTACGGTTCTATTTACGAAGTAGTCAGGTCCAAACAACTTAATAGTTATGTCCAAACAACTCAATAGCCTTTTGAAAAAATAGAACACCTAAATCGAAAGAAAAAATCTTTTTCCTTCATCATTACCGTAATTACTTACTAACGGGATGTGTGCATCTCTTGGGCACTGCACAACTTCGGACACGTTGGAATCACACTGGACACAAACACTCTCATTTCCTGTTCCACAATGATTTTCTTAGCAACCACCCAAAATCTGGCTTCGCAAAGATATGACGTCATCGAAAGGAATGTGGTGCTGTCTAATGCTGATACTGTGAACTACCTCAAGCTAGTGGCGAGTGTGGTATCTAACATGTCAAACACCACTGTGTTTCCCTCAAAGATGTAAAATATTCCCCGACCCCATTCATGAGTTTGCTATAGTGCCTTGGAGTGCCCTAGTACAGAGTTTGGGAACCTCCAACATATGGTATTATTGTGTGTGCTCAAAAAGTTACACAATTGTATTGTCTCCCCCTCAGCTATCATATCCCCTCTCACTGGCCTCACTTTCCCTGCTCTAGGCAAAAACTCTCCAGTCTCCCTCCCAGCCTGTCTGTCTTCCCTCCAACTCTAGGTGGACATGCCCGAGGACCTGCTTCAAACATCTTCACCTGGACCTTTCCTGGCACTTCCCGATGAATATGCCCCAAAGAGAACTCAACAAGAAGTTCTGTTGAGTTGTCCAAGAAGTTCTGTTGTCCAAGAAGCCTGTTCTTCCTCCTGCGTTTCTTGTTTCTGTGGGTAGTACCATTGCCCGCGTAACATCCAGCCTCAAAACACCAGGTATCAGCCTGCTCCTGTCACCGTCCTCACCCCAACAACTGGCCAGGTGCCAAGTGCTGTGGACACTTTCAGTTCTACCACTTCATCCTCTGTGCCAACCCATTTCCAAACGGTCAAAAGTCTTCTTTACATCTGGCTTCCCTTGGTCTCTCATCCATCTAATTCCTATCCCCAGATTTTGTCAGATTAACCATTCTGTACCACACAAGTGGCTCAAAGGGCATAAATCACATTTGCTACCCAGCTCGGAGTTCTTAGCCTCAACCTCACCCCAACCCCCTCCTTCCCAGTCCCATCTCCCCTTCATGTACCCTACAGTCAGGTCGGGCTAAGCCAGTGCTATCTTTTTTACAAACCAAGCGCCATCTGGAAACCATTCCTTTACCTCCACTGGACCCTCCACCTGACACCCCTTTCCTTCCTTATTGACCCTCTGTATTAGGGTTCTCCAGAGAAACAGAACCAATAGGATAGCGTGTGTGTGTGTGTATGTGTGTCTCTATGAAAAGATACCTATGTAGAGAGAATGCGGGCAGATTTGTTTAAGGAACTGGCTCATGTGATCGTGGGGCTGGCAAGTCTGAAATCTGCAGGGCAGGCCAGCAGGCCAAAGACTCAGGGAAGAGTTGATGGTGCAGTATTGAGTCCCAAGACAGTCTGGAGGCAGAATTCCTTCCTCCTCGGGAGACCTCAGTCTTTTCTCTTAAGTCCTTCAACTGACTGGATGAGGCCTGTCCATATTATGGAGGGTAATCTGCTTTACTCAAAGTCTACTGATTTAAATGTTAATCGCATCCAAAAAAATACCTCACAGCAACACCTAGACTCGTGTTTGACCAAAAACTGGGTACCAAAGCCCAGGCAAGTTGACACATAAAATTAACCATCACACCCTCCTATATTGAGCACCTAATACATCCAAAGCACTATTCTAAATGCGAGGGGTTACCAAAGTGAAACAAAAGACAGAAGAATGAGAACGACTTTCCCCTCATGGACCTTACCTTCAAGAGCAGAGAAATGACAATAGACAAAAATAATAAATGAAGCTCAATTTTTAAAACATGTCAAATAAGGCAGGGAGGAGGGATAGCAAGTACAGGGGAAGGAGGTACAATTTTAAAAACAAAGTGACCAGGGAAGGCCTCACTGAGAAGGTGACATTTAAGCAAAACCCTGAAGAAAGTCAAAGAGCAAGCCCCTGGGACACGGGGATGGTGTATCAGGCAAGGTGGCAGCAGGTGCAAACAGGTTGGAACGTTCCAGGATCTGCCTGGTGAAGTGCAGCCGGCTTCATGAAGGCCGCACGTGAAGTCAGAGAGGCATGGGGAGGCAGACTGTGTGGCCGTGCAGGCCAGGGTAAGGACTCTGGCTTTACCCTGAGTGAGATGGGGTTCCTAGAGGGTTTCAAGCTGAGGGGAGACTTGATCACTCTGGCCATGACTGATCGTGGGAGCAGGGAGACCAGACAATGATGAGTTATGAGTAGCAGTCAAATTCTGGATATGTTTTGAAAGTAGAAAGTGGGATTTACCAGTGGTGTGGATATAGGGCATAAGATAAAGAGGGCATCCAAGAAGCCTCTAGGGTTTGTGACCTGAGCAGCTGAAAGGCTACAGCAGCCACCTTCTGAGATGGGGACAGCTGTGGGAGGAGCAGCTGGGCCAAGGAAGACAGGAGTTTGTTTTAGATGAGTTAGCTCCATCCAAGCAGAGGTGTGGGGTGGGCAGCTGGGTGGACCAGTCCCAAGTTCAAGGGAGAGCTCTGGAGCTTTGGTAACACCTCATCTTCCTATGTGACAGTAAACTTCTGGAAGGCAGCAATCACGTCTTCTTCATCCCTAACAGCAGGGACCCCAACGCTCTGCCCCAACAGAGGCACTATAAATACCTACTCAGTCAGCATCCTTCAGGAGCAGGAAAGACATTTATTATCTGTAAAGGATGGAGAAGGGCCTGGGAATATTTGCCTGATGCTCTCAAGTTCACCTTCTCAACAGCATAGCACAGGGGGTGGGTGCACAGGCTCTGGAGCTAGATCCCCTGGGTTCAAATCCCAGTGTCTCTACTTCCCAGCAGTGTGACCTCAAGGAAGGCACTTAACCTCAAGTTTTCTCAAATCTAAAATGGAGATACATGCAGAATCTACTCGTAGGGTAAGGATTGAATAAGTTAACATTTAACAGGGCTTAGATGAGCTCAGGCACATAGAAAAAGCAGTATAAATGTTAACCGTTATTAGTACTATTACTAGTATAACTTGTTATCCATTATAAAGATTTCTTTTAACCTGCCTAAAAGCCATAATTACACCACACTGAAAAGGGTGCTTATAAGGTGTCCCGAGATACTGGAAAAATCCCAAAAGACCACTGTAAATTAAAGAAGTATTCAAACGAACAGTCTGATTTCTTGTACTTTATATTTGTGAAATGTGGTAATATGTGATATGGTCACATTCCATTAACCAGAGTCTATGATTAACCTAACCTCTTCTCATCCAACTTTATGGATAAGGTCTATTACCACAATTGCTCCAAATCTGAGGCATTTGGGAGCTATTCCATAAAACCTGGAAGATTCCTCAGGAAGTACTTCCTCAGGGTGAAATACAAAGTAGGGAGTTTCAAAACACACACACACACACACACACACACGGTAGCTGACAATGCTCTGCAAAGAATAAATGCTGACGATCAAGGGAGCGTGCCTATGGAACAACAAAATGGGACATGTTAGCTGTAAAAGCCAAAGAAAGTCATCAGTGAAGTGCAGCTGGCTTCCTGGTTGAAAAGGTCTGGAAACATCCAACAGAGTTTCATAAAGTAGCAAAAGAGTTGCTCAGTATCACAGAAGAGCAAACCACAGCTGATGCTGACGTTCTACCTCCGGCGGGTTCCGGTTCCCCTCTAACACCTGAGGGCTGGTGTCCCCTCTCCTTTGAACCCGATTCTGGAATAGTGTACACCACAGAAGAGGGGAGAGCCATGGCACCATACCCCCATCATCCTGTACAACCAGGACACAGAAGCTGCCGGCCCTCTTCAGCACTCCCTACCCCACTGGGGCAGGCCAGACCTAGGAAAACCCCAAAAGGAAGCCCTCAAGTACCCCTAAGGGCGTCTCCTCCATCTCAGTCTTGGCAGGTAGCTATCAAGCGTAGAATGTGACCTGATTTTCTAGCTCTTTGGTTCTGGCCCCGCTGAGAGCGATTTTTCTTCCTGAATTCAGCCCAGGTAGGGAGTAAGTCACACAATTGCATATTTAAAAGCTGAACCGAATTCTTATTTGAAGAGCAAGGAATTAACAGGGCTCAAACAGTGGCCATCACTTGCCTGCTGTACCGATCTTTTCAGAGAAAGCATCTTGGTAAAATATGCGATGATAATAATGAAAGCCCTTTTAGGGACCCAAGAGAAAAGGAAAACTCAAAATGATGTCAAAAACTCAAATTTATGGCAGGAAAGATCTCACACACACACACACACACACACAAACCTTTAAAAGGTAAATATAAAAGAAATACCTGACTAAATTTATCTCTTTGTCAGTAAAAAAAATAGCCTAAGCCTCATCCAATTGTGTTGCCAATTCTTAAACTGAAGGAAAAGAGAGAAATGCTCACTACAGAGTAGCACCATCAACCAGAACTTTCTGCGAGGATGAAACAGCCTACATCTGTGCTGTCCAATTCGGTAGCCAATAACCACACATGGCTCCAGAGCACTTGAAATGTGGCTAGTGAGACTGAACAACTGCATTTTTAATTTTATTTCATTTTAATTCATTTACATTTAAATGTAAATAGCCACACGTAGCTAGTGGCTACTCTATGGGACAGCTCAGCTACAGACCCTCAAACCAAAGGCAGGCAACATCCTTCATTTCCTACAATAAAATTACAATCCTAATCAACCAACAATATCTTACATTGTCACCAAAATTAATACCACTATACAGGCCGCAGCCGCCCCAAACACAGAAAGCTTAAAAAAAAAAGATAAGAGACTGAAAGTGATTCCATTGTGTCATTTCTTGCAACTTTGTTCCTCCTATCCAGTTTACATTTCTATTACACTATGGCTTCATGCATTTGGAAATCTGTGCTTGTAGACAGAATCTGCATTTGCGAAATCAGAACGTCATAGTTTCTCCCCTTAACGTCTAGGAAATGTGAACTTAGGGCGAATTACTTAACCTCTCTAAGCTTCAGTTTCCTCAAGGCTAAAGTGCAGATAATAATAGTACTCGCCCCTCATGAGGATTGAACTCAGAAAATGCAGGGAAAGGGCCTAACAGTGCCTGGCAAAGAGTAAGCACTCAGCAAGTGGCAGCTGTAATTATTATTCTGTTAATAACAATAGTAAAATCTGTAATAAAATAAGAATGGTGCTACTACAATGAAAGTTTATAATCAGCAAAGCTTTCCTAGGACCAAACCCTGTGAACTTGTTTCCCAGGCTATGGCAAAGTGGCCTCTGGTAAAATACACGTTGGGGTCTTCACATTTCAGCACTCACTGTCACCCTCCATAGAGCCAATCCCCCACATGGGTACCATGAGTCACAAGAATCATTCAGCCAACGTTTATTGTGGCAGGCACTGTACTAGGCTGCCGGGTGAGAAGAGTTCCCAAACACAGTGCAATGTCTCAAGTCTCTACACCATCTGTCATCTGGCCCCTGCAAAGCTTGGTCCTCACTGGGACACCTTGGCGAGATGTAAAAACCTCATCCTGGGGTCCTGCACAGGCAGCGATGCTCAGTTCCTGTTTCCTGGACCAGCCAAGGCCAGGTTCGGCTGCTGGCCCACAGAATGGACTAAGGTGTAAGGGGACCTGAGGGAGACTGGCCCATTTTCTCAGCCAGGACAGTAAGAGGGGTGTTGACAGGCCATGTTTCTCACTGACAGGTCAAATCACTTTAACAGGAAAGCTGTTCTCTGAGCCTTCAAAAGGCCAAATCTGATCTGCCTCCCAAAGCAGACACAACCACTTTCAGCAGCCAGCTGCCCAAGCCAGTGAAATCCAACGGGAATCTCCACCAACTTCACGTCAACCAGACCAACACCCCAGAAACCCCCCAGGAGTTTCCAAGCAGAAGTTTAGTGGAATTCTGTGGGGCTTGGGGGTTATTTTTCTTTATACGGAAAGCACTCAATCAATCTTCTTTCACAACCAAGGGTACATTCCCCTATGGAATTCCCTTTTCTGAAGATCTCTAAAAATGAAACATTTGTCTGATCATCTGCAATAATTGTAAGTGTAAACCCATTTACTGGCAGAGTCAGAGACTTCTCACAGCTCCTCCACCTATGAAAACAGCGTGTTCCAGACTGTCTCAAGTGGTATCCATTTCCAGGTCCTTCTAGCTCCAGAAGAACCCTGGTTAAACCATGCTCTTGACGTTGGAATAGGAAAACAGGGTTATAGTATCTGGAGTCTCATACTCATATCCTTTCCTGGTGGAAGTGTATAATGGTATAACCGTGTTGGAAAAAGGTCTGGCAATGACCCAGCAATTCCACTCCTAGGCATCTACCCAGGAGAAATAAGAACACGTGCCCCTAGGAAGACTTGTACACAAATATTCATAGCAGCTTTATTCACAATACCTGCCAAAACTGAGAATAACTCATGTGTCCATCAACAGGCGAATATAATATATAAGCAAACTGTGGTATGGACATATCCTGGAATATAATTCAGCAATTAAAAAAAGACCGAATTACTGGTACATACAACATGGATGAATCTCAAAACCATGCTGAGTGAAAGAACCTTTCCACTTATATGAAGTTCAAGAACAGGCTAAACTAACTTAAAGTGAGAAAACATCAGAGCAACGGTTACCACTGAAGGGGGGGCGGACAGGGACTGACTGGGAGGGAGGATGAAGGAACTTTCTGGGATGATGGTAATAGTCTCTATCTTGATAGGGACTAGGGTGACACGAGGTGTAAGCATCCGTCAAAACATAACGCAAATGTTACTTTCGAGATTTGTGCACTTCACTATATGTATGTAAATTTTACCTTAAGAAAATCATGAACATACATTGAACTCTAAATGATAAAATGTGTGCTGAAATGTTTAGGAGTGACCTGTACCAATGTCTGTAACCACTTTAAGCATAAAACAGTAAGTTGTACTGATGGATGGATAGAGGGATGAATAGATGGACAGATGTATAATAAAAGCCAATATTACAAAATTACAGACTGTAGATATGGGTACTTAGGTGGTCACTGCTGAAAATTTTCTATATGTTTAAAAATGAGATGGTTGGGGGAAAGAGTCACAGTGCCCTCTCCTTGGCCTACCAAATGAGAAATTTGGCAAGATATCCATGCCTACCAAGCCATGGGTCCACACAGTTTCAATTCAGCTGAAAAGTGAAGACTGGAAGAACACAAGTAGCTTTAAGGGAACTCACATCACTCATGCCAAAGATGTTCTGCCTGTTTCCCTATAGACAAAGCAATTATTTGAATAGAAGCCAAAAATTCCTGCTCAAGAGAGAGAGAAAGAACTCAGTGACTTGTATTCCCAATTTGTTCTTTCAATTCCTGCACCAAATCTATTAGCTCACTGCACCACACTCTACTTCCATTTGCCCCATGCCCACACAGTCAAAATACAAAGAGAAACCAACTCAGCGACTTGTTACACAATGCAGCCAGAGGATGACGTACCAGCTCTCCGGCCAGAACCCCACTGAAGGCAAAAGAGGATGCAGAGCTGGGTCTGAGGTTAGAGTGATTTCACTGAGGTTAGCATACACATGCAGTAAAGTGCCCCAAAGAGCTTGTTGCTTAACCCCTGTGTGGGGTCTGGTGACATCTGGGGTCACTTCAACTTGGTAGAGAATTCAGCTGTTTAAAGGTACAAATTAGGAGTCCCGGCGGCCAGGGACACGTGGGGTGCACAGCGCGCCCTACCAGCGGCCCAGAGGTCGCTCACATTACGCCCGCCTTCCTTCCTGGCAGAGCCTCACTTATCCTGAGATGACACACCGTGGCAGGGGCTGGAGGAGCCTAGCCTGACTGCGCGCCCAGCATCTGAAAACAGCTGTACCAATTATGAGAAGGGACTGTTGCTGGAAACCAGGGCAGCCACTCAAATATAGGGATTTGTGCCAGACTTAAAAAAAAAAAAACTTTTTGTTTGTTTGTTCTTAAGCCCCCAAACAAACTCACTGACACCACCCAGTGTCCCTGGGGATCACCCACAACCACATAGGGCAGCCCTGCGCAAGCAACGGGGCGGCAGCAGGGAGCGCGCCGGGGTCTAGCACCTTGGCCTCCATGCGGTTCTCCCTGCCAAAGACGGCGATACCCTAGGTGAAGGGCATGAGCCCTGGCTCCCGAGGGGCGTGTGCATGCCTCCCAACCCGGCTTCCCGAAATATACGCCACCACCACCAGCCCTGGCCCACACCCACCCTGGCGTCCCTTGAGCCTAGGAAAGTGGGTTAGGACGAGGGAGGAAACCCCCTTACAGAAGGGGAGTTGCTCGTTTTCAAGTGCCGGGAGTCTCTGAGCCTCTAGTGGCTGCGGCGCTTCCTCTGACCGCGCGGCACCTCTGCTCCCACCCATCCAGTACCCCTGCCCCAGGACCAAACCCACCTCCCAGGGCGCACGCAGAAGGGCAGCCGGGGCCGCCTCCACCCCAGCCCACTCCGCCCCGCCCCGCCCCAGCCTCGCGCCCTCCTGAACCTGGACTCCACGGCCAGCTCTCGCCTGGTCTTTGCCGAGGACCCCCTGCAACAGTGTCCTAGACCCACCGGTAGCCTTTAAGCTTCCCCTCCGCTTCCTTCCTAGGGGACCCGGAGCCTGCAGAGCCCATGACCCCCAACGGACTGTTCTGAGGTGACTCTCCCCACGGCGCGCCAGGGATGATTTTTTTTTTTTTTTTTTCAAAAAAGTTGGCCCAAGACCGCTGCGTCCCATGGATCGGGGCCCCGACCCCATCCAACCCGAGCTGGGGGTGCGCGGGGCGGGGAGGTGGCCCTCTGGCTACCCTGGCGCCTGGGAAGCACGCCCCAGCCCTGGCAACCTGCAGGGAGGCGCCACGCGGGGCTTCCCTGCCCGCCGGGGTCCCGGACCGCGGAGCCAAATGGAGGGGCCTGTGCCCGCCTACACCCCAGGTCCTGCCGCGCGCCCACCTACCGTTCCCGACCAGCTGAGGAGAAGGCGCGGGCGCGAGCTCCCTGAGACAGCGTGTTCCGTCCCGGGAGGAAAGTTTGTGCCATACAGAGCAGGCGGCGCGAGGAAGGCGTGGGCGCCAGTGGGTGGGGGCGGGGGCGGCGGCGCGGCGTGCTCGGGTGTCTGTCCCTCCCGCGACCGGTGCGTCCGTCCCTCCGCGGAGCCCGCGGCCGCCGCGCTCCCGCTCGCTGCGCCCTGAGCCCGGCGCGCTCCGGCTCCAGCCCCGACGCGCCCCCGCCGCCGCCGCGCGTCCGCCGGCTACACTTCCTCTTCCTCTGAACTCATGTGCAAAATATGCTGCGCTGCATCTTCTGGGGAGCCGCGCGGCCCCTGACAGCCGCCGCTTGAGCAGCTGGCCCGCCCCGCGCCCCCCCGCGCCCTGCGCCCCCTCTGCGCTTCGCACCGCCGCCTCCACGCGGCCGGCAACCTGCGCGCTGCACACGCCGCCACCCTGTGAGCAGCCCTCACTGCCCTTCCGCGCAGAGGTGCGAGGCTCACAGACTCGTCCCCTTGATATCCTTGTAACCAAGGTTATGTGCGTCAGGAGCACGCGTGGGGGGCTGGGATCCCTCCATATTTGAGCGGGGTTGCTGGAGGGCGACTGCCGCCAAGGTGCTGATGGCTAGGAGGTGCGAGGACTATCAGGAGAAGACCATTCATCCTACCATTCCGCAGGTGGGCCCATCCCCAGGCATCTAAATTATTTCTTGGGAGTTAGTGCTTAGAAAGAGGGACCATGCCACTGTCTCCTTGCCACACTCTATTCCACCTACTTCAAGTGTCCAGAAGGTTTGGACTTTAGGCTGCTCCAGGAGACAATTACATGTATAAATAAAGCGCCAGGACAGGGCTGCCTCAGTAGAGTGAAGATGTAAGGCAGTGAGCCCATTAGAAAACATTTTCTTCTTGGAACTTTTTCAACAAAGCAAAATTACAATGTAGGAGTTAAGAGCAGAAGCCCTGGAGCCCAACAGTCAGGGATGGCCTCCTGGCGGCCCTACTTACTCCTGTGTGACTTGGGTAAGTAACTTAACTGCTCTGGGCCTGTTTCCTCATTTGTTAACCAGCGCTTCCTCATGGGTTTTATATATAAAGTCTTTAGAGAGCTCTTTCTAACTTAGCTATTATCATCGACATTATTATTGTTAATACTATTATAAGGGAACTGGAACAAGACAGCTGAAATAATCTAATTATCTACATTTTCCGGTTGTGCAAAGAGGGGGCCTTAGGCATTGAAGCCCACAGGGTTTAGCCCACAGGAGGGCTGGTTTCGGCCCCACTGGTGTTTTAATGAGGGCCTTCTGGTACTACCACCACCCTGCAGGGGGTAAGGAAGCGTTATTTTGTTTTCAGGAATTCTTGTTACCACAGCTTCTCAGAGCTTTTCTTCCTTGTTTTCTTATTGGGTAGCCATCCCGGTTCTGTGTTCCTTCCCCCTCCCCCACCACCCTTTCGATTTTGTTTTTGTTTTTTGTCCCTTTCACTTTCCACCCCACCACTTGCTGGCATCACTCGCCACCACCTCCAGTTTCCCCCACTCTTCTGCTTGGCTTGCCATCTGGGAGAAAATAACAAGACCAGGTGACTGCCCAAGTCCAGGTTCAGACAGTAGTTTGGGGGACCAGTGCCCAGTGGCACCACTGATGGTTTTGAACACCCACCTATGAGGCCAAAAGAAGGATCTTTCTGTTATTTATCCGCCTGAGGCCTCGAGTCATTGCAAGGCAGGGAGCATTTGGAATCTTGCTGATCCTTACATTGGAGAAAGAAAATAACGTTTATAGGTATTAGCCAGTAGTTCAAAAGCAAGTACAGAGTATTTAAAAGAAGATAAAGAGAAAAGGGGGAAAATGCAGCATAACTTGGTTGTGGATGAGGGAGGAGGTTGATTTCTTTGAAGCAAATAATTTCCACTCTATAAAAGTTTTACACATAAATTTTTTTAATACCAGGTCCTTGGGGTTAATAAGTTATTCTGATTGTTTCCATTTTCTTCCACTCAGCATTTTCCTGAGTATTAAGGGTGTGTAAATGTCTTAACTATCTTTTTCCCCTGCTTGGATCTTCATTTTTTTAGGGTTTTCTAGAACTCTCTACCTTTCCCCCAAGATATTCTGACACTTCCCACCTGTACATAGTAGGTGTTCAATAAACATTTATGGAATGAATGGATGAGTCGTTAGCATACAGATCTTTTAAGGCTCTTTGTAACCTACATTAAACAATTATCCGGAGTATTCTAATTCTCGTTCACCTGGAATATCCAATGAGGAGCCAATGTTGGGTTCATTTGTGTTGTGTAGAGGTCAAGCTCGATTTTCCACTTGGCTACCATGGACTGGCCAGCCAGGGGATAGACCCTGGGCAGCTGGGCCTCACCTCTGACTGACCTCTCCTACCCAGCATCAACCCCAAAGATGCTGGAACTGTATCCTGGTGGGTTACCTTGGCAACCTCACAATGTCATCTGTTAGAATGTCCTAGGGCGGCAGCTTTTAATTCTATCACAGCGGTCTCATCGGGGGTCATGTAATAGTGCTGTTTTTCCTCTGCTCACACTTCCTCCCCCTATGATTTAACACTAAGTACTTGGGGAGGGAGCCGAACACGGGGAAAACCAAGCTATTACAGCACGACAGGTCACAGATGGCCCCAGAACTGGGATCCCGAGTGTTCGCAGTCGATAAAACACAGGCCCCAAGTTAATGGAGAAGCTGGTTCTCCTTACACCCGCCCGTTGAAGGGAGAGGAGTTAAGCCAGCCTAGGCAAGCGTGAGAAGCAGCCGTGGCCAGACTGTACAATTCTTGTTAAAGCTGGGTTGAAGGAGCCACCCGCTGGAGCAATTCTCTCTCTTGGCCTCAGCAGCATCGGGCCACTTTGGAGATGATTAGGCCGTGGGTACCAGCAGCCGGAGCAATTTTGCTGCATCCCAGCTCTGCTGAGGCTTGGAGGGAAGGAGAATCCCAGCAAACCCTCTGTTCTGCCCACCTTCTTTCCATCCCCAACCCCCACCCCGCATTTCCCCACACTCAGCCCCCCCTCCTAACTTAGCTCAAAATAACTCAGTCCCCTGTTATTCTGTAGAGAGCGATAACAACTTATGCAGAAAATGGACCCATCAAAAGCTTCAGAACCTGAAGAGCTCTTGTCCTAATTGTTTATTTGCTGGACCACGAAACCCAGATCTTATACAGGGCAGCTGAACAGCAACATTTCAGGGCTGACAGAAGAGATAAGCAAACTCACATATGCCCTGGAGGTCCAAGAATTATTCATCTTTATCATCATGGTTAATATTTTAAGTGGGTTTGCAGCCACAGTGAGATCAGAGTTTGGCCAGCTGCTCCATCCTAAACGGCGGCAGGAAGCTGGCCCCGTGGAGGGCGACCCTTGTTCCTACAAGGAGGCGTGGTGGCAGAGGCTGGAGTTCTGTGCCCCAGAGCCAGTGGTTTCAGAGGAGCCGCCTGTCCTTTGTTCATTGTGACAGGCACAGCCCTCACAGACACATGCCTGGCAAGACCATGGCGCCCCTGGTCACACTGGACCAGAGAACACTCGTGCTGGTGTCCAAATATGCCCCGTAAGTCCCTCAGTGGTATGGGAGTGTGAATTGAGGTGGGGGTAGGGAGCCTGTTAGGATATTTCATGTGTATGCAGTGATTGGCCAGGCCAAAGACTTTTGTCCAAAGTCTAGTCTAAGTAATACTTTGCAAATACCACCCACAGGCATCACCAATTTGAGGAAATGTTGGATGATCGCCAAATGTTCCATTCATCCCATTACAAAAAAAAGATATATTGTTATTCTGCTCCTGAATCCACTCCTCCTTTACCTCTGAATTCCTAGTCTGTCAAGACAGACAGTTCAGGGGAGCAGGGGCCCTCCTGTGGCTGAGAGAGAATTTGCTCTCTGGAGCAAAAAGCCACGAGACTGAATTTCAGGAATATTGTGTGAAGCACACTGCTGTTGGCAGCCCTGTTTCCCTCACGCAGCCCGAGGAACCCACTGGCTTTCCCAAAAGCCATTCACATCCACACCCCTTCACTGGTTATTCCATTCATGGGACATATTGACTTGCATTTATCAACAAACTTTATTACTGGAGATAGAAAAAATATATATATACGAATATATAGGAACCCTATATATTCCATAGGTGTCAAAAAAAGGAGATCGTGGAAATAAATCATTAAATAAATGGGGGGGATGATATTTTGATACGTTAATTGATATGAATTCCCTTCCCCCACCACTCCTTCTCCTTCCCCTACTGTGTTTCTTATTACACTGTACTGACCCTCTTCCCATCAATTTAGAGTCAGAGAAGACATCGTTTGCCACACAGGAGATTTATCATGACAATACCAGAAAAAAAAAGTCAAATTTTTGGCTTTTGAGTTTTAAAAGTCAAAGTCCAAATATAAAATGAAAAAGATAGGGGAAAATATGAAATCGAGTAGACTGTTGTCCCCTATCATATCTCCCTTCCTTCCCCTACCCACCCACTATCCCATACACACATATCTTCCAAGAATAGATTAAAGCTGCCAGGTTGCAGTGAGGAGAGTCAGAGAGGATATGTCAATAGGGAGCAATTGGTAGGAGTCAGGGACTAACCAGAGCCAGAATTCAGATACCCACCTCCCTCCAGTCAAGAGAGAATCATCCATCCATAACACTTGGAAACCCTGTGGACAACTGGACAACAACTCTTGGACCTTGTCCAGGACGATCACTATAGATCTTCAGTAGAGGAAGGAAAAATGCTGTTCATCCTTCCCACTGACATTTGGCAATGAACTCCCATCAACAGCAGCCGGAGCACAACCTGGGACCATTCAGAAAGACTAATTCCTATTCTTTGAGTTTAACCCTCATTTAACAGCCTAAGGTGCCGGTAAGCCATTGAGATGGAGAGTAGGGCCCTGGAACCCTGAGGGACAGTGAAAAGATCCAAGAGTATGAAGTATGCTCCCACTTATTTCCCATCAGGCCTGTACTTAGATGAGCCTGAATGGACCAGCTCAGGATTTCCCTTACAAGGCAGGACTGTGGTGATCATCAGTGCTGTTCCCCAAATATTTCTAGTCCTCTCCTTGCAGTCCCATGGTAGAATTGCTCTTCCTGGCTCTTTGTGGTTGGGAGAGGATATATGACTAATTCTGGCCTATGAATTGTGAGCAGAAGTGATGTGTATCACTTCCATGACAATTACTTAATTGTCAGGATGAGACCCTCCAAAGCCGTCTCTTCCTGCAAGTGAGGCCACTGTCAATATTCCTTATGGTGGCTGCTCATCAGTGGAGGTCCATGAATGACTGTGAAAAGCTGAGCCCTCTTCTAACCTGTAATGATTATATAACATGAAAACAAACTACTCGTTTTTAAGCCACTGAGACTACAAGTTGTTTGTTTCTGCAGCATAACCTAGCCTATCCTGATGGATATTACCCATTATAATTCAACAAATGCTCTGGAAGGCATCATGAGCATATCTGGGAGCTGGAAGACCAAAGGAGGGATCCAATTAGAGGAACATTTCTCACATTAATCTGGAATCCTAGTAATTCTCAAGATGTCAGATTGGAGAAGTCTATGATCAAAAAAATAACAAGAGCTATTATTTACTCACTTGTGTGACATTAAAATATTTATTGAGAACCCACCATGTGCCAAAACTATACTAGGAATAGGGATAGAGCAGGGAAGGAACAGGCACTGTTCCTATTCTCAGAAAGCTTTCAGCCTGGCAACATTCAGCAGTTATCTAATGATTGAAAATGAAACTAGGGCCTAGAGAAATTGAGAGATTTGCTCAAGGTGATGCAGTTAATAAATGGTGAACTGGGACTTAAATTTGAGCTTTTTGACTCCAAATTTTGTGCTTGCTTCACTATCCCAAGCCATTTTAAAATAACAGAATCAGTGTTGCTTCAAATCTGCTCAAACGAGTAGGTGGAATTTAATTCTAGGCTGCCTTAAACCTCCCACCTTAATGTTTGCTGATACCTGAAATTTCTTTAATAAGCACAACTTTTCATTCCATAATTAGTACCTAGCACAGGGCCTGACAAATAATAGGCACCCTAAAATGTTTTTTTAATGAGTAAAGCATGCTTGAATGAATAAATGAATGAAATAAGAAGGCTTAACTACTTACAACTATTGATTTAAATATCAGATACACTCAATCTCTCTCATACTAAACTACAACCAAATAATCACTTAACATAGGTGTTATGTCTGATATGGAGGAGTAATTTTTTTAAAATATTGGTGCTCTTTCCAATCCCAGTATTTCTGGTTATCACTCCCCTTTGATTTGGGAAACGTCTGTAGTAAGTGGCATCTATAGCTCAGGGAATGGTTGTTTCAGCAGAAAGGCAAAGAAAGTCTTGGAGATCTCAACAGCTTGGACTTTGGAGTTTCAAATGTCCAAGACAACTCAGAATTTAGGGGGAAAAAAACCCTCAAACAGGCAGAAAAAGTATCCCTAGCCTCTCAGAATGCATAACATAACCCCAGACTGCAGGGAGGGAAAGAGTGTGAGGAGAAGCATGAGTGAGTGGACACTGAAAGTCCCTGAGAAAGGGGGTGCCAATATCCTTCCCTACAGTTTATTCAAGAGGAAGGGCAGCTAATTCCTCTCTGGCGTAGTAAAGTCACTTGCATTGAACCAACTCTCCTACAGATAAATTCTAGACAAAATCTTAAAAATTACTCTCTGAAGGCAGTGGAAAGCAACTAAAAATAGGCAGAAACTAGAAGGAAGTCAACACTGGAAAAATGGAAACATCCATCAGTGGGTTTCCCATTTTTTTATGGCTTTTCACCTGAGGGCAGGCCCCAGTTAATGCCCCACAGGGTAGCCTAAACTTAGACAGAAACCCACAGTCATAGCAGCTGAAGAATCAGAGGAGAGAGTTCAGAGTGACCACAGCAGCTGGAAAGTGAGGGGGCAGAATCCCAGAAATGAGAGAGCCACAAATGGGGAGCACCAAACTGTGTATCAACGCTGCTCTAACCTTTGGCTGACCCTTGAACTAGACGCCAAGCAACACCCACTGCAAAGCAGAACAAGTTTGGAATTTTAGTTCAGCAAAGTTAGCTGCCTACTAACATTTTTAAAATATCAATGTTCTTGAGAGTAATGCAGAATCCAGAGTCTTGACAATATATCATTCACAAAGGTCCAGATAGAATCCCAAACTATTAGACATTAAAAAAAGGAAAATGTAACTCATATCCAAGAGAAAAATTAATCAATGGAGACTAACCTCAAGATGAGCCAGGTGTTGAAATAACATTAGGATGTTAAAGCAGCCGTTATAACTACACTCAAGAATACAAAGGAAAATATGTTTGTAATGAGGTAACAGATAGGAAATCTCAGCAGAGAAAGAGAAACTACTAAAAAAAGAATCAAATGGAAATTCTAATACTAGTTATTTGAAATAAAAATGAATAATTATTGTGGGTAGTATAATAGAAACCTGAGATGTGTCTGGGAGAACCCAAATATAGAAGGGACTCATGGCTCCTTCCCCAAGTAGAGCTCACAGTGGTACCCAGCATGGTATGTCTGGGCAGATGGGCCTGAGGAAGCCTCCAGGATCCCTAGACCATAACATACTGTGGAAGAAATAGACTGGCTCCTGAGCACCTGAGGGGTGCACAGAAGTGGTAAAGGGCTGTAAATAGTCCCACAAAGATTCCTGTAGTCAGTGAAGTCACAAAAGCAACAAAAGTACTCTCATGTTCTGAAAGAAGCAGGAAAGTTAGCTGGGAGACCTGGACCAACAGGAGCCTTGTGACAGATCTTAGGGATAACACAGCAGACAACAGTATGAAACAACAATAGACAACCAGACGATGTGAAGATGTCCCCATGGATGCCACCCTGGATGCTGATGACACAGATCAGGTGTGCTGAATCTGCTCATCCTTTGGCACAACTCTAAGGGAGCTGGGCCTATCCTGAAATTGAGTGGGAATAAATTTCTGCCACCTCTGCTCCCCTCTGAACTGTTGTTATAGAAATATAAGTTTTATTCTTAGCGTATCTGAGTACATACTATGCTAATATGAGATAAATGTGTGTGATATGAGGGAGGAGATTAGACAATTGAAGGTTGACATTGGTGATTAGCAAACAAACATGAGGCCTCCTCCCACCCCTCCCCATGCTGTGTAGAAGGAATCTCTTAACAGTTCTGAGTTATTTCCCCCTTAACTGTTAGCATACAGTTCAGACTGTAGGCTGTGAGCACAGCTTTTCAAGGTATCCGCCTTTTTTTAAATCTTCCCAAATATAAGTTCATATAAAGATGCTTCCTTCCAAGAGGTTTTGTTAACTGAGATTTTCCTGCCTGATGTGTAGCCGTTCATTCCTCTTCTATTTCCCCAACTACATGAGGGTTCTGATCTAGTCATTTCTCCATTTCCCAAATGCCCTGGCTTATAAAATAGTATGACGAATGAATGAATAAACAAACAAAGACATGAATAAATGAATAAACAGGTGAATACCATTTGTCTTAGTCCTTTCGGGCTGCTATAACTAAATACCATAGACTGGGTGGCTTATAAACAACAAACACTTATTTCTTACATTTCTGGAGGTTGAAAAGTCCAAGATCACAGCCCCTCCAGATTCAGTGTCTGATGAGGGCCCACTTCCTAGATGATCATCCTTTTGCTATAACCTCACCATGGTGGAAAGGACATGGAATCTCTCTGGGGTCTCTTTTATAAGGGCACCAGTCCCTTTCATGAGGGTTCCACCCACATGACCTAATCACCTCCCAAGGGCCCCATCTCCAAATACCCACACCTTGGGGGTTAGGATCTCACTATGTAAATTTGGAGGGGACACAAACACTCAGACCATAGTACCATTCATACTGGGAGCTAATACTTATATATTGGATTAATTATGTTTCTTGCAAAGCCTGCTCTTTCCTTCTTCCTGACTCATTTTGTTCTCCTCATCCCTTTTCAGACACAGTTAGAGGGTTTAAATGTCAGTGGCTGCAGGCCTGCTCTCCTCCCTCCCATCATCAGTGGTCTCTCTACTCAGCTGAAATGGAGGTTTTGGTATTGAGCCCTCTGTCAATCACCACTGAGGCTTTTTCTCTCAGCCCTAGAGTCTCCAGGCCCAAGTATGAAGAGTCAGGCTGACAGCCTGGCAGTCTGGGGAAAGAGCATGAGAGGCTTCTGAACAGGTCTAAATCCTGGTTTTGGCACCCAGCCTCAGCTAAGTAACAGCTGGATGGGAATAGGCCACAGTCAAACATCTGCTTTCTTCTCCAGGCGTTAGTATCAAGCGTCTTTGTTAATGCTACAATTAAGGAATTATCAATATTTTAAAAGTGTTATCACTTCTTGAAAAGACAGCTAGTTAAGTCATGCAGGACAGGACCTCAGTGGTCAAGACATAACAAGAAAGATCTTAGCTCAGCCGTTTTTTCCTCAAGGTTATTATATTTATCTGATTATCTAAAGGAGGGAAAGTCTGATTCCAAAAGCCACCTCTGCTCTTGTCTTTCTCTAACCCCAGTTAGAGACTCTAACCAAGAGTCTATAAGTAAGCTTTATTTTAAATAATTGAGGGTGTGCCAGCCAGGGTTCTTGTTGCACATCAGAGAGACGGGCTCTGGTTATCTTAAGGAGTAAAGAAATTATAAAAAGGTTTGGGTAGCTCACGGAATCGATGGGAACACTGAGGAACCAGGCTTGGGCAGTGTGGCTAACTGTGTTTTCCAAAGATGACCTGCAGCACTATCTCCTGCCTCACATGCTCTTCCAGAATCTCGCTGTTCCCCCATCGAAAGGTGGAGTCTAATTCCCCTCTCCTTAATCTGAGCAGTTTGTGACACACTTGTAACCAACAGAATGTGGCATCAGTCAAGCTGTGTGACTTCTGTAGCTGGACAGTAATGCAGCTTCCACTTGGAGAGCTGAAGTTCACTCATGAAACATTCAGCTACCATGCAAGCCATCCAACTGCTTTGAGGCTGCCACATGTTGAGGACACACAAACTAGCCCATGCAGAGACCACACGGAGAGGACCTGAGACTACATGAGGAAAGAAAGAGACGTCCAGCCACTCCAGGCCACTCCAGCCTCTCACTGACTTAAACTGCATGAGAGACTCAAGCCAGGACCACTCAACCTAGCCTTCCCAAAAAACTGACCCACAAAAATCATGATAAATAACAAAATGCTTGTTGTTTTAAGCCACTGGGGTTTGGGGTTACTTGTTATGCAGCAATAGCTCACTAGAACAGTCAGGAATAAAGGAATGTAAGAAAAGGATCAGAAATAGTTCATTCAATAGGACCCTCTCAGTGGCTTGATTTCCTCCACCTCCCCCAGACCTCACACTGCTGAGTTCTAGAGAGATATATAAGAAAATGAGCAATGAATGTAAACCTTGACATTTCAGTGGCATACAGATTGTTTTCTTAAGTGTAAAGTCAATAATATGAAGCAAAAATCCCCCCAAACAGTCTTCTCACCTCCATCCTGCTTTTCTTACTTGTCCCTACTACAAAACAAAGCTAAGCCAAAGATATCAGGTGGTATTTTGTCTGGATAGGCACCCATTTTGTGATTATACCTTCTTTTTAAAATGGGGCTACATTTTTTAGATGCTCAAAATGTTGGTTGAAATATGCAAGAAAAATGCCTCTAAGTCCGTAAAACACACACACATGCACACTTTTTGGGACTTGCATATGAGGACTCATCAATCCTCAGATCATTCAGAGAGAGAACCCCTTGGCCCACAAGGGGACAATGACAATAAGTATTCCTGCTACTTTTTGAGAACCACTAGCTTACCTCACCTTCAAGTTCCTATTTTGTGATTCTCATTATGACACTTAGAAGAAACTTTCATTAGTATTTTTACTTAAACAAAGCTAAGACATAATTAACAGCCGCTTTAGGATTTTCAAAGCCTGACATCTGGGAATTTCCCGGAAAGCATTATTAGTATTACAAGTAAAATGGGTTCAGTAGGGAAAACACAGCCAGACTCATCTGCCTAACCACACAGTAAGTAGAATGTCAAGTGTCATCTCTTCCTGACACATAAACCCTCCTGGGTGTTGGTGGAATGCCAATGATAACCCACAAATGCCAGTGTTGTCCCATTTCCAGATGGTGGAAACCTGAAGCCACAGCTTTTCCAAGTGTGTTTGCCAGCAGGACTATCAAGAGATGTTGCCAGAACTTGGCTTCTTTGGGCTGCCAAACAGGACCAGGGAAGATCAGGCAGTAATACACATTTGGATAAAGGCTAAGAATTGATGTCTTAGGTCGTGTTCCAGTTCTATAGCTGAACAACAAATTGCTCCAAAAGATATTGGCTTAAAACAATAACAACAATTTTAAAATCTCTCATAGTTTTTGTGCATCATGAGTTCCAGAAGGATTTGGCTGGGTGGTTCTGGTTCAGAGTTTCTCATGTGGCTATAGTCAGATGGTGGCTGGAGCTGGGACTGGGCAGCTGCAGCAGCTGTGGCTAGCCAGCAACTCTCTCTTTCTCTCTCTCTCTAGTCTCAGGGCCTCCCCAAGTGGTCTCTCTTCATGGGCTAATCAGAGTACTCACATAGAAGCTAAAGGTTTCCAGAGTGAGTATTCCGTGAGCAAGGCAGAAGCTCCACCACCGCTATGACCTAGCTTCAGAGTCACATAGTGTCACTTTCACCATACTGCGTTACTCAAAACAGTCACACATCCACCTAGATCCAAGGGGAGGGACGTAAACCCCCCTTTCAATGAGAGAAGTCACATTGTAAGAAGAGCATGTGGGATGAGAGACACTGGGCTGCCATCTTTGGAGATTACCATTTGCCACAGGCCAGGTTCCCTAGAAGCAGAGCCTGAAATAAGGATTCTTGTGCAGGGCATTTGTTAAGGAATAGGGAAGGAGGAGAAGCTAAGCAAGGATGTGGTTTCCAGTGAAGTCTGGCCTCAGCCTGATCTTGCAGGGAGCTCTGGAGCATACATTGTTCTGCAGCATCTGTTCCTCCTTGAGGCAAAGAACTAGGACTCTGTGTACCCACATC
This sequence comes from Tapirus indicus, assembly GCA_031878705.1. NCBI lineage: Eukaryota > Metazoa > Chordata > Mammalia > Perissodactyla > Tapiridae > Tapirus > Tapirus indicus. Next base: position 22,197,702 of record CM062920.1, read on the forward strand.
AGCCAACCACTAGCTCAGAGAAGCCCCAGGTGAGGGATTGTAACTCCCAGCTACCTCATCGAAAGTTGATTCGAGTTGTCCAAGGGCATTTCTCAGGCAAAGATTGCCATGTGAGGCTTTAGCAGCAGTGAATAACAGAACCGCTGAGGTTCTGGGTGGGGCGCAAGGGCCTCTGCTAAATAGGGATATGAGGGCATCTCCAGGGGCTAATTTCTACAGGGACTGGCAGGTGAGGACCTGAGTCCCAGGTCAGTCCAGGAGGTCGGTCCTTAGGATGGGAGATGTTGAAGGGTTGAGTGGGAGGTGTGTTCCTGGCATGTCCAAAGCATCTAATCCAAACAGAATTTGGGGACCCAGTCAGAAAATATGTAGGGTTCAGGGCAGGAAATCCAGTTAAATTGGCTTAAGCAAAAAAAGAAATGTATTGGATCATGAAATGAGAAAGTCAATAGAAAATACTGATCCAGGCTGGATCCAGGGCTCAAACAATATCTTCAAGATCTGACTTTCTCTCTCTGTCAGCTCTTCCTGCCTTTTTGTGGGCTCTAGTCTCAGGAGGCTTGTCCCTTTTGGTGGCAAAGTGGTGCCAGTAATGCCAGGCTCATGTCATCTCCTCTCAGCAACCTCCGTGGAGGAAGGGCTTTCTGTTCCCAGTCATTCTTACAAAAATCCCATCATTGAGCGTCACTGGCTTTAAGTAGCCTGAATGGCTACATGGCCATCCCTGAACCAAGCCCTGTGGCCAAGGTGATGTGATGCTCTGACTGGGCTGGCCTGAGTCACATACTCATCCTGGGGGCTGAAGATGGAATCAATTCCACTAGAACCACAAGGACAGGGAGTACAGGAGAGGCAATGCTATAGGAAAATCAGGGAACAGTTACCAGAAAAGAGGGACAAGACCAGACAGGGAAAATACCCCTAGCAAAGGAAATTAAAAACCATAGGGGAATCCAGTCATTGATGAACTAGGACAGCAAGGCTAAAATGATCATGGCAGGCCCATAGACTCCATTCTGAGTCAGATGTCCCTGAGCCTAGGTCACATCCGATTCCTCTGCCCTGGACAATCTTGATTTCAGAATTTGGAGCCAGAGCCACACAATGAAGACTTAGTCACCCAGGAGAGGCTGTGTGACCCCGGCTTTGGGGCTGGGGGGATTTGAAAGCAGGAGGCGAAAAAGTCTATACAAGTTTATTCTCCAGCTGGACCAGAGATCCTTAGTGACCACACAAGTTTTTAAAACCTCTAACTGTAGATTTTGTTTGATCAAATCTCACAGAAAGATTAGAGGTTTGAAAAAAAAATAAGATTTATGAATAAAGTCAAAGAAACTGGTGTCAATTAACCAGGGAAAACAAAGTGAAACAGACACACACACACACACCCCCCCACAGACATGGAAGAGTATTTTAATTAAGTCATCTTCCCTACTTAAAAAGATGGTAACTAGCCATTCTTAAGCTCTACTGAGGATGAAATAAAAAGCAAATGGGCTTAATTGCAGCCCTGGGGAATTAAACATGAGAAGGAATTCTTTGTTCAACATTGGCCTAAATTTTAAGCTCTATTTAATTGTAAGCTTCCTCTGGGTAAAAGAACTGTGTCTTCTTCATCTTCCCCAAAGTTTGAAAGGGTGGATAACTGAAAACTCTAAGAGTAAAACAGAGACGTAGACCTGTACCAAATTCTACAATTTTTTCTTTTGGTGAGGAAGACTGGCCCTGAGCTAACATCTGTTGCCAATCTTCCTCTTTTTGCTTGAGGAAGATTGTCACTGAGCTAACATCTGTGCCAATCCTCCTCTATATTGTGTGTGGGACGCCTCCACAGCATGGCTTGATGAGCAGTGTGTAGGTCCATGCCCAGGATCCAGACACATGAACCTGGGCTGCTGAAGTAGAGTGTGTGAACTTAACCACTATGCCACCAGGCTGGCTACCAAGTTCTACAACTTTTGAGATTTTATTTATGGCTACATGTGAATCTGATTTACTCATTGTATCAGTTAGGAATATTTTGGCTGCAAGTATCAGACAACCTGACTTTAGTGATTTAAACAAATAAATTGATTGTTTTTCTTACATAACAAAAAGTCTCATGGCAACAGCTGCTGGCCCTGGTTTGCAAACTCATGATTCTTTTGGCCTTTCCCTGATGGTTACAAGATGGCTGCTGCAACTCTAAGTATCACATCCATCTTCCATCAGAAAGAAGAAGGAAGAAGGAAGAAACAAAACCTATATCCGGAAAGTACGTACTTTCCCAAGAACCACAGAGTAAACCTGCACTTATGATTTATTGATCAGACTTATGTAACTTGGCCACCTCCAGCTGAAAGGTAGCTATAGGCAAGAGGTTGAGAATAGAAGTTAGATCAGCCAGATCCATGGTGTAATAATAATCCATTGCATTATTTTTGTAAATACATACCTGTGAACACAGTATGGACAAGCAAATATTTGTCCCAGGCAATGGCTTCATTCCTGGAATTTAGGCAGAACACTAGTCTCTCTTACATGGTCTCAGCTTTCCAAGTCCACTGACTATTCACATTGACTTTGTATCTTGGTTTGGGGAGTGCTTCTCCCCAGACTTCACCAGATTCTAGTGGGACTGTTGATCCCAGGAGATGGATGTCTTGGCCATAGGTGTAGACACATGACCTAGGCCCAGCCATTCAGAGTAACCCAACCACTTGGTTCCAGTGATTAGTTTGCAAGTGGTCATGTGACCCCAGCAAACCAATCAGAGTTATTCCCTCGGATATTCTATTTAGAGTTAGAGAAAAAGAAGTCTTATCATTTTGGTAATAGAGCTGGAAACGTGCTGCTGGGAACATCTCCCCGCCATGTGGAGAAAGCGTGTCTTTAGAAGGAGACAGTGGGCCATAACCTCACATAGATGCGCAGCGTTTGGAGAGCATGTGAGAGCAAGAAATGAGGACCCAGCGACAATCATGTCAAAGTCTCTGAACTCAGTCATGAGTCCACGTATGTGAGCCATAAATGCCCCTTTGTGTTCCAACTGCTTTAGTGAGATTTCTATTCACTGTACCTGAGAGTCTTGATTAATTAAGTGGTGGGACAAACACCCACTAACGCAAACGCTATTTATCTGGAATTAAGGAAGGAGTTTGCCAAGGGGAAACAGGAGAAATGCTTCATGTACTTGTATTGAGCTAATAAGATTTTTAAAACAGAAAATCAGAGTATGAAAATGCTACTGTTAAACAATTACAATTTCTGTAATTGTTTCCTGTCTTTTCTTAGAGGCCATTTAAAGCCCTCTAAGATGAGCTGTGTATGCTGTTTGCCTCTTTACTATGATTACTTTATATACTGGAAAATAACGCTAAAGAAGGGACCTCAGGATGACAGCCTGGTCAGATGGGGATGGGCTGAAATAGGAGCCAGACATCTGAGTTCTCATCTGTGAAGTACTACTTAGGTGCTGTGTGGACTAGTAAAAGTTACTTGGCCTCTCTGGGCTTCAGTTTCTTCCTCTGTTCAACCAAAGACCTGCACTGAAGCCTTCTGAGGCCCATTTCACCTGTGCTGTTCTGTGTTGATGCGGTCACTTAGACTGACACCTGATTTTACCCATAAGGCCCGGGGCTTACCCAGGTGCCACAACGAGGACACAGTCTAGAACCGAGACCTCCCAACTCCCAGATCGTCCTCTAAATCAGACTAACTTCCTTGCCCATTGTAGGAGGAGAGCAGGGTGCTATCAGGCTGATGGGACTTCCTTTCATTTGTTGCAGGGCACCTGACGATTTAACTCCCTGTTGCCAAGCATGAGGAAAAGGTCTAGGTCATAAGCTCCATCTTCATATGGACACTTAACTTCTCTCTCTTCACAGTGCAAGAGTGACTCCCATGACAGGCTGCCGTCTTGCAAATGCCTGCACTTGGCACAGGAGGGCAGGGAGAGAGAGTGTAAATGCATCTGCGAGGCCTATTGGGGCATAATGGGAAAAAGCCATTTGGTGCCCATGTCCCATGGCGTGGGGCTCTGAGTGTGTGGAGGCAATGCATTACCAAGTCATCATTCTAGTGGGAGGTCAGACCCCAAGGAGCATCAACCACCTCCCTAGCCCCACCATCACACCAACAAGGACAGTGTAGTGAGGAATCCACTAAGGTGGGGCTGGGGGAATGAGCTGGGTCAGTGTCTCTCCACAGTCCAGTCTAGGGAGAAAGTCATAAGCGCTCCAGAGTGATTAAAACAAAAGGGAGGAGACATTCAGCGCTCAGATATGCTTGAAAAGTTCAACATTCAACAGATTTGGTGATGCAGACAGAGCCTTTAATATCCTCAGCTCCTGAGATCTACTGAGGAGATTTTCTTTCCGTGAGTCAGTCACTTACTCAGAGTTATGCCACAAATTTGACTCGGAAATCCCTTCTCAAAAGAACACTTTGGTTGATAAATATGTTGTGGAGAAATGCTGAACTGGGTGATCCCACTAGATCAGAGTGTTGCAAACATTTTTGACTGTAAAAAATACGTTTCACTGCACGACCTGGTACAAACACACTTATATGTAAAAAACTGAAACAAAACATTCAGGACACAAAACTGACCCCTTCTTCCTGTGACATATCCTGATATTTGCACCCTGTTCTGTTCTATTCAGATTCAGTTTCTTTTTTTTTTTTTTTTAATGGTGGTTGAGACCCACTCAATTGACCCAGTAATGGTCACAACTGCAGTGATCACTTTTCATGGCTACTTGTAAAGTGCCTAGACCTTTGCTTCCTCTGTGTGCAAGGTGTTGTGTGTGCTGCTTACCTGTCCTGGAAAAGATAGGAGAAACTACACAAAACATACTGGTCGTTCCTTCACCCATCAGGGAGCTAACCGTGGAGGCAAGACACTGAAGTAATGACAATATGAACAGCAATGCAGGAACTCAGGAGCAATGTAAGTCAAGAGCTAGAAGGCAGCACTAGACCTTCAGGGTGAAACTTTGGGCCAAGCCAGGGCTGGCTTGCTCACTTATTCATTTATTCCTTCCCACTATGCGAGTCTGGGAATCTTAGAAGAGGATCTTCTGAGAAGCAGAGGCCAAGATGGGATACAACTTGCAAGGATTTTATTAGAAGAAATGCTATGCTAGAGAAAATGGGGAGGGAGCAGGAAAGACTTGGAGAGTGGTCACACGGTGATGTAAGTCTGAGCCAAGTGGAGGAGAGAGGGAAGGAAGATTGGGTGCAAGACCGCTGTGAAGGTTCGGCAAGTTCTGTTAGGGGGCCCTTGAGACAAAGTTGACTGTCCAAGGGGCCCCATGTCTCCCAGGAACAGGACTGGCTGCATTCTGCTGCGCTCAATCACTGGTGGATGCAGCCCTTACAGGTGAGGCCTCCACCTCAGAGCACAGCAATGAGGCCCTTGATCCCCTATGCTCCCTGTGCTGCGAGGTCGGCTAAGTGCTTTCTCATGGCCGCCACACCCTCCTCCCTCTTTCTCCTTCCTTCAGTTGACATGAAGTGGTGCCTATCCCAAGCCAGCTACGGTGGGTGCTAGGGACTGGAGAGACAGTGGTGAGCCAAACTTAGACCCTGCCTCCTGGAACCCACAGTCTGGTGGGGGCACAGACAGGAGGAAAGAATTCCACCAGAGGATGTGGGAATGCAGTAAAAGTTCTTTGAGTGAATGAGTGAATGAAAGCATTACACAGAGTCTGAGGTTATTCATCCTACTTAAGTACTGATTTGCTTTCCAGCATTTCATTATGAAAATTTTCAAATGCACTAAAAAGTTGAAAGAATTATACAGTGATTGCCCATATACCCTCCACCTAAATTCTACGTTTAACAGTTTACTGTACTTGCTTTGTCACATACCTGGCCATCAGTCCATCCATCCATCTTATTTTTTGATGCACTGCCAAGTTGCAGACACAAAGACACTTCACCCCTAAACATTTCAGCATGCATATCATTAACTAGAACCCAATATTTGTTTGCATATGTCTTTTTTCCTTTTGAGGTAAGATTTACATTCAACAAAACACGCAAATCTTCATTGTGCCATTAGAGGAATTCTGGCAGATGTACCCAAACCTCTATCAAGATATAGAACATTATCATCACTCCAGGAAGTCCCCTCAAATCCCTTCTCAGTCATTCCCTGCCTGACTGTCCAGAGGCAACCACTATTCTGTTTTTCTTTTCCACCATGGATGAATTTTGCCACAAATACGTGGAATCATATGTTATGTACTCTTTTATGTCTGGCTTCTTTTCACTCAGCTAGTGGTTTTGAGACCCATGCCCATTGCTGTGTATATTAGCTGCTCCCTTCTTTCAATTGTGGAGCAGTGTGTCTTAGTCTGAATAGGCCAGAGTTTGTTTATGCACTCTTTTGTCGATGGACTGGGCTGTTTCCAGTTTGGGGCTATTATGAATAATGCTGCTATGAACAATCTTGTTAAGTACTTATTTGTTATTACAGCAAAAGCTAAAATGTCATGAACTTGAAGCCTCAGTAAAAACCTCCAACTAAGCCTGATGGTGTTTTGGGTAGGAAAATAAACACAGAGCTACTCTTTGTGGTGGACTCGCAATGTGCCAACCTGTCTGCTGAGGGTTTTCCTTTCTTCAGTCCTTCCATTTCATCCCCACAGGCCCATTTTCCAGGTTAGCAAGCCCAGGCTTAGAGCAGGGAACTGACGCACCCGAGCTCTAATAGCCTGTGTGGGGTAGACCCTGTTCTGCCTTCGGAAAGTGGCATGAGCATCAGTAGTGACTTCAAGACCAAGAAAAGGCGAGTGTGGTGTTTGTTTCTCCAGTTACCACACCGCATTAGGATGCTGACATGGTTTTTATTTGCCTTCTGTGATGGCCCTTAGTTACAACAATGAACGTGGACAGCCAAGGATTACGACATGAGAAAGACCGTTCCTTTACTAAGAAATCTTCAGGGACAGCAAGGAACTTAAAAAAATTAATGATGCACTAAAGAAACTGTCTTATTACAAAATACTAGAAAAGAATAAGAGCTCCAAAAGATAAGTGCTTGATCAGCTTTTTGTCCATATATAAAAGCAGATATGACCAAACTGGAATGTTTTGCCAGGAAGCTTCCTTTTTTAAACGAAGGAAGGAAAATTTATGAATAGTGTTTATATAGTATACTCTAAGTGCCAGGAAGACCGTCTGCTGGATAACTTACGTACGTTTCACTCATTTTGCCTTCCAAGCAACCTCGACATTCATTCTCCCCCTCTTCCCTAGTAATGGAACTCCTGATTTTCAGCTAGACAGGTGGCCTCACAGAAGGAAGGCATTTCTCAGCTTCCTTTGCATCTAGGTTTGACATATGACTGAGTTCTGACCAACGGGATGTAAACAGAAGGGGCACGTGCAACTTTCACAAAGAGGGTGACCTTAAAGCGAGGTGTACCCTTCTTTGCCCCTTCCTCTTTCCAGATGAATGGAAGCAGATGTAATGGCTGGAGCTAGAGCAACTATTTAGGACTATAAAGTAGAAGAAGTGTGGTGAGAATGGCAAAACAAAAATGTAGAAAGTCTGGGTGTTTGATGACCATGGAGCCACTGTACAAGTTCTGGACTGCACATCTCCAGAGTTTGTTAATGTGAGAGAAAAATACAATTCTCTTGTTTAAGCTACTGTTAGTCTGTGTTTTCTGTCATTCTAGCTGAATCTAATCCTGATATAGAAGATATTGCCATCCCCATTTTACAGGTGAAGAGATTGGGCCTCAAGTTTACACAGCTGGGGTACACTCTGGTTTCTTGAGGAGAATAATGCCCCATCTTTGGAGTTGGTTGATTCCCTAAAGCTGATAACATTGAGGAGCCCAAAAATATCCCCTTCAGGGAGATATTTCACTCACTGGAGCCATGCTGTGTGCACACAGACAAGGGCAGCATGCCACACCTTCCTTAGAGGTTAGCCCTGAAGAGGCTTCAAATCACTGTGGGAATGAGGCCGGGTTTCCAAGAGCAACAGATCTGAGCACGTGACCCTGAGAAAGTTACTTATCATCCCAAAACCTCAGTTTCTTCTTCTCTAAGAAGTTATCTCTTTATCACAGATACTATTACTCTTGTCCCCATGGCAGCAAGGAGAGGAAGCAGAAAGAGGGAGGGCACTATCAGTAGAAATGAGGGCTTGCTACTGACTCTCTTGTTTCAGCCAGGGCTAACTGATTGCAAGCAACAGAAACCAACTCCTGACAACATAAGCCAGAAAGGAAGTACTAGAAGAACAGCTGAAGAACCAGGCCTTAGGAAAGGATAGAAGGGGGATTGAGGTAGCAGATATGTGAGGAGGGCTCCAACAATTTTCCATCAATGTGGTACTTTACCAAGATTGGGATTCTTTGGGAAGAGCATAGGACTGGCTAGAAGAGAGCAGCATACCATGAGAGGTCACCTCCTCCCAACCCTCCACCAAGACTGGGGGAGGCATGTCCCTCAAAGAAAACCAGCATGCTGGCACCAGAAAAAGGGAGGAGGATGCTGAGCATGGAGGAAACAGCAGATGTCTATTCTCTTTCTAGGACTCCATCTCTCCACCTGTAAAATGGGAATAACGGTAGCTACACTGTGAAAATTTAACAAGATAACACGGAACATAGCAGAGCACATGGGAAGTGCCTAATATGCAGCAGTCTCCAAAACTTTCCTCCAGAGAATGAAGATGTCATCATTGGCTCTGTAAAGAATGCATCCCCAGCACAGATTGAAGAACTTTCAAGTCCAACTGCGCCATTTTAGAGAACTCCTGAACCTCAGCCTAGAGCAAGCAGCGGATCTCTGCACATTTGATCCACCACTTCCCATTAGGGGAATAAAAAATAAACTGAGTTTTCCATGAGTCTTTTCTTGTAGACGGGCTGGGGCTCTGAAGGAAGGCAACCCAATGGTCAATTCACCTGAAGGCAGAGGCTAATAGAGCTGTTATTCATTTCCGATACTAAAGATCTCCCTCTGGCACCAGGTGTTCTTTATGATGTATGGCCAACTGCCCACTAAAGAAGCTATTGCAGCCTGAACAATTTTATTCTAAAATCATATCATTTTGTTTTTATTTTCCACTGATACAAACACACATATCTCTTTCCCTTAAAAAAAAGGTGACTATAGGTCAAGGTTACGTTTTGCCTACACGTTTTTCAACTTTTGGGATCGCCTCTTCCAGTCCAGATGTGGGCACTTCCCAGGCCCTGCCTGATGGATGGGCTTGGCTGTTTTCTTCATTCTTTCTTGGCTCTAATTTTTGCCAACTTAAACATTTTTGCTTAGTTTCAACATCTTCTTTCCATCAAACCAGACATTTCTGTTGCTTCACCATTTCAGGGTTTTTTTCCCTTGTAGAAGTATGAAATTTGACAGATAATTTACTGATAAAGAGTTATTAAAAGATGAGGGCATTGCAAGTTATGAGTTTCATAATCTAGCTCTGATGAATTTGTTTGAAATAATGAACTACGAGATCCTTTCACCTTTCGGGGTTTTTTTAATGTTAAAAATAAGTGATAGTGCTGGCCTTCTCATCCGGTTAAGGATTTTGGTTCTCATCCTAAGAACAACAAAAAGTCATTGAATGATATTTGACAGAGGACAAAGTGACCAGATTTGTGCTTTTAGCAGATTTCTCTAGCTATTGAAAATGGATTGGAGAATAGGGATCGGGGGTGACAATGGAGGCAATTAAAGCAGATTAAAGGTTGTGTTAATATGGGCAGAGATGGTGGCAACCTGAACCAAGATGGCGGCAGTAGAGTTGGAGCAAAGTAGGTAACTTGAGGGAACTGGTTGAATGAGGTGATCAGCACCGACAAAGCTGAATCAAAAATTAAGAAGGTAAGCTAAATAATTCCATACACAAAAAGACAGAATTGCATTCCTAATTATCTTCTTCACAGCAAATACTGTCAGTAAAATATAGCCATTGGTGTTGCATCCATTTCCTTTGCATTTACCTCCAAGGTCAAGACAGTCAACATCCAAGACCTAAATTCTTAATGATTTTAAATGATAAGTGAAGTTCATTTAACATAGACAGTTTTGAATAACGAGCCTCTCAAAAGTTTCAGTAAAAGTCCATTAAAAGTCCATTCTCCCCCTTCTCTACCACAGACACACTTTAAATTGAACAGTAAGCATATTTAGGAAAGAAACGTTCTCTTTATGTTTTTTCTCTCAAGATGGATGATGTTCTTAGGCAGAGTTATAAGTGTCAGAATAAAGAATACCCATGAGGTTGGATTGTATAATGTTTTAGTAAAGTGAGACAAACATTCTCAGAAGCATGACTGTGGTTTAAAAAAAAAAAACAATTTTCCACAGAGGAGTTCTCTTTTGGGAGCAGAAACTTTTCTTTATAATTTTTGCAGCCACACAGAGATGAAGATTATGAAAAAGGCATAATATATCAATTATGAAAACATGGCTACATTTTAAGAGAACACAGACTTTTTCCAGATACGTCTTAAATCTTCAACTTTGGAATTCTAGATTGAGACAGAAATGAGTGCTCTTGTTTCTAAACTCACTGTGATTTCCTTCTTGTTAAACACTTTGCACTAGTATCACTATAAATTAGCTCAAAAAAGTGTCAGTAGATAAAAAACTGTTCAGAAAAAGGGCAACGTTTTAGTTAACCTATCTGCTTAATAAAATATAAAAAAAAACATTTTAATAAAAATTTAAAAGTTGATTCTGGCTCTCTTGGACAAAAAGGGAAGTAACTGGAAGGAAATCTGGGGCTCACTGACTTGACAGTAGGCTGGGGTCCCAGATCCAAGGAGGTTCTGAAGAGGACCATGTCGCAGGAACTACCTGGTGCACACCCTCCTTAGCCCGCAGTGCACTGTGACCACCGCTTGCCCCATGGTTGTCAGGTTTCAGAGCCTGGAGGGGAAGCTGAACCGAAGGGGCAGAGCCTTATTGCCTGCTGTGTTCCTACCTCCCAAGGCCCCGCATGACGGAAAAGCCCTCAAGAGGGCACAGTCACAGGGTGGAGCGGACGCCAGACAGCCTTTGAATGACCAATGTCCACTCCAGGGCCACCTCTCAAACTGTTCTTTACTGGATTCCTTGGATTTGACTGATTTATCTAAAATAATTTAGTTCAGAACCTACTAATTTGATATGATAAGAACTCATACAGGGGACTGAATGGAGTTTAACAATGGCGTTGACAAAAACAAAAAAGCTTTCTAATAAGTGAAAGATATCAATAAGATGGAAGCCTGCTTAACTACTTAGAGAATTAAATGTTGTGGAAGCCTGATGAATTTTATTGGTAGTCAAACCACAAAAGTAGGTAACCTACTGGGGCTGAAATTTGATGTTCAAGGTGTAAATGATTCTTTATCTCTTAAAACTTAACTTCTAAATGGCAGTGCTTACATGTGTCTCTGAACTGCTTTGAGCAAATAAAGTTTGACTTAAAAAAAAAAAGACACTTGATTATTCAGACTGTGCCCTAATTCAGGCTTTCTTTCCTACCAACAAGCCCCTTTTAAGATGGTCCCTTGAATCATAAGTATTTTCATAAATGTTACAATAATGAAGACTACTTACGTTTGTATAATACTTCTCAAAATATTGTCAGGGTTATTACCTTATCCATTTTCCACCACCATAAGGTATATAAGGTGGATAAATTATTCCCATTTTATGCAGACCCTGAAATTCAAGTAACTTACTCCAGGTCAAAGAACCAGTAAGTGTCCAGGGTTCTTTCCCTTATATTTCCCATGGTTCCTTGTTGCTATGTTTTTATTTTTTCATAGCTCTCCTCTTATTTTATTACTGTTCCAGAAGCAAATCCAAAATCTGAAATGACGGAGGAAATCAGTGTCAAGCCTATTCATCAGCAAATGTTTACTGAGCCCTACTGTATCGGCGAGAAAACAAGCTAAGCTGCTGTAACAAAGAGACCCCAAGTACAGTGGCTCAGACAAAACGGAAGTTTGTTTCTCTCTCATATAACCGTCCAGAGTAGTGGGCCATTCAGGGTGGTTCATCCAGAGACTCAAGTTCATTTTGTCTTGCTCAATTTCTGGGGCAGAGAGTCCCAAATTTTCTTGGTTCACAGCTCCCTTAGCATCTCACTAATTTATCATGGCACTTATAGATCAAAAGAAATACCCAGAAGATTTGTTTAGTAATTATTCAGGTGTAAATAATTTAATAATTATGTCAACTTAGTAGCTACATGAAAAAATAATACACATAGATTGAAATAAGAGATAGTATTTTTATTTCATTTTTAAATAACCACAATTTCTTGATAGTGGGATGTTGTACCTGTTGGCCATTATACAACTTCTTAAACCTTGGACTAAGATTGAATACTACCATCGCCATTTCCTGTTCCACATTGAATTTTGCATAGACCATGCTTTTTATCATAGCAACTATGATAAAGCAACCCAGCTTTGTTCTTTGTGAACAAAGAAATGATGTCATGATCTAATGCTGAAACTGTGAGCTTTCTGGAGCAGTAGTTTTATTCAGTATCTAACAGAGGTTATTGAGTTTTCCCCCCAAATCTAAAATCTCCTGTAGTGCTCCTATGTATTCACTGAGGCACCTCAGGATGCCTCGGCACACAATTTGAGAACCACTATCCTATGGTGTCGTCTTCGGCCCCCTGGCTGCGCAAATCACTGCACCACACCTAGCTATGGCTTCTTCTGGAGAGGCAATGCCTTCTGACCTCTCTGGCAATCACTTCCTCAGCTCTTCCAGATTTCTGTCATTACATATCACCCCAGGGGTCACGCTAAGAGGAGTGGGTGCTCATGAGTTTACCAGCAATTTCCTTGCTACCATTCCTCAGCCAGTGGGGACCAAGCTTCCCCACCCCTGCTTGCCTTACCCCAGGGAAGAACCTAAAGCAAAACTAACCCATTTAAAAAGTAAAGGTGACAATCTGCAGGCTCCTGCATTCCTCTAATCCTATAACATATACCAGACTTTAAACTGGATTGAATTGTAAGGAAAGAACGAGTTTTCCCTGCTTCCATGCATGCTCCACCCAAATACTGGACACTGTATGTAAGTGTGAAATGGCAGGGCATGAAGGAGAATCCATTCTAATTAGAGCCCAGTGTCTTGGAGATGTCCCGTGCTCTGATCTGAACCACTGGCCATCTCAAGAACTGCTTGGTGTCAAGGCAATTCAGTATAGCGAGCACAACACAAAGCCTCCATGCAGGGCCGTAGGAAGTCCAAGTGTTTTTGTCTGACTGTGATTGAATTTGATTTCCATTTCAAATCCCTGTTCTGCTGGGTGACAGATATGAAATCGAAGGCAGTTCTGGGTTTCCTATGACATTACACTGAACAATATGAAATTGCTGCTGTTTGAACATTTCTAAACAACAAAAATGGCAATTGTATATGTTTCAAAGTGTAATTTGGTTCCATCGCTCCCAAGGTTGTGTCTACATTCCAGGAGGCTTATGTGGTGATGGAGCATGAAAGGAAGGGCAGCCATGTGCAGGGGCCACCTGGTCCCCAATCACTGCCCACTCTGTCATACCCATGAGATGTCCTCACTGTCTATGCTTCCCATCACTGGTCCATGAAGATCTCTTCTCTGTCCTTGCCCCATCACCAAGGTCTCTCTGAGCTTTCATCCCTCTCGATGATTCCCACATCCCCCTTGGGTGCAAGTGAAATGTGTGTGGTGGGAACAAGGCACAGTCCTCTTCTCAGTGAGATTTATTAACAAGCAAACTCTCCTGTTCCCTAAGCCTCTCCTCTCTTCCCCTCTCTCTGGAGTGAGAAGAACCAGCTCTTGCCACCTCATTTATTCTTCCAAATCTATTGCTTCTGGCATGAATTTAGGGCCTGAATTCCTCTAGAGCTCAAGTTTTTAAGCTCCTGCACCTCTAAAGCCTCGGCGTGGGAGACAAAAAACATTTGCTTTTAAGCCTTAGTGTCCCTCCTCTGAGACAGCAGATGCCTCCAGTGTAGTTTGAGTGGGAGAAAGCCCTTGGGGTAAAAATAATTACAAAAATTAGTATCAACATATTATCCCGCTGTGTTGTGGGTGCCAGGCCTCTCCTCATGCCTGTGTCTTATCCAGGTGTGCGGAAAGACATTGGACAGGGAGTTACAAGACTGGGTGAGAGTGCTGACTTCACATTTCCAAGCTGTGCAGCCCTGGGCAAGTCACTTAACCTCTCTCTAAACATCAACTTCCTCAGAGCCAGAAAATGTATTGCCAGCAGGCTCAAAGCTCATAATATGTGGTCAAAGACACTTGGGCAGAGAGAAAAACTCCCTCCAGATTCAATGAAAATGTACTACCTCCTGTTGCATTAGGAGTAGCAAGACTGAATGGATTTTAAAAAGCCTGGAGATAGCATATTTGAAGTGATCTGTATATACTTTATTACTCCTCATTTACCCACATCGGCCAACCCAAATGAAAAGGGTACAAAACCCATTTCTGGCTTGACTATTGCCTGTTTAGATATAACGTGGGGGGAAACGTCCATTTTCCCACTTAGCTGTATTCCTGTTTACTCCTGTGAACACAGGGTCTCTAAAATTGGCAATGACTTTCTCTTTGTTATGTTTACCTTCCTTTCGGGGGCCAGCCCAGACTCCTGGGTGGATTCATTTCCCATTGAATTACCAGAATAGGGCAGAATCTGATAGGAAGGACTGTGTGGAAGAAAGCTCCGTTCCCAGGCCCTCACACAAGGGGGTTTGTCCTCCTGTCTACGCCAGACCCCGGGGGCTGTGGGGGAGTTGACATCCTGTCCCCTCCACCAGGCAGTGGCATTGTCCTTTGTGCTCTCACACAATTCGGACTAGGTGGAGTAGCCAGTGTGGCACGACTGGAAAGACCTCGCTGAACAGAAATACCCCCTTCTCCCATGCTGACGCCCAGGGCCCAAGAGCCCACCTGTCAGCCCCCTTCTGTGGGCTGCCTCTGCCCATGGTCCTTTTAAAGAGGAATACTCCAGGAACGAGCTGAAACACCAGACAAGTTTAAACCACAGGCTTCACGAACTTCACTTTTGAGGAGACAGGACAGCCCCCATCTATAGTAACAGAGAAAGAGAACATAAGGGGCCCTGAGGACACACAGCTTGGCCGAGGACCAGCCTTAGGGTGCAGAGGAAGGGAAAGGTCCAGAGCAGCCATTTTTCTGTGCCTAGCAGTGGGCTGCCCCCTCACTTTGCCTCCACCATGCCCGGCCTCATACCTGCCCCTTGTCCTGAGTGTGGAGCTCTCTCTGACCCAGAGGTCCTAAGACCTCCCACTTCCTAAATGTGTGACCCTGGATAAATCAATTAACCTCTAGCTGAACCTTAATTTCTTCATCTATAAAATGAAAGTAATAAACTCACCTACCTCTCAGGGTTGTTTTGAAGCTTAAATAATATAAAATGTGTCTAGGGGTTCTATGATTTATAAAGCATCATATGAATATAAATATAGTTTTTGCTGACTTATCTTAGAATCTTCAAGACCTTAAATAAATTCTTTAAGTTCAACCTCTCCTAATTCAGGAATCCTGCATAAATGTCACCTACCCTCTGCTTGAATCCTTTCTTTGATGGGAAACTCACTACTTCTCCTTGACGAGAAATTCACTACCACAAGGCTTTATGACTTGAGCTTGCTCTTGTTAAATCACAGCCACCTCACACAAGCTCCAGGAAAGACAAGCTTTACTGGCCCAATAACTGCAGAAGGATCATCAGGTAGATTCGGTTGACCAGATATTTACTGATATTTGTTTCAAATTCTGAAGTGCTTGGCGTTCATCTTCCTCTTTGAAGGTTAACTGTGTTTGTTTTTGTTTTCATTATCAGGAATACATTAAAAAAGGCTTAGGAGGAGTGTTCAGAAAAATGAAAGGAAAAGGTAAATTCACAGATGTTCAAGGCAGCGTGTCCATCGTATGAACGTGGAGTAGAATGATTTGTCCCAGGATTACTTCACTTCGGCTGTTTAGAGAGGTTGTGTGTGATGGGTATAAATGTGGAAGAAAGCTTTGCTCATTTCTTTTTAGCCAGGATAGTCCAATAACACTTAAAAATATCAAGGAGAATCCTAACTGAAATCTCCGCTATCGGGTGCCACTGAGGACACTGATCTGTGCCCCCAGAGCCAAGAACTTTGTTCAGCTTTAGTTTCAGCACAAAGGAAAATCGGCTTTTGGTTTTGGATTTAAGATTTGGACAGCATGTGAAATTAAGTGCTACTCTGGGGAATTTTTAGAGAGAGGAGCTAGGATTTTATGAGTGTTAGGGCTTATAGTTTAAATCTGCAATTAGTATGAACATGCAAAGGTCAGCTTAAAGAGACACATGCCCCCGTGATCTGCAGAGGGAAATGTAAGAAGGAGAGAAATTGGCAAACAGGGCAAGTGTTGTGCAACAGAAGTCCAAATTCTCATGCATGTGTTGTATCAGTGGCCTTAACAGGAATCAGAGGGAGGGCTTAGAAGAAATCAAGGGTGAGGAATCACCAGCCCACAGAGAAGATGTCACAAACCTTGAGCTTCACAGAGGTAAATGACACTTGCGGCAGAGCTGTTGGTCACCAACCCAATAGCTATTATCTCCTTCTTTGTTATCAGGAAACGAATTCTGTTCAGGAATTGAGCAGCAGATCATTCTGGGAGGCTGGACCCCACTGAAGTGTCAGGGGACAAATCTTGATGAGTCTATGCCCCAAATTGTAATTCTGTTTCCTTTGTCAATGAGTGGCCTAAGATGGGGCATGTGACACAATTCTGGCCAATGAGAAGTCTGCCAGAAGGACTTCTAGGAAAGTTTTCCTCACTCTTAAAAGAAGAAACCAAAGAGACCTTCTGTTTCTGGGATTTGGATGTTGCTGGGAAAGGATGTGATGCTTAGAGCTATGGTAGCCATTTTATGACCATGAGGGTACAAGCTTGAGGCAAAGGCAACATGCTCAGAATGGCCTTTACTATGATAGGAAAATGGGAAAATCCTAAGGCCAGCATTATGTTTCAATGCTAAACTAATCAATGCTGGTACTATCTTCCTATGGACCTACTATGTGAGCAAATAAATCTTTTTTATTTACTGAGTCACTCAGAGATGAGACTGTAGATTCAGACTGCCCAGGTTCAGATTCTAACTTGACCATTTACCAGTTGTGTGAATTTGGACTTCTCCATGCCTCATATTCCTGATCTGTGAAATGGAGATACTGATATACCTACCCTGTAGTGTTGTTAGAATTAAATGACTTAATACATGGAAAATGCTAGAACAATACCTGACACAAGTAACCATTCAAACATTCAAAAATTTTTATCATTGTCATTTTGTGTTGTTTTCTAGTTTTTGCTTTTGAAAGTATTCTATGTAAAACAGCAACTTTCAATTAACTGTTTTTCCTGTCAAAAAGTCAGGAAATCAACAACAAAAAGACAAACAATTCTTTAAAAAATGGACAAAGGACTTGAACAGACATTTCTCCAAAGAAGATATACAATAGTCTACAAACACATGAAAAGATGCTTAGTGTCATTAGTCACTAATTAAGGAAATCCAAGTTAAAACCACAGTGAGATACCACCTCACACCCATTAAGATGGCAACAATCAAAAACGGAAAATAATAAGTGTTGGTGAGGATGTGGAGAAACTGGAACTCATACATTGCTGGTAGGAATGCAAAATGGTTCACCTGCTGTAGAAAATAGTTTGGAGTCCCTCAAAAAGTTAAACATAGAATTACCATATGACCCTGCAATTCCACTCCTAGGTATGTACCCAAAAGAACTGAAGACAGGGACTCAAACAAGAACATGTACACATATATGTTCATGGCAGCATTATTCACAGTAGTCAAAAGGTTGAAACAGCCCAAATGTCCATCCACAATGAATGGATAAATAAGTGGTGGTATATACATACAATGGGATAATATTCAGCCGTAACAAGTTCGAAAATATAATGAGGAAAATATCCCATTCACAGAAGCAACATAAATCATACAGTACTTAGGACCAAATACAGCAGAACTATAAAACTTGACTAAAGACAGAAAGAAGACTTGTATAATGCAGGAAAACATAGTGCATCTGAAGGAGAAGGCTTAAGGCTGCCAAGATACCAATTATTTCCAAATCAACCTGTAAATTTAATAGAACTTTAATTTTTTTAACTTGACAAATTGATTTTAAATTCCACTCAAAGAATATGTTCATAAGAGTAACTAAGATAATTTTTAAAAATTAAAGGGGACAGACCCTACTAGATAATAAAACATATTCCAAACTACTATAATTTAGGAAGTTTGTTATCAACGTAGGAATAAAAAATAGATTATGGGGCCAGAAATCAGAATTTACCATATATTAAGATTGACAATTGCAATAGGTGAGAAAAAGATTGACGAATTAAATAGTCTGGGAACAACTGGCATAGAACCAACACACCAAAATAGACTGAAACCGGATTAAATGTTTAAATGGAAAGATGAAACTACAATACAACTAGAAGAAAATATGAGTAAATATTTATGTCATATTAGTATGGGGAAGGCCGGGCTAAACATGACTCCAAGGGCAGAAATTACAAAGGAAAAGATTGCTAGATACATTTGACTATATAGAATTTAAAAAGAAATGTCTGTACATAAGAAGTTAAAAGGCAAATGAAAAATTGAGGAACATATTTGCAATATATATGATAATAAGGAATTAATCTCTAAAATATGTAAAAAGCCCCTATAAATCAATAACGAAACAGTAATATCTCAATAGAAAAATATAACAAACACATGAACAGAAATTATTAGAACAGCAAACATATGAAAAAACTTTTCAAATAATTTTATTAGTAACTAAAACACAAATTATAGCAACGTTTTACCAAATTGGAAGTATTTGAATACTTATAATACTCAGCAAGAATGCATGGAAATGGGCACACATGTTCCCTATTTGGTAGAAGCTTTCTGGAAGCAATTTGGCATTATGCATCAACAGTCTTTAAGACACGCCTGTACATTAACCCAGAAATTCTATGTTTGGGGATTTACCTTAAGAAAACAACAAAGGATACAATATGGGCAAAGATGTGGTAGCTGTTTATGATGTTTAACAAATACAGAAATTAAAAAGAAAATGGTCACACAGCCACAAAATGGAATATTATGTAGCCATTGAAATAGTGTTACAGAAAATATGTTTCCTGACATGGAAAGATGTTTTAGATATATTCAGTGAAAAAAAAAAAACACCTAGTTTTAAAATGATATGCATAATTACACCATTTTGTAAAAATCATACTATCTTTATAGCCACACAGTAAGATATGAACCATGTTTTCTCTGGGCATTGGGGATTGTGGGCACTTTTTCCCCTCTTCCTTTGGCCTGTCTGTATTTTCTGGTCATTCTCTAATAAACGCATTATGCTTTTGAAATAAGAAAGTCATTATTAAACTTGAAAACATTTTCCTGAATAAAAGAAACAAAAAATAAATATTATATATACCTCATTTGTACAGTTTGACCAATTAGTATGTCATAAAACAAAAGAAGAGGAAATTGAAATAACAGTAATATTAGGAAAAAAAAAAAAAAAGATGATTCCAGAACAGGAGAGAGACGGAGAGAGAAAAGCTAACATTTCTTGGCTGCCAGACATTAAGCAGAAGTCTTAGTTGCAGACAGCAAGCCCCAGCTCAAACTAGCTGACCACAAAGAAGAGTTTATTCAAGGATACTGAAGTATTTCAAATAATCAGAGGGAAGATTGTCAAAACGCATCATGCGTTCAACAGACATTTCTTGAGTCCTTACCACAGGCCAGGCCAGTGTTGCACGGTGCTCGGGCCCCAAGGAGCTAAGGCACAGCCCTGCCTTCTTGGACAGGATTGGCTCTGCTGCAACAAGTTAAGCCCAAATCTCAATGGCTTAACACAACAAAGAAGAATTTCTCTCTCTTGTCACAATGCAGGTTGGTGAAGAAGGCTTTGCTTCCCATGGTCCGTCCCTCCGCCATCTTGGAGGAATACCACTGGGGCATGTGGCCTCCAGGATCTCAAGGTAGGGGAAGAGAAGATGGAGGAGCCACAGTGGTTCTTAAGTGCCTCAGACTGTGGCCTATCACTTCCACTCATGTTCCCACTTGCCAGAACTCGTCCATACGGCTCAACTCAGCTGCAGGGGGCGCTGGGAAATGAGTGTGACTATTTGGGAAACACGAATTGTTACTGCATAGACTCCTAACCCAGTTATAGGGATCAGGGAAAGAATGAAACAAAGGGTTGACACTGAAAGGCTTTTTGCCTATCCCCACGTTTATCAAACAATTCCAATACCCCAAACACCCCGGTCCACAATTATAACATTTGCTTTTACAGGCAAGGCTTCGCTTTCTCGTTTGATGATCTTAGCACATCTTTGAAAGGAGCAAATTGTTAACTGATGTTCAAGTTGCATATCGGAATTATATCTGCTCTCATTCTCTTTTTAATAATGAAGCTTGAACAATAGATAACAAAGGCTAACTTTAGAGGGATTGGTTCCAAATACCTTGCTAGTGTGAAATACAAAGGAACAAATATGCTTTGATTTAACAATAGATTCACCATAATAACATGCTGATGGTTAACACTGACCTGGCGGCTCTGGATGAAGCTCCTCGCACTTTCTTACACTTTGCAAAAGAAGTAGCAAGTAGGGCTAGGGTTGATGGGGGAGGTCTAGGCTCCCGTTCAGCCCCCTGGGCAGAAGCAGGTACAATGCAGCTGTGGAGCAGTCCCCCCCGCTGTGCCCAGACAATGTGCCTGAACTTGGAAGGGAGTGTTAACCTCGGGGAGTGAAGTCCATCCATCCTCTGCCTTGCTCCTCCCTGGCGCTTTCAGCAGCATTTCTTGGGGAAGAAAAGGTGTTTGTTTTATTCCTAATTGTACGGAGCAGCTGATCAGTGTCTGCACGACTTCTTGAACAAAGAATGGATTTCAAACCTTCTTATTGCTTGCTTCCTTCATTTAAAATTTAACAGATGTCAATTGTGACACATAAACACTCTCTCCCTAGGCGATGGATTAAGGCAACTTTCATTTTATGCCTGGCACAAAAGCCACGCTCTATTGTGTGTTGAAAGACCATTTTTTAAAAAGAAAGAAAGAGAGGAAAAACCATTCTGACTTAAAATCCTGTAATAATGGAAGAAAGCCAGTTTCCACAAAGGCATTGTCCCGGAAAACTTCGTTGGCTTAGGGCGCCACCTCACGGCAACAAGGCAGATTACACTAGGGCCGTTGCCTCAAGTGGCACTGTCATCCGGAGGACACACAGGCAGTGTGGGGCTGCGAATGCAATTTGTGCGGATCTCCGCGCTGGGCGAGACGTGGCCTTCAAGCTCTGTGTCTGCTTCTGATTAGTTATAAACCTTGGGTAAGCCCCTCAACCTCTCTGAACTAAATGGAGGTTCTGGAAGGCTTCTGTGTGGGATTGCTGCAAGGTCTAAGAGAGGGCGCACTTGAAAGCAGGATGTAAGGCACGGTTTGGGACTCAGGTGACTCCCAGTCATGATGTAATAACATCAGGAGGCCCTACATCTTTTGTTTTCCTCCTTCAGGTAGAGATGTGGGGGTTCAGGGGAATGTTTCTCAACAACACGAAAAATAACAGGGTGAGAATGATAATAAATGGCAGTTGACGGCTGTCCTCAAGGTTGGAGAGGTGACAGGGAATTGTGGGGACTGTGGTGAACTGGACAACACTTGTCTGGTCTCAGGGGTGGCCACCGTCAGCCCAGCTGATAACGGCCAGTTTCCTGTAGCAAAAAGAAATCACTTACCATGTGGGATCTCCTGCTTTGTAAATTGACCCAATTTTTTAAATACTACGGGGCCAAGTCAGTCATATGTGGGGACTGGATTCAGCTTGTAGGTCTCCAGCTTGCCCTCTTTGCTGTTCCTTTCTGTGGAAGTGTAAGGGGAAGCTCAGAGTGAGCCTGCTCTCTGTGGGATGTTGGGTCTGGGGTTGAGGGCAGTGTGAATCTAGGGACAGGGATGGGAGCGGGATCTGAAGTCACCACCGTACTGGCCCTGAGGTGAGAGGCACGGCCTGTCTAGTAGAGGCCTCAGTAAGCCTCTCCCCTTGCCACTCTCCCTCCCTTTCTCTCCCGTTCCTTGGGACAACTCTCCCTGAAACCACCAGGCTTCCCTGCGAAGATCCCCCAAGAGCAACTGACGGCCATGGGGAAGAGCGCCAGACAGGGAGTCAGACCTTGCAGATACTGTCACTTGCAGTGTGACCTGGGGCGGGCGCCTCCACCCCTCTGAGTCTCTGTTTCCTCATTTTTCAGGTGGGAAGACAAACACCTTCCTCAGCTTCTCCCCAGAAGGTACCTGGGTCATTCAAGATGATGTGTGAGGCAGTGCTTTGTGAACTTGAAAGTGCTGAACATTATTTGGTTATTTTAAAACCATGCCGTCTACTTTGGACAATTCTTAAATGCTGGAAGTACAGCATTAACAATAGACCGTCTGTTCTTTTAATCAAGTATTCATTCAACAAATATTGATTGAGCATCAATTATGTGCATGGCACTTCTAAGCAATGATTGAGACGAAGATGGATCTTCCTGTCATAGAATGTAAAATTCTAGGGAAGGAGGCAGAGAATAAGAAAAGGAAGGAAGGAAAGAATGAAGGAAGAAGGGAGAGAGGAAAAAAGGGAATGAGGGAGGAAGGAAGGAAAGAGGAAAAGAAGGAGGAAAGAAAGAAGCTTGAAATTAGCCAGGATGAGAGTATTTACATCACTAACATTGATAAACTACAAACCAAGTTCCTTCCCGAGGGCGAATTGTTAGACATTTACCATCAACCACTAGAACCAGGGTCAGATCCCAAGAGTGAGGAGCTGCGGGGGATTCTGAGCACAGCAGAAACACAAGTCGCTATCTATTTTATCAATTTTTTCAAAATCACTCTTCCACCATGTGGAGAATAGACTGTAATCAGCACAGTGGCAGCAGGAGGACCAGCCTAGAAGGCCATGGCTGTAATCCAGGCTGGAGGTGGAGGGGCTCGGATTAGGCTAGTGGTAGAGCGGCAAGATGTGGATGGACTGGGATAGGCACTGGGGCAGGGCTGACAGCATTTGTTAATGGATTGGCTGTGGGGGAAAAATGGAGCCATGGCTGGTGAACAGCACAGACACACTCCCTGTCCACGAGGAGCTCACGGTCCAGGGGGAGAAACAAAACAGGCAGTAAGCTAGGAATTTCACAAATAAGTATTTAGTTATACTGGTTATTGATAAGACGGAACACAGTAAACCTCAGGGGGACCTAACCTAGTCTGGAAGTGACATTTAAGCTTTATCATGGTGAAGGAAAGTACAATTAAGAAGCCATGGGAACATTTACAGTATTTCCTTTACAACTCTGATCTGGATAGGCAAACGCCTGAGTCCCAAAACCTGTCGGTAGTTAGTAATGGACTGTAGCAGGTAGAAATCGGCAATGTGTGAGTGTTCACCAGCTGCCTCCCTGCCCTCCTTCCGAGTTTTGCCTGTTTTTAGTCTGGGTCCTTTGGGAGCTGCTGGAGTAATGAGGGAAAGGGTGGAGATGAAAATGAAAATGGAGAATCTGAAAGAACAAGTCGGGGTAGGGGTAAGAGGGTGAAAGGAGACAAGGTTGCTAGTGTGAATGGACTATTTGATAGAGAGTGTGGGAAAGAGAAAGATTTGGAGGAGAGCAGGTGCCCTAATGAGGGAGCCTTGAAGAAGGAGACGCGTGATGAGTTTCTTTAGGGTTGATGGGAGATTGTATCTTTCAACCCTTCCTGTATTGACTGTCTTTTCCCATGTGACTTTGTAGATACTCCTAATAAAAGGGCAGAATATATCTCACCATCCCTGAATTTGGGGTTTGGCCATGTGACTTGCTTTGGCGAAAAGACTGAGATGAATGAAGTGACAGTGAGCCAGTTTTGAGACTTAGGCCTTAAAGGCTTTCTGTCTTTGTCATTGTTGTAAGAACATACCCTGGCCAACCCACAGGTTCCAGAAGATGAGTGACACAGGCAGCAAAGCCAGCCCAACTGAGCCCTTCCTAGGTCAGCCAAAGTAGCATCTAACCCGTAGACATGTGAGCCATAATAAATGACTGTTGTTTTACCCCACTGAGTTTTGGGGAGGACTGTTACACAGCAAGAGCTGACTGATACAAGACTTTTACCGTGTGTCATGCAATGTAGTGTCTTCATTAGCCCTTCTTCATGGAACTTAAGTAGACACTTGAATTACTTCTAAACGCTTTCCAGATGGTGGATTACTTTCTTTTGATGGTATCACCATGTGGAGGCTGGGCAGCAGGTGGCCCTTGTACAATCCACTTCAGAAATGTTTTTTGACATAGGAACCTATAGTCACTCCTTATCATTATCCATGTGAAGCTTATCTATGGAGTTTTCAGGAAAATTGACAGTAACTACAGCTCGTTTATGTAATCCTTTGCTTTACTGACATCTGGGACACTATTTATCGCACATAACCTATTTTTCTTACTCTCACAAAAATTTTAAAGAAAATAATGAGCTATTTCTCACCTCTGTGTCAATGCACATTCTAAATCACATTCCCAAATTATTTTTACTATCAAAGGATTTGGGTTCCATTGCTCTCATTCAGTGTTTTTCAAAGTAAGTCTATTGATCACCTGTAACAAAACCATAAAAGTCAACTGGGAAACTTGTTGAAAGTGCAAATATTGTTTCCTCTCTCTCTCCCCTTCCCTTAACAAACAATTCTGCTAAAATGATTAGCTGGGACAGAGCGAGGCAGGCATCCACACCAGCAGCTGAGAGTGGAACAAGGACAAGTCCAGGTGGCATAGTGGCCTAGAGCAGGTGTCAGGGCCCAAGCAGGGCAAGGAGGGTGTCCACACAGGAGTGTTGCCTGGCATAGGGTCAGAGCCTGAACAGGGTGAGCAGGATGTCCATGTGTGGGAGTGGCCTGCCACCAGGTGACAGACCCTGAGCCAGGTAAAGAGGGTGTCTATGTAGAGAAGCAGCATGCCATGGGGTTTTAAAGCCCAAGTGGGGTGAGCTGGGCCTCCATGTTGGGGGTGTGTGGCCCAGAGTGTGGGTTCAGAGCCCAAGCAGGATGATGAAGGTATCCCCACAGGGGGTGTCCTGGTACAGCGTGTCAGAGCCCAAGTGTGGTGAGGAGGGCATCTGTGTCAGGGAGAGGGTGGTGGTGTAGAAAAGCCATATGATCATCTCAATAGACACAGAAAAAGCATTTGGGAAAAATCTAACACCCGTTACTAATAAAAACTCTCAGCAAACTAAGTATAGAAGAGAATTTCCTCAAATTGATCAAGGGCATCTATAAAAAACCTGCACCTACGGCCAGGTGGTGCAGAGGTTTACTTCACGCTTGGCAGCCCAGGGTTTGCGAGTTCGGATCCCCGGCACCCGCTGATGCACCGCTTGTCAGCCATGCTGTGGCAGCGTCCCATATAAAGCAGAGGAAGATGGGCATGGATGTTAGCCCAGGGCCAGTCTTCCTCAGCAAAAAAGAGGAGGATTGGCAATGGATGTTAGCTCAGGGCTGGTCTTCCTCACACACAAAAAAACAAAAAACCTGCACCTAACATCCTACTTAATGGTAAAGACTGAATGCCTTCCCCCATGATCAGGAACAAGACAAGGATGTCTGTTCTCACCACTTGTATTTAGCATTGCACTGGAGGTTCTGGAGCACGCAATCAGACAAGAAAAAGAAATAAAAGGCATTCCATGTGGAAAAGAAGTAAAACTGTCTTTATACATAGCTGACATGATCGTCTATGTAGAAAATCTAATAGAATCCACAAAAAGTTAGTAGAACTTATAACTAATTTTAGCTAACTTTGCAGGATAAAAGATCAACATAAATAACAATTGTATTTCTACTTACTAGAAAAGAACAGTCAGTAAACAATCAATTAAAATTTCAATGTTTTTAAAAGCTGTCTTGATTCTTATTTCTTTTTTTTTTTTTTTTTTTGGCAGGAAAAGATTTGCCCTGAGCTAACGTCTGTTGCCAATCTTCCTCTTTTTCTTTTTTTTCCTCCCAAAGCCCCAGTGCACAGTTCTACATCCTAGTTGTAAATTCTAGTTCTTCTATGTGAGCCGCCGCCACAGCATGGCAACTGACAAACAGGTGGTGTCGTTCTGCGACTGGGAAACAAACCTGGGCTGCCAAAGTGGTGAAAGCACTGAACTTGAACCACTAGGCCCTCAGGGCTGGCTCTAAAACTTCAATCTTAAAAATACCATTTAAAGTAGCATCAAAAAATATGAAATGCTTAGGCATAAATCTGACAAAAGAGGTGAAAGTTCTGTACACTATAAACTATAAAACATTGCTGAGAGAAATTAAAGACCTACATAAATGGAGAGATATACCTTGTTTATAGGTTAAAAGACTAAATATTGTTAAAGCATTAATTATCTCCAAATTAATCTATAGATTCAATACAATCCCAATCAAAATCCCAGCAGACATTTCATAGAAATTGACATGTTGATTCTAAGATTAATATGGAAATGCAAAGGGCCTAGACTAGATGAAATGATTTTGGAAACAAAGAACTAAGTCAGAGGTTAACACCACCTCTCTTCAAGACTTATTACAAAGCTAAAGTAGTCAAAATAGTGTGGTATTGACATCAAGTATTGACAAAGGAGATCAAAGAAACAGAATAGAGAGCACAGAAAGAGACTCACAGATATATGGACACTGATTTTTTTTTTTTTACAAAGGTGCAAATGTAATCAATGGAGAAAGGAGGGTTTTTTCAACAAATGGTACTGGAACAATTGGATATTCATATGCAAAACAACAAAACCAAAATCCATACTTCATACCATATAAGAAATGAACTGAAAATGGGTCATGGACCTAAATGTAAAACCTAAAACTATAAAACTTTTAGAAGAAAACATAGGAGAAAATCTGTACCACCTTGGGTTAGTCAAAAATTTCTTAGAAATGACACTAAAGGAAAATTCATAAAAGAAGAAATTAATAAATTGGATCTCAACAACATTTAAAACTTTCATTATTCAGATGACACTATTGAGAGAATGAGAAAACAAGCTAGATACCGGGAGAAAATATTTGCACAGAATATATCTGATGAGAGACTTGCATCCAGAACAAATAAAGAACTCTCAAAATTCAATGATAAAAAAACCAAACGATCCCATAAAACAAAGGGCAAAAGATTTGAACAGTCACTTCCACAAAGAAGATATATGGATGGCAAATAAACACATGAAGAGATGTTCAAAATCATTAATCGTTAGGGAAATGCAAATTAAAACCACTACACATCTATTTAAGAAGCTAAATTAAAAGGACTGACCATACCAAGTGTTGGCAAGGATGTGGAGGAATTGGAACTCTCCTACACTGCTGGTGGGAATGCAAAATGGAAAACAGTTTGGCAGTTACTTAAAGAGTCAAACATACATCTATCATATGACCCAGGCATTGCACTCCTAGGTATTTACCCATGGGAAATGAAAACACATGTCCATACAAAGACTTATACAGAAATGTTCATAGCAACATTTACCAGACATACCTCAGAGATATTGCGGGTTCAGTTCCAGACCACCACAATAAAGCACATGAATTTTTTGGTTTCTTAGTGCATGTAAAAGTTGTTTACACTATACTGTAGTCTATTAAGTGTCTGAAAAAATGATGTACGTACCTTAATTAAAGAATATTTTATTCTAAAAAATGCTAACCATCATCTGGGCCTTAAGCGAATTGTAATCTTTTTGCTGATGGACAATCTTGTAAAAAAATGCAATATCTGTGAAGTGCGATAAAGCAAAGCACAATAAAATGAGGTATGCCTGTATTTGTTTGTAAAAGCTCAAAACTGGAAACAACCCAAATGTCTATCAACAGGTGAATACATAAAGAAATTCTGGGATGTTCATACAATGAAATATTATCCAACAATAAAAGGGAACCTACAACAATGTGAACAAATGTCAAAATAATTATGTGGAACGAAAGAAACCAGAAAAAAAAAAAGAGTACATATTGTATTATTCTATTAATATAAACTTCTAGAAAATGCAAACTGATCTGTATGACAGAAAGCAGATCAGGAGTTGCCTGGGGAGGGAGTGAGTAGGGAGGGACGGGAGGGAGAGGTTACAAAGACGCACAAGGAAACTTCTGGGGTGATGGATATGTTCACTATGTGGATTGTGGCAATGGCTTCGTGGGTGAATGCATATGTCAAAACTTATCGAACAGTACACTAAATATGTGCTGTTTATTTTATGTCAGTTATACCTCAACATGCTGTTAAAAAAGAAATAAGGGCAGATTAATTCAATAATTAAGAGTCTGAAAGAAGGA
Source organism: Tapirus indicus (assembly GCA_031878705.1). NCBI lineage: Eukaryota > Metazoa > Chordata > Mammalia > Perissodactyla > Tapiridae > Tapirus > Tapirus indicus. The sequence continues at coordinate 22,226,098 of CM062920.1, forward strand.
AAGGTCAGTTAAGATTTTGCCTGTAGTTGGAGAATAAGCAGGGCCAAATGGTTAAAAATTTCCTTGTGCAACCCAGTTAAATGTCAGGGAAAACTGAAACCAACTCAAATGTCTGCCATTTGTGCCATGGTTTTGTACAGTATGGTAACGTACAAATTGGAATATTATGCAGGTATTTTAAAAATCATTGTGAAAATGTTTATTGTCTAATGCTAAGTGAATAAATAAGACTGAAAAATAAGGCCTAACTCTTTGATTATGTGTGCATTTTAGTCAAGAACTGGAAAAATGCATGGAAAAAGAAAAAGAGTTTATGTGTTGGGGTGATGGGACTATGGCTGACAACATTCTTTCTACTATTAAAACTTGATTTGAACAATAAGTAATAACTAGTAAAAATAATAGGAATGGAAATATTTTTAAAGCTATTATTTTTAAGTCAATGGCTTAAACCCATTCACTCCTAATTATTTTTCCATAATGATTAAAAACCAAAGAGATGGTTTAGGGAGCAAAACCCAGCACTTTTTGAGGAGTTCGAATAATCAGACAATTGGCCGCATCCACAAATGAACCCCCAGGGGTCGATTTTGAAAGAAAGCTTTCCTGAGACTGATGTGACCCAACAGTAATGGCAACTGTCATTAAAACAAAAAAGCTGGATTGAAATATTATCGGAGTAAAAGTTACCACATCACTGATTCTTGACTAAAAACTCTTCAATTGAAAAGCCCAATTTTTGAAGAGGGCTAAAGTAGGACCTGAGACCAGGCACCACAAATCTGTAAATTTACCTTTTAGACTTCTTAAAACTTTTGCACAAGAATTTCTGGTCTCCTCAGTGCCATGGTGACGCCAATCACGAAAGAGATGACACTCCTTTCAGCTAGAACCAGTGTTCATGTCATTCCTGAGGCCTCCTAGGGGTCTGGTGATTTGTGTTCATCCCACAAGCCCTACTGAACACCTATTTGTGGCAGGCTTTGCAAGCTGGGCATACAATGACAGATAAAACTCAGCTCCTGCCCTGGAAGAATTTATGGAGAAATAGGGATACTACAGGTGCTGTGAAACTGCGAAGTGCATATAAATGTTATCTTAATGTTATCTTTTTAAAGTCAAACTTTTTTTTAATTTTATATCTTCTGTTTTTACATTCTTTCTGTAGAAAATTCAAACAATTCAGAAAAGAAGAAAATAAAAACTCTCTGAAATCCTACCAACAAGAAATAAGCATCACTAACATTGGTGAACATCCTTGCTCTTATGCATTCGAGTATTAAATACATGGGAATTATACTCTAAATGCTATTTTTCAACCTGCCTTTTAAAGCAGCAATGTGTAGTGGATCTCCTGACATGTTTGTATACATCATCTTTTTTTAATCTGACGTTAGCTATAATCGTTATCACTATACGAAGTCAAAATGCCTTGGCCTGTCATAAAAGTCTGCAGAATCGAATTCAAACCACCTCTTTTCATTCACCTCCACTTTATCTTGTAGCTAATATCTGTCTTTTGTCCCAGGGTGGAAAGAACCCAACATTGGAATCAAAAGGCCTTGGTTCTGGTGCTGACTCTGTTTTGACTCTGGGCCACTCTTTAAACCTCCCTAAGTTCCAATTTTTCTCTTTTGTAAAACGAGAGTAGTAAGTATTTGTCCTGCCTGCCTTTTTTCATTCAGTAAAGGGGCCTCAGGGCCTTTGCACTGGCTATTCCCTCTGCCAGAAACTGTGCTAAGAACAGAGGAGACAACAAACCACTCCATGACCTCCAGGATTCTACAGGCCAGTGAGGGACAGAGGAAGAAAAAAAGGAAATTACAAAACCCTGTGTTACGGGCTACCTCTATCCTGGTACTCCAACAGTCTGTTCTCAACCCAGCATCGAGAGTGGCCCTTTAAATGTGTCAATCAATTCATGTCACTGCTCTACTCAAAAACACTTATGTGGCTCTGACCTACAGGGGCTTATGTGATCTGGCCTCATCTCCTACTGCTCTCTCCCTCCCTCCCTCCACCCCAGCCACACTGGCCCTCTTGCTGTTCCTCAGAACCACCAGGCATGCTTTTCCCTCAGGACTTTTGCTTTGGCTGGGCCCTCTGTCTAGAATGCTCTTCCACAAGATATCAACATGGCTTCCTCCTTGACCTCTTTCAAATCTTTGCTCAATTGCAACTTTCTGAGTAAGTTCTGTTCTGACCATCCCATTTAAAATTGAAACCATTCTGGATCCCCTTTATCATTCTGCTCTATTACCATTTTCTAATACACTATATACTTCACTCTTTATTCTGCTTATTGCCTTTCTCCCTCTCTAGAAAGTAAGCTCCACAAGGGCAGAAGTTTTTGTCTGCTTCGCTTCTATTTCTGCAGTTCCTAGAACAGTGTTTGGCATAGGAGATGCCAAATAAATGTTTGTTGAATTAATTGGACAGAGCAGAATAGAGAATAGGAAATGGAAGACTGCCCCATCCCACAACTGGAAGGGGGCAGCCTTCATACCACTATGTGAATGGCATCTTCTGAAATTGTGCAGTGCACAGGCTGCACAGCTGTACGCAATAACTCTAAAAACAACCATGGAATTTGTCAAAGAGTATAAATTATTAAATGAAAATAGTTTTCTAATAATAAAAATATACAGGGGCCGCCCGGTGGTGCAGCGGTTTAGTCCGCGCTTGGCAGCCCGGGGTTCGCGAGTTCGGATCCCGGGCGCCCGCGGACGCACTGCCTGTCAGCCATGCCGTGGCGGCGTCCCATGTAGAGTGGAGGAAGATGGGCATGGATGTTAGCCCAGGGCCAGTCTTCCTCAGCAAAAAAAGGGGAGGATTGGCGACGGATGTTAGCTCAGGGCTGGTCTTCCCCCCCCCCCCACACAAATATATATATATATATATATATATATATATATATATATATATATATATACAAAAACTTAAAGAAGAAAAAAAATCATCCTAAAGCCTTCAACCTAGAGATATCTCCATTAACATTTGCTGAACATCTTTCTAGACACTTCTGTATGCACAAGTATAAACCTTCATTTTACATTAAGTGGCATCACACTATACCAGAATGGTTTTTTTAATCCAATAGTATATTATGATGAACTAGGTCAATAAATGTAAATCTATATCATCTCTTTAACCTAGGGGTCTGCAAATTAAGGCCCATAACCCAAATCTGGATTTCTTTGTAAATAGAATTTTACTGGAACACATAGTCATGTCTGTTCCTTTACATACTGTCTATGGCTGCTTTCATGCTACAATAGTGGAGTTGATTATTTGTGACAGAAACCATATGGCCCACAAAGCCTTCAATAGTTACTATCTGTTCCTTTACAGAGGGGATTGTCAACCCTTGCTTTGTGGCTGAGTATTAAATAGTATGAAAACATCCGAACTGAATTATTCCCCTATTGGTGCACATTCAACTTGTTGCCTATTTTTGTTGAAGAATGAGGTCATATATACATCTTGGGACAAATGTCCAGTATAGGGATAAATTCCTAGTTTCCTGAATCACATCAACTTTTCCATATATCTGATAACAGGTTAACGTCCAAAATATATGAGGAACACAAACAAATTCATAGCAATATTAATAATAATAATAAAAATAACCCAATTAAAAAAAAATGAGCAAAGACCCTAAATAGACATTTCTCAAACAGAAGACATAAAAATGGCCAACAGGTATACAAAAAAGTGCTTAATATCACTAATCATCAGGGAAATGTAAATCAAAGCCACAATGAGATATCACCTCACACCTGTTAGAATGGCTATTATCAAACAGACAAAAGATAAGAAGTGTCGTGAGGATGTAGAGAAAACGGAACCCTTGTGCACTGTTGGTGGGAATGTAAATTGATAGCACCGTTATGGAAAACAGTATAGAGGTTCCTCAAAAAATTAAAAAAGGAACTACCATATGATCCAGCAATCCCACTTCTGGTTATATATCTGAAGGAAATTAAATTAGTATCTTAAAGAGATATCTGCATTCGTATGTTCACTGCAGCGTTATTCACAATAGCCAAGATATGGAAACAACCTAAGTGTCCATCAATGGATGAATGGATCAAGAAAATATGGTGTGTGTGTGTGTGTGTGTATATATATATATATATATAATATATCTACAACGGAATATTATTCATCCCTAAAAAAGAAGGGAATCCTACCACTTGTGACAACATGCATGAAACTGGAGGACATTTTGCTAAGTGAAATGAGCCAGACACAGAAAGACAAATACTGTATGATATCACTTATATGGGATCTAAAAAAGTCAACCTCATAGAACTGGAAAGTAGATTGGTGGTTGTCAGGAGTTGGGGGTTGGGAGAAATGGGGAGACTTTGGTTAAAGGGTACAAACTTTTAGTTATAAGAGGAGTAAGTTCTGGAGATCTAAAGTACAGCAAGGTGAATATAGTTAATAATACTGTATTGTATACTTAATATTTGCTAAAAGAGTAGACCTTAAGTATCTTGACTACACACACAAAAAAGGGTAACTATGTGAGTTGATGGATGTGTTAACTAACTTGATTGTGGTAATCATTTCACAATGTCTATGTATATTAAATCAACACATTGTACACTTTAAAAAAATCACATTGTACAATCTAAATATATATAATTTTTATTTGTCAATCATACCTCAATAAAGCTGGACAAAACTAATCAATCCAATTTGTGTAAAAAAATGAAGACAGAAAAAGAATAATTGCAGCGAAAAGAAGTTTCAAAGAAATAAAAATAAACACGGCAAATATTGAAAATGGTTTTATTCTACTGTAGAGAATATCAATCAAGGGATTAAATTGGCTTAAGATTGCTCTGGAAATATTTTCTTGATGAAAATCCACCCATGTTGGAGATAAGATTTCTCTAGACCCTAAGGTACACTAATAACTTTCTACCCATTGTCAGGTTTTTTCATTAGCCACTTTTCCATAAGATTTCTGGGGTCTCTGGAACCACTAAGGCCCCAGAGAAAAGGAAAATGGAACCTATTTTCTATCATTTGCTCTGTGCGGAATCTGTCTTGCAAGTAAGTGGCAGCCAATTTTAACAATCCTCACACTGACCTCTACCTTAGAAGATAAAAAAAATTTCTGCATAGACACTGCTTAAGTTTTATATCTCTTTCTAATAGTTCCAGGGAGGCAGGCATTGTTGTACCATTTCAAAGTTGTTTTACAGTATAAATTTAATAGCAAACAAGATAATATTTTACTATTTAATGACCCAATTTTACTTGTGAATTTTGTTTGACTTACAGGCTATATTATTTTTATCCGTCTACTGTATTTCTTTACTAGGATTCTGGTAAGGATTTTATAATGCAATGCCAATTTGTCTTGTTTTTATTAGAATATTCTGTTTATTGAAGATTTTATATATCAAAAACACAAACAAGGGACAGAGATAAAATACTAAGATCAGAAACTAGCTCAGTGGTGTGCACACCCCTGTGGTGTGCAGGCACCAGTGTGCAAATACCAGGGGCAAAGTATGTCCATTTTATTTTTATTGTTGCAACTCCCTGTGACCTCATTTAAAGACATTGTTCCCAAAGTTAAATTATGTATGAAAGAAAGTGTGGGAGGTAGGAAGCAGGGAAGGCAAAGTGCAAAACCAATAAAGCAACACCTCAAACACCACGCACGATCCCATTATCTTTTTCTCCGTCATCAGGACTGAATTTAGAGCAGGGCTGCAAAATTCCAAGGAAGACCAGAAAAGAAACAAAACTGTCTGAAATGATGCTAGCCATACATCCAAAATCTGTTTTTCTTAAGAGAGAAAAAAAAATACTTGACACTGAGCTTCTTGAGGGCAGGGTGTTGTATTATCTCTATATTCCCAACATTTAGTAAAGAGCCAGTGTAGATCTTTTTGAGTAAACGAATGGGTGAGTGAAAAAAACACAATCACCTGTGAACGCATAAATAAAAACATCTGTCATTATTTAACTATTTGGAACTCGTTTGTCTAGTCTAGCTCAGTGGTTCTCAACCTTGGCTGCACATTGGAATCATTTAGGGAGTTGTTTTTTTCTTCACTTTTCATTGATGTATTATATACAGGAAAGTACAAATATCTTGGGGATATTTTAAAAAACTGCTGCCTCCTAGAATGGTTAAAATTAAAAAGGCTGACAATACCTAGCACTGTGGCAAAAATGTAGAGCAACTGAACACACATACATTGCTAGTGGGAGTGCAAAATAATACAACTACTTTGGGAAACAGTTTGGAAGTTTCTTATAGAGTAAAACACATTTACCATATGACCCACTCCTAGCTATTTACCAAAAGAAATGAAAACATATCCACACAAAAACTTTTATGTGCATATTCCTAGAAGCATTATTTGTAACAGTCCGTAACTGGCAACAGCCCAGACGTCCATCAACAGGTGAATGGATAAACAAAATGTGGTATCTGCATACAATGGAATACTAATCAGCAGTAAAAAAGAATAAACTACTGAAACATGTAACAATATGATCACTCTCATAAACATTATGCTGAGTGAAAGAAGCCAGACTGCTCAATTCCATCTATATGAAATTTTAGTGCTTATAGTGTCACAATTATAGTGACAAGTCAGATCAGTGGTTACCTGGGGATTGAATGAGGGGTCTTTGGGGATGATGGAAATGTTCTATACTTTATTAGAGTGGTGTTTATAGGGGAGATATACATTTGTCAAAACTCATTGGACTGTACATTTAAAATAGATGCATTTTATTGTATGTAAATTATACCTCAAAAAGGCTGATTAAAAAGAGAACTGTTGACACCTATACTCCACTGCAAACCAATTAAATTAGAATCTCTGGGATGGAACCTAGATATTGGACCTATTTAAAAAAGCTCTAGCTTAGTCTGAGCTACTGTAACAAAATAGCATAGACTGGGTAACTTATAAACAATAGAAATTTATTGCTCCCCGTTCTGGAGGCTGGAAGTCCAAGATCAAGATGCTGGCAGATTTGGTGTCTGGTAAGGGCCCACTTCCTAGATGGCCATCTTTTTGCTGTATCCTCACAGGGCAGAAGGGGTGAGAGAGCTCTCTCAGAACTCCTACTAATCCCATTCATGTGGGCTCTGCCCTCATGACCTAACCACCTCCCAAAGGCTCCACCTCCAAATGCCATCACATTGGGGATTAGGTTTCAACATATGAATTTTGGGGACACAAACATTTAGTCCATTGCAAGTTCCCTGGGTGATTCTATGTGTAGCCAAAGTTGAGAACCAGAGACCCTAACTTTAAGAGTATACTCGGGGGAAAAACAGAACAAAAACTTTTTTTAAAGAGGGAACAAGAAGGATCATAGGTGACTTTTATTTTCTCCTTTAAGCTATTCTGTATTTTCTGATTTTTCTATCATGAATTAACTTGCATATTTTTTAAAAGACAGTGTTATTTTAATTATTTACCATTTTATTTCTCTCAATCTCTCAACTTTTGCTCTGTCATTCATTTTGGCTCTTAAGTCATCATCATATTTGTTCAGATAAACTATTACCTGGTATTCATTCATCTAAGATTGATTAAACATCCACCTTATACAAATAACTGTTTTAGGAACTGAAAGAGCAAAAAAGAAGAAAGAAATCTTCTCCAGGCAATCAAGGCACAGGTGAAACAGATGCACACATTTATTTTTATAAGAACCTACAAATGTTGTAGTAGCACAGAGGTGACAGAAGATAAGATGATGCTATCTTATTCTTGTCTGTTTCTGGAAAACAACCCAGAAGTTTCTTTAAAAATTTAAAATGCACCTAACATGGGACCCAGCCATTCAATTCCTAGCTGTTTACTCCCCTGAAATGAAAGCATATATCCATACAAAGCCTTGTACGTGAATGCTCATAGTGGCTTTATTTGCAATAGCCAAAAACTAGAAACAACCCAAATGTCCATCAACAGAAGAATGGATAAACAAATTGTGGCAAATCTAGATTATGGAATACTACACAGCAATAAAAAGGAAGGAACTACTGATACATGCAACAATGTGAATGAATCCAAAAATAATTATGCTGAGTGAAAGAAGCTAGACACAAAAGAGTATATACTGTATTATTCCACTTATATAAAATTCTAGAAAGTGCAAACTAATCTAGAGTGACAAAAAGCAGGTTAGTTGGGGGTTGGTAGGGAATGAATTACAATGTGATGGAAATGCTACTTGTCTTGATTGTGGTGATGGTTGTACATATATGTCAAAACTGATCAAATTGTACAAATTACATATGTGCAGTTTATTGTACACCAATTATATCACAATAAAGCTGTTAAAAATAAAAGAGAGAAAGAAGGAAAAATGAAATCAAACAAGGCTGCAAATGTGCTTGAATGGGACCCATCACCTCCAATTGCATCTCTGCCTGTAATGGAGCACCATTTTGTGGGCCTGGGCTAGGGAGAGAAACCTGGTGCACCCCCCAGATTTTGGATTCTCCTACTAACAGGAGAAGCAGCCAGTGGAGAGGTGGATGCTTGGCATGGGCCTTCTCAGAACCCTCAAACAGCCTATCTCAGATCCCTAAGAAGAGCCTGCTTGGATGGTCAACATATCAAGGAAAAATGGGGCCAAGTCACAGAACTTCCTGTTCTTGCTGATTCTTTAGATTAAGCTAAAGTGATTATAATCATTTAAGACTCTACAAAGGAAGAGGTGTTAAGACCTTTCAATGGGGAAAGAATAGTCTCTTTAACAAATGGTGCTGAAACAACTGAACATCGAACCCCTACCTCATACCACTTAAAAAATTAACTCAAAATGGATCAAACACCTAAATATAAGAGCTAAAATCATACAACTCTTAGAAGAAAATACAGGGGTAAATTTTCAAGACTTTGGATTTAGCAATGGACTCTTAGATATGACATCAGAAGCATGAAAAACAACAACAAAATGTGGACAAATTAGACTTCCTCAAAATTAAAACTTCTGTGCATCAAAGGACATTATCAAGAAAGTGAAAATACAACCTACAGAATGGGAGAAAATATTTGCAAATAGTATCTCTGATAAGAATCTAGTATCCAGAAAAAAATATATATATATATATGTGTGTGAATATATATATATTTCTTACAACTCAACAGGAAAAACACAATCAAATTTAAAAATGGACAAAGGACTGAATAGACATTTCTACAAAGAAATACAAATGGCCAATAAGCACATGAAAAGATGCTCAACATCATTATTCAGGGAAATGCAAATCAAAACCACAATGAGGCATCATTTCATGACGATGGCTACAAAAAAACCCCCCAGAAAATAACAAGTGTTGGCAAAGATGTGGAGAAATTGGAATCCTCACACATTGCTGATGGGAGTATAATATGGTTCAGTTGCTGTGGAAAACAGTTTTGTGGGTTCTCAAATGATTAAACACAGAATTTACCATATGACCCTGTAATTCCCCTCCTAAGTATATACCACATAGAATTAAAAAGAGACTCAAACAAGTATGTGTACGCACATGTTTATAGCAGCACTATTCACAGTAGCCAAAAGGTGGAAACAGCCCAAATGTCCATCAGTGGATGAATGGACAAACAAGATGTGGTATATGCATACAATGGAATATTACCCAGCTATAAAAAGGAATGAAGTACTGATACATGCTACAATGTTATGCTGAGTGGACAAAACATGCTAAGTGAAAGATGACAGACACACAAGGCCATATATTATATGATCTCATTTATATGAAATATCCAGAATAGATAAATCCAGAAACAGAATGCAGATTGGTGGTTGCCAGGGGCTGGGAGTAAGGGGTGATGGGGAGAAATTGCTTAATAGGTAAAGAGTTTTACTTTGGAGTGATGGAAATATTTTATAACTAGACAGATGGTGGTTGTATAACATTGTGAATGTACTAAATGCCTCTGAATTATTCACTTTTGAACAGTTAATTTTGTTATGTGTATTACAACTCAAAAATTATTTTTTAAAAAAAGATTCTACAAAGGGAAAAAAATATTCATTTTTGATACATGTCCCAATCTCAACACCAGATTTGTTCTGTGTAAACCACTGCATTCTAAGGAGAGAGAGTGGAGTGAGGCAGGATTGAGGTTTAAGTGACAATCACAGAGGAGTTTAGGGTAGTGGTTAAACTTGAGGGCTCTGCAGCCAGACTCCTGACTTTGCAGTTAACTAGCTCTGGGACATTAGGCAAGATCTTTCATACTCTAAGCATTTGAGTCCTCATCATTAAAAACAGAACAACATCTAACCTCATTAGAGTGTTGTGAGGATTAAGAGGTGAGCTACCTAATGCAATTTAGCATAGAGCCTGACACATAGTTTCAGTTCAATCTATTCTAATCATAAGTGATTTTGTTTTCTCCACCAAATGCTAAGTTGTCCATTTTACATTCTGTTCCTAGTTATAGCTTTTACAGAGCACAGTCAAAAATAATTCTATCTTTTGTATTTGGAGAGACCACTGTCTATGATAGCAGAAAAAACAACACCCGCTATGTAAAGTCCTAGTTTCTTCTTTTTCCCAATCTCAAGGTCAGTAAATTTAGGGAATTTGTACCTGAAACCTAGGTGTGTCCAACCCTTCAAAGGAGTTGGTGAGGACCAAGTGAGATCACATATGCAAAATAGTTCTGAAAATCCTCAAGCACTGTACAAATATCAGGGAAGAGTCTTGCGATGAAAAGACCGGGATGACAAATCCTGCCTGCCACTTCAAGCATGTTAGGAGGTAAAAAAAAAAAAAAAACCAACAAAAAACTGCACTATGGAATGCTAGCCCATGCATAATTCTTTCATTCACTTATTGGGTGCTGTATTCATTCAAGGCCCCAGAAAAGGGGAGGAGAACCATTCTAGAATATATTCTGGAGACTCCAGAATAATGAACTGCTTGCTGCTGCCAAAAGTGGCCCACAAAATAGTACATCTCAGGATATAGCATCCCACCCATTCGCTAAACCATGGCCAGTCTGTACATGGAACGTTTGTGAAGTTCTGGTCACTGAAATTTAAAGGCTAGAGAAAGCCTAGGTAGGTTTGGGTGGAAGGTGAATGGGTAGAGTGGTGGATGGGAAGCTAACCATGTTGACATGTTGCCAACTTTTAATCTCACAGCAACCCTATAAAGTAGATATTAGAATTATTGTTTTATAGAGGAGGAAACTGAGGCTCAGAGAGAAGCTTGTCCAAGGTTACTCAGGAAGTGGTTGGGGCTAGGATTTAAAGTACATTCTTTTTATGACATTCTAGTACCTATCTTGAGATGGGTTCTAAAGTGATCACAGGCATAAAAGCATTTAAGAATGTTCACAGTAGCATGAAATCCAATTATCCTTCAGCAAGAGAAAAGATAAACTATGAGATACTCAACTGATATAACTAAACAGCAGTGAAAATAAATACAGTCTCCAGGTCAACATGGATGAGTCCCATAATGTGCAGCCAAAAAAGCAAGTTTTAGTACAATTCCTTCTAAAGTTCAAAACCATGTGAAAATTCAAAATTGTACTATAAGTCTTTGCTAATGCAATTAGACAAGAAAAGGAAAAAAAAGGTATACACACTAGGAAGAATTAAAACAGTCTTTGTTTGCAGATGACATGATCATCTATGTAGAAAATCCTAAAGAATCAACAAAAAAACTCCTGGAACTAATAAATGATTAAAGCAAGGTTGCAGGATACAAGGTTAATATACAAAAGTTAATTGCTTTCCTATACTAGCAATTAACAAGTGGAATTTGAAACTAAAAACATTATACCATTTATATCAGCAACCCCAAAATGAAATACTTAGGTATAAATCTAAAAAAATATGTACAATATCTACATGAAGTAAACTACAAAACTCTGATAAGTGAAATCAAACAACAACTAAATAAAGAGAAATATTCCACGTTCAGGGATAGGAAGACTCAATACTGTAAAGATGTCTTCCCAATTTGATATATAGATTCAATGCAATCTCAATCAGAATCCCAGAAAGCTATTTTGTGGACATCAACAAATTGACTCTAAAAGTTATATGAAGAGGCAAAAGACCTAAAATAGCCAACACAACTTGGAAGGAGAAAAACAAAGCTGGAGGACTAACACTACCCAACCCCAAGGCTTACTATAAACCTACAGTAATCAAGACACTTCTTTATTGGTGAAAAAATAGATCAACGGAACATAATAGAGAGCCCAGAAAGAGGCCCACGTGAATATAGTCAATTGCTCTTTGACAAAGGACCAAATGCAATACAATGGAGCAAAGACAGTCTTCTCAACAAATGGTGCTGGAACAACTGGACATGCACTTCCAAAAAAAGAAAAAGAATCTAGACACAGTCCTTAAACTCTTGACAAAAATTAACTCAAAATAGATCACAGACCTAAATATAGAATGCTAAACTATAAAACTCCTAGAAGATAACATAGGAGAAAACCTAGATGACCTTGGGTATGGCAACGTCTTTTTAGATACAACACCAAAAACACAATCCATGAAAGAAATAACTGATAAGCTGGACTTCATTAAAATTAAAAACTTCTGCTCTGCACAAGGCAATTTCAAGAGAATGAGAAGACAAGCCACAGACTGGGAGAAAATATTTGCAAGAGACACATCTGATAAACAACTGTTATCTAAAATGTACAAAGAACACTTAAAACTCAATAATTAGAAAACAACCAACCTGATTAAAAAATGGGCCAAAGACTTTAAAGATGCCTCATCAAAGATATACAGATGGCAAACAAGCATATGAAAAGATGCTCCACATCATATGTCACTGGGGAAATGCAAATAAAAATAACAATGAGATACAGTACATACTTATTAGAATGGCCAAAATTGGGAACATGGACACCACCAAATGCAGGCAAGTATGTGGAGCAGCAGAAACTCTTGTTTAACTGCTGATGGGAATGCAAAATAGTAGAGTCACTTTGGCAGTTTCTTACAAGGCTAAACCTAGTCTTACTATCTGATTCAGCAGTTGCACTCTGTGGTATTTACCCAAAGGGATTGAACACTTCTGTCCACACAAAAATCTGCACATGGACATTTATGGCAGTTTTATTCATAATTGCTAAAACTTGGAAGCAACCAAGATGCCATTCAGTAGGTGAATGGATACAGGGGTTAGAGGTGGAGTTGGAGGGATGAATAGGCGGAGCACACAGGATTTTTAGGACAGTGAAAATACTCTGTATACTTATAAGGATGGATACACATCATTACACGTTTGTCCAAACCCATAGAATGTATAACTTCAAGAGTGAACCCTAATGTAAACAATGGTCTTTGGGTCAATGTAGGTTCATCAGTTGTAACAAATGTACCACTCTGGTGTGAGATGTTGATAATGGGGCAGGCTATGCATGTTTGGGGGCAGGAGGTATATGGGAAATCTCTGTACTTTCCTCTCAATTTTGCCATGAACCTAAACTGCTCTAAAAAAAGAGGAAGGAAGGGAGGGTGGGAGGGAAAGAGAAAAGGAAGGAAAGAAATGAAGAAAGTCTTTTGTAAAAAAAGGAAAACCATTAAAAACTTTGAAAATGTGAAAAGAAACAATAAATTATTTAGCAGATGATTAAACCAAAATTCAATTAAGTGGGTACCTCTTGTTGGGGGAGAAAAGGGTGTGATTAGAGAGGGCATATAGGGGATTTGTAAATTAATGCAATGTTGTGTTTCTTAAGCTAATTTGAGTATTTTCTTATTCTTTAAAGGTATACTTATTTTTATACTTTTGCATGAATTGTGTGCGAACTTTTTAAACACACACACACACACACAAACACAAGATGGATCTCAATATGCCCAAGACTGTCTCTGGAATTTGATTTTTTAACATTATTTCTGATATTGATTTATTATCGTTCTTGTTAAGGATATAAGACATATTTGTTAATTCCAAGCCAGGAAAAGGAGCAATGACAGGTCATACTTTTATAAAAACCATGGGTAATATCTGTTTTTAAAATTTGCCAAGTGGGCCAAAGGCATAGTTCACCCTCCCAGGAGTCAAGTATGGTATCTCTGCCTCCGTAACATCCACTGTGCCCCCTCCTAGCCGAGCCTAGTCCCTCACCCTTGACTTGTCTGTACTGGCCTTGGAATGCAGCTTTTCTTCTGCAGTCACTCTCCCCTACCATTTGTTTTTGGCCACAGGCTTGGCATTCAGACTTCATTTGGTCCACTTTTAAGCCTATTCATGAGTCACCCCTGCCTGTGGTCAACTGGCATGGGCTTAGCAAGGAAGCATGCATTAAACCAACAAAAATCCCTTACAGAACTTAATATGGACCTGATGGGGTTGTTCTCCAAATCCAGCTATCCCAAAACTAGAGGTAGCCTGAGAGGACATACTGAGAGATCCCCATTTTTGACAGTATTTCTCAAAGTGAGTGCTGCAGAGATTACAATCACCTGACGGACTTATTAAAATGCAGATTACTGAGCCCACTCAGATCTACAGAATAAGAGCATCTGAGAATAAGGCCAAGGAGTCTGCTTCTCTGAAAAGCACCCCAGATGATGGTTCTGATGTTATTTGATTTCCCTGTGAGATTGGTATCATTGAGAAAACTTGCCTGATCAGCTGATTAAATCATGGATATAACCTTGGATGAAGAGTGATGGGTTATTTTGTCAAGGACAGGCATACCACCAACCAGAATGAGGAGCAACCAAGCCATGTTCAGACAAAAAAAGTGCAGGTGTACTATTTAGCAGGTTTACTCCTTAAATACTGTTGAAATTTTATTTACACTGTGCAGTGGCTCAAACAGATCAGCTTAGACAAAAACAGAGAAAAAAATCGCCTCTGTATTTTAAATTACTCCTCCCCATTCTCACTAGTCCAGCCAGATTTATTCTGGAGGGTGGGTGATATTACAATTTTTAAACAAGTATGTAAGAGATAGGGGACATGACCACTGTAAACAGCTGATCTGGCTGTACTAGTGCAGACCAGTTAAGTGTCAGCCCCACCTTTCTTCAATAGTAAATAGTTTCATCCAAGATTGAACCAGAATAGAGTGTATCTGTATCCATTTTATTTTGAGGAAAAACAGATGTAATTAGAGCCTCAATGTACTTTTCGCTGGATTTGTTTTCTGTAAAAAAGAACTGATTAAGGATTATAAAATATCCAACTTTCTTAACTGCTTGAAATGTTACTATTGCTTCAAATTTATAAACAGCTTTCACGACCCCAATATCCCAGTCATGCAAGCATTTGTTCTATTGTTAAAGACCTAGTGAACTGGTATCTGGGAATTTTATATGTGGGAAAAGGCATATTCCTGGCACACAGCCTTAATGGAGGTGCACATAAGATACAGAGCCTCCGTGTGCCTAGGGAAAATGAACTAGAGACTCAATTGGAAAACTTCCTGTTTCAGACCAGTTAAAAACGTAAAATATGGCTACCATGGAGCTTAATTGTACAATGGTAGTTTCCACTTCTGTATTGAGACAATTATTTGCATTTTCTTGGGATTGGCCCACAGCTAGAGCCATATTGGACAGATGTTTTTAACTCTAAATGCAATGTAGAATTACCTATCATTTCTTTATGCAGATTGAATATTTTGCATGAGCATTCAAAAAGGCATATTTATAGTTTGAACTTCTTATGTTTATTGTTTTCTACCACCAAATGTATTGTCTACAGATGGAAAACTCAGAGTCTTTGATGGGTGGTGAGGAATTGCTCAAAGAAATTCAGTTACACACAGAGAGACATATTACACATAATGCTGGGAAGGGCTAGATTACACAGTTATCAATATATGTATAGAAGCAATCCTCATCTAGAGGAAGTGTTTCAGGGATTCCAAATGATCATACTCAACAGCTGGGCCTATTTGCAAGACTTGGTCAATGGAAAATACTGCCGCTTTCCTCCCCCTTATGGTTCCCTACCCTCTCTATTGCCTCTTTGCGAAAGCAGAGTGGCATGCTGCCTTATCGCTGCTGCTCCTTATTACCCTCAAACGACAGTAATGCAAGCAGGCAAGATGATTAAGCAATGTGGCAGCCCATTTTTATGAGTTTACCTTTAAAGACAACCAAGAGAATTTTAGAAAAGTGGGTAGAGGGTTTTACAACTATAGGCAACTGCTGTAGAGTATTTTTGAGTCAATGACTTTCTTGCAGTAAGGGTGCTAATCAATATTGAATAGCTATTTTGAACAACTATGAAGATAACATGTTCTTATAAAAAGAAAAAAAGCATGCAGAACTACACTTCTTATAGGAGTGACCAACCTTTTTGGAGTTGCTTGATTTTGCCATAACTTGCAACTTCTTACAAAAAAGTGCTGCATGAAATTTCTTTTTCAATCTCAAACACTTGCTCTTGTGTCGAGAATTCCATGGTAATCAACTGCAAATATACTTAAAATATCAAGTAGGTTTAAAGCAACTGTTTTAAGATATAAGCAGTCCAATTTAGGGTCTCAGAATGTCATAAACTGTTATTTAGCTTCGTCAGGGCTAATCAAAGGTTCTTGATAATGATTAATATGTAAGTACTTGTACATACATACACACACATGCACATTTAAGGATTACTAATCTTTAGCAACTTATTATACTTGAAACATCAAAATTTAATCTTTGGTGATTCAGAAGGCACTTTTTTTTTAATCTTGCAGAACGTTGATATGAAAATAAATTTTCTGATAATGAGTCAGTTATGAAATATAGCATAGGAATATCCAAAGGAGAGAATTTCCTCGCCTATGGCCTCAGTTTATAGAACTGGGAGTACTGGAGCTACAACTGGAAGAAGTGGTGACTACCAATCTTTGGGTGCATCCTCATATGAAGTAAATGCAATAAGAAAAGTCTAAGCTCTACTATCAACAACTGCAATACCCCAAAACAAAAGGGTCACAGAGATTACGCCTAAAGTGGACAGCAGACACACTGTTTGCAGAGTCCATAATGAGAGGAACCTCGGCCAGGAGATTGCAGAATCATATGTAACTTTCCAGCATTCCTACTAAGCACTGCTCTATTAATGCACTGCATTGGAACCCATTGTTAATCATTTCCAACTCAACATAAGAGGGATTATTCTCTCATGAAAACTTCTTAGTTTCATAAGAGAAAGCAATAAAAATACAATGTACCAAAATTTGCTTTTATATACTAACTCCACCAGATTAATAAACTGAACCATATTCGCACTTTTGAATTTCAAGGATCTAAACCTTGTTACATACCACTCACCCAACTCCCCACCATTTCTTTAGATAATATGACACGAGTAAGTAGATCGAAAACACTTTCAGAAAAAAAAAGTTCCTTTATTTCTGTTTATTCATTTATGCAAAGACAGTATCAGCAATAGGTAATAGGAACATCCTTTTAAGTTTAAAATTAATTTTCCATTTTGAAAGGTTCAGGACTTTGTCTCTCTTTCTACCTTACTCTTTTAAATACTTCAGTCCAACAAAATAGACAAAAAGTTTATTCCCTTACTTTTCTTAAGGTCATACTGGGATAATTATAATAGTCTCTTTAGAATTTAGGTATCATTTATAGTAACCTGGAGATTTAATCACAGAATGATACATGTAAGAATGTTATAGCAGACACACAAAAAAGTATAGAGAATTTTAAAAAGGACAAATTTCAGAGCACTTTCAAATTCTGAGGTGTAAGAAAGCCCTCTTGGGGATCTTTAAGTTAAAAGACTCTTCAGACTCAGAATGAAAATTATTAAGAATTATAAAACAACAATGGGCACTGATGATACACCCCATGGTAGCTGCATTACATTAGGGATAAATGGAGTCTCCATGTTTCACTGAAGAGGCCAATGAAAGCCCAGGAAGCCACTTTAAACTCATGTCCATGGCAGGTATTATCCCATTGCTAACGCTTTCCAAGGCTTAGTCCTCAAACTGCTCTGACTGCTACTTCTCTTCTTTACATCACCTGTTCTAGGAGCAAATGTCCTAGAAAAATGGTGGTACAGACTAGAAAAGCAAGACAGTGGGTACAGCAAAGGGGCTGTGGGTGCTCTAGTTGTTTGTCACGATATACAATGTGTAATGAGGAGACCAGCTAATCTAGAAATGGATTGTTAACTCTGACTCTAATATTTTCTTGGGATATGCTTACTAAACAACTTTTGAGGTTTAGAAACGCCAGAACTACTTTAACTCTCCTGGACATATTTTACTTTAAAAAACAAAATATAATAGGCTAACAAACAAAAACAAAAATCTATTTGCTCTTTAACAAATAACTAATATTTTAATTTTTTAAAGACAATTCCTTTCAGATACTCTGATTAACCTTTAAGTGACATAAAAAATAGTTTCAGCATTCTTTAATATCAATATTTTGCACAATTTAAGATACAGCCATTGAGTTTGGCATTTCAAGGAAAAATAAAAAGAAAAAAAGGAGAATGGTAACTCACTGAGAAGCTTATGTACCTCGTAAAGTTTAGTTTGTCTTGGATTCTTTAAAAAAAATTAGGCCTAGAATTTTAGTTATCCTAATTACCATCTCAATCAAATAGGATATCGATGTGTGAATTCTAGATAAAAGACAAAATATTTTGAACTAATAAATGTAAGACCCACTGATTGGACTGTTAGTTTAGAATCTGTTTTACTGGGTTTAGATTGGGAAGACTTCAATAAAAGTAACTATATATTGAGTTCCACTGATTAAAAATGCAGTTTGAAAAACTCTGCTTTTGTGGTAAATTTCTAGATAAATCATAAATGTAAAGCACAATACTGTAAATACTGTATTGTCCACAGGTACTTGTTGGAGAAGTGAAATGCTTTTACTCAAACTATCAAAATTCTGACCTTTCAAAATAGTAGGTTTTCTAAAACAATTTTTTGAAAATCAACATTTGCTTTGAAACTCTTAAAATGTCAATTTTAATTTTTAAAAAAGTCCTTACAGATAATTTTAAGTTATTCCTTTTAGTCTCAATTATTTTTTACTTTCAACTATATTTTCAACACAGAACCAGTTTCTAAATAAACAATCTAATGAAGAACAGTTTCAATGTAAAATAAAACTAGGCAATCTAATACAACTTGTATAGAAAGTCTGAGTGTGATTTATCAAAATTCAGAATTAAATTTCTATAATAGTGAAACACCTTCAGTCTCTTCTTAATATTGAAAACTAGCAACTTCCCACGAGACTTGAAAGTTAGCAGAGAGGATCAAACAGATTTAAGCACTGCTCGACTTCTTCTAAAGTGATGCACTCTTTTATCCTAGAAAAGACAGAAAGTTCTTTTTACTTTATTGAAAATTTACCATTATTACTATGACCTAAGAGAGTTGCAAAATACTTAAATCATTTCTTTTGGTTTAAAAAACATAAATAATGAGGAAAAAAGTGATCATTTTTAGGAAACATTCTTGAACTTTGGGATATCCAATGTACCACTGACTAGTTTTTTTGGTTTGTTTTTTTGTGTATGTGAGGAAGATTAGCCCTTAGCTAACATCCACTGCCAACACCCCTCTTTTTGCTGAGGAAGGCTGGCCTTGAGCTAACATCTGTGCCTATCCTCCTCTACTTTATGTGGGATGCCTGCCAAAGCATGGCTCGATGAGCTGTGCATAGGTCTGCGCCCAGGATCCGAACCTGCAAACTGCAGGCCACCACAGCAGAGTGAGCAAACTTAACCACTATGCCTAGTTTTACTGGCAATGACTAGTTTGATTGGCAATGACTAGTTTTATTCACCAATTTTTAGAAAAGAAATCTCGGTAAACTCAGAAACAGAGGACTTAGAATACATATCATTTCATGCAGCTTCTTAATTAATGATTTGGCAGTGATGTCCCAAAGACAGCCGGTGGAAAACGCAAGTAATTTTAAAAAGTACTGCTTTTACTAACAGAAGTGCATCTGGTAGAAATCACAGTTTACGAATCTGAATTCCACTTCAATCTGAAATCCTATGCTTTTAAGTTAAAAGATAAAAGTTTTGGCATATTTAAAGGCATATCCTTAATCTGTGATGAAGATTTACCATTCTTTAGGAAATGAAGAGAAAAATTAAAAATACATGCAAAAATTTCTTTTCACTTTATGCTGCCTGCAGATGTGCACACAGAAGGAAGTGAGGTCTTATAAAGAGGAATGGAGCTGAACAAACCAGTAATAACATGAGTACTTTCTTCTCTACATATTTAGCTTAACTGTGCCTTTTCTTTTCCTTTGGGATTAAATTCAACTGTCATATAAAGAAGGGTGATTTCTGGAAATTATGTAATCTGTCAACAGAGTAATATCCTATTTAGGTTGAAGCCAGAAAGGGGTCACAAACTCAAATATCTTCAAAGGTCAGGTAGGATATAAAAGATTATGAAGGAGCTGGAATTAAAACAGAGTGTAATTTACCATGGAGACAGTGTATATAACCCTGCCTCAAGGCATTCAAATTCAATTAAAAAACAACAACATTTAGCAAATCAAAATACATCTAGATGTTCGATGAATGCAGGCTACCGACTTCTGACTCCTAGCCTAGAGGAGCAGAAAACTCTGGAAGGTTCAAAGGGAGGCTTTTGTCTAATACCAGGTGAGAACTCAAGTTTAAAGACTACTTTCTGCTTTGCAAACAAATCGTTTAAGTACTACCTATTTAACCTTCAGAACTTTGGGCAAGGTAAGCTGTCATAAGACCCCACTTCTTTCTTTTTAAATTGTACTGTCTATGTAGAATGAAACAACAAAAGAATGAATGTCAACTTTAAATGAATATGTTTACTCCCTGTTGAGAAGACAGTAAGAACTTAATCCTGTTACGGGTTATACTCTTCTGCATTATACGAAGTCCTTAGTATACCCTTTAAAAAGGCTTTAGGCTTCACCCTATGTCCACTCATAGATGGAAAAAAAGCTGTTCTCCTTTCCCTGTTTTAAGACACAAAGCAATGGTTAAAAACTTCCCTTTGAATGTAAAATGGTGCAGTCATTTTGGGAAAATTCTGGCAGTTCCTTGAAAGGTTAAAGATAGTTAGCATATGACTCAGCAATTCCATTCGTAGGTATATACCCAAGAGAAATAAAAACATATGTCCAAATAATAACTTGTACACAAATATTCATAGCATTATTCATCAGAGCCAAATAATGGAAACAACCCAAATGTCTTATCAAGTGATGTATGGATAAACAAAATGTGGTATATCCATAAATAAAAAATGAAGTACTGATACATGCTGTAACATTGATGAATTTTGAAAACATTATGCTAAGTGAAAGAAGCCAGTCACAAAAGACCACATATTGTATTATTCTATTCATTTGAATGTGCAGAATAGGAAAATCCTTAAAGAAAGTAGGCTACTAGTTGCCCATGGCTAGAGGAGTTGGGGGGAAATGGAGAGTGACTGCTAATGGGTAGGGGGTTTATTTTTGGGGTGATTAAAATATTCGAAAATTGACTGTGGCCAGGGTTGCACAACTCTGCAAATATACTAAAAAGTATTAAATTATACACTTTAAATGAGTGAATTGTATGGTATGTGAATTATATCTCAATAAACCTGTTATAAAAAAATAACAAAAATCTTCCCTTTACTAAAGCACTATATTCCTTCCCCACTGGAGAGACCAGTTAGCTCCTTTCCATATTCATAGACTCAGAACTAAAGGGATCTTAGAGATCTTTAGTTCTATGTCTCCTCATTCTAGATTTGTAAAAACTGGAGCCTTAATAAGATTTAAATGATTTGTCCAAGGTGATAGAACCAGGATGAGAAACCAGAACTTTCTTAAATTCAAACACCTACAATCTTCCATTTCACCAACTCTGAATCAACTTCCATTTCTTTCCAAATCAGCTTTTTTTTTACTGCTTTACTTTACCTCTTCTCCCTCCACACCATTCAAGTATGTCATCTGAGTGATCGATTTCTTTTCTTCCATGTACTTGTAAGTTCTGCTTTCTGCATCTGGAATTTTCTTTTTCTATTTGGTCAAGCCAATATTCTCTTTCAACTCTCTTCTTTCACGAACTCTTTCAATTATAAGTGTCTGCTAAAGGTTTCTTCCCTAAGGACAAACTACCCTATATCAAGGTTTGAGCAGCATAAAATACACTACTAGGTAAAACTCACTCAGAGTGGTTTACTGGGTTACAATCAAATGCTAAGAGTTCAATTAAACGCTCTATGTAATCTCAAAATACATACACCAAAGAAGAAAAGATGCTTCATAGCTGATAAATGTGCTTTTTATCCTGTATACTATTCCTTTCATACCTTGAAGTAGTCATCTTGAGTAACAACAGAGTTTCTCAGTCTGTTCTCTGGATTGAATAGACAAGATACCACCGTCTGTATGCTTCGGTCCACAGATTTCTGAAATATAGAAGTTTTCAGTAATCTAAAAATGATTCCTCCTTTTATTCACTGTAACAAGCTTTATTTAAAAAGTTTAATGAATATATATGCTTATTTCTGAAGAATTCTTATGTAATTCATAATTCCTACCACATGTCACTTAGCATGTAACTTTTGTATCAAATTTAAGAAATATTTTAGAACCTTAGTGATAAAGTACTGGTTTAAAAAGCTCAATTTAGTAAAACCCTAAGATATTTGCTTAAGGCTCTATGATTTTTCCTGTTAGATAAGAAACCGTGAACTTCAATGTTTCAAGAAGAAATATCCAGGATAAAATCTGATAACATAATTATATTATACTACAAGCTATTTTTTCAAATTTTAAATCATATATCAAATCAGGGAATTTTTTCACCCTATAGTTCAGTAGTTCTCAACTTTTTTTTCCACTGAGAAATACACAGACCAAGTTCACACACTCCAATGGGAATTCTTTCATGTCATACATATTCCCATCACATCAACTACTTTCACATTCCTACCCACTCAAGAAAACACGGGAGAATTCAAGAATGAGAGCACTGTTATTATAGGAATCTGCTCTAATGATTAAGAAAAAAATTACTCTATTTCAGTAATTCAGTTATTACTAGTGACTCTACCACTCTCGAGAGCTTCTACCACATACAATGTTATGAAGAGAGAATACCATAAATAACTGTGTATTACTATTTAACTAAGTAAATGTTTAAATTAGTAAAAGACAAAATTATATTTATTCATACTAATCCCTCTTTTGAAGAGTAGAATTCTTGAGGAAACCTGCCCACCGCATTCTATCAAATCATGTTAATAAGATATTTATTAAAGCATAGTTAGAAAAATAAAATGAAAATGGGAGAGGAAAGGACTACTGAATCAGAAATTATATGAATACATTGAAAGTTTGTATGTATATATATATATATATATATATATACTGAAATTTCATTAACTTTTACATAAATTGCTGAATTATCAATTACTCAAGCTCTGTAACTTATGGCTTCCATATTTAAATTTGGACAAAGATGCTTGCTTCTCAGAGTCATTATTGAAACTTGACAAAAACTGAAAATATAAGAATTAACAAAATTAGATGTTTGCCTTTTGCGGGCCATTTCCAGAGGATGGAGTAGCTTCATGAACTGAGCATTCACTTGGCAAAACTTCAGTTCCGAGATCAACGTCATTACAGTGGTAGTTAACAGCTGTATAAGCCTACATTTAAAAATGATAAAAGTGTAATTAAAGAGATGTACACTAGATACATTTCTAAACAATCCGTTCTTCAAAATGGTGCACTGATATTGAAAGCTTAAATGTGGGTTGTGTTGAAGTTCAATTACATTATCTCAGAAACTTTAAACTGAATAGTTGAAATGTAGCAAGGCAGTCTTTTATCTTGAAATGTCTTCTAAGCTTCACCATAATCAGAATTAGAAGGGCTCTAAGAAAAAGAAACTCCAACATGCAGTAAGGGAATGGGAATTTCACAGTGGTTGAGAATTTTAACTCACACCATATCCTTCAAATATTCAATCCTGATGCAAGACAGAAGGTAACAAAGGCTCAGATGTTTTAGAGGTAGCACACTCTTTTGTTTTATTCCTTTTCTTATATAACATATAACAGTATTAACAGCAAAACATTTCTTCCTCTTCAACAGATTTTTTTACCAGTAGAAAACTAGAGGCAGATTCAATACTAATTCTAAATCTATAGAATTAGAATTAGCATAGATATTAATACTACCTTCCTTGGATTATATATTCTATCAACAAGTAACTGAGCACCTGTTGCAGCAGCCATTGCTTAAGCACACAAAAACAACCCGAGAAACAAAAGGCACAGTTTCTCCAATGAGAATATGTACTTGGGTTGACGAGAAATTAGTAAAACATAACATATAACGTAAAAAGGCATTTAAAAATATTTCTAGGCATACATTATATGGCAAAGGTCAAGAAATATATAATAGTTAAACAAGAAAATACTTTACAATAAAGAATAGGAAGTACATGTTTGGCTAATTCACCTTACCGGAGGTATAACATAACTCCTTTGTTCCCCAGCAGGCCACTGAGGTGGCATCTTAAAAAAACAAAAAGGAAATAATTATTTAAATATTCCTATGCATTTTCACAAAGATATGAGATAGACAATGTTGAGCTATTAGTCATGCTGGCTCTTTGAACTTGTTATGAAATAAACAGAACGGAAAAATAAAGTACTTTATGTTTCTAATACCTGAGGGTTTTATTGTTACTTTCATATATAAACCCACTTTTTTCTCAATTTTCTGGAGTTGGCTTTCAGGAAAACTCAAAAATAGTCATCCTCTGAATTTACTGCCATAGATATGGTCCTATCTATGGGCAGAAATTCAGAAAAAGCCTATCTTGTAGTAGTCAGCTAAAATAAACATTATCAAATATAACTGGAATTCAGTGCTCTAAGAATTGAGTAATCATTTTATTTCAACCTCTCCCCCTAGAAAAATTTCTGAAAGCCTGGATGTTTCAGTTATTTGACAGTGAAGATGGAAGAATACAAGAAGGAAACATCAAATCTTATAAGACAATACAAGAGAAAACTTCTTGCTAAATACGTTCCTGTCAAAATATCACTCTCTTATTTCTAAATAATATAGAGGCCCTGATTCTAGACTAGTTCTAAGTTTTCCTTAAATTTTAGGCATACTCAATTACTTTAAATGACAAACTATTGGGGAAATTAATATAAATAAAGGCCTCAATAATATTCCAGAGTAAATAATTTTGTTCCCTCTTAAATTACCTGATAATTATATATGGGCAGCTGATATCCGGTAATGACCTGAACTGGTGAACTTGGATAAGGAGGATATGCCTGAAAATAAAGTTTACAGAAAAAAATGGATTAACAAGGTAAATTTTTAAAAATAAGAGAAGGAATATTATTCCCAATATAACAAAAATACAAAAACAAAGAAATCTTCATTATTTTTCTATATAAAATGCAGGATTCTACTTGAGTGACTAGCTTCATGAAGAAAAAAACATTCTGTCAAATGTTAGCCTTTGGGTTGACAAGAAATTAGGATTCTCCCCACCCAATTATCTTATTTGTATATTTATCCCCAACCAGAAGTTCCTTCTTGCACTGGTGATAAGGCTCCTTTAGGATAGATTTCCATGTTAAAGTCATATTAATACATCTGCTATTTCTTTGTAAAAATACTTATAGGCAGTTTCGTATTCCTTTGACAATATAATAGGGTAATGTATAGTCAATGTGTAGTCTTCCTACAGACTTTATGCCTTTTTCTGTATTTTACTTCTAAAAGTTAAGAGCAATATATAACCCCAAACTAAAAGAGAGACAATACAATGCCTTACATCTTTCAATAAATATTGACTAAAAACATCTAGGTAGTAGCATTCATGAATACACCCAGAATAGGTAATAGCTCACTGTACACATTAGGAACAAGTAGAGCTCTTCTTCTAGCCATGTTTAGGGCAAGAAAAATAAGAAAAGATATACCCTACACTTCAGATAGATGAAAAATGTAAACAAATGAGACAGACTGCAGAACTACTTCACTATTATTTTGTTTCTTTCTTTTCCCGCAAATAATGTCTTCTAAACTAAAGAAAGTAAAATGAACTAAGACCAATATAAATGTTACTTATCATCAACAGGAGATAGTAAGTATTCCAAATCTCACTTCAAATATTGAAGTAACCAGGACCAAATTATATGCCAGAAACACAGAGTTTACAAATACAGTTAAGTAATAAGAAATCTATCCATTCTAGAACCAGAATACATCCAGAAGTCAGCAATCTATGTGAGGAAGCATCTGGAAATCACTGCAAATACAGAATAGCTAGAACTGCTAACCTCAGAGAAGAATAAACCAGGCAGACACATGAAGAAAGCTGCCTTCAAATATTTAAGGGGTTATCATATGGGGGGAAAAGGGAAGAGATACGTCCTATGTGGCTACAGAGGTCAGTTCTAAGATAAAGGCTTACTAACTATATAGAAGCAGATTTTAGCTTAGTACAAGGAACGGTGCTAAGAATGACAGATTTTCAACAAAAGTACTAGACTTCCCATCACTCAAAGTATTCAAACAAGGACAGTATTATCACTTATTATGGAAATTGTGGACGTAATTCCACAGAAGGTTAAAAAGCAAGACCAGGTTACTTTTAAGGTGTGCCCATCTGTAAGTCTCCAATACTATAATAAATGAAAAAACAGGAAAGTACGTAATTCTTACCTGAACATACTGAGTTATAGGATTCATCATGGTGGGAGGCTGCATGTAAGTTTCAGTGTTTGGATTACTCCAGACACTCTGAAATTGTGGTGGAGGAGGAGGATTAAAAACCAAAGGACGTGGTTGCACATGATAAGCACCTTTTTAAAGAATAACAAGAAAACAAAGCTTATTTTCAGTTCTCTGGAAAGCTACATATGCCAACAAGAACAATTCCTTTCTTTACTCACATAAATTTTGTTTCCTGATTGCAGGGCCCAGTTTCAGCTTTTTGCCATGGAAATTTATTTGTGACTGAAAATAAAACAGTAACAAAACTAAAATCAATTTCCAAGTCTTTACTTCCAAGACTTTGGTAAACACCCCAAGTCCTCTAAAATTCCCACTGTCAGAGAAGATCAGTGGTAAGAACATACCAAATTAAAATTTATCAGCATAAAGCTACCTTATTTACCCTCAGTACTCTAGTCAAGTGTCACGAGGTGTTTCAGAATTTGGTCCAAAACCTTTACACTCTGTCTTTAACCTTTCCTATCTCTAGGTCATGAAGCTAGATGCCCAATCAAAAATAAACAGTTTCTGAGACCAACTCTGGTGGCCCAGTGGCTAAGTTTGGCACACTCTGCTTTGACAGCCCGGGTTCAGTTCCCAGGCACGGACCTACACCACTCATCAGCAGCCATGCTGTGGTGGTGACCCACATACAAAATAGACGAAGAGCGGCAACAGATGTTAGCTCAAGGTGAATCTTCCTCAGCAAAAAAACCCCAAAAAAACAAAAAAAGACACCAGGTTCTGACAAATTATGTAAAATTACTCTAAGTCTGGATTTCAAACAAGAAGTCTACCTATTTCTATACTTTACACAAGATTGGGTACATATTCAGGACTCAAACAATACTAAACATTGCATCCATAAACTAATCAATGGATTTTTCCATAAGAAGATTACTTACTTCTACTATCTTCTGCACATCCACATCATTATAAAATGAAACAAATCCATAGCTAGAAAAGCAGATAAATAGAAGTATAAAATCACCACTATAACAGTACATGATTTAAAACTTCTAGTATTCTATGAAATAACTGACAAAATTGATAATGATAAAAGATGAAGAATACACTGATAAACACCTGTAAGATGTACATGACAGGGCCTCTATAAATGTTACTGCTTTTTGTTTTCTTACCTTGATCTATGTCAGAATGCACTAAGATTAAGGTAGTGTGGGATCCTCATTCATTAATAGAAAATTCATATCTACTAACCTGAATTTATTATCTATGGTAAGATGATTAAAATTTAAGATACTGTGAAATGTATGAAGAAAACAATTCTTTGATAAAATTGGTTAATCCACTTATGTGAAATAAAGATGGAAAATATTTAAATATAAACACTTAGGAAAATGATTAAATAAAACAGCTGGCAGCAAACTTTTATCCTCTTCATGAAAGAAATTAACAAAGCAACAAATTTCATTTATACAAGTGTAAGAATACCAGTTCTAAATTCTTCTCTGATACTCTACAGATGCTACAGTTCAGATGTTTTTTATAATTTGTACTGAATATATGTTTTACTCACCCTTTGGACACACCAGTTCGATCCGTGATTATCTTCACTTCTTTCACTGAACCATATCTAGCAAAGAAACTTCTAATTTCGGTTTCATCCATCTATAGAGAAGAATTTGACTTCAAGAGTAAAAATTCAGCATTCAAAATTTTTAATTACATTATAAAAAAGGTTTGATGATGTGGAAGTATCTCCCCCAAGTATACCCAAATTACCCGTAGCTCTTTTGTCAAAGGTATTTTTAGTCCCTATAGGTTAAACATAAAACCAATCCCAAACCTACATCAAGTACAAAAAAAAACCTTGTTTGCAACAGAGCCAAAATCCAACCATTCACAAAATATTTTTAAAATAAATGAAATATGAATACGATACCCTAACATCAATTCCACCAACAAAAACGGTGTTTGGCATGATTTTGCCTTCTGGTAAAACATAGCCTTGGCTGGTCGTAGTTGATGAGGACTGGGTGCTGGCCTCTCTGGAGATGGTTGAGCTTGGAGTCTCAGGATTTGCAGCAGACTGTAATTAAGAAAGTAGATATCATCATTAGATACACAGGCAAAAACTATACATGATGTGAAATATAATTTTTGTGTTTAAAATACAAAATATTTTCATATAAATTAGTCATTACTACAACTTAGTTAAGGCTCAGGATTTAAAGTAATCAGATCAGTGTGAAATTTTAACAAAGGGGTATATAGTACTTTCTTAAATCCAGTGTTGCTCATGTCCATCTCTGGTAAGAATGCTGTAGTAGAATACTGATTTTATATTGATTCTGTGAAAATACTATGTGAACTGGTAAAAAATAATTGGAAAGTTCAGATTTGGAAAAAATAAAGTTATTAAAGTCATCCTGTTCTATGCCAATAAGCAAATTTTCATTTTACTGAGTACCTCATTAAAAAGCATGATAAATCTTTTTTAAAAAAAGAAACAAAATTTTTTTAAAAAGCTGCATCAAAAAGAAAACGAACATCAAAGTTTTAAACCAATTTGTTTTGCCTCATCTTTCTATTCACCAAAATTAACATGAATTTCATAATTATAATACAGTCATGTGTCACTTAACGACAGGGATATGTTCTGAGAAGTGTGTGGTTAGGCAATTTTGTTGTGCAAACATCACAGAATGTACTTACACAAACCAAAATGGTATAGCCTACTACACACCTAGGCTATATGGTATAGCCTATTGCTCCTAGGCTACAAACCTGGTCAGCACGTTACTGTACTGAATACTGTAGGCAACTGTAACACAATGGTAAGTATATCTGTGCATCTAAACATAGAAGTACAATAAAAATATAGTATAAAAGATAAAAAATGGTACACGTGTGTAGGGCACTTACCATGAATGGAGCTTGCAGGACTGGAAGTTACTCTGGGAGAGTCAGTGAGTGAGTTGTGTGTGAATGTGAAGGCCTAGAACATTACTGTACACTACTGTAGACTTCATAAATACTGAACACTTAGGCTACACTAAATTTACGAAAAATTCTTCTTTCTTCAATAATAAATTAACCTTAGCTTACTGTCACATTTTTACTTTATAAACTTTTTTTTTTTTTTTTTGGTGAGGAAGATTGGCCCTGAGCTAACATCTGTGCCCATCTTCCTCTACTTTATATGGCCCGGGCAACAGCAGGCCAGAAAACTATGCCAGATTATAAGGGGTTATGATAGTATTGATTTTCAACTAGAGAAGATTTTCTGGCCCAGGGGCATTGTTGATTGTCACAACTAAGGGGTGCTCCTGGTATCTGGTGGGTAGAGGCCAAAGATACAATAAACACCCTGTAATGCAAAAGACAGCCCGCCACAACAAAGAATTATCTGGCCCAAAATTTGAACAGGGTCGCAGCTAAGAAACCCTGTGATAGGGTCACCAGAGCTGAAGAGGAAAATCCTAATTCTCATATTCTATTTACAAAAATAAGATGAATACTTGAGATAACTAAACAGTTATTTGAGAAAAAGAAAAAAAAGTCATTAGATATTATAGGAAGTTTGCTTTGGGGTTGGGTTGTACAAACTGGCTGCCTTCTTAATTGGGATATTAAATATAAAATTCATCAAATCATTTTACTAGTGTCATAACATCTTAAATTAAGGGAGCCACCATCATGTCCTAGTCCTCTGCCAGCAGGTGGCGCTCAAAGCTAAGAAAGTAAGCAAAGAACTCCATTTTAACAAGACCAACAGCAGGGATTTTTAAACTCCTACTGTGTGTGTATTTCTGTACAATTATAATTCATATATACAACATCCACAACCTACAGACAACCTTTGGTCACTTTTAAACTATTGCCAAAAACACTCCACTAATAAACGCTTAGGCTAAAGCAAAAAGTTTTATGTCAAAGTATTAATCTTAACTATCAATAACATACAGAAAATAAATTGCATGTAAACTAAATTATGAAGTAATTATTTTTCTTAAATATACCTTCAAGTGAGATGGTAGGTTTGAAAGGAGTAATGCTGGGATATTAAGTAGGGGTGAACCTGGAGGCCATCATACATACAATTCTCATCACTGCTATTTACAGTAATATATTTCCTGCTATATTTGGATAACCAAATGACAAAGATAACTAAAAGCTGAAAAAAAAAAAAACTTACTAAAGCTCCTAGGATTGTCAGCTCTTTGATAACTTTATGTCTACATGTAAGCAAACTGAGATCTATGTATATTGACCAGGAAAAGAGTCTATAATTTGTAGTCATCAGAGTTATATCCACAGAAGGAAGAAACTAATAAAGAGAAAAACTAAAATTAAGGAAATAGGAAATGAAAATCAGAATAAAACCTTTTAAGTAAATCCAAGAGTAGACTCTTAGGGGGAAAAATCCAAAACAATAAACAAACAATCCTGGCAAAACTAAACAAGAAAAAAGGCAAAAATATGCATTAATTGTGAAAAAGGGGATATGACCACTAATTATAAGAGAATGCTATGTATGAGCTCTATGGAAGTAAATCTGGAAATTTTGCTGAAAAGGCTAACTTGCTAGAGAAATGTGAATTTTTAAAAAGCAATCTGAAGAAAAGAAAGAATACTCAATTCCTGGCTTAGTTTCACTGGGAGTTTTTTCAAACTGTAAAGAAACAGATAATCTGTGTGTATGTAGGTGGGGGGGGGGGTGGGCACCAAGACAGAAACAATGGTAGATAAAAGAGAGTAGAAGAGAAAGAAAATTCAAATGCTTTTCTTAAAAAATTTTTTTAGAGAAAAAAGGAAAAAAACAATACTTCTCAACGCATTTTACAAAACTAACACCATTTAAATAAGTAGAGTTTATACTGGAAATGCAAGGATGGTTCATTCTTAGGAAATCTGTTACTGTAATTCACCACTGAAAAAGCATTTGATAAACTACAGTATTCATTTTTTAATTTTAAAAAACCCAGGTGAAAAAAGAAGATTCTTTTCTTTGTGTGTGAGGAAGATTAGCCCTGAGCTAACATCCGTTGCCAAACCTCCTCTTTTTGCTGAAGAAGACTGGCCCTGGGCTAACATCCGTATCCATCTTCCTCTC
The DNA here is from genome assembly GCA_031878705.1 of Tapirus indicus. NCBI lineage: Eukaryota > Metazoa > Chordata > Mammalia > Perissodactyla > Tapiridae > Tapirus > Tapirus indicus. Next base: position 22,257,932 of record CM062920.1, read on the forward strand.
CTTTATATGGGACGCCGCCACAGCATGGCTTCACAAGCGGTGCGCCGGTCTGCGCCAAGGATCCGAACGTGCGAACCCCCAGGCCACTGAGGCGGGGCGCGCGAACTTAACCGCTACGCCACCAGGCCGGCCCTGAAGAGTCTTACCTTCTATTGATCTAATTCTAAACTATCATCAGGCTTAAAGTGAAACATTAGACATTTCCATTGAAATTATGAATAAGGGCACCTCCTTATCACCACTATAAATTCCTTCCTTTATATATGACAAAGGGTTAATATAGGGTTCAGATAAATCATTAAGAAAAAGATAAATATCCCAATAAGAATTCATAAAAAAGAAATGTAAAAAGCTAATGACAACTTCAACTTCACTAATGACAAAAAAGAGCACATAAACACAGTGAAATATTTTCCAGCTATTAGATTGGCAACTTTAAAAAGTATAATTTCTCTTATCGGAAAAAGTGTGAAGCGATCACTTTACACATTATCGTGGGAATATATACTGGTATATGCTTTATCAAGAGTAACTTAAAAAGATGTATGATAATTTAAAATTGTTATAAAATGGACATAACCCTTTAACCCAGTGATTTCACTCCTAGCAATTCATTTCAAGGAATTAAGAGAATATGCCTGCCAAAACGTTTGCACAAAAATACTCATTATAGTATTGTTTTAGTATAGAAAAATTATTCACTATAAGGGAATTTAGTAAAATAAGTAATGGTACAATCCTATACTCGACATTATATATTCAAAACCATCTTAAATTTATCTCTGGAATAATGCCCACTATATTAAGTGAAGGATGCAGGTTGTAACATAGTATTATATAGCATGGTACAACTTTTGTAAAATAAAATTTACCCATCTATATGCAATACACGGAAAAAAACAATCTGGAAGGGCATACATAGGTCAAAACTTTAACAGTCGTTATATGCGTTGGGATTAAGATGGACCTCTATTTTCTTACACTGATTGCTTTCAAATGAGTTAATATGCTACTTTTATAATCAGAAAAAAACCCAGTAAAGCTATTAGCATTTCCTCCCTTTGCCTCTAAAAATGGAGAGGAAAAAATTATTGTAAATAATTATTTATAGTAACTCATAGTGATTATTAAATAATTAACATGGATAACTGCTTGACAAATAATTATGACAAGTAATATTTATATATAGTTACAAATTTTTCTTTTAACATTTCTATGTACTAATTTAAATGGAACATAGATTTCCTCCCTTTACGTCTAATAATGGAGAACAATTATACTATAAAGAAATATACACAGTATATACACATTTGTGACTTAACGGTTGGTCAGCAGTGTTCACAGAGTTGTACTCTGGTGGTGGTGAGTCAACTCGAGGCGTTTACGACAACTCACATAAACGCACACCCGAAGAGCAGGTGTGACCGCGTGGACATTTTTGTTTCAAGTTCCTGGTTTATCGAGAGGGAAAAGTGTCCCATTTAGACATTTCTAAATGTCTCCAACCCGCGGTCCCTCAGAAGCAAGGGCCCCTCCACCTCGTGCGGAAACCATGGCGTCCGACGAGTCCGCCGCCTGAGGGAGCCGCCGCCGCCGCCACGTCAGGCACGAGGGGCCACTGCGACAGCGCCGCAGTCCGGGCGCCCCCTCCACACGCCTCACTGGTGGCTCCTCCGAGCCCGTACTCCACAAACACACCCCCCAGGGACCCCCACCCCCACCCCTCACAAGGGCGGGAAAGAACCGCCGCCTGAGGAAACTCTGCCTCAAAGGCACCTCGAGGGGCCCTCAGAGCCCGCGCCAGGGGGCGTTCGCGCGGTTGCAGGGCCGCCGCCATCTCGCGGAGGCCGCCTCAGCCTCCAGGGAAGCGCGGGAAGGTAGGCCGCGGAGAGGGGTGGGGGCGGGGCGGGAGCGGGGCGCCCACACCCCAAATTCCGGCTGGGCCGAAAAGCCAGGCCGGGCCTCACGGCCTAGTTGGCGCCGCTAGGAGGGGGGCGTAAAGGCCGTGGGCCTCGCACGCGGTCCGCTGGCGGGGGCGGACGGGGTCCCCGGGCCGCACCCTCCCACGACACCCCCACCACCCTGCCCTACCTGCCCGCCCGCCCCTCGGGGCCTTGTAGGCTGCGCCCTGGCCGCCGGACGGCCGCCTCCCCCCCTCTCCAGGCCTCGGTCTGCGGTGCACCTGGCAGGCCCCAGGAAAGGAAGGCCGAGTGACCCCGCTTTCGGTCCCCGTCCCGCGCCGCGCCCCCAAATCAGAGTTTCGACCACCCTGGAGGACCCCGCCGGGCTCGAGCCGCTCAGGCCTCCTCTCCTCAACTCACCATGATGGCGGCAGCTAGCAGTTCCCGCCGATGGGGCTTGAGGAGGAGCAGAGGCCGCGCTTCTGGCACCGCTCTCGGGGCTGCTATTAGGTCTGCCCGTGCCCGCCGGCTTCGACTGGGCGAGAGATGAAAGTCAGACGAGGAAGGAAAAGCAAAGGCGGGCGCCGAGGCGGAGAAGCCCCGGCTGCCGGGTGGCCAGGCTGAGGGGCGCAGGCTGACTGAGGTGTGGCGGCGGGGCGCCTGGGGGTGGCTCCTGCGCCGGGTACTGGGGCTCGTCGGAGCCGCCTCAGCCAATGGGTGACAGCGCCCACGCCCCCTACGGGGGGGGTTTGGGGGGGACGACGATGCCCTGGCCGGGGGTACACAGGGGGTGCGCGTGGGCCGGCAGAGTGCAGCCCGGGAGGCCCCGCCCTGACACGCACAGACAGACCCACAGACAGACACATCACCCTGAAAGTGCTTTTGAAGCTCACTTGAAATAAGTATGCGTACTTAAATATATGTTAGCATTAAACCAGAAATTTAATCTGTCTAGGCTCTAGTTTCAAAATGGCGTCCCGAACACTCAGGATTAGCACGATCACGATTATCCCTATCGCAGGCCCCCAAATCAATTGAAATGCCTACAGATACAGAAAAAAGAAACAAGTCTGTGGAAAACAGGGAAGGAGACATTAAAAGTCCAGAAACTTAAACGCCTTCTGTCAAGTTTGAGGCAGATGGGGTTGGATTGGAAGAAATAAGAGGTAGGGCAGGCTAGTTCGGTGTTCAGGACGTTCCTTCTTTCAAGAAACGTTTATTGAGTACCTAGAATTGCCACGTACCCCAGATGCGGGAGTGAACAAAACGGGCAAACACTTCTTTCTTGGGGGAGTTTAAATTGTAAGGGAGAGAGTTTATCTTCTAGCCCTTACAAGAAGCTAGGCCTGCCTAGAGAATTCTAGAACATTCTCAGGGTCAGAGAAACAGGGCCTAGAGCAAGGGTGAGCTGTGGGGCTGTTGGCAGAGCAAATCACACAAATTTTGGGAACCAGTTTAGCACCCTATATCCAAAGGAGGTAACTAACTATGACTTTTATTCTCAAACTTCACTTTTGCATCGATGAAAAGCATTAACACTGTTATTTTGTGAGCTGGCAAAATGGTGGATGTCTGTAACCTGAAAACTGTTTCACTACCAACACTGAGCATTACTGAATAAAATAATAATTAACCTTATTTTTAATATGCAGCTAAACCCATAAGAAATGAAGAGAAATCTCAAGATGCCAGAAATTAAAATAAATTGAAAACCAGAGCAGTGACTTGTTGAACTGATTCTTCTCTGGCCCTACGTATGAGGGCTGGGGTGTAGGTTGACCAAAAAACTAGGTTGAGCAAAAACCCAGGACTTTCCTGGTTTGGGCACTGAAAAACCTCCACATGCCTGGAAAACAGGTCCCAGGCAAACCAGGATAGTCAGTCATCCTAGGTGAGGGCAAGATGTTGTTAGTCTCTGTAACTTGAGGCTCGGAAGTATAGGAGCAGGAGGTAAGGGTTTGGAGTAGGTGGTGGGAGCTGGAACTCAGTACAGTAGAAAACACCCTTGTCCCTGAAAGACATCATCCTCAGGAAAAGAGTAGACTAGGGCAAATAAAGAACACCCAGTGGACAAGCAGATGAGGAAGCTTATTCCATTTCTGGATTAAAAGAAAAAAATTATTTAGCTCTATGAAATTTTGAAACCCTAGACCTGCATTTCACAAGAGTTTGGAGTTTAAATTTATAGCACTTATGCGTTGTTGGAATCTCAAAATCTAGAAATTGATTCCCCCAACTCCCACCTCCTCCCCCAAAAGATCCCAGACAAGGTGCATCTGGAATGCCTGGTAGATATAAACATAAAACCAACCTGGAGAGATGCTTCCATAAAAGGCTGAAAGGGATTCTCATAAAAAAAGGACCCTTTAAAGATAAGCTCACAAGGAAAAATTATGAAACATTATTTACATGAATGAGAATGGCAGACAACAAAGAAGATTAAAATGCCACAAACTTACAGAAGAAGCTTCTTTTGGATTGTGTGTGTCTTTTCTTTTTCTCTCAATTTATTTGGAGTAATACATTCCATGTATATTTGAAGGTGATTATTCTATTTTAACATGTAAACGTAAAGTCTAAAACTAATAAATATCTTTGCTCTCCTCTCCAATAATTCAAAGCCCTTAGAATGTTTTAACCCTGCACATCCCCTCCCAATTAATAAGCTGCTATTATTTTTCACTACTTTAGTTTTCCTCCTATAAATTAGACATATTTTTTACACCCACCCATGTGTAAAAACATTTTGCTTACCATTTCTTTGCATATCTCTGATCTTTTTTCTGGATTATTTTCCTTGTGTCTGAAGTAAATTCTATAGAATTCACTTTAAGGAAAGTGTGATGTGGTAAGCTCTCAGGTTTTTTCTCACCTGAAATACTTGCATTTTGCCCTTGTTTATTGAAGATAATTCTACTGGATATGTAATTATAGGTTTACAGTTGTCTTTTTTTCTCAGAATATTGAATGTATTATTCTATTTTCTGGTTTCAGTTGCTACTCAGAAATCTGCTATCAATCTAATTGCTGGTTAAGATATGTTTTTCTTTGGTGTTCTGAAATTTCACAGTGATGTGACAAGGTGCAGAGTATTAAAAATTTCTCTTGCTTAGGAGTTTTTGGGCTCTCTGGACTTGTGGATTAGCTTTCAACAATTCTAAAAAATTTCACTCGTTTTCTTGTCCAAGATTACCTGGTTAAGAAACTTAACCTATTTTTCATATTTCATATTCCATAAGCAATTCTTATAACTATTTTTGTTTAGATCATGACTTTTTCAAAGGTTGTGGTATTTTCCTTAAATCTTATAAAATCTTCACTTAACAGAGAGAAAAAGAATTGTTATTTTAGATCAAAATTGACTAATCATTTTAATGTGTTAAGATTGGTAGCATAATTCATATAAATCTCTATATTGCTTCCTTATCCTCCAGAGACTGGTAGGGAAGGGAGAAGAAAAAAAGGCTGATATTTTTTAACTCCTCTGCCAGTGCTTTTGTGCTCCAAAAGCCTGGGACTTTGGATAGAAGGCTTACAATTAGTATAAGCACTCTCAAATTTCATTCATTTGCAAGCTATTTTCATGATTTTTGTTGTATTTGTTCTGAATATCTATATTATTATTTACCTAATTTTTTAAAAGAACGACTCGTTGTCTTAAGCAATAGTATTTATGAAATCACATTTATTGTGTTAATTTTTTAGCAATGCACAGTAACATAAATATATAACTATTAAATTTAAAAACAATATTTGTTCATGGTTCACTTCAGATCACACTCTCCCAGGGTAACAGGTAACGTATTTTCGGAAAATACTGGATTAGGAGAAATCGTTATAGTCTTTGGATATGCAAAGTTAGGTCCAAGGAACTAGAGAGTGTGGTGTCAAATTGTTCTGCATAATAAGTGAGAGTAATTGAATTTGAAGGAGGAAACCAAGCAAGGCTGGAAATGTGGAAATCCGGGAATTTGGAGACAACAAATAACCTTGCAAAGTGACAGAAAGTTGGAACCTGCAGTGAAAGATGCTATCTGAGTACATTGGAATCATCTGGAGGTTTTTAAAAGTTCATATTCCCAGACCTTACCCCAGACCACTAAATCAGCTGAGGGTGAGACGGAGACATCAGTATGTTTTTAAAAAATGTTTTTCAGGTTACTCCAATATGCAATCAAATTCAAAAATCTTTGCTATAGAGCTTTGCTACTCAAAGTGTGGTCCTCAGACCAGCACCTTCACATCACTTGGGTGCTATGAAATCTCAGGTCCCACCCTAGACTTATTGAGTCAGAATCTGCATTTTAAGGAGATCTCCAGATGCCTCACAAGCACATTAAAGTTCAGGAAGCACTGATATAGACAACATATGCCAAAAACAACTTGCATCCTTGGATTTGAGAGTCCCTTACCTTACAGGGAGAGACTGCTTTCCCAGCCTCTCTTGCAGCTAGACCTGGGCATGTGACTTACACAACACCAATGAGATGCACCCACCCTAAATTTTGAATAGGGGACTAATGATGCTGCAAACCAGTGACTGCAGAGAATACATTCTGAAGAAAGGTGGCAACAGCAGCAGTAGCCATGGCATCAGTTAGAGCAGCAATGTCCACTGCTGTCAGTTGTGCAAGCTGTGATGCAATTCAGTACCCAGCAGTGGCAGCTGAAGCTTCTTCACTAGACCAGTTCTGCAGCATGATTCCATGTGTCATTCTTAGAGACACAGATTTCCAGCCTGGTTCTTCAGTCCTTTTTGAGATTCCTTTCCTGCTTAAATCAGCCAAAACTTCTGTGGCTATTGCTTGCAACAAAGAACCTTGACTGAGTAGGTGATGAGTGAGGTCAGCCAAAGGACTTTTACGAAGAGGGTTAACAGCTAAAAGATTTATGGCTCTTTGCTCTATGACTCTGTAACATAAGACCCCTCTATTGTTTCCAACCTTTAGTAAGGTTCTACTACATACACAAAAGCTTTATGCCAGTGGTGTTTTGTAAGGGATGTCAAGGAAAGGGTCTCTTTTTCTTCTCTGTAGCAACGTGGTATAGATAGTGACTGCATGATGAGCAGGAAGATGAGCCACAGGTCAAATAATTCAGCAGGAACAAAGAAGCTTGGAGCCAGAAGTGACCTGGAAAAGCATAAATCATACTCTCAGAATTCCCAGAGAGATAGGAAGAGACGTGTGCTATTCCCACTGTCTCTGACTGGAGTTTGAGCCAATTCCATTTATATCTCAAGGGTAAGCTGCCTCAGCTTCCATTGGGCTGGAATTCACATTGCCCAGCATAACAAGACACATCTCGAGTGCACTTGTGCATACTTGCAGAGATGTCTGTCCACTGAGCAGTGTTGCTTAAGCCCTGCTTGTTCATCTTTAACCCTAGTACCTACATAATAATTTATTCACTCAACACTTAATCTCCTAAACACGTTGCCCGAATTTGGGTGTTGGTCTGAACCAAGCTGACCTAATCTTCGCAGTGGCTTCATAAGACCTGCCTAAATACATAACTGTGAAAAGTGGTTGACATTAAAAGTAGCAATTATGAGAATAATGACAGATAGGGTGTTTACTATGTACCAGGCACTGTTCTAACAATTTTACTATTAGTTCATCTAATCTTTATAACAATAATAGGTACTATTATTATCCCCATTTTATAGAGAAGGAAGCAGAGGCACAGAGAGGTTAAATAACTTGGCCAAGATCACACAGTTGGTAAATATTAGAGTGTCAGTTTTAGCCCACTCTGGCTTCTGAGTTCTTAACCATTAAGGTATATTAGCAAACCACATGGAGGAAGAAAGGGCTAATATAGTGGGATGAAGTTAAACATTAAATCCCTGGTTTCCATGAGAGTAGCCAAATAAAGAGTGAGGCTATGAGTCTTTTCTCATTAAAAGAAAACTTTTCAGTCATTTCTGATGTATTTATGTTAAAAGTAGGATTAGGATCAGGACTTCAGATGCTCCATCAAAATGAAGCAAAAACCCCAAATCTACACCCAAACCATCCTATACCAGTGAATCGCTCCAACACAATCAGCCCTTGAGGAAGCTACTTGGTTAACAGAGAAGAAATTTCCTTCTGAATTTTGCCTGTCAGAGAATCTTCTAGTCCTTTTCCCAAGTGTTGCGATCAAATCTCAAGTGTTTGACAACCTCATCTCCAGCCTTGGCCCATACTGCTGGTGCCCTACCCACACACATTCTCCTCCCAATCACTTTGAAACTGCCTTTTCTGTCAAGAGGCATCACTGAGCAGACTTTCGCAAATCAGAGAAGCAGAAGTTATTGAACACTTGTGGAGAAGCAGGGAAAAACAACTGGTAGAACTCACTTGTCTTCCTTTCCACATCCCTAGTCACTCTCACCTCCATTTCCATAGCTTTATTCTATGTTTAATTTTTTTTCTTTTCCTTATCCATTTTTTGAGAATACATGAATATTTCCCTTTCCTAAAAAAGTTAAAAGCATTAAAGGTAAGGTTTAAGTCCCCTTTCGACCACCAATTCTGCATCCCAGATCCCTCCCTAGAGGTAACCCCTGTTAGTAGTTTGGTATGAATCCTTTCAGACCTTTTTCTAGGCATTCCCTTCTGTATACTTATATAAAATATTTGGTATTTATACTTTTAGAAAGTACTTGTATTAATGGAAAATATGTACTTTCTTAGTATACTTGTAGAAAATATATACTTATGCTATATATTTGTAGTTATAGAGTATATATATATATTTAGAATATATGATATTTTGTTGTATGTTTTTATTTATTTTTTTTTTTTTGTGGGGAAGACCAGCCCTGAGCTAACATCCGTTGCCAATCCTCCCCTTTTTGCTGAGGAAGACTGGCCCTGGGCTAACATCCATGCCCATCTTCCTCCACTTTATATGGGACGCCGCCACTGTATGGCTGACAGGCAGTGCGTCGGCGGGCTCCCGGGATCTGAACTCGCGAACCCTGGGCTGCCAAGCGCGGACTAAACCGCTGTGCCACCAGGCGGCCCCTATTGTATGTTTTTAACACAAATGGTATCATACTATATGCATCTTGCAACTTGAATCTTTCCTTTAACAGTATGACTCAGAGACTTCTAAATTCAGTGTATAGATCTACTTAATTCCTTTTAACTGTGGTATAATTTTACATAATATGGATATACCATAGTTATTTAACCATTGCTTGGTCAATGGACATTTAGGTTGTTTTCACTTTTTCATTGCTACAAATAACATGCAATAAACCTGTCTAATTGGAGCCACATGAGTATTTTTCTGCAGTGAACACCAAGAAGTATAACTGCTGGGTCATGGGATATGTACATTTCAAAATTTTAATAGGTAGCATGAAACTAACCTTTAAAGTGCTATGCCAATAGACAGCAATTTACAGCTGTGAGTGAGAGTCTCATTTGTCTATTCACTTGCCAATATTGATATTATCACACTTTGCCAACTTGATGGGCAAGAAATGGCACTCATTTTCATTTCACTTTGCATTTTCCTGATTGCTCATGAAGTTGAGCCTCTTCCTACTGTTTGTTGACTGTTCAGGCTCCTCTTCTGTGAATGGCCTGTTTATAGCCTTTGGCCATTTTTCTTTTGGGTTGCTTGTCTTTTTCATACTGTTTTGTAGGAGTCTGGCTTCTTGCTTTCTTTTCCTCCTCAGCCCCGTGGGCAGAGGGTGCAGTGGTATTGGTGCCTCCTTGAAGTTCTAGTCCAGTGTAATGAACTAGAGTTATATTCATTTCCAAGAATTTCTTCCCCTAAACTGAAAAGTTGTAGGCCATGAGCAAAAAAGAAGAGGAAACCTCTGGTATAAACACCAGCTATTGAAACTTTCATTGCCTTTGCACATCAACTCTTTCCTGGACATCCTCCTAACAAATCAGATAAGAGCTCTTATTTAAATCAGTCAGTCACTTTCAAAAAACATTTTTTAGGAACCCGAGGAATTGCCAAAGAAGAGGAGAACTGTGCTTTCTAAAGAGCTTTTCTATATGTTGTGGTTTTTTTACGCAAGGTGACAATCTCAAAGAAATCTGCCCAAGTGTCCCTCAACTAATGATTGGATAAAGAAGATGTGGCATATATATACAATGGAATACTACTCAGCCATAAAAAAGACAGAATTGTCCCATTTGCAACAACATGGATGGACCTAGAGGGTATTATATTCAGTGAAATTAGCCAGAGAGAGAAGGCCAAACACTGCATGATTTCACGCATATGTGGAATATAAACAAACACACGGACAGAGAGAACTGGGTGGTTACCAAGGGGAAGGGGGGTGGGGGATGAGCACAAGGGGTGAAGGGATGCGTCCACATGGTGACGGACAAATAATAACGTACAACTAAAACCCCACAATGTTATAAACTATTAAGACATCAATAAAAATGAAAAAAAAGGCAGAAAAAGAAATCTGCTGAGGGCAACAATGTGCTTAGGTCCAACAACACTTGAAGTTCTGTTCTTGCCCCTGGTCCCCTCCATTTAGAGAGAGAATATGTGTAGAGACAAGAGGTGAGACATCAGATGAATAAATTCAGCATTCACATGGCCAGCATCTAGAGCTTAGCAGAAAAGGCTCTGAAAACAACTTGATTAACACAAACATCAATTAAGCTCTGATCACCCTCAGAAGGAGAAGCTAAGATGTTTCCTTTTTCCCACTAAGGATTTTTCCTGTGTCCTATGTAGAATTGACTGAAAAAAAAAATATGTCTATAGTTTCAAAACCACTGTGGTTTCCTTTTTGGCAAACACTGTTTTGGGTGCTTCAGCCAGCCTGAACAAGGAAAAGGAAGTGAGAGGATAGGAGGACAGAACACAAGTTGAGAGAAAATCACAGAGTAAAGAGAGAAAAGACACCTGAAAAGAAGAGAATACACATACTATAAAGAACAAGAAAAATAGTTCAGGGGAACATTATTTGTCATTTCTCGTATCTGGTCAGTCAATAAGTTCTATTTATTTTCCTTTAAATTGATTCTCTAACAGATCTTCCTTTCTATTCCTATCACTTTCTTTTATTAAAAAAGAAGTCAGGTCATGTTCTCTTCGTTTTGTGCCTGGACGATTCCAATAGCTGTGTGATGCCATGCCACCTAAATCTCCATGAAACACCACTGTCAATATATTGCTCTTTTGCTCTGCTCACAAACCTTCCAGGGTTCCTAGTTCCAGCTTTATCTAATTAAATTTAACCTTTTCAGCCTGGCTATTAGAACCCTTTTGTATATGACTGCACGCTACATAGCCCTAATCAGACTATCTCACTGACATTCCCTTCTCATTCTGCCTTCTGTATTCCTTCCATTTAGAATGCCCTCCCAGCTTTGCATTTCCTCTCTGAATCCTACCTATTCTTGAAGGTCTAGTGAAATTTTCCCTTCTCTGTGAAATTTTCTGTCTATTCCACCTTTATCTTCCTCTCTCATAGCCATTTTAGTGCCCAAAGTATGTAATGTGCAATTTTGGATGGCAATACCTGTGAAATTGGGGAAGGGGAATAGTAAATCTTTAGATGTGTGTGTTGGGTTTGCATTGTTTCTAGCATTTAATGACACTGGGGGAGCTACTTACCCTCTCTGAAGCTCCATTTTCTCGTCCATAAAAGTGTGTGGGGGTAATACTGTTCTACCTCAGAGGGTCAGTGGAATGACAGGTATATGGTGCTTAACACCATTTGTTGTTAGTGACATTGAATTGATTCTGACTCCTAGTGACCTTGTGTGCAGCAAAGCAGAGCCCTGCTTGGTCTTTTTGCACCATCCTCTTACCTTCCAATGTTATATCAGACAGGGCTCTGCTGCTATTCCTAGTGTTTTCGTGGCCAATGTCTTCAGAGCAGGTGGCCAGGTCCTTCTTAATCTGGAAGGTCTGCTGAAACCTGTCCACTGTGGATTACCCTGCTGGTATTTGAAATACCAGTGGCATAGCTTTCAGCATCACAGCAACATGCAGCCACCACAGTCTGTCAACTGGCAGGTGGGTGGTGTGGTTCCCTGACTGGGAAGAGAACCCAGGGTATGGTGCTGAGAATGCCAAATCTTAACCACTAGACCGTCAGGGCTGATTGCTTAACACCATGCCTGGCCCATAAAAAACTACACCAGCTATGCCAATAATTTCCTTCCTGTCCTCATACCATCTGAAAAAACCTACTCCTACCACAGCCCCAGAAGAGAAAGCTACCATTTTGGATGCTTTTTGGATATAGGTAACAGAATGCCTGAAAAAGTGATTAAATAATATTGATTAAAAAAAACTAAATTAACATGAAATCTAGATGTAAGCAGTTCCAGCACTGGTGCTGAGGATAGTGATATCAGGGCTCTGAATTAGCACCTCTGGGATTCTTTGATTAGTACCATAAAGCGTGACTTATCCTCACAGTCAAGAGTATGGAAGGAAGAAAGGAAGGGACTCTCTTTTTTACATCTCTCTCTTATTTGGGAAGAAAATCTTTCCTAATAGACTTCCTTTTATATCTCACTAACCACAACTGTGTGATGTGTCTACTTCCAGCTCAGAAGGAGTCTGGGTAAGTGCATATCTGGCAAAAGGGAAATGCATTTATAATAACTGACCTGGACTAGTCATGATTCATCCTCTGGGCTTGGGTGCATTTCTGCCTGAAACCAGAAATGGGTTCTATTATCAAGGAAGAAGAGAGGATAACTGTAACGTAGATGTCAACCACGTCTGCCCTTTGGGCAACTCAAGATGCCACATGACCTCTTTCTTCTGACCACAGCTGATTGTATGGGAATGAACATTGACCTAAACTGAATCCTTCAGATTCTCTCCTGTTAGAATTTGAATTAAGAGCTCAAGAATCAGTAGTTTCTGATTCCAGTGCCTGGGTGCCTTACATTCTATGTTATCCCTCTGCATCTTTCCAATACAGTCTCCTTTTAGTGGGTTTCTGTTTCTTAACATCAGATGAGCCCTGATTAAGCCACAGACTCACTTAAATGGTCTCAATTAATAATCACTAAAATAATAACTATTATAATATTTACTGTCCTATTTTGTTTTTTAATAGTTTCATGCATGTTAGTCTCATCTTGCACATAGCCTGTAAATTCCTTAAGGCAGAACTCAGTTGTGTACTTTATTTCCCATAGTTCTTAAACTAGTATTAACCACAATGTAGGATGAGCTCCCTTAATGCTTGTTGAATGATTGGCTGGCTGGTTGCTACTCTTTTATAGTTAATATTTTTTAGCTATTCCAGAAGTAGTTAAAAAGAGAAACATGATGATATATTATCCATCAGATTAGTGAAATAAGATACCAGATTGCTGGTTTGGTAAATTTAAAATATAGCAAATTGACAAAAGAATAAAGAGGTAGTTGTTGTCGTTAGTGCTATGGGGTCGATTCCGACTCCTAGAGACCCTGTGTACAGCAGAGTGGAACCCTGCCCCATATTTTTGCTCCATCCTGACATCTTCCGGTGTTAAATCAGACAATGCTCCACTGCTATTTAGAGGGTTTTCAGAGAGACATGTTAATATAAAAGCATTAATTGTGTTATCTTTAAGAGGTAATAATATGGGTCTAGCTTCGTCATACTAATCTAAATCTTTCCACACAGGACGTGAATTACTTTCAGAATCTGAAAAAAATAAGTTAATTTCAAAAGAGGCAATCAGGAAAAAATATATTTGGCCACTTAGTACCTGTTTCTTAATTTCCTTCTTTTGTCTAAGGGTATACTAAAAATAAACTTTAACATCAGAGACACCAACTTTGGCCTTAATTGTATCGTGTAAAATTTGGATTTTTATTTCCTTTTAACTTAGAATAATATTAATCTCATAGGAAAGTTTAACACAATTTCGAGCATAAAGGGAGCACAATTTTAAGCACAAATAATGCCAAATTATGTTTTCCCTTAAGACACTTTTTAAAAATTCCTATTTAATTTAAAACATGATTTAAAAATGAACAAAAGACTGCTTGGCTACGTTTTAAGTCTAAAATCATTTGAGTTTTCTTGACATTTCTGCTCATTGTTTAAAAGAAATGCTACTTTATTAACAGATCATTCAAATATTTAATGGGCATTTTGCAAAGTCTGACAAGTAAAAACAAAATTCCCCCAGAATTCAGTATCACAAAAGCTTTTGTTTCAAGCCACAAATTAGACAAATTTGTTTTTTCTAACACTCTGAACATTTTATATCAAATAGCCCCAGTTTAAGTAAATGTCTATCTCTTTAAAAAACAAAATTAATATTAGAATTCTTTTTGTTTGTAAAAAAGAGCTAGACTCAACAGGTTCCAGATGTTGCTATTGGACCACAGATGTATCCAAAATAACAATAAAGGGAATACATTTTTTGTTTTGATTCCAAGCAGAAACAATTGCCACTTATGAATTCATATTACCACCACAAAAAATTGTACTCTTTTACCCAGTGAATAAACACTATTGTTTTAGCAAAGTGCTTCAAGACATGATGTTATGTAAGTACCACACTTTCCGATGACAGGATTGGCAGCAAATACACAGATTTCTCATCTTTAAAAATCCACTGCTGTTGGTATTATAAGGGTTACCAGGGTCCAATATGCACCCATGCTACATTCAGATGTGCAAAGAAAAAGTAGTTTCCTTAAGTTTAACGTTCTTCGACAGGCCCCCATAGAATCACAGGCTGTAGAGGGTAGAGGGGGGTGTGAATGAGGAGGAGGCAAGCTCTAATCTGGCCTATCAGTAATATTTCAGTCTCTTTTAGTGTCAGTAGTCCCCTCTGGGGTGAATTCACTTGATTTGTGTCTCAGCATCAGATTAAAGCTTTTCTCCCATTTCTCTCAAAAATGGCGGCTGGTAGATGGAGATTTTTATAAGGCCTCATGTTGGAGGAGAAAGAAGGGCTTTTGATCCATGCTGAGCCCTCCCTAGTTCTGGCTGCATTGTGGCCAGCCGGGCTGGCTCTCTCTTGTGGTGGCGCCTGGTGGAGGCTGGCCTGGCTGAGTCCTTGGGCGTGGTTAACTCCCCAGGTACCTGGCCCCCTTAGGCCCTTGCCAGGCTGCAGATCCTGGGCCGGAGACTCACGTAGTGGGGGGTCTAGGCAGCGCTCACCCCAATGTCACTCTGCCAGCCCCACCACAGTCTGCAACACAAAGCTCAGCAAGGGGAGAGAGGACAGGCAGGCTGAGGGTGGCCCAGTCCTTCCCCCTGCCCAACCCCGCTCCACCACCATTACTCCACACACCCACCAGCCCACCTGTGAGGCCGTTCCTTTCAGGACCCCTCAGCTTTTGGCTTTTCCTCCCTTTGACACATCCTGGTCCTTTGTGGCTTTGACCTGGAGTGGAGATGTCAGGACACACCAGTCTCATAGCCTGTGCTCCCCTTTCTTCTTCTCACAATGCACCTGTGCAAAAAGATGCCAACTTTGTCTTGCCAACTTCCTTCTCCTCCTTCCAGAGTCTCTGCTCCCCTTTCCTGGGGCTGTAATGGGGATGGGGAAAAGCCAGATCACCCATAAAGGGAACATAAAAATATGGAGGAATTGTTCAGTTATTTCAACTGTTCCCTAAGTGTATTGGGGTTAGGTTTGTCTGGAATACATCCTCAAAGCAACAGTGGCATAAATAAGATTAAGATAATTTTTTCTCATATAAAAATCTGGAGGTGGGCAGTCCAGGACAGGTATGGCTCCAGAAAGTCCCCCATGACTCAGCACTGCCTGGGTCTAGCTTCCCATGTGTGACATCTAGTCCCAAGGGCACCTTGTGGTCAAAGATGGAGGCTCCAATTCCATTCATCATGTCTGCATTCTGGACAGAAAAAAGGAGGAAGAGAAGAAGAGCAACATGTGAATGCCAGCTAGGTTTTAAGGGAGCTTTCAGGAGCTGCCACAGGACATTTTTTGTTTTATCTCACTTGTTTACATGACCAGAACTTGGTCATATGGCCACATCTAGCTTCAAGGAATGCTGTGAAATGAGGTTGCATAGTGGGCAATCATGTGCCCACCCCAAATAAGGATTCCTTCACCATGGAAAGAAGGGAACATGGTTATGCGGGGACAACCAGAAGTTTCTGGCTTGAAAAAATGTTCATTATTCCATCCTTAAACAAGTTACAGGAATACATTCTTGAGTTTCTAAATTTATGTTGTTGTACAAACGGCATTTGACTAAAAGTAAAATCAAAAAAATCCCTTAGATTTTAGTTCCAGGTTTCCCACTAGCTTATTGTGTAGCTAGGGGAAGTCAGTACCTCTCTGATTTTGGTTTCCTTTTCTATAAAATAAGGAGGCTTACTAAATGCTTCAGAAGCTTCCTTGAAGTTCTGATTGTACCTGTGTCCACAAATCCAACTATAACTTTAAAGACCTATGTTTTATAATTCTTACTTTTACTTTATATAAATATCAGAACTTACCATGACAGGCAAAGATGGGAACATAAATTTTTATGCACTTTAGAACACTGTGTTGATATAATGAAATTACCCAACATTGCCCATAGTTCTTATCCTACACACTTAACTATCATTGTCTTTGATCTTATTTTCAAATCTTACTGATCCATTGGCAGATACAGAACACATTAACCTAAATAGTCATAACAAGATAGATATATGTATTGATAACTACAGAACATATTATCTATTGGTATTGGTTCAAAGAATATATATAAATAATATTCATAATATATAATATGAATACATTACATATAATAAATTGCTGTATTATATATTTATATATTATAAAATATATTTATATGTATATTCTATAATATATAATAAATATTCATAATATGAATATATTATGGATGTTAAGTTTATAGTAAATAGATTAATAAAGAAAAGATGAAGATATTAGTCATATATTCTTAGTCTTTGAGATTGAGGTCATCTAACTTAACTACAGTCCCCCAGAACAAGTGTGCATGTCATCAGAGAGAAAATAATTGGCTAGTTAAACCACTGCTTTAGTCCAGAATGCCATTTTTTAATGTTCTTATGAATTAGACCTACAAATAAACCTTGGGCATAGCTTGGAAAATTTTAAAGACTGAATGTGTCCTTTGGCACAGGCAGAGTTACCCCCACTGCCTAAGTGCCCCCCTCATCTTAAGTGTATATGGGGTTGTGTATTGATTCCATATCTGTTTTATCTTCAAATGTTGATAGAGAATGTTTCATACCTTAGGTGGTTTTTCTGAGAATATAAATTCCAAATCTGTTTTTCTTCTTTTTATTGTATATTTTTGGTGGGGATAGAGAAGTGGCAGAGAAGATGACAGGAATAAAACCTCAGTTTGTGTTTGGAACCTCTCTGGAAGTCATGCTTAGCTACCAATATTGAGAATCTTCTGGAGCTTCCCAAATCAAAATTAAGTGGCCAGTTTTGTCTCCTCTCTATTTCTGGGATTTCTCCCTTGATCAATATATAGAGGATCTAAGGACAGCAACCATTAAGCCATATCCTCCTCTGAAGACCAGTGATGGGAGAGAGAGATAGACATCCTGAAACACTCTCTCTTTGCTGTCCTCAGCACTACCATCAATGTGTTTGTGGCAAGCCACCCAGAAGTTGGAAGGGGCATGAGGGTGCTGCAAGAATCACACGAGGATGATCTGCACATATTGCAGATAACTGTTACATCGAGCAGATGGAACATTCAAGTTTAAATATGTATGTAGATTTTTGTTGGAGACTGAGATATGAATCCATTTCTTCTTTCTCCATATTTTCCTGAATCTCACTAAATCCAAAAAATGATAATATTCGTCATATGTACCTTAACAGAATTTATATTTGCCTTTGCCTTTTCCTCTTAATCTGTGTTTACTATTGGCTTCAGCACACAGACTATTTGAATTTATAGGTTCTTATGTGTCCACCCCCTTTTGAAAGTATGGTAGTGTTTTTACAACTAAATTGTTATAATACTTATAACTAGAAGACTCTACTCAGTAAGAAACAGCAAATTATTTTGATATAGATTTTTTTTTTTATTTAAGTAAGAATCACTTAAAATGGTCTTCCTTGCTTTTCTAACTAGAGACACCCACTTCTCTAGGGAAAGAGTGCAATGGATATTTTTTATGCCCTGCTAACATCAGGTCTTTCACGTGGGCTCTATTAATAAACATGTTAGGAAGTCAAATAGTGAGGAGTAAAACTGAGAATAAAATATTTAAGTGTAAAGAGGTTCAATTAGTATTTTAGAAATTAGTAGTCTCGGTCTGAGGAAAACTGGACTTGAACCAAGAACAGAATTAAAAATACCAGGATGATGAAAAATCAGACAGGTCAGATTAATACCAACTGATGTCCCCAATATATGACAGAAAGCAAACATCTAGTTCTTTGCATAATTTTGATCACCCAAGAATAATATGGCTTACACACACTTGCATGAAAACCCACTGGCATTAGGGTGTTGACGAAGGAAGGACTGAAGAGGCATCAAACAAGGAAGCTTGGGACACCAACCACTCCTGAGTATAATCATGTGGTTTCACAGGAGGTGAATGTAAATGCTTATTTTAGGCACAGAAGTAGGTGGCATTGTGGGGATTGTACGGAGAAGACAATGAGTTACTGGGTAAAACCTCACAAAAGAGGGATCATGGCAGACGTTGTAGGCTGGCTGACCAAAATTCAACCTCCAGCCCCTTCTCCCTTACCTGTCTCAAGTACGGAGGCTGCAAAAGTTGAAAATTTTGTTTTCCAGCCTCTGTTACAGCTAGGGGACCAAATGACACACTTTAGGTCATTGGGACACAGGCAGAAGCCCTTAAAGGGGAGCTGCTAGTGTGTCACTTCCTGAATGAAAAGGCAAAGGCTCCTAAGGAGAAAGCCCCTTGCCCTTTGTCCCTGCTCTTTTCCTTGCTGGACATGGTTGTGAGACTGGAAGGGGCAGCAACCACTGGAAGACCACAAACTGACAACACATGGACATGAAAATCTTTATGTTAAAGATGGAGGAGTACAAAAAGAGAAAAAATCTGGGTTTTTGACAGCATCATTGAGCTTCAGTACCAGCTCTGCTTAACTTAGAATGTAATGTTACATGAAAAAAATACTCCCTTAAATTCCTCATTATTTAAATTTTTTGTGTGTGTGTGAGGAAGACCAGCCCTGAGCTAACATCCATTGCCAATCCAATTCTTTTTGCTGAGGAAGACTGGCCCTGGGCTAACATCTGTGCCCATCCTCCTCTACTTTATATGGGATGCCGCCACAGCATGGCTGACAAGCAGTGCGTCAGCGGGCACCCAGGATCTAAACCTGCGAACCCTCAGCTGCCACGCACAAAGTAAACCTCTGCGCCACCGGGCATATCCCTGATTCCTCATTATTTAAATCACCACTTTGGGGGGTTTCTGTTATTTATTTGCAGGTGAATGCGATCTTACTTGATCCAATAATCAAAGAAGGGAAGGGTTTTAGATTTTGAATAAATACACAAACACAAGCATGTATGTTTGACAGAACTGCTTGAGTGTTACTGACTTATTCTCCTGCTGAGACTAGTTAATTGATCATATGTTTTTACATCCAAGATGTGGCACTTATTCTATAACTAGTCAACATCACTAGAGGGAGGAAATCATGCACAGGGAAAAAATAGTGGCTCAAATTTCTGGTGCCCTCCAGGACTTGGCCTGAGATTGGAGCTAGCTAGGTAGCCCATTGCTGAGATGGCTCTTCTGCCCTTGACATTGCCTCTGAGCAGGGAGTAGAGTAGGCAGTCAACACAATGCTGTACCCATTGCCAAGGAGAAAGGAGGCCAATAAAGAGCCAAGGGCCTTCTCAGAGGGAAGAATCTGAGACCCCAATCCCTACTTTCTGAGATTCAAAGTTAGAGAAAGATGGTGGGGTAGAATGAAATGGCTTTGACCAGGAGATGTAGTCCCAGTACAAAGGGACCCAAATGATCTCAAAGAAGAACTCATTGAGGGGAAGAAAAAGTGTGGCTTGGTGGCTTAGGTTCCACACAAAGGTCCAAAGATTTATGGGGCTTGCTGCTTCTAGTCCTGTAGTTGACTTATTTATTGTTCACTCAAATTCAGGGCTCCTCACTCTCACGCCCCTCCCCATGAGAGGATTATACATCCCCACGCTATGAACTTGGGCATGGCTGTGTGATTTGCTTTGACCAGTGAAATGTAGGAGGAAGTAACATGTGTCACTTCTGGGCAAGGCAAAGTGCCAGCGTGTGGTTTACCCTGCTCTCTCTTTCCTTTAGCTGGCAGTGTTCCAGATAGTGGCTGCTCTGTTAGTGGGGACCATGGAGTGAAGACGATGCAGAACAGAGCCATGGCAGACCCATATGGGCGTATAGCTATGTGAGAAATAAACCTTTGTTATTATAAGCCAATTCAAGTTTGGGGTCATTTGTTTCTGCAACATAGCCTAGCTATTCTGACTCCTCAGTTGGGACTAATTGAGGGAATTTAATGATGCTAACCTCAAAATAGATACTTAGTGGCTGCATGCCCTGGGGTGCCTCATTTCCCAAACTGGGTCCCACAGAGGGCCAAAAGTGCCAGGCATCAGTAGGATTCAGTGGGGGAAAAATTAATACCGGTGAATTTCTTTCTTCTTAAATATCAAAGAAAAAATATCAAACCCGTAGTTATTCTTAGTCTTATAGGATAATTTATCATTAAGAAATGGTATGGCATTACTGAGAACACTGCCACTGCAGGATAATATTGAGAATGATCAATTGGTGCTCTTCTTACTCCCTCCTTCCCCTCCAAAGTTGTATATTAAAATCAAATTCTTTTACCTGGGGCTTCTAGATCTTCCTTACCCCAAACCAGGCAACCAGATAGGAGTCACCCTCTCTTCTGGGTAGACAGAGGCATCGAGGACAAGAAAATAAAGATGGTGTATTTGAGTCTTGAGTTCAAAGTACGCTGGTGAAAGGTAGACAATTGCAGAGGTAGTGAAAAGTCTCAGAATAGGTGAAAAGAATCCACAGGATGGGGAGAAAAATATTGGGAAGGATTGGGAGGAACCATTTGACAGGAGTGCAGCATATAAGTGAGAGACCATAAGCTCCTACCAGAATCAGCGCAATGTCTTTTCAGTCCCAGGAGGCCCTCTGAAAGCCAAGTATGGGCCCAGCAATGTCTCCTGTTGCAGTCCAGAGAGGACCACTGATAGACAGTTGCCAGCACGATGCTCGTCAGGCATCCAGCATGAGAGATGGCCATCTGTGCTCTGAAATTTTGTTCAGGGCTCCCCTCTGACTCACCACAAGTGGATAATAGTCAGGATGTTCAGGAGCTCCCTGGAATGCAGAGTAGGGTGTGGACACCTAGTAGAGGGTGGTGGTGGTGGTGAGGGCTTGAGGAGAAAGCTCCTGCTAGGACCAAAAAAGGCCAGCTAGAAATCTCCCAGCATGCCCCTGTTCCCCAGGAAGTCACCTCGTGCCCTATACATAGATGCAGGATGTTTAATCCACACGTTGCTACAACGGTAGAATTTACCCGTGTGTGTATTACATATTTTGTTTTAAAAAATATTTTTTGTCTTAAAATTTTAATTTGACCCAAGAGAACTGAAAACCTGTTTTCACATGAAAGCTTATACCTGATTGCTTATAGAAGTATTATTCATAATAGTCCAAAATGGAAACAACCCAAATGTCCATCAACTAATGAATGGATAAACAAAATGTGATATATCCTCCATACAGTGGAATATTACTCAACCATAAAAAGAAGTGAAGTACTGATTTGTGTTACAGCATGGGTGAACCTTGAAAATATGCTAAATGAAGGTGCCAGACACAAAAGACCACATATTGTATAAATTCCATTTATAAGAAATGTCCAGAAAAGACAAACCCATAGAAGCAGAAAGTAGATTGGTAGTTGCCAGGAGCTGGGGGGAGAGGGAAGTGGGGAGTGACTGCTAATGGGAATGGGATTTCCTTTTGGGGTGATAAAAATATTCTGAAATTAGTGGGGATGATTGTATAACTTGTAAATATACTAAAAACCATTTTAAAATGTTGTGATATATCTCAATAAAAAATTAATTTGGAATAATATTTAGTTTTGATGGCATATAAACATATTTATTGTACATAAACTTCTTCTCTGTGGATCTGAGATTGAAAGAAGAAAGTTTTAAACAAAAAGCAGAGTCTTGATACCTCAATCTAAAATAAGCAAAAAGTAAATGCTTCAAAGTGAAAATGAAAAATCACAGACTGTTTTCTGAAAAAAGAAAGTGAGCAATTCAGGATGAAACAATTGATTTTCGAGAAGCCTGCCTCAATAGTCTCCAAATATAGCAAAGCACACTGATCACATTGTTCTTCATTTTTTGGAAAATGTGATTTTTTTTCAGATTGTAGTGTAGCAAACACAAAATTTAGGAACAGACTATATGCTGCCCTTGATCAGCAACATTGTTTCTGATGTTAAGTGGGCTTATGATTTTTAAAAAGTCTCAAAAATGTTACTCTCATAAAAAATTTTTGGTGAAACAATTTTTTTTAAGAAGTAAAATAAATGATCTTGATTTGTTTATTCTTAACATAAAAATGATTTATCTTTGGTTTTAATCTAAAAATAATAAGACGTGCAAATCAAATTTTGATCATTGGCTCAATTAATTGATCTGTGATCTATTTTTGCTGTCTTCACTAATATAATCCAAGTATGCATTATATCTCATGAGCTCTAATTAATATCCTGTCTATAAGTCACACTTTCAAAAGTGTGCCGTGGTAAGCAACTTTAGGAAAAGCTGCTGTGGCACAGTTCTCTGCACACCTCTATATCAGAAAGCTATACTTTCTAAGAATATGTTAGGTTATTCTATAGGAATGAACAATCCCAAAATCTCAATTGCTTATTTTAAAAAGTTTGTTTCGAGCTTACATTTCATATCTAAGGCGAGTCAGCAGGAGTCTCAGCTCACAGTCAGCGTGACAGCGGTTC
The DNA here is from genome assembly GCA_031878705.1 of Tapirus indicus. NCBI lineage: Eukaryota > Metazoa > Chordata > Mammalia > Perissodactyla > Tapiridae > Tapirus > Tapirus indicus. Next base: position 22,280,790 of record CM062920.1, read on the forward strand.
AGTCTGCACATCCACTTCCACAATTTCCTCGGCACTGCAGTGTCTTGCATGAGCAATTAAATGCACCGCCCAGAAGAACACATGTCTCTTCCACTCACCTTTCATTGGTGAAAGCAAGCCACGTGACCACACCTAATTTCAACAGGGGCAGGGATCTGCAATCCTACTGCATGCCTGGGGGAAAGAGAACCTGACTATTGAACAGCCCTAATATCTACCTTCTCGTCCAGCAGCTGTCCAACAGAAGTATAATCAAGCCTCAAAGGTAATTTCCAATTTACTAGGAACAACATTAAAAAAAAGTAAAAAAGAAGGAGACAAAATTAATTTTAATAATATATTTTATTTAAACCAACTTATCTGAAATATTATCATTTCAACATGTAACCGTAAGAAACTATTGAGAAGTTTTAATCTTTTTTTGAGCTAAGTCTTTGAAATCAGGTGTGTATTTTACACTTACAGTGTTTCTCAATTTGTACTAGTCATATTTCAGGTGCCCAATAGCCACATGTGGCTGGTGGCTGCCAAATTGACAGCACAGCTTTAGTGTTTATGGCTTGGGAACATAACCCTAAACTCTACCAGAAGCATGAAATTTTCTTCATGGGGATTGTTTTAATAAAGGAAAATTAATATGTATATTTTAGTATAAAATAATGTTTTAATTAATTATTACTGCATAAAAATTGCTCTGGGAGAATGGGCTGTGTTAACCTTACAGCTCTGCTTCTCACCAGCATATTACCTTGATCCCCAGAAGGACTGGACCAGGACCTGTTCCAGTTCTAGGGAATACTAATTAGTTGGAGGGCCTTAAGTAAGTCATGTGGACTTGCTAAGCCTCAGTTTCCTCATCTGTAAGATGGCATGCTTAGATGAGATCATCTCAAAAGTGCTTTTTAAAAAATCTCAAGTTCTAAGATTCCAGTTAGAATGGGCTATCAAGACAAGGGCTGGATTTTTTTTTTTTAAAGAAAAACTGGCCTTTTTGACAATAGCTTGTAGAGTAACCTGTTTGTGGCCACTTTTTCCAAGACGGAGAATGGCTATGCTCTGCCCCCAATGACTAGCCATCTAAACTCCATCATTTCTGAGCAGTCATTGGCAAAAGGGGGTCCTGCAGTCCCCTGAGTTCACTGGCACAGGCAGCTTCTGAGAACTTGGAAGGAGTTACCTTAGGTTTGTGGACTTGAAATCAAGACGTTGTTGGCAGTTGGTGCCCGTAAGGGAGAGCTTGATGAATTCCCTCTTCTGGCACCGCCCCTGGAATCCCACAGGGCATTTCACCTCAAGGCAGGGAAAAAGTCCAGTGTCCATAACCAATTAATGATCTACAGGGTGTTTCAGAGGCCAGAGTAATTATTTGAACAGTAAAGGGGGAGAGGAATGAAAACTTCCTGCTTCCACTCCGTGGGCTGAAACAGAGTGAATTAGTCTGGTTGAGGACGAATGCTAACACCTAAGGAAGGGCCCTTGCTGCTGCACCTCCGAGGGGCTGGTGGCTGTGGTGGTCTTGCTTACACTTTGGGTGGATTTCAGCACAAGGGAGACAAAGCTTGAAAGGCTGCCGCCTGAGGTGTTCTTCAGACAATGACGCTCCAGCCACTGGCCTTTTCTCCTACAGATTTTTAGAGCAGCAGCGATGGAAACAGAAGTGTCTTCCTGTGGTCTGCTCTGAATTCACTCACAAGCCAAATTTTATTTCCTCTAATTATTCTAAATCTCTTCTCAGACAAAGCACCAGGATTAATTAGCAGAGTTCATTTACTGTCACATGTGCCCTTGGGAATAAAGAATTTGGAATCAGGTCACTAGGCGAATGTAATTCATTACTAGTGAGTAGGGCAAAATGGTTTCTTTAGAAATATTAATAATGGTTCTTTATCACATACAGATTGAATGTGTATTTTCTAGCTTCTTCAAATTCATGTAAAAATATACATGGAATATTTTTATGAGAATCTCCAATTTAAACTGTTGGGTTCCCCCTTGAGCTCATGGAGGTGAGAAATTAGGAACTGAAAACTTCCTGCTTAAATAATAATATTTGGACTCCAGAATCTGGGCTAGGATATTGATTTTTGAAGCTTTATGCAGAAACTCTAACCTTCAACATTTTTCTTATCCCTCTGGGCATGAATTCATACCCAGGTTGAGTTTTCCCTTAAGAAATGGCCCTCATGTTTTAAAAAAAATATGACAAGGGAGGACAAAAGAGTGTGCAGTTCAGCTTTACTTCCAACTGAGACATCTTATCAGTAAATTCCTGCATTCCTGGATCAATTTCTGGCAAGCAAGACAAAATGAAATATGTAATGTGAGTTCAGGTGGGGTGAAGTAAGGCTGTTTACTCAAAAAAAATAACTGTGTTTTTGTTCTGTTAACAGCTGAGTATTTATTTCAGGCTCTATGTGCCAAATGGTACTATTGAGTGGGCCGGTGCTGGGTTGAGCAAGTGATGCATGTTGACCAGTTCTCATTCTTGCTCCATCATTCTTGGGTAACCTTATGTGGGGGATATGTCAGGACCTCCTTAAAGAGAAGACAGGCTGAAGTCATTGAGGGTTACTTCAGGTCTTCTGCAGGCCTTGGACCTGGGCCCACAGGCCTGGCCCCTCTTGGTTAGAGTGCCTCCTCAGATCATCATGGGCTCCTGACTCCCACATGCCTTTCCTGTCTGTCCCATTCCTGGTTTCAGCTGCTCCCCACCTCTTGTACCTGTGGCTGCCCCAAACGTGCTGTGCACTTTCTCATGTCCACGTCATCATTCTTTTTTTTTTTTTATAAAGTGTTGAATATCTCATGTAATTTATTTATTTATTTATTTTTTGTGGGGAAGACCAGCCCTGAGCTAACATCCGTCGCCAATCCTCCCCTTTTTGCTGAGGAAGACTGGCCCTGGGCTAACATCCGTGCTCCTCCTCCTCCACTTTATATGGGATGCCGCCACGGCATGACTGACAGGCAGCCCGTCGGCAGGCGCCCGGGATCCGAACTTGCGAACCCCGGGCTGCCAAGCGGGAACCAAACCGCTGCGCCACCGGGCGGCCCCAACGTCATCATTCTTGATGTTCTCTCTGATTGAGGTAATCTTCCACTCCCTCTTCATTTGCTTCCTACATGAACTTTCACTCGTTCCGCAAGACCCGACCCGATTTTCTCTCCTTTTGTAAATTCCTTCTGAAATCCCCTGCTCCCACCCCTGCCATCCTCATCAGAAGTAACTGCCACCTCCTCCATGCTTTCAAAGCTCATTCATTATCTTTCATTCTCTAGTATAGCACTTACCACATGGTTTTGATGGGCTTTAGTACACGCTACCCCAAAAGATGGTGCCTTGACATATTGAATATTTTAAGCTGAAGATATATGAGAAATGGCAAGAGCAAGAACACTTTGACCTTCTCCTGAGGCAGGTCATAAGACCCTCATGTGAGAGGTGCCCTCTCTGTGCCTAGAAGAAAGGAGCATCCTTATCTCCAAGACAGAGGGACTCCCAGAGGAATCTGAACCAACAGGTCTTCCTTCTGTTTACTACACTTAGCTCATACCCTTTGCCCTATTACATTTTTCCACGACTTTCCACTCATCATCAAACCTAGAATAAAAGTGCTCAGGTTTAACCACTTCTTCCAGTCCTCATTTTCTTATGAAGGTTCCTGTGTCATGTAAAACTTATATTAAATAAATTTGTATGCTTTTCTTTCATTAATGTGTCTTTTGTTACAGAGACCCAGTCAAGAACCTATAAGAGCAGAAGGAAAAAAATAGTTTTCTTCCCCTAGAGTTTCATAGTGTAATGTAACCTTAAGCAAGTTTCTTATGCTTTCTGGACCTCAGTTTCATCATTTGTAAAATGTGAGTAAAAATAGTACCTACCTCATAGGGCTCTTGTAAAGATATGACACTTGCAAAGTCCTTAGCACCGTGCCTGGCACACAGTAAGAACTCAATCAATGGCAGCTACTATCATTATCATCATAATTATCATAATTATTCACATGGAACAATGTGGAATAGTGGCAAAATGCCCACTCAATTGGCAAGGTTTCATGGGGAAGACCAAAACTGCGGACTCTCTTCACTCTACTCCATTCCTTTTTAAAAGTTTTTGTTATGAAAAATTTCTAACATACATTAAAGTAGAAGGCATAGTATAACAAACCCCCATGACCCATTTCCCAGCTTCAACAATTATCAATATATGTACTGTTAAATTTATTTCATCTATACCTTCCCCCCTTACTGGTTATTATTCTTCTACAGCTTTATTGAAGTTAAATTTATATACCCTAAAATTCATGCTCTGTAAATGTACAATTTAATGCTTTTTTAGTAATTTTTAGAGCTGTGCAATCATCACCACAATCCAGTTTTAGAATCCAGTCTTTTTTGATTTAAAGAGAGCAAAAGCAACTCTCTCCCTTATGACATTACTATATTTTACTCTATTTTTAATAAGGGATATAATGAAAAAGGACACTCCTCACATAAGAAGGCCTGGCATGAATGGGCACTTTTGCATTTTCCACACCTCTTATGAGAGAAAGTTATGTTTTCTCCATTCTGCAAGGTCTGTTTTGGAAACAAGAGGGTCTTTGGACTTATCTGCCTACTTTGTTTAATCTTTTCCTCCACTGCAATGAGAACCATCTGGCATTTTGAAAAGTTGGAAGATAAAGAAATCAACAAACAAACTATAAAATGTTGCTAGAGGTTGAAGATGTTTGTTTAATAAGTGTATGGAAAAAATGGATGGGGTCGCTTACAAAAGATGATCATGACTTAGTGTGGTGAAATGATTTCTTTCTGACTCCAATTCATCGTGTTGCTTTGGTCAGCTTAACATATTGTATCTGCCATGGAGACTGTAATCATTGGTAGGAACCACAATACTGGCTCTAATTTCTTTTTTAAGTTGGACAAAGCAACTCTAGACTATATAGATAGGGTTGAAAAAGCATAACTATGGTTCATTCATTTGCTCAAGGAATATGTATTGAGTTCCTCTGATAGCTGAGGTTATCTTAATGAGACAGCTGGGTATGGTGGAAAGAACAGATGGGAGTTTAGATCATGACTTTGCTATTTAACTCTAAGCCTCAATTACCCTTTCTGAAAAAGAGGGATAATAATTCCTACTGCATAGGATTGTTGAGAAGACTAAATGAGATAATGCATATGAAATATCTCCATCGTGCATGGCACACTGCAGACACGTAGTAAGTGTTAATGCCCATCTGTAGCTAGGTGTTGGTGGCTTCATAGATGTTTTAGGGCAGGTTCCCTAGAAGTGGAGCCTGAGATAGGAATTTTTGTGAAAATGATTTATTGAGGGAATGTACTTCAGGACAAACTTATAAGGGAGGGTGTGCAGCAAAATAAAGCAAGGGAAGAAGCCAAGCCAGGATGTGGACTCAGGTAAAGCCTAGCCTTGGCCTGACCCACGGGGGCTCTGGAGCATCAACAGCTCCACAGAGTCATTTCCCACCGAGGCAAGGGGGCCTGCTTTTTCACCTCATGTCAGCCAGTCATTGGCTGTGGGCTGCCCCTGTGGGGATTGGGGGTATCACTTCTGGGGACAAGGGAGGTCAATTTTCAGGACAAGGGAGGCATTCGTGAGCCATTTGCAGTCAACCTTCAGAGAAGCTGGGGCAGGGGTGCACTGGCCTGGCAAAGGGCATCTGGGTCGGTCACCACAGCATATCTTTTAACAGAGGCAGAATAGACATGGACCCTGCCCTACAAAAGTTGGCCTATTTGGGGGTAGATGAGATGTGTGAATCATTAGAGAAGTGGGGCATTCTGCCATTCTTCTAGTTGTAGGGATTTTGTTAAAACAGACTTTGTGGAGAAGGAAGCATTTGAGTTAGGCCTTAATAAATGAGGTGGAAATGTATATGAAGAGATGAAGGAAAGGCTTCACTGATTTTTCTGGCTGGGGGAACATCATTGCCCAAGACTTGGGAGGAAAACTGGGATTCTTTCATTCAATGTGCCAGATACTTTGCCAGGCCCTGGAGAGACCACAGTGAGGATATGGGTGAGCATACTGTTTGGCTTGAATTTGAATAACATGAAAGGGAAGCGTAAGAAATAAGATTGGAAAAGTAAATCAAAAGCAGATTGGGGAGGGGATGTTTGAATGCTACCCTAAGGATTTTAGCATTTATTGTGTAGGAGCCACTGTAGGTATTTAGTAAGAGAGTGACATGATCAGAACTGACCCAGGCTTATAATCCTTAATGGTGCCTCACTGTTATAGGGCTAAAGACCAAACTCCTTGTCTAGACTTGCAACAACCTAAATGGTCTGGACCTGACCTGTCCCCATCTTATCCCATCCAACGCATACTGAGACATGTGCTTAGCATTACACAGCTACTTGGGAGAGCCAGGTGGTCTAGGCCCCACCATTCACATACTGCAGGATCTTGGGCAAGTCACTTAGCCTCTCTAGGCCTTCACACTCCTCATTCATAAACTCCTCATTACAGACTAGAAAATATCTTACAATGGTAGGGCCTGAAGAGACCCTTGGGGGTCATGGGCATCAGACGGTTCCCTGACAATTTATCTGGGGTCACAGCATGCAAGCAAGGTAAGACTTAACAGCATCATGACAAAGCCATACCCGGGAGCTCATATTCACCCAAGAGCCAGGCCATGAGAGGGGAAGGAATCATCAGCCCTGGGAGGGGCAAATTCTGGAAGGCCTTCAAGGGGTGACCTTTGAGCCACTTTAAAGATGGAGAGAGACCACGCCTTTGGCAGAAACAGTGGAGGGGAAGACATGGGCCACTGGGAGACCTGGTGAGTGCAAAGACAAAGAGAGGGAATGTTGAGGTCCTGTGCTGATGATGATCGCAGAACCTGCTGTTCCCATGGGTGGTCAGGCTGGAAGGGGCCTTGATGAGCAGGCAGAAGTGAATGGGCTTGATAAATCAGCAATAATTAACCAATGCAAGGTACTCTGGCAAGAGGAAACACTATAAACGGGGTGTTTTAAGGTAGCTGTTCACAGAATATTTGTTTTTGGTCTTTGAACAAATAACTAGGGAAAATGCTTCTTTTAATTTTTTACTTTGAAACAAATTTAGACTTAGAGAAAAGTTACAAAATAGTACAGAGTTCCCATTTACCCTTCACCCAACTTCCCCTAATGTTAACAGGTTACATAGCCACAGCACTATTACCACAACTAAATTAGCATTGGTAAAATATTGTTAAATAATCTACAGATATTATTCAAATTTTTCCAGTTTCCCCACTAGTGCCCTTTTCACTGTTCCAGGATCCAATCCAAGATCCCAAATTGCATATAGTGGTTACGTCCCCAAGGTCTTCTCCAATCTGTGAAAGTTGCTCCATCCTTGCCTTTCACAACGTTGACACTTTTGAAGAGTCCAGGCCAGCCGTCAGTTATTCGGTGGAATGGCCCTCAATTTGGGCTAGTCTGATGTTTTCTCGTGATTAGATTGAAGTTACGGCTTTTTGGCGAGAGTAGCAGTGAAGTGATGATGTGCTCTTCTCAGTGCATCCTATCAGTGGGTACATGATATCAATACGTCTTATTTTGGGTGATGTTAATTTTGATCACATGGCCAAGGGAGGTCTTCCATGTTTCTCCACAGTAAAGTTACAATTAGGAAAAAAAATTGTTTAAATCAGATCTCATGGGATCTTATTGGGTTCTTACAGATTAAATCTGATTTTGTGTTCCTTTTTAGAATGAGTTGTTCATTCATTCATTCAATTATTATTTATTGAGGACTTACCCTGTGTTGGGCCCTGTGCTGGATATAGCTGTGAACAAGATAGACACAGTCCCTGACCCTGTGGAACCTAGTGGGAGAAAACATTAAACAGAATATTGCCAGGGTGGAATGGAAGCGTATAACAAGGAGCTGTAGGTAGTCTGGGAGGAGGGAAAAGTGTGGTGGCCAGGTCAGAGGAAGATGGTTGAGACCTGAGAGGCAGTAAGAATTTTCCCAAAAAAGGGGGGTTGTCTCTTTAGATGGAGCCACCCCTCTTTTGTTTTGAGCTCCCATTTTTAATTGGGTAAGTGTATATTCATTATTAGAAGGCAATGAAATTGATAAGGCAGTATTTTATAATATCCAGGGTGATGAATAACAGAGAGAATTTATTTGATGAGTTTTATCTTATTATACCATTTGTTGAAGAAACTATTCTGAATGACAGGAAGACAATATATGGAAAAATAGGACAAAAGGACAATATATGTAAAAACAGTTGGGCTGAAATATGTAAATATTTAAATTTTAAAATTAGAATTGAGACTATACTCTATACAGCAGAATTTACTGTGTGTTTACCAGGTACCTCAACATCTATAGAGAGAATATTTTCTCAATTAAAAATAGTATGGTCTACAGAAAAGAATCATTGAAGGTGTCAACAGTTTCAAAATTATTAACCACAACATGCACCTTTAAAGAAGAATACAGGGGCTGGCCCAGTGGTGTAACGGTTAAGTTCTCATGCTCCGCTTCAGTGGCCTGGGGTGGCGGGTTCAGATACTGGGTGCAGATCTACACACCGCTTATCAAGCCATGCTGTGGCAGGCATCCCACATATAAAGTAGAGGAAGATGGGCACAGATGTTAGCCCAGGGCCAATCTTCCTCAGCAGAAGAGAGGAGGATTGGCAACAGATGTTAGCTCAGGACTCATCTTCCTCACCAAAAAAAAAAAAAAAGAAGAAGAAAAAGATTACAGGTTATTTTATGAAAAAAGTAAGACTACCTTGAAAAATATGAATGATGGTATTAAAGACAGACAGCTAAGAAACTAATTAAAGCACATGACTACATGTTGAGAATAATTGTTCTATTTGGCTTATATTTTAAAACTCAGATAATCAATATAAAGAAGTTTTAAATTTTGCTTTAATGTACACACTAAATGATGTATTTAGTTTTTGGAATAATTTTATTTTTGAAAATAGAACTATTTTGAATAGAACTGTTTTGTAGGTCCATTAATATAATAAAATCAAATTGTCAGTTAAAAATATTTTACAAAATTCCCTAATATGAATTCTTTTTAGCATCTCCTTTTGTGCTCAAAAACTATAAATTGTGTGATCCCTTTTCCTGTGTCCACAACCAGCAAATCCAGGACCCCAATACTGGTAGTATACTAAGGCTTCAGGTGTCCACAGGCTTCTCTCTCTCTAGAAGGTAGGAAGGGGCTGTGAATCCTCATTTCTGTCCTTGTCATCATCTTTTTCTTGCCACTGTCAACTTCTTCATGAGGCCACATAAACGGAGCACTTCCTATGTGCCAGAAGCTGTTTGAAGCACTTTACACAGATCAACTCATCTAATTCTCACAGTAGCCCTATCACTTAGGTATTTTTATTATACTCATTTTACAGATGAAGAAACCGAGGATCAGTTTAAGTTAACTTGTCCAATAGTACGTAGTTCATAAATGGCAAACTTGAGATTAGAATCAAGAACCCATGTCATTAACCATCCTCTATATTTCCCTTTTTCCGCTCTGCTCCATCTGCCAAATTTCCAGATTTCTTGTAACTGTTATACTCATCAAGGATCTTCTCTCACCTTCTTTCTTATTCTGAGTGCCCAAACTTCTTACTTGTGCCAGAAACAAGTCAATACCACCCCACCGTGTGAATACTAAATGGAAGGAAGTGGTGTAGTCCTTGGACCTGTGGGCAGTAGCTAGGGAGAAAAGTTCTTATGTTTGTGTAAAGCTGTACTGCGGACTGAGCCTTCATCACACATTTCTGGTGTCTTATTAAAGTTGAACAGAGCTCCTTTTAAGGACAGAGTGGGAATACTGCTGGATCTGGTGTCAGAAGACCTGGTTTTATAGTTCTGACTTCCAATTCCTCATCACAAGAAGAACATATTATCTTTTTGGTATAGCTGATATTGTTGTTTTAACCATCACATTAAAGGATTTAAAAATATATTATAAAATGTGAAGTTCTCTACAGACATTAATTACTATTATATAAGTAATCATGGAACAAGACCATGCATTTGTACTATTCTTTGCAGTTTATTAAAAGCTGTTATCATATATTATTTCATTGAATCTCTCAATAGTCCTATGGCTTAGGTATAATTATCTCCATTTTACCAAAGAGAAACTGAAGCTCAAAGAAGTTTAATGCCTCTCTGTATTAGTCAACTCAGGCTGTTATAACAAAATACCGTAGGATGGGTGGCTTAAACAACAGAAATCTATTTTCTCACAATTCTGGAGGCTGTAAGTTTGAGATAAAGGTGCCAGCATGGTCGGGTTCTGGTGAGGCTCTCTTCCTGACTTGCACACAGCCATCTTCTCACTATGTCCTGATGTGGCAGAGAGAGAGGAGAGAAGGGGAGAGAAAGGAAAGCAGGGAAGAAGGGAGGAATCAAGCTAGAGCAAGCTCTCTAGTGTCTTTTATAAGGGCAGCAATCCCATCATGAGGGCCCCACCTTCATGACCTCATCTAGATGATTTGGTCCTATCTGAAATGTCTATAAGACATTGGCCCATAAGACATTTGGTCCATGCCAAAAGGTCCTTGACACTTGGTCCTGTCTAGAATGTCCATGAGCATATTTGGTTCATGCCAAATAGTTTTGGATAGGACCAAATATCAAGGACCTTTTGGCATGGACCCAATGTCTCCATGGATGTTTTGGACAGGACCAAATGTCCAGAAAGGCATCTAAATCTAATTATCTCCCAAAGGCCCCCATCTCCAAATATCATCACATTGGTGTTAGGGCTCCAACATAGGAATTGAGGGGAGGGGGGAATACAATTCAGTCCACAGCACTCCTCCTTCCCTCTTTTAAGGTCATGTAGCTTGTAAGTTGCAAAGCCAGAAATTAAATCCAACTCCAAATCTTGAACTCTTTTCTTAAAACCAGAGGCATCTCACATGATTTTGCAACTAATTCAGTCAGGGCTTTCACCTGTTATATCAGGTAATTCTTCTAACAGACACCCTTTAAATGGAGATTATAGTGTTTTCCTGTTCACTTACCTAGCTCTTGTGGAAATTGGATTTAAGAACATTTCTTCTCTGGTAGTAATTTCTTTGTATAGCAAATCCTAGGCTGAGCCTGATTGGAATCAAGAGTTGCTAAAGGACCTTCTGGTTTTAAGATGCACATTAACTTCAGAAATTATTAATAACATGGAAAAATGAAGTTTACAGACATTGAAGTTTTGGTCCTTTATTTAACCTATTTAATATAATATGATTTTTAAAAAACTCTTTTTTTCTGGTGATTTTTCTTGGTGACCAGTGAAGTTCAGAAGCGTTTCATTTTTCTCCTTCAGAAAAAGCAGAGAAGCAATGATTTTGCTTTCCTTGGGACTCTCACATCCATAAGCTTTTTACCTCCAGTTGAATATGGTGATATCTGTTATGGTCAGAGCAGAAATAGAGGTTGTTCTTTGCTTTTTTTTTTCCTATTGTAGATTTTTGCTGCTTCAGATTTTCGTATTTATTATTTTGCTGCTTGTTATGTTTTGAAGGTGAAAAATGATCTTGAAGAGTTGAGTACACTTAAAGTATTAACTCTTGAAATTTTAATTTCTATCTTACTTTATTCCTAAAGGGAGAAAAGACTGATTTGTTTTTCATTTTAATACAACATTGTAGTGAGTCATTTCTGGAATATCCTGGGGAAGGTTTAAGAAGATAATATAGGAGAACCAGAATCTTTTTTAGAAGTCTGGTGAACAACACAGCTCCTAAAACAAAAATTCTTTGTGTGGACCAAATCCATCTGAAGTAAATTATTATTTACATTTTGCTTGGAGTCTTTCTGCCTTAGAAGCATGCATTCCTTTAACCAGTATCAACTGAGCACCTACTATGTGCCAAGCCCTTTGCTAGGTGCTGATGATACAAAAATGAATAAGAACAGATCTGATAATAGTTGGACAGCAGTGAAAGGCAATGAAAAAAATCAGTACATGGTGTAACAGAGTAAACTCAAGATTCTCCAGAAGGTCTGAAGAGAGGGACCACTTATTCCAGCTCCCTGTGTTTACTGATGCACAATCTAGGAAATGCTTTAAGCAATTTGAGATGGTTCATTTGTGTCAACTTGACTAGGCCACGGGGTACCCAGATATTTGGTCAAACATTATTGTGGGTGTGTCTGTGAGTGTGTTTCTGGATGAGATTAGCATTTGAATGGTAGACTGAGTTTAACAGATTGCCCTCCCTAACGTGGGTGGGCTTCATCCAATCAGTTGAAGGCCTGAATAGAATAAAAAGGCTGAGAGAAAATTTCCTCTGCCTGACTGCCTTTGAGCTGAGACATTGGTCTATTCCTGTCTTCAGACTCAAACTGAAACATCAGCTTTTCTTAGGTCTTCAGCCTGCTGGCTTTCAGACTGGAACTACACCATTGGCTCTCCTGGGCCTCCAGTTTGCTGACTGCAGATATTTGTCAGCCTCCATAATCACATGAGCCAATTCCTTACAATAGATAAATAAATAAATAAATCTATATGTCTATGTATCTATCGATCAATCTATCTATCATCAATCTATCTACACATCCTACCGGTTCTATTTCTCTGGAGAACACTGACTAATATAAGACTCTTCGATGTATATCCTGTGGTGGCTTTATAAAGTGTCAACTTGACAATACTGAACTACCTTTCCTAGAATTTTCTTCCCCATATGTTTAAGGTGGGCCACAACAGGCGTTTTGCTCAAGATTTGGAAACAGTGGTCATGTTGCTTGTACGTACAGGGGCAGAGTTGGGAGGCTGCAGGGGTGGTAGGTGCAGGGGCACCAAATGCTCTTGCAGTTCATGTGCTTTGTTGCTATCTGCTGACCCACTTTGTTGGTGTAGAGCAGCAGCTGGGCCTGCAGCTTTTCCACCTGCCCCTGGATCCTTCTTCAGCTTCCTTAACACATAAACCAAGTGCATGGTTAGCTCTGTGACAAAAGGCACCAGCTACTACTGCAGGACACCTGCATTTCTGAAGTTGGAAGAGGTAAGAGATATTGGTTCTAATCCATCTTCATGGGCTCCAGATTACATTCATGGGTTCCAGGCTATTCCTTACTTTACCTCAGAGTTTCTAGACCTTAGTAATATTGACATTCGGGTCAGATAATTCTTTATTGTGGGGAATTGTTTGTACATTTTAGGATGTTTAGCAGTATCTCTGTCCTCTACACACTGGATGCCAATACCCTGTTCTCTAGCTGTGACAACACAAAATGTCTCCAGACATTGCCAAATATTTGGGCGGAAGGGCAAAATAGGCCCTGATTGAGAACGGCTGCTTTATTTCCATCTTCCCTTCCCATTCCCTGCTGAAGACCTAGGTTCTAACATCAGACACAGAGCCTTACAGAGACTGTATAACCAAACCCCCAAATTGCAAAAGGTCAAATCCCTAAATAAATCCCTTAATGTATATCTCTCTCCTAGTGGTTCTGCTTCTCTGATCAAATCCTGACTGCCATCCCCCTTGGAGTTGGTTGAATCTTCCTGAATCTCTTGCACCACTTCACTCTTTTTCCTCATCCCTTTATACCAATAACCTCCCACACTAACCCCATCCCCACCCCTATCCCCCTAGTGAGGTAACACTCCCTTGGAAGAGGGACGATCAGATCCATAACACGTGTGCTTGGCACAGAATCTAGATGTAACCCTGCCATGCGGGAATGTAAACTCTGACCTTCACGCTGCCAGGCTTATGGGGAGCTGGCTGAGCTAAGGCAGAGCTGTGGAGAGTCTCAGTGGGATTCAGAACCATTGGGGATTTTATTGCTTTATTGAGAATCTAAGCCTAGAGGGAATAGCTAACAGGCTATGTTTGTAAAGCCTTCCAACATATTCTGATTATATCTTTTTTTCAAATTTATTTATATAAAAGTATATTGTATATTTGAGCCAATACAGATAATTCGCTGTTTACCTAGTCTCTAGTTCCAGAAAACGTAGAAGAATGTTTTATATAGTCAAATGGAAATTATTAACATCTAGGATCAAAGCCTTGATTTTCTGGTAGAGGGGAAAGAAATTCCCATTGAAAAATTGGTAAGAGTAAGATTGAGCTATAATAAAATCAAGTCTATTCGTTTTTAAAATAAGTCTTATGCGCCTGGCACTGTGTCTGGTGTTGGGTATCTGTGGCCAACCAGACAGACAAGATTTCTGTCTTCATCGAGCTTACAGTGGAGTAGGAGAAACACACATTGCACAAATAATCACATGGTCAAGTTCTCTGAAGAAACAGTATAGAGTCCTAGGAGAGGCCAATTATAGATGGCAGGGCTGATGAGGGATGGCTTTCCTGAGGGAGTGACTGCTCTGGTGAGAAGCAGATGGAAGAGAGTTACAGGCAGAGACAGGAAAGGACGTGGCCCATTCAAAAAGCTGTAAGAATGCCAGAGTGACTGGAGTGTCTTGAACAAGGAGGAAAGAGGAGGGAGATGAGGCTGCAGAGGGAAGGGACCAGATTGCTCCAGGGCTTGTAGGCCAAGTAAGGAGCTTGCCTGTTACTCATGGGGCAGAATCATTAAAGGGCTTGACGTTAAGAAGTGGCATGATCTCATTTATAATTTTAAAATATCCCTCTGGCAGCCATGTGGAGAATGGATTAGAAGGAAGCAAGTGTGGGAGGGGGCTGTTGTGACAGTCCGGGGGAGTCCAGAAGAGAGACGACAGAGGCCTCGACAAGAACTGCAGCAGTGGAGGTGGTGCAAAGTGAACGGGTTAGAGACATCCTTAGGAAGTGGGTTGGATACAACTTAGCAAGGACTTCAAGGTGAGAGACACGTGAGAAGGAGCTGTCAAGGAGGACTCCTGACTTTAGCAACCCAATGGGTGGTGATGACAGAAAGGAATGTGTGCTATTCATGTCATTGCTGTCTTCACATGATGTCTACACCATGAGAATTGGAAAAAGTAGCACTCATTCATCCAAACTCAATGTTGAATCACTTTACAAAATGGCACTTTACAATACAGATATAATATCAAGAATAGCAGTGGGACCATTGGTTCTTTTGGTTCTATTCAAATGAGCATTTAAAAAATCTAGTATAGGCTATCTCTGTCAGTTGCAGTTTTTCAGCACTGATCCAAAGATTTTAATAAAATTTTTTTAGTAAAACTATATTTAGTATAACTAAAGTAAAATTTAGTAAAACTAAATTTTAAATTTGACTTTAGTAAAACTCAGTTTTGAAAGTTGGATACTGAAAGGTAAGCTTCAGGTAGGGCTGGTTCCAGGCAATATGGTAAAGTAGCACTTGCCATATTTGGGGCTCCTCTTTGTGGTGGGCCTCTGCCACATGTTTGCTCCCACTGGGTGTCCACTTACCTCATCCAGCCCCTGTTATCCCAAAGATTGAAAGAAGAGTATCCAGAAGAAAACAGCAACTGAAAAGATCAGAACCCCTGATGGGCCTTCCAGCTGCAGAAGTAAAAAGCAAAGGCATTATCAAGTTCTCCACACAGGTGCTACAACACCCAAACAAGATGACTTTGTATCCATAATCATTTTGTACAATTTTTGTAAAGTGATTCAAAGCAAATAGTTTTGTACCACAAAGTTTCTTCACAGGTACTAGGGTTGGATTCATTTGCCAAATGTTTATGCTAGATGTACTGGTGGGGAAAAGATGAAGTATCACCAGAGAAAAATAAAGAAGAGGGCACAGGCTGGGACACAGAGGCAGAGTCTGATAGGCAACATCTCTCTTCATCCTTTTAGTGGGGTAAGGAACAAAGAACCCAAATTCTACACTAGCGTTTCCCAAAGTTCAACCAAAGATCATCTGCATCAGAATCACCCCTAGGTGCTTTTTTAAAAAGTCCTTGTGTTAGTTGGGTCCTCTGGGAAGCAAACCCTAAGATGGAATTAGGAGTCCAAGAGGTTTATTGGGTAGGAACACTTGTGAAAGTCAGAAAGGCGTGGAAGCAGTATTGGCCATGGAAAGGCTTCACATTACCGTGCTCATTTGACATCTGTGAAGGAAAGGAGAGAGGGCAGGAAGCAGGACTGGGCAGGGAGTGCTCAGAGCATAATACAGATGTGGCAGAGTCTCAGCCAACCCAATGGGGAGTTTCAGAGCAAGGACTGCCCACTAGAGCCCCACACTGGGCAGAAATGGCCACATCCTAGTACCCCCACCATACTTCGTCACTGGTTGGTGGGGAAGAGTGTGGCTCTGGCTCAAAAACTAAGATGGATCCCGCAGGTGCTAACAACTGGAGATTGTCTGCTGAGTGTGCTCCTCACAATGGAAAAGCAAGTTCTTTCTTGGAGGGAGGTTGAGTGACTCTCCTCTATGACTGTAATAGCCAGTTTCCTCTGCCCACCCTGGTCCTCCTACCTCAGAATCTCTGAAGGTGGAGCCCTGGAACCTGCACTTTAACAAGCTTGCCAGGTGATGCTGATGCACCCTGAGGTTTGAGAACCTCTGTGAATCTGCATAAATTCAATCAGGTATAGTGTCCCTTGATGTCACAGTTCACCGAAAGATTCACCTGGGCCTATATCCATTAGGAATGCTTTTGCCTGAAAAGAACAGAGCACCTGACAAGCAGAGTCTTAAGCTAAAAAGATATTTAAGTGTTTCACAAAACAGGAAGTCTGAAAGTAGGTATTTCCAGGATTTGGTCCAAAGGCTCAATAGTATCTTCAAAGACTCGGGTTCTTTGTATCTTTCTGCTCTGCCATCCTCAAGGTGAAGCCTTTCTTTCTTAAGTTTGTCAACTCAGGGTCATAAATTGCTGCCACAAATCCAAACATTATATCCCCAAACATCTGGAGATTCAAAGCAGGAAAGAAAAGGATGAAAAGAGGTCTCATTTTATCAGAGAGGAGAATCTTTCCCAGATCCGCCCCAACTGAGCAAATGGCCACCTATAGGTGCAAAGTGACTGAAAAACTGAGTTTCTAGAATCACCAAACTGGCTTAGACCTATTGTAATTCAACTCCTGGAGCCATGGACACTGTCCTCACAAACAAAACCAGGGTGTATTAGCAAGAAACAGAGGGGGAGGGGAGAGAGAAGAATGGCTTTTGTAGACAATTAATAATATTTGCTACAATTCATTAAAAATTTTTTTAAATAGAGTAATGTGTGTAGATGTGTAATAGGTTAAAATTCCCTGAATTTTTTAAACAGTCTAGCTTCTGACAGAGAATGATCTTTTTAAAAGGAACCACACATTCATTCATATCTAAGTAATATTTTTTGAGCACCTATTATGTACCATCCACTGGATATACAGCAGTGAACAAAACAGACAAAATCCCTGCCCACATGATGCTTCCATTCCAGTAAATGAGAGACAATATACAAAATAAATATGTTTTATAGTTTTTTCAAAGGCAGTAAGTCCTAGAAGAAAAATCAGACAGGGAAGTAGGATAGGAAGTGATGAGGCATGTGATTTTGAATTGAGGGGTCAGGAAGGTTTCTTTGGGGAAATGACTTTAATGAGGAAGCAAATCACATGGTTATGAGGCAGAGAGAGAGGGAGTAGTCCAGGCAGAGGGAATAGCAAATCCAAAGCCCTGAGGTGGTGGCATGCTTAGTGGGTTAAAAAAAACTCCAAGGAGGCCAGTGTGGTTGGAGTGGAGAAAGCAAGGTGAGAACAGTGGGAGATAAGTGGGGGCCAGAACTTCTAGGGCCATGTATGCTTTTTAAGGACTTTGGATTTTATTCTGAGTAAAATGGAGAACCACTGAGGGACATGATTTGACTTACATTTTACAAGGATTACTCTGGCTGCTGTGTTGTAATAGACTGCAGGGGTGGGGCGAGGATGGAATCAGGATGAACAGTTAGGAGGTTATATTAGTAATTGAGGCCAGATGATGGTGGCTTGGGCCAGAATGCTAGCAGTGGAGTTGGTGAGAAATAGACAGAATCTGGATATACTTTGAAAGTAAAGTCAAGGATTTGAGGTGGATTAGATATGGTTATAAGAAAAAGAGGGGAGTCAGGAAGGACTGCAAGGTTTTTAGCCTAAGCAATAAGAAGATGAACTAGCTATAAAATGAAATGTGGAAGACAGTGAGTAGATCAAGTTTTGAGGAAAAGATCATTAGCTGGTTTTGAACACGGTGAGTTTTGAGATGTCTATCACACATTTAAGTGCCCGTGTCAAGTAAGTGACTGGACATGAGTCTGGAATCAGGGAAAATGTTAGGTTTGGATATATACATTTGAGCATCATCACCATGTAGATGTATTTAAAGCCATGAAATGGAGCTCAGTAAAAAGAGAGTGTAGATAGAGAAGACACGAGGACCAAGAACCGATCTGATACTTCAGTCCAGGAGGAACTAGCGAAGGAGACTGAACAGTGGCCAGTGAACTAGGAGGAAAATCAGGAGAGTCCTGAAAGTCAAGTGAGGAAAGCGTTTCAAGGATGATGGAACAATCTGTACATAAAGTAGGATTAGGACTGAGAACTGACCATTGGATTTACCAGTATGGCAGCCATTTGGTGACCTCCACAAGGATAGTTTGGGGGGTGGGGTCAAAGGCTGACTGCAAAAGGTTAAGAGAGAATTGAAAGAGAGGACTAGGAGACAGCAAATATAGGTAACTATTCTGAGGAGTTTTGCTCTAAAGAGTAGCAGAGAAATGGGATGGGAGCTGGAAGGGTTGGTGGGGGTCAAGAGAGGGTTTGTTTGCTGTTTGTTTTTAGGATTAGGGAAATAATGTGTGCTTTTGTGCTAATGGAAATGATCCAGTAGAGGGGCTGGACTTTAGACCCAAGAGGAAGTACTGCTTTGGGTAGAGTTCATGGAGTATTACGAGGGAAGGCAGAATACATGGGAACACGTGTTTGTGGCTTGGTAGATATGATGGAGGGTATTTGCAGAAGGTCTCTTCTGGTTGCTTTTATTTTCTCAGTGAAAAAGTCATTGGCTGAAAGTATGAATGGGGGATGTTGGAGGGGCCAGAAGTTGCAGGACAAAAAGGTATGAACTTGTCATGTAGGAGAATGGGAGAATGAACAGAGCAGGGAAATGTCGTACAATTGGTGGACAGCATTACCATCCTACTTGGTAGTGTGTTTGCTCTGGCCATTTTTTTAGCTGCACAGATGCAGGTGCAGAGCAGGCAGAGAGTTGGATTTAACCCAACTCTTTAAGATTTGGCCAGGTAAGAATAATGATGCAAGAGAGAGGGACAGGGAGCTGAAGGTGTATGAAACACGTGATTATAATAATTGATCATGGAATTCCAGCTGGATAAGGAGGGAAGTAAAAATATGAAGAAAGGTGACAGAAAGTTTTAAGTTGTAGGAACATGGATTTTAGGTCCCAGGGGGTAGAAGGATTACTGGAGTTGGGATATATGGTAGGCAGAATAATGCTTCCCTACTCCTCCCACTCCAAGATGTCCACATCCTAATCCCTAGAACCTGTGAATATGTTAGGTTATCCTGTAAAGGGGACTTACGGTTGCAGATGGAATTAAGGGTGCTAATTAGATGACCTTAAAATAGGAAGACTATCTGGGTGGGCCCAATGTAATCACAGGGTCCTTAAAAATGGAAGAGGATGGTAGAAGAAGAGTCTGGGCAGATCTGACTATAGAAGAAGGAAGGGTGACATGATTTAAGAAGGACCTGACTTGCTTTTGATGGCTTTGAAGGTGGCAGAAGGGGAACATGATCCAAGGAACGCAGGTGGCCTCTAGAAGCTGGAAAAAGCAAGGAAATGGATCCTACCCGGAGCCCACAGAAAGGAACACGGTCCTACCGATGTGTTGCTTTTAGCTGGGTTAGACCCAAGTCAGATTTCTGACCCATAGAACTGTAAGATAATCAGTTTGCGTTGTTTCAGTCACTAAATTTGTGGAAATTTGCTATGGCAGCAAGAGAATAATAATACAGGATACTAGAGGGAAGGAGCTAGAAATTCAGATAGTGAACTTGAGATTTTTAGAGGGTTTATATGAGTTTTCATAGTGACAAGGTCAAGGTTATGGCCATGGGTGGGAGTCTGAGGTAAGGTAGTCAACCAGATTGTTGGAAGAACACACCTCATAGAACCATACAGTTTAAAACCAAAATTTTGTCTTGGTTTCTATATGTAGGTCAAAATTATATGGCAAATTGTGAATGTACTAGAGTTTTTTGGTTTTTTTGCACTAGCAGGCATAGCCAGCAGAAATGTTGTCCCTCCCTCTCCTGCAGCTGATCTTTATTAGTGTTTACTGCTCGCTGGTATAAACTGTGCTACTCAGAATTGGATTAGGGGGAGATCTGGTCTAAATTAAAGCTGTAATAAATGAGCACTGTTTACATTTCCTCACACCCACCCTTCTACACACACACATCAAATTATTCTGGAAATGAAATGCAAAATAAAACGAGGAAGGATTCTGTTCTTCATTAATGTGTAATTATAAAATGCTGGGGCTCCCCTGCTGGATGAAGAAATAAAGCCCATAGCAGGGGTGGGAATGCTTGAGGGTGGGACATTCTTTGTTGCTATTAACTTTGGGTGAATTATTATTTTCACATCTTTATGAAGAGATGAATGAAAATGAGGACTTAGATCTGTACCTCCTCATAGAGCCATAATGAGGCAAGGACAGCAAGTGGGCAGGACTGTTCACATTGCAAGACTAGAATCTAACGGTCTACTCCTATTGGATTCCCCTGCCCTCACTGTTTTTTTTTTTTTTTAATAAGCTAAGGAATTTAATAAGTAACTTCTAACGCAGCTTTATTCCTGATCTTAAACCACTTAGTCTTTTGTATAAAAGTAACAAAGATGATAGAGATGCTCTCGATTTACTTCAATTTATTTTAAAGATATTTGGAGTCAGCAGTGGGAGAGGAGAGAGAGAGGCCACACAGGGTACTGCATAGGCTCCAGGATCAGACAGACTTAGCATCTCAGGCCGCCGGCGAGGGGCAGCCACGCTATCCGAGGCTCTGTTTCTCTATCTGTGTAATGGAAATGATAATAGTTTAACCAGCCTCACAGGGTGATTGTGAGAACTTGAAGAGATTATTGATTTTTAAAAAAGTGCTTGCACAGTACCTGGTACAGTGCTTAAGACAGGGAGGTTATTACTATTATCTTCTCCGTTCCCTACAGGGAAATAAGGAAAAGAGATGGGAGGAAACTGTGTCCCTCATTCCAGTCTCCCTTTCCCCCAACACTGGCCATCTTGGGTTTGATTTAAAACTTTGCATTAATCTAAAATTTGACTCTCAGTAAGTCACTTCTTTCTACAATAGTTTCCCAAATTCTAAATAAGAAAGAAATACTAACTGGTTTTCTTGTTAATTCATATAATGATGAATGAGATATTTGTAAGGGCACTTTGATAAGAAGATATACTTTTCCTCAAAGAGTTTATGAATGTTCTTTAAGGTGAAGCTGCATTTTCTAATATGGTAGCCACTAGCCACATGTGGTTATTTAAATTTAAATCAATTAAAATTAAATAAAATTAAAAATTCAGTTCCTCAATTGTGCTAGCCATATTTCAAGTGCTCAATAACCACATGTGCCTACTGGCTACCACACTGAACAGTGAAGATATAGAACATTTCCATGACTGTTCTATTGTGTTCCTGCTAACTGGCTTAAACTGGTGCTCAACAAACACAAGATATAAAGTAGAAAGAGATGGGGACACAGTGTTGAAAGACAAGGTAGGAAGGTAAGGAAGAGAAATTTTATCAATTTCATAAATTTGTGAAGAAATGGTCCTGTATTTTGCTGTAATAAGGCCACTAAACACTGAACTAATTTGCCCATAAATTGTCTGTGGAGGGTGTGAGAAGGAAAGCTTAATAAATATTTTTAAGCTATTGAAAATTTTACAGGTGTACTTCATTTTGCATAACAGAAATTCACTCATTCATCAAATATTTATTGAGTGCCTCCCATGTGCCTTGTGCCAGGTGACAGGGTGAGTGAGCCATGTGGGTGTCTGGGGGAAGAATGTTCCAGAGCTATGGGAAAAAAAAGGTAGATCAGGATAGGAAGGCCCAGGGATGTGGAGGTAGAAAATAGACTGGAGAGAGAGGGTAGGAGTAAATAGATGGATCAGAGAAGGCACCTCTTAGAAAGGGAGATTTAAATATGACTTGAAGGAGGTGAAGGAGTGAGCCAGGTGGCTACCTAGAGGAAGAATGCCCACAAGGGCACAGGTCCTCAGGCAAGCGCATGCCTTGCAAGTTCAAGGAGCAGCAAGAGAGCCCATGTGATTGGAGCAGAGAGAGCGAAGGGGAGAGTGAGGGAGGTGTGGTCTGAGAGGTAATGGGGGAAGAGGTGCAGATCATGTTTAGTTTTATAGGGCATTGTCAGTACTTTGGTTTTCCCTCAGTGTGAAATAGGGAGTCATCAGTTAGTTTTTTAAGCCAGACAGATTGGTCTGACTTAGGTTTTAAAAAGAGTCTTCTGGATCCTGAGCTGAGAGAGTGGTGGCTTAGACCAGGATGGTAACAGGAAAGTTGGTGAGAAGTGGTGGATTCTGGATAAATTTGTAGGTAGAGTCAACATGATGTATTCACAGATTAGATGTGCCGTGTGAAAGAAATACAAGAATCAAGATGACCCTAAAATTTTTGGCCTGAGTAACTTCAAAGATGGAGTTGCCATCAACTGAGATGTAGAAGACTGTAGGTGAAGCAAGGTTTTTCTTTTTTTGGCGAGGGGAGGGGAGGATGGATCAAAAATTCAGTCTTGGACATGTTGAGTTTGAGGTGTCTTTAAGTGGATAGGTTGCCTAGATGATTGGATATTAGATTGTGGAAATCCCTCCAAAAATTAAATATTTGACAAACAGACTAGTAAGTGGTATTTAAAGAAACCATACAAAGAGATAAATCAAATCATCCACTAAATTATCAACATCATTCATTAACATAGAACTACTACATGTCTGGCTATGAGTTGGGTCCTTTCCTCCAAGGTGTTTGTAATTTGCTTGAGAGCAAATGGAAATCATAACACAGAGTTACGTGCTCCGTTTCTATGTGAATCCTGAATTTTATTAAGATCCGCTTAAAGCAGTGCATACATGTACTGACATTAAGCAACCTGTCTATCTGCCTTGTTTAATAGAATAGCCATGAGCCACATGCTCCTCAGTAGAGCACTTGAAATGTAACTAGTTCAAATTGAGATGTGCTGTACTTGTAAAATACACATCTGAGTTCAGCGATTTAGTATGCGAAAAGAATGCAGAATAGCTCATTAGTAAGTTTATAAATATTGATTACATATTGAGATGATGTTTGGCTATATTGGGTTAAATAAGATGCATTATTGAAGTTATGCACCCACTATTCACCTATTTCTTTTTACCTTTTTAAAGTGAATACTAGAAAATTTAAAATTACGAATGTGGTCCGCATTGTATTTCTATTGGATGGCGCTGGGCTAAAGTATATCTCTTAGGCTTAAATTTTTGAAAAGAAATGACTTTTCTTGGGAAGAAAGTACTTTGTCATGTTTCTTCCCATTGTTTTTTCTATTGTGAAGAATAGGACCCAGAAATCCTTAATGACATGGGCTGTATTCTCCAGGAGGCTTCCCCACTGTAGCAGGAGGCTCTGTCCTAATACAGAAGCCATATTACAAGACTTTAGATTGGTAGGTTTCCCCCCACCCAACTACCAGATTAAAAGTGGTAATTATGTCCACATTGTCTGACTAAATGCTGCTGATGTGTGACTTAAGAGCTGGTTTCAGGCAACTCTTGGAGAGCAGCCTGCTGTCCTCCCTGAATAGATAAATGAAGGCTGGGGCTGAGCCCTCACAGCTCTCCTGTGTGGCTTGACACCTCCATGCTAGCTCAGACTTGCAAGATAAGAGGGAAGAATGGTTCTGAGAACCCCTGGGAAGTGTGGGGGGCACCCCTGCTGTTCTCTAAAAAGCATTCCAAGAAAAGACTTCACAGAAAATCAATTGCTATCGCTTAAGACCTTTCCTTTAATTCATGATATTCCATTGTAGGCCTATTGTTTTCTTAAAAGCAGTGTGTGAAAAATTGTATACACTTCCTGTGGTGTCTTTGAAAGCAAGTTTATAAATTCCTAATATGCATTCCTGTTAGTCAGGAGTCTCAAAGAGCAGAGGGTGTCAATAAAAATTATCCACTAGGACAGAAGACGGTTTTTGAGGCAGGGAGAAAGGGCATTGTTGGAACAGAATGATATGGGTTCAGGAAAGAAGACGAATTTGAAGAAAGGAAAAGCATTGAGGTGACACAAAGCTCCCCACCCCCACCCTGTGAAGTTTCTGAATAAGGCTTCCTGGCTCTTTCATGCTTTTACTTCCCTGTGGCCTGAGGCTTTCGTTCTCCAGGGGAATCAAGGGGAGATTGCTGCAACAAAGACCAGATCCTATTAGTTCATGGGTTTCCCCCTTTTGCTCTCTCTGCCTCTAATGCTCTTTATTTATTTATTGTGAGGAAGATTCGCCCTGAGCTAACATCCGTTGTCAATATTCTTTTTTGGCTTGAGGAAGATTAGCCCTGAGCTAACATCTGTGCCAGTCTTCCTCTATTTTGTGTGTAGGTCACCGCTTCAGCATGGCTGATGAGTGGAGTAGAGCCTCGCTAGGGATCCGAACCTGCCAACCCGGGTTGCTGAAGTGGAGCGTGCCAAACTTAACCGCTACGCCACGGGGCTGGCCCCTAATTCTCTTTGTTTTTAAATCTTTTTTTTTTAAAGTACCTCAGCTACTTTTACCCCAGCATACTGTGTGGTTAAGCGCATGGATTCTAGAGGCAGACACAGCCTGGGGTCTAATCCAGGTCTGTCACTGGATAGCTGTGTGACCTCAGCGAGCTGCCTCATCTCTCTGAGCTTCCCTTCCTCCTCTATAACTGAGCACTGATAGTCTCTGCCCTGGGGGGTGCTGTGCTAGTGAATGAAGTAGCATGTGTGTTGGGCTGAGGGTCTGGCACGGAAGTACTCAGAAATGTTAGCTATTATAAACATTATAATAAAAATTAGGTACAATTTTAGGGAACAAACTGTAAAATAAGCATGTCTGTAGTTCACAGATATGAGAATTTCACATTACTCAATTTGTCTTCTTTTGGCATAAGGCATTAAATAGTGTATATCAGGTACTTGGCTCGTAGGCATGGGGACCAACCAATTGGTCATTTCTTAGGTGTGGATAACTAAGAACAGGGACTGTATGCTTCTTAATACACACACATACACACACACACACACACACACACACACAATCCCTTCCTCTATTAAAAGAGCTATGTGTTAATATAATAAATCAGTAATTCCCAACATTTGCATATAGTATAAAATGTAGCTGGATGCTGCCAGCTGGATTTAAAAAGCAAGCCCCCTACAGAGCTGGGGTGAGGGAGAGTTGTACATGCATCCATGTGGAATAAGGACTTCTCTGTTTCCTCCTCTGTAAAAGTACTTTCTAGGACAGTTCTAGGGATTAAAGGGTCAATGCATAAAAACCTTAGCTCAGTGGCTGGCATGTGTTATCCATTATTCTTAATATTCTTGCTGTTGGAAACCCTTGGCTGATTATAAATGGTGCTTTCCAGAGCCACGGGCTCCATAGACTCAAGAGATTCTGGAATGAGCATCTTTGGTGTTGGGTCATAATCCTGACTTGACCCCAAATCACCCATGGGATCTGAAGATTTCATGAAATCTGTGCCTGCCTCTGACTCCCAGAATATTTGTGCTGGGGGAACCTAAGAATATTTCCTGCTGGTCTAACCCAGGCCCCCAGAGGTAAAGCTGTTTGAGGTCCACAGCCTATGCCTGCCAAACTCAGGCCTATGACACAGTGGAGTCAGTTAAAATTTGACCATTAAAATCTTTGCTCTGACTTTCCAGGGATCTTTCTTGTTGCTACACAACATTTTAGCAGGAAGACTGCAATATGGTGCATTGGAACAAAGCCAGGCCAAAATCTTCAGGCTTTGGCTGGACCACTATGAACAAGGGAGAGAGGAACTCTTCATTCTTGCTGGCTCCTGCAGAAAGTGAGCAGGCTAGGAATAGGAGTCAACTGAGGGGCTGGGAGGTCCTCCAGCTGCTCAGCAGCAGCTGGCATCAGGACAAGAGTGATGACTGGATCAGATGTGGCCCAGGGGAGCTGAGGAGCATGCTCCATGCGATCCAAAGTGAAAGCCCTCTACTCTCCAGACAAGAGAAGCTACAAATTGAAATGGTTGAGTTTGAAATCAGGCTGCCCCTGGGGCTTGTCCATCTCACTCCAGCTCTTAGCACCTGCTTCCCCCCTTTCTTAGGAGGGCACAGTGGGAGCTAAGAGAAGAGGAAGGGTGTGGGCAGGAGAGGAGGAGATGGAAGTGTGGGCAGTAATGGGCACTGGCTGGCGGTTGGATGAGGATAGAGAGGTTAAGAGGGGTTGGAGGTAGAACAAAGTAAGGGGGAGCAAAACGGATTGGAGTAACAACCATTTATTGAGATATTTGTTGGAGGAATCAACAAAGAAAGCACTTCCTATGTACTTTTTCACTCTGTCTGGGGGTAGGTGCACAATTATCTCCATCATGCAGATCAATGGAAGGAGACTCAGCAAGATTAAGGCACTTGCCTGGAGTCGCAGGTTCACTAGTTAGAGAGCTAGGATCCAAACCAAAACCAGGTAGACTCCAAAGCCACCGTGAGCTCCCACCCCCTGGTCCTTAGCACCAGACCCCTAAGGAGAATTGGAAATATCTATTGAAAGCTGCAAGCAGGGGGTGGACTAGGCTAGGGAGAGAGGAGCATGTATCTTGCTTGACAGGAAAAGTCTACTGAGAGGTTGAGGAATAGAGTAGATGCAGTAGAATGTAGCTCAAGGATCTCCCTCTAAGAAATGAGTGTATCCCTCAATCCATCCTGAGGGACACCTGCTATGAGAAAAGGAGAAATGGGGGCAGAGGGTAGCAAATCCCCTGACTCCTGCGTCTAGACATTGGGGGTAGTGATGGCCTCTATAGTCTTGTAGCTGCAACTTACTCTGTGCAAAACCCTGTGTGAATCCTATGAGGGACAGAAACCCATCATGGCCAGATCTCATTTTTAAGGAAGTTGCAGTCTCTTGGTGGGATAAGGTATACACATAAACACTGGTCACAAAAGATACCTTAGAAAAAGTCAGATCAAATGTCATTGGCATTAAATGGAGAGAGGTTATTTATGGTGAGTTTACAAGGAAGAACTTCATGGATGAGATGGTATCTGAAGAAGGGGTGGGGTCTTGACCCAAGGAATTGGGAGACATTCCGGGCAGAGAAAACGGCTAGAAGTCGGAAAGTATGGAGGGTGTGTAAGGAGAACTGTGAGCAATTTGGTTTGGCTTGATCATCAGTGAGGGGAGATACTTGGGAGACAATGGCAGAAAGAAAGATTAGGGTAAAACTGGAGGACTTGAAAGTCACTATATTTTGAGGCAATCGACTCACTGAAAATGTTTGAGCAAGGGGATGCCATGGTAAGTCCTATTAAGTCCATGGTAAGAGATTATTCCTACTCTTCCTAATCTTTTGCAGCACTGGACAGGCAGAGGGTGAAGGCAGGGAGACCATGGAGGAGGCTCCTACCAGAGTTTTGGAGAAGAGGCAATAAGGTTCTGGACTGGAGTTGCAGCACATGGGGTTTCCTTTGCCTGGAACATGTTCCCCTTCTTCGCTTGCTTTATACCACTCATCCCTCTGGTCTCTGCTTAAATGTCACTTTCTCAGGGAGGTCTTTCTCAATTTCTCTAGAATAGATCAGTTCCCCTGTAAAGGCCTTCATGCCCTCCTTTCCTCTCCACTATAGCAGGTACTACAACCATAATTAAATGATTCCATGTATAGTCATTTGTCAACATTCTTTTATGAGACTGTAAGCTCCATAAGGCCAGGGCTGGGACTCTGCTCCCTAACTGCTGTATCTCCAGAGCCTAGTGGAGTTCCTAGCAAATGGTGGGTGCTCTTACCTGTTTGTGGAGTGAATGAATAGGAGTGGAGTAGTTTAGGGTAGGGTGTAAGATAGAATTTAAGTACAGTCAGGCCCTCGGTATCTGTGGCTTCAGCATCCATGGATTCAACTGACCATGGACAGAAAGGCCTATGATGGTTGTGTCTGTACTAAACGTGTACAGACTTCTTCTCGTCATTATTCCCTAAACAATACAGTATAACAACTATTTACATAGCACTAGATTTACATTGTACTAGGTATTATAAGTAATCTAGAGATGATTTAAAGTATATGAGAGGATGTGCATAAGTTATATGCAAATACGATACCATTTTATATAAGGGACTTGAGCATCTGCAGATTTTGGTATCCGCAGGGGTCCTGGAACCAATTCCCTGCGGATACCGAGGGACGACTGTACTGAGGTATAAGAGGTATACAATTGGCTGGATGTGGCAACTGATTGGCTGTGTAAGGGAGAGGAAAAGGCAAAGATGACACCAAAGGTTAGAACCCATAGGTTTTTTTTTTCCTGTGACTAAATCCAGTAATATGGAGAAAGAAAGAAAAGGGGGCTTGGAGATACAATAAATTCACTTTTGAAAAGAACGCACTAGAGGATCAGCCAGGTATAAATATCTAATAGGCCTTTGAAAATACAAGTCTGGAAACAAGGAGAGAAATCTGGGCTACAGGTGTGGGGGTAGACATGGAGCTGTTCTCCTGCGGTCCCAGGTCTCCCTTCCCACTTGCAATGGTGTCGCTGGCTTTGTGGGAAGTCATGGCAATGTGACTGGATTTGGCCATTGAAATATGAGCCAAATATGTACATCATTTCTAGGTGGAAGCATTAAAGAGCTAGTGTGAGCTTCTCCATATGCTCTCTTGCTTCTGCCATCGTACCAGCAGCATTCTAAATGGTGCCGGCTTCTCAGGGTCCCGAAGGGAAGACAAGGAACAGCGCACCCTGCCAGCATGCGATGGACACATAGCGTAAATGAAATAAACCTTTGATGCTTGAAGCCACTGCGATTTGCGAGCTGTTTGTTCTAGCAGCATAACCCAGTCTATCCTGATTGATACAAGAACCATGTGCACAAAGAAGTTGGTCAGTTTAGTACTTATTTATGCATGCTTGCTCTGCCAGACGCTGTATTAGGTGCTAGGATACCATGGTGAGTAAGACAGACATTGTTCCAAGGGAGAGAATGTGGAGAGTAAGAGAAGAGAAGAGAGAATAGGAGTTGGGGGTTAGAGGAGCTACCATTAGGGAATCAGAAGAGGACCCAGTTGGTACAAGGCTCCAGGAAGGCCCTTAGGAACAGGAGAACACAGCAGGAGCCATAGGAGAGCAGCCTGTGCCCTGCCTCAGGCTCTCAAGAGAACTGAAAGGGCAGGAAGAAGTGGCTGCTGGGGTGAGCGTGAGCTTTCCCAGGCTTGCTTCCCTAACTCAGCCATTCTTGAAGTGTGGTCCTGGACCAGCAGCATCAGCATCACCTGGGAACTTGTTAGAAAACCCATCCTTTCCCCACTGGTCTGTTTTGCCAGTTCCATCATATATCTAGTTTCTGTATATGTGTAGATCTATTTCTGGGCTCTCTATTGTCCCACTGACTATTTGTCTATTCTTGTGTCAATGCTACAGTGTTTTAACAACTATGTCTTTATAAGGTGTATTGATATCTGGTAAGGCAGGTTCTCATCTTATTCTTCTTTTGAGAGGATGTCTTGGCTATTCTTGACCCTTGTTTTTCCACATAAATTTTCGAATCCAGGTTGTTGAGTTAAAAATAAAAGCCTGTTGCAATTTTTGTTAAAATTACATTGACTTTGTAGATTAATTAGGGGAGAATTGGCATCTTTATAACATGGAGTTTTTCAATACATCAACATAGTATAAGTCCTCTCTTATTTTTGTCTTTTTAAATACATTTCGCAGAAGTTGTATAATTTTCTCCATTAGGCCTGGCATATGTCTAGTAGATTTATCTCTAGGTACTTCATGATTTTTAATGCTATTGTAAATGATGTCCCTTCAAAATTATTCTTTCTAGTTGTTGATTATATGCAGGAATGCACTTGACTTTTATATACAGATTTTGTATCCAGAGAACTTCCTCAGATTTTTAATTAACTCTAATATTTTTGTGTAGATTCTCTGAAGTTGACATGTAGATATCATATCAACTGTGACTAATTACTGTTTTGTTTTAAGTCACATCTTACTTTTATTCTTTAATTTTCTTTTTTTTTGTATTAGCTATGACCTTCAGTACAAGGTTGAATACAAGAATTAATGGCAGATACTCTGGTTTTTTTTCCTCTTGAGCTTAAAGGAATGCTTTCAACATTTCATCATTAAGTATAATGTTTGTTGTAGGTTTTTGGTAGATAACATTTATCCATTAAGAAAATTTCTTTGAATTACTAGTTTGTTAAGAATGTTTATCAGAAATGTATGTTGAATTCTAGAAAATATTTTTTCTATATCTATGAAGATGATTGTATGATATTTCTCCTTTAAATTAAGATTGTGGTTAATTGTATTAATTTATTTTCTAATGTTAAACTAACCTCTCATTCCTATGATAAACCTAATATAGTCATATGTTGTTACCTATTTTATCTGTTTCTGGATTTAGTTTGCTAATATATTTTTTAAGATTTTTGTATTTATGACTGAAATTGACTTTCAGTTTTTGTTTCTGATATTACCTTTGTCAGTTTTTACTCTGAAGGTTATGCTGGCCTCATCGAATTAATTGAGGAATATTCTCTCTTTCTCTATACTCTGGGATATTTTGCACAAGATTAAAATTTTTCTTCCTGAATGTTTGCTAGAAATCACTGAAAAAACCACGTAGGCTGTGTATTTTGCAGGATTTTAAATTTTGATTCAGTTTATTTCATAGTTTTACAATTATTCAAGTTCTCTGTTTTTTTCTTTAGTCAATTTTGTTGATTTCTGTTTTTCTAGGAATTTGTACATTTCATTTAAGTTTTCCAATGTATTGGCACTTTTTTTTCATAATACTCTCTTATTTTATTTTGATATCAAAAGTATTTGGAGTTATCTCTTCATTTTCATTCCTTAGGTTTGTCTTCTCTTTTTTCTTTCTTCATCAATTTAGCCAATTTTTATCTTGTTGATTATTTTGATTATATCTTCACCAATGCATAAAATTATATAACTACTACTGCAATCAAGATAGAGAATATTTTTATCACTGTAAAAAATTTCTTCCTGCTGTAGCCTTTTCATGATGAGAGTTTGAGTCAAACCCTCCCCAACCTCTAATCCCTGGTTTACTGTTGATCTGTTTTCCCTTTCTATAGTTTTACATGTTCCAGAATGCCATTTCATTTAAATAATACAATGTATAGCCTTTTAAATTTGGCTTCTTTCACTTAACACATTTTACATTTAATTTTACTCCATCTTAATTCTTCTTGACTTTTGAAACAGCACATGTGCTTAGAAGCAGAAACTATTGCAGAAGAAATAAAAGAACAATTAGTAGCTTGCTGCTCTGTTCTCCCAAGGACAATTTCCTTAATATTGCCTATATTTCTACCTATATTTCTTGATCCACTTTTTTATCAGTTTCCAGATTTAAATTTCCAAGTCATTAGAGCAATATGGGCTCATGATGACAATTTAAACAGTATTGAAGGGTTATAAGAAACTGTCAGTTTTTTGAGTGTTTCTGGGGACATTTTATATGCATATATCCTTTTCTTCACACATAGTATCATAACATACAGACTCCTCTGCTCCTTATGTGTTTACTGGCAGAGACTGCTGGCTATTATCAATGTCTATTTTCTACTTCTTTCTTAATAATAAGGCCTCATACTTTTAGCTAAGTATTTGGCTGCCCAGAATAAAGACTGCATCTCTTGTTGCCATTGCA
Source organism: Tapirus indicus (assembly GCA_031878705.1). Classification (NCBI taxonomy): domain Eukaryota; kingdom Metazoa; phylum Chordata; class Mammalia; order Perissodactyla; family Tapiridae; genus Tapirus; species Tapirus indicus. The sequence continues at coordinate 22,312,657 of CM062920.1, forward strand.
AGGACACTTGGCCCTGTGACTAAATTCTGGCCAATGAGATGTAAGCACAACTATGTGGCATTTCTGATATTGTCCCTTAAAAGACAGTTGGTAAGCACTCTTTTCCTCTTCTTTCTCTTTTGTCCTAATGCCTCATATGCAGACGTTGTGTCTGGAGCTCTAGCCCCTATCTTGGACTGGGAAGACAAGGGCCACATCATAGGGATGATAGAGCACTGACCCGGGAGAATCTTATGTCCCTGAGGACTTCATGGAGCAGAGCTGCAACACTAGCTCAAATGCCTACCTCCAGACTTTTACACAAGAGAGAAATAACCCATCATCAAAAAGAATCACAGAATCCAGATTTTTAAGTGTTGATATTGTCAAATTTTTCTCATTTTGTTTTTTTCTCATAAAAGTTTGTAGCATAGTGTTTGAAAGTGCCAGTTTCCATATATCTTAAGATGTTTTCAAATCTTAAGATGAAAATATTATCTTAAGATGAAGAATAACTATAGAGACATTTGGCTTATTGTGCTATATTTATCGACTTAGTACAAACAGAAGACTTTACTATTACTGGGACTGGAAGACATCCCCAAAGCTCAGAAATGGGCTTGTTGGCTATTAGATGGAAAACTGCAGTAGTCCCCCCTTACCCACGGGGGATATGTTCCAAGACCCACAGCGGATGTCTGAAACCATGAATAGTACCAATTTCTATATATACTGCTTTTTTTCCTATACATACATACCTATGATAAAGTTTAATTTATAAATTAGGCACAGTAAGGGATTAACAACAATGACTAATTATAAAATAGAACATTATAACAATACATACACTGTAATAAAAGTTATGTGAATGTGCTGTCTCTCAAAATATCTTATTGTACTGCACTCACCCTTCTTCTTGTGATGATGTGAGGTGATACAGTGCCTACATGATGAGATGAAGTGAGGTGAATGATGTAGGCATTGTGATGTAGCGTTATTTTGGGGCTGCAGTTGACCACAGGTAACTGAAACCATGGAAAGCGAAACCGTGGATAAGTGGGGACTACTACATATCTTGGCTTTTACAAAGAAAATGCCCTTGGAGACCATCTGCTAAACACCCCTCACTTCCAATTTATAGTTGAAGACACTGTCTTCCAAAGAACTTCATGTAGCCTGGCTTGATGGACAGAACACATCTGGATTGTAGTCTAGTTGTGCCCTGGTTGCAAGACCTGGGTAAATCAGATTTTCTTCAGCTTCCATTTCTTTACCTGTAAAAGGAGATAACATTCAAATCTCACAGAGATGCTAGAGATATTAAACAAGCTCTCCTACATAATGTGCCTTACACAATTCCTGGCACAGAGGTGCTCAAAAATAGACCTTCCTTCCCCTCTGCTGCCTGCTCACTCAAGATTCTCTAGCACACTGTCTTCCATGTGTTTCCTCCGTCAGCTGGTCTGTGCTCGTAAATGGTCTTAAAGGATTGTTTGCTGAGGCATTTGGCTCTTCAGCTCTACTTCTAAACATGAGATCAGGTTTCTCTCCTGTAAAGCTGCAGCATTAATTCTTAAGTAAGATCTCAGCAACAATGATAAACCTATGATTGGGGACTAGTTTTGGCAATGACAATGATAAAACAGATTTCATCAGCAGGTGTTTGAAGCCCGGTGTTTGGCTGAGTTTTCTTTGTTAATCCTTGGTTGCAAAGGAGGAAATGATTTTTGCCTATTTACTTTGCCTGAGTGGTCTGCTGAGGTCAGCAAAATACTATTAATCATTGAATTGGACAAACAGTGGCTTTCTCTAAAGCTTCCTGCTGTTCTGAAACTTTGTGTCTTAGAGTATGTATTAGTTCAGATAGTTTCTGAATTGGCACGGAGGTATTTTAGGAGCTTAGGCTATGTGGTCGCTTTATAAGTGTGCTTAGACTCAATGTATGAAGGTTTTATTATATCTGTGAATTGCCCGTGTCCTTAACATCAGCTTTTCCTTAACTGTCGTCTTTGGTTATCTACATCTTACAAGTGATCACTTCCTGTATTTACAAATTATAAGTCCTTTTAGGGTAAGCATCAAATTATTTGTGATTTTTTTTCCTCTACAACACCTAAGATAAGTATTTTGTATATAGCAGGTGCTAAATGATTAACTGCATGAATAAAAAAATGAATGAAGAAGCAAACAAAAGTTTTGCTCCAATTTTGTTTTTTATATCAAATATTTAGATATGTCACAAAAGTTGTAGAAATGTATGGGCTTAAGAGATCATAATCCATCATGAAAGACCTTTCTTTAAACTCTATTTTTAAGAAATTAGTTGAGTATCAATTAAGAATAGGCTCAGCAGAGACTGACAGGAAGTCTAAAATAAGAGTGGCTTGAATAGATGTGTAAATCAGTGTAATTTTCTTGCACAAAGTAGAAGCTCCGAGGTATCCCTCCAGGACTAGTGTGGTCCTCATGATGACAGGCATTCAGGCTCCTTTCACCTGGTGGCATTGCTATCCTCAGTATGTGGCTTCCACCTTCATGGTTCAAGGTGGTGACTCAAACGACTGCCATCATATCAGCATTCCCACCTGAGAGAAGAAGGAAGAATACACCCTCTTCTTTAAAGACACTTCCCAGACATTGCTTCTACTTCTTCTGCTTACATCTCATTGGCCAGAACTCAGTCACATGGGATTCTGGGAAATGTAGTACTTATTTGGCAACAGTATGCCGGAATAGATTCTGGGGCAGTACTGCTAACAGAAAAAGGCTTGAACAAATATTGAGGGGCAAATGGGTGTCTTAGTCACAGTTCCCAGTGCTTTTTGGATAAAGTGTGAACTCACCATTATGACCAATAAGGGCCTGACTGATCTAGTCACTGTTTGGTCTCTGGCTTCATTCCTGGTTACTTATTTATACTGTTTTAGCTCTGTTTTCCTACTTTCATTTTTTCTAAAGGACCAGGCTCCACCCTGCCTCTGTACCTTTGCACATGCTTTTATTGATTTAAGGATCCTAGATTATGTTTCTCTGTCCCCATGATACTTTCTCATAACATCTTGTACTTTCTCTTTGTAGTACCTACCACAATTGCAATTATAAATTATTTATGTAATTATTTGCTCTCTATCTCTCTGTCCCACTCACCTATAAGTCATACGAGTGCAGGGACTTTGTTTTGTTCATGTCTATATTTCCAGGACCTAACAGCATTGGCACAAATCAGGCACTTAATATGTCTTTGCTAAATAAAGGAACGAACTTCCAAATGGAACTTTCTCATTTTACAGATGAGGTAAAAGTTTACCCAGAGTACTCAAGGAATCTGGATTCTAGTTTCTTTAATCAGTTGGTTAAACTGAAGGTTTCAGCTAATGTTGAAAATCTTTCTGAAATGTTCTGATCTAATTTCTTGCCTTAGTAAGGACAGTGCATCAAACAAAGTTTATTCTTCCTTTGACAGTCAGGGTCAAAGGAAGGTCAACATTATGACTATCGATCAGCACTGAACAAAACCATAGATGGAGAATGCGAAAGAAATTCTGTGGAATCTGTATGACTCTGGGATACAGCTTGGAAAGTTGCTTTAAACAAATGTGCTCAACATTAGCTTGTTTTCTTCTTAATCGCCTCTTTCTCCCAAAAGTAGTGTGCTAAAAAAAATTCTAGTGATTGTGTTTCCCAGTTGATGGAGAATTTATTTTATGCAGGAATTGTCACCCTTGTTTTGAAGGAAAAAATGACTTTTTAAAAAGTGTCAGTCACACAGTTGGGCTGAGTGACAGTCACATCTGTGTTCAACAATTCTTTTTTTAAAATAGTGGAGGAAAATAGCATTATTTCTTGTTGTCCTGATCTTTCAATATCAGCTGCTCGAATCAACATGAAGGGGGGAGGCCAGGAAGAAGGAAGACCATCTCTGGAATACCCTGAATTCCGGTGATAACCCAGAAGCTTACAGAATGTCGTGATTTAGGAATTTCAGTTGTTTTGAAAGCTGTGAGTGTCAGTTTTCCTGGGATACGGGACTTTGATGGATTGAGGAAACAGAATCTTTACATTTGTCACAGGTTCTTCAAACTACAGTATTTTTTTGCCATTCGCTCAAGATTTTAATTTAATAAAGCATGTCTTGCATCTTAAAAAAAGATAGTATTTTAAATCTTTTCTTTAATTTCCTGTAACTAAAAATGGACATTTTCTTCCCAAACATTTAAAATAACATTTACCCTTTATGTATTTCCCCGAGGTCAGACGCTCCTCCCCTTCTCCCAGCGCCTCACTGCTTGCGTCAATGTTGACACCTCTTGCCTTTGAAATATAGGAGAATTAACAAATCACGGAGCTAAAAGTAGGAGATGAAAGGGTGTGGAAGCAAAATGTATGATGGTGACAAACTTTAATTTGAACAGAAGCCAGTTCTGTTCCCAAAATGTTCCGAAAATAATTTATCTTCCAGAGAAATTCAGTCAGCAAAGTCTAAACACTAACCAGGAGTAAAGGCTAAAATTTTACCCATTTAAAAATGCTACTTCACAGTGTATATCAGCAATTAACACTTCAGATGGGATTGGTGTAGTTTAAAATATACACCTATCTCTTCTAGTTAAGAAAATGCCTGTGGACCTAATTATTAGCTTTAAGGGTGGTTTGAATTGATGAGGACAACCAGGCTTTCAGGCAAGGTAAGTGTCAGTCAATGAATGTTCTGGCTACTGAATATTCAGTACTGTATGATCAAGTAGGAATGCAGTCAATCAAATGGGGCTTCAGCTGGGGGCAGAGGAGAGGGGCGGGGAGAAGTAGTTCCAGGGCAATGACAGGATACAGGTAGTGTCGTGGCTACAGTGTTTCTGCCCAGTGGGGAAATCTATTTTCAGCTCAGATGCCAATGAGGAAGTGATGCTTCCTGTCACATAGATGTTAAACAGTCCCTCCCTTTACCCTAGCTAAGTGGCAGATACCACCTAAATGCAGGCGGAGTGCTCAGAATAGAAGAGAGAGAGTCTTGCCTGGTGCTGCCATTCCTGGAGAGTAGGTAAAGTAGGGAGCAAGCATTTTTCGTAGGCAGAGCTTATCAAGGGAATTAAAACCTCCCTAACAATACTATGATGAAAGTTCGATTCTGCTTCACATATGGAAATAAGGAAGCAATCAGGGCCAATACTGAGAGGATGGGAGAAGAACATAGCTTGGAGCACATAAGAGAACACCAGCACACCATGGAAAATAAAGAAGGGGGATCTACGAGTGCCACTCAAAGTGCGGATTGGTGCTGGTCTGCAGACTGTTGCTTACTGGTATGCAATGCGAGAAACACAGAGATTTAGAGAAAGCATTTAGAAAAGATTATAGGAATTTGAAATTGCTGCAACATCCCAGTGTGGTCCTGGATTCCTGTAATTTATCTTGTACCAGAGCTATCTTTTTGTTTGGGTTGGAAGCAACAAGAAAATATGAGAGCCATACACCCAAGATTACTTAAGCCGTATAAAAAGCCACGAGGCTCTTGGCTGAATGGGTGGGTATTTAGGAGTGAAACTAAGGACAGGCATGCGCCCAAGGGAACAGAGGCAGAGTGGAGGAAACAGTGGACTTGTTTCATCGAACAGAGCATAGACCAGTTTGAGTGTCGTCAGATTCATGCAGTAAGTTATGAGTGGTGTGATAGTTTAGTGTTAGTTTGTCAATTTTAACCCAAAAGTGTATAACATCTGGAATTCCCTTGTTCATCATAAGATAATTTAAATTTATTATTTAAATAGTTAAATGATTAGAACTGGCTACAGATGAATTATGATGGGACAACAAAATTTTTTGAGTATGATAGTGATTCCCAACATTAATCACCTACATACTTCCCATGAAGCATGTGTACAATTTCTGTAATTCTTTTCTTTTATCCCTTGATATATTTGTCAGATAGCTATCGGAACCATGTGGCCCCACTGGAATATTTCACACAGAATGCTGTTGTTTGGAATGGCCACAACTGGGTGTGCTAAACCCTTCTGGAACATTTTGTTAGCCATTGAGACCAAGATGTAGTGGGGTAGGCTACAATAAATCTTCCCAGTCCTCTGCACTGGCAAGGCTTCCATTTGTACTGCAATAAATTATAGTTTATAAAAAAAACACTTATATTATCAAAATTTATGGCTTTGTTCCTGGATTCTTATAACTCATCTTGTACTAGAGCTATGTTTGTTTGGGTTGAAGGCGACAAGAAAAACGTGAAGATATACACCTAGATTACTCGTGCCATATAGAAAGCTATACATCTGTTGAGGGTGGCTCTTGCCTGAAGGATTGATTATTTCGGAGTTAGACTAGGGACAGACATGACGGAGCCCAGTGGAGCAGAGTCTGGGTAGAAAAAACACACAGACAAAGTCAGAAGATGTGGATTTGAGTCTTACCTCTGCCTCTTAAGCAGCTGCATAATCTTGAGCAAGACACTTAACTTCTCTGTGCCTTAATTTTCTCATCTATAAAATGGAGAAAACAACATCCTTTCCTGGGTTCTTGTTCAGTCTAAATGAGTGACTGTATGTGAGATGACATTGTGACTGTAGATAATGTGAGAATTAGGGATTGGGGGATAATGGAATAAACAATGGCCTAGAACAGGGCTAACATTTTCTGTAAAGGGCCAGATAGTAAACATTTTGGCTTTGTGGGGCACATACTGTCTCTGTTGCAACTATTCAACTCTGCCATTGTAGCGTGAAAGAAGCCATAGATAATCTGTAGACGAATGTCCTAATAAAAGTTTATTTATAAAATTAGGCAGTGGGCTGGATTTGGCCCAAGGGTCAAAGTTCGTCAACCTCCGAACTGGAAGCCTAGAGACTTGAATTCCAGTCCTAGCTCTGTTTTCATCTAGCCGGGTGACCTTGTGTAAGTTATTTCCAGTTCCTGAGCCTCAGTTTCTCTATCACCATCGGACTCTCCCAGGTCCCTTCAACTCTCTGACATGTGGAAAAGTGAGGCAGAAGACAAGGAACCTTGCGACAGTGAAAGGATTTTACTGTACAACATTTTGATTAGAAACAAAAATTAGAGCAGTACATAAGATGAAAAATTAACTGAAGTGTAAGTACAATAAGAGTATGGCTAGGAAGAAGAGAGTTTAAAGTTTAAAAGACAACAAAGAATTGTGTGGCTTCTTTAGGACCCCAGTAGATCATCAGAGTAAAGATGACACAGGGTTGACCTCAACCTCCCTGACATCAGGAAATCCCCCTCAGCCCAAGACTGGATGGTGGTCTAGAACTCAGGGGCCTGAACTCCTTATGTCCCCAAGCCATGTGAGCAGGGATTAGGGCCTAAGTGGGAGGGAACCAGTAGCAGATGTTGTTATTGTCCCTCCTGTAACCCCTCACTTCCTTTATCTGCATGAGGGGCAGGCCAGAAATGCTGGGAGTTAACTTCTTCAGGAGCCGCCCTCAACCAATGAGAGATGGGAGTTGGTGGATAAATACCCCTGCTCCCTCTCTTCTTCAGTGAGCCAACTCTGAGATGTTCTCTATACTATTTCCCAGAGATTCACACAGGATTGAGCCCCAGTTTCCCACACAGTAAACTCATTAACACACCCTTTATTGACTTCCTTCCCTTGCCTGTCTTACTTCCCCTCCCCCTTACCAGTGCTTCCTGGGATCACCTCTCTAACAAGCTACTAGTATCCAGCTCTTTGTCTTAGGGTCTCCCTCTCAGGAACTCAAAAGAAGACAAAGCCACATAGATAGACAGTCATTAGGAGATAGCCAAAGGCTTATACAGAGTTACTTCAGTACTCAAGACCACAGGAAAGTTCTCTTCAGTCTGCCCACCTTGGAGCACAGAGTCTTCTAGAAGAAAATTGGAACCTGCTCCCATGTCAAGGAAAGTTTTAGCTGTGCAAGAGGTGCTGAGCTCCTTCTCTGTGCAAGAAAGCTAGCCCTCGTGGCCCCCAAAGTGAGAAAAACACGGTCCTAGCTGGCCAGGGGCTTACAATTTGGTTCTTTCAGGACAGCAAAAAGGCTTTTTGGCAAACAGACCTCTTTTTCAGTTCTAATAAAAAGGATCATCCATGGAGTCTTCACCCTTGTTTATGGCTCAAGCTGTGGCCCCATAGAATGTCTCTCAGTTTCTGAAACTCTTCTAGCTTTAACTTGTTTCTGGACTTTTAATCTGTTCTTCTCTCTGCCTGGGATACTCATCCCCATTCATTTTTGGCTACCACTCACCACTCCATGTCATTTCCTTTGGGAAATCTTCCCCGATATTCTCTACTTCAAGGTAAGTATCTGCTCTTGTCATGCGCCTGCAGTGCCCTGTTCTTCCACCATCACTGCACATATCGAATTGTATGCTATTGATTATTTGATTATGAAAGGTCAAGATCACAACTTATTTATATCTTTATCCCCAGTGCCTAGCACAGGGGTTGATGTGCTCAATAAATATTTGTTGAATAAATGAACAATATACTTAATAAGTGGAAGACCCATCCTAGGGCTCCACAGTAGTTTATAGAGCAATTCAAAGAAAGATAAGTAGGTATAGATGTGACCACTGATAAAAAGTAGGTATAGATGTGACCACTGATAAAGGTCCAGATTTCTTTGTATCCCTCACCTAACCGTCTCCAAAGGTTCTGAGCCAAAGTTTCTAGGTACCAGAATAGCAAGCCCACACTTGGGTGGTAGGCTTCACATATCCAAGAGGAATTATTATCCATCCATCCCTCTATCCATTCCAGCCAACCAGCCTGCCAGCCAGCCAGCCAGCCAGCCAGCCAGCCAGCCAGCCATTCCCTCTATCTACTCATTCATCAAAAAATTATTGAGTTCCCGTTCTCTTTCAGGTATTATGCTAATCACTGGGAACATGAAGATATCTGATCCCTGCCCTTTAGAAGTTAAAAGTCAATCCAATTGAACAAATAATTAAAAGCTATTGCAATAAACGGATCAATAGAGATATTATGAACTATTTGGAGAACATAGGGCAGGAGCAGCTACGTTATGCTGGTTGCCTTTACCCCTATTTTCCAACAATATATATTTTGTTCACAAATGTGGCTCCAGGAGTCAGGGTTAAATTCCCAGGGCTAAATGCTTTGCTGTGGTGTCACCTGCTTCTCAAGTGGGTTTATTTCTCTTTCCTCACTTCCCCTCATTTTTATTAGAAGCTATTCCTTGAGGCTCGGAATATAATGTGTGACTGAAGCTTAGAGCAAGGTGGTTGGAGTAGTGGAAATTTATCTTGCTGCCAACATGAGGGTGATCCAGTTGTGCCTTCATTCAGCCTATTAGAATAATCTAGCTCCTCGTCTTGACTTTTAGCTATCTACCAATTTCTATCAAGCTTCTTCTTGTTGGGCCCATAGAGTATGCAGTATTAATAATACATATATCTGCAAAATGTTTTACACTTTTCTAAGAACTTCGTAGAATTTCAGGATTGAAAGGAACATTAAAGGTCATTATCAAGTCCAGCCACCCATCTGATGTCCAAATCCTTCCTACAGCATATGCTGAAGCCCACACACTGCCTTCTAAGATAGCCTTCTCTGCTTCCCTCATCTGGAGCCACTCTTTGCGGTACGGCAAACCGGGCCCTTTGTAAAGTAAATGCCTACCTACAGCATGCGTAGAGTCCCCTGGTTCTCAGATTTAGTTCCTGAATCTCTGATCCCACCTGTTCCATACCTTGCTCTTTACTCTCTCAACCTTTGCCTATCTCTTGATACTCCTAGCCTCATCCTTCCAGTCCAACCCATCATCCAGACTCCCTCTCCTTTCTTCCTGGTTGGGGGACCACAGTAGTGGTAGGACCCATCTGTTACAATTACTTTGGTTGCTATAACAAATTATCCCAAAGTATAGTAGCATAAAAACACCATTATATATTCATGGATTCTCTGGGTCAGGAATTTAGACAGGGCAAGGCAGAGTTGGTTGACCTCTGCTCCATAAAGTTTAAGGCCTCAGCTGAAGAGTCTCAAAGGATGGGAGATGGAATCATTTCAAGTTTCATTCACTCACATGTGTATTGGTTGATGCTGTCTATTGGCTGGCAAAACTTAAATGGCCAGGAAGACTTAAACAGTTGCTAGAACATCTACATGTGGCCTTTCTATGTGGCTGCTTGGCTTCCTCAGCACATGGTGACTGGATTCCAAGGGTGATAGTACCAACAGAGAGAGAAAGAGACAGCCAGGCAGATGATGCATACTTTTTATGACCTATCCTCAAAAGTCACATAGGATTATTTTCTCTCCTGGTCAAGATAGCTACAAAGATCTGCCCACATTCGAGAGGGGAGAATATAGGCTCCCATCCCTAGATGGAGGAGAGGCAACATCACATTGTAAGAGCATCTATATTCTTACATAGGATGGGATGGGATATTGGCATGGGGTAGGATGGGCTATACATTGGCATGATTGTCTTTGGAAAATACAATCTGCCACATCCTCCTAGTGCCCAGTGGCTCTCCTTCTACACCCTGCCCCATGGGAAGCCCCACGACATGGACATCATCATGGACACAGTTCTGTAATAGTCAATACTCCTTTTTCATGAATAAAATCTATTTCTCTGGGGCTCTCACACTTTGGCCTTAATTCTCTGTACTTGGGGCCACACAGAACCAGTCTATCACTTCTAGTGCATTTAAGGAAATCTATCTAGTATTCCAGGGGTTTTTGGTCCTTTAGGGTAACCATTCCAAGTTTGGGGTTCTCATTCCATCTTGTACATTATTCTCTGAACAGGCTTTAGTTGTTTTTTAACCCCTTTAAAGTGTTGGGATTCCAGCTGAATGAATGCATACTCCAGATGCGGTTCCTCCATTTCATTAGAAAATGATGAGCATCCCTTTTGATCTAGACCTGGACTCCCTTTAATCAGCCCAAGGCTTCTTTGGCTTTTCTTTTTGGTAGTCACTTGATACTGGGTATACTGACATATACCCAGCCTATAGTCCACCAAAACTCCCAAATAATTTTGTATATGTTGCTACTAATCCCTGTTCCTCATTCTGTACTTGAGTTGGGTTCTTTATAGGGCGAAGTTCAAAAATTTTAATTTTCTCTATTAAACTTCATCTCATTAAATTTATCCCATCATTCCAGCCTGTTAAATCTTTTTCAATATTGAATGTTACTGGTGTATTAGCTCTCCCTCTAAAGCTGCATGTGGCCTAAAAATTCTATTATGCCATCAAGGCTCACATCCAAGTTATTGAGAAAGATGTTGAATAAACATACGGTTTTTCATTTGATGTGTACATCAACTGTCAGAAAATCAGGCAAAATCATCCCTACTCTTGAGATGAGGGAACTAAGACTCAGACAGGTCCAGGGATATGCTCAAAGTCACATTACTAATATAGTCATGTGTTGCTTAACGATGGGGACACATTCTGAGAACTGCGTCATCAGGCAATTTCGTTGTTGTGTGAACATCATAGAGCGTACTTAGATAAACCTAGATGGTATAGTGTACCACACACCTAGGCTATATGGTACCAATATCATGGGACCACCATCGTATAAGTGGTCCGTCGTTGAACAAAACATCGTTGTGTGGTGTACGACTGTAGATGTGACAAAGGAGGAACTTGGACCTATGTTTTCTGCTACATTGAGATAATCATATAGCCCTGGACACCTGGCTGGGGGGGGGGGTTAGGGGAAGAGCAAACAAAATGTAAACTATGACTAAATACAATTAGAATGATAAAAATGATGAGCTCTGACAGTGACTTGTGGGAAACATAGCATGGGATATTTCTTTCTTAATCTCCATTTTCTACCATTGTGTATTTTTTTCTCCTTACTTGAAAATACCTGCATTTTTCAATCTCAACTTCAGAAAGCTGCTTCCTGAGCTGCCTCCTTGAACCACAACCCACATGAACACAAATCTCTTACAAGAAGATCCTAGAATGCAAAAATGGGCAAAACTTGCTGTGTCTGTCAAGGTCCCAGTGAATCAATAATGAGATGAGTTGGTAGAATGACCAACTGACTGCATTTACCTGGGATAGTCCCAGTTTTAGCTGTGAAAGTCCCAGGAAATCCCTCAGTCTGGGAAAACCAGGTGGTTGGTCACCCTGTGAGTTGGATAGTGCCGCATTCTGCTCTCCGGTCTTCTCTTTAATGCTGCAACAGAGTAAAAATGGCCACAGAGTCTTTGACATCCCTTCTGTTGAGAAGTGGGGTCTATATTCCTCCCCTCAAACCTGGGCAGCTTTGTGACCATACAGAATACAGGGGAAGTGATGCTGTACCAGTTTCCCAGCTCAGGTCTTAAGACATTGACAGCTCCCACTTCCCATCTCCTAGAACAGTTTCTCCTAAGAGTCCTGCGCCACCATGTAGGAAATCCAATTACTCTGAGACTGCCGTGCAGGAGAGGCCACATGTGGGCACCCCGTCAACAGTCTCAGCTGGACACAGTCTTCTATCCATTATCATGGCACCAGACATATGAGTGAAGTCCTTCAGATGAGCCCATGAACCAGTGAATACCACCATTGAAATCACCACGTGATCTCAGTTGAGGTCATATTGAATAGAAGAATTGCCCAGCTGAGTCTTATTCAAATTCCTGGCCCACAAAATCATAAGATATAATAATGAAATGATTGTTTCCTTAAGCTGCTACATTTTGGGGTGGTTTTGTTATCCAACTAGAGATACCTGAGGTGAATGCCAAAACTGACCTGAGTTAACCATACCCAATCTTTTTACTCACCATTATAAACAGTAGCCCATTTCCAAATAAATGTTCTGCATAAGATCTATATCATCCTTGCCCAACCTCGGCAAGTCTCTTCTGGATGGGCAAATGATGCAAGGTGAGCTGAGATGCTGGCTTTGTCTACCTACAAGCATTCTTCCTGCATCACCTTGCCATGCCATATTGGCACACTTCCTTCCCTATCAGCTGGCTTATCTCTGTGCCATATGCTCCAAAGACTCCTTCTTGATGAGACTTATATCTTTCATTCCAGTCTTTGGCATTTTGTTGGCAATAACAGACTGCACCCCTGTAGGCTACAGTCTCCACCAAGTGAAATCTCATGCAGCCTCACATTTATCTAGAGCAACAAACTCTTGACTGCTCCTTTTCAATTTGGCTCCATGATTGAAAATCTGATCGATGAAACTGTAGATTCTTGGAGGGCAAGGGCTGTGTCTTAAGTGTCCTTGGGTCCCAATAGCTTCTCTTTGGATGAATGAATATATTCTCACCACTCTGGCAGTACCAGTTAGCTTTGCTTCTGCTCCTTTCCTTGCCTAATCCTTTCACTTAAGCCCTTTTAGTGTCTCCTCACTTCTAGAAAGGATAGGTCTTAAAAAAGAGCAGAGCGTATTGTTGTTAGCAGGGAATTTTAAAATAAAAAAGGGGAAAAAGGATTCTGCATCATTTTGAGACCCCTCAGCCCGTAGTTCCCACTGAATAATTTGCTTCTGATTGTCTTCCACTTGCAATCTTTAAAGGTTCTTGGACAATGGGGAAAAGGAAAGTGACACAAATGTTCATTTGTGATGCATTGGGGTGGCAGGAGGAAATATCAGGGATAAGGCTCACAGAGTCAGCTGGTGGATGTCAGCTATACGGAAAAATGTCCCCTAAGGAAACTCAGAATTTTGGAGCTGTAAGGGATTGATGAGGAAAAGGAGTGTAAGAACACGGTGACATAGATGGTGATGGAATTATGACAAGGACTCTAGTCTCCAAACTCCCAGTCAAGCGCCCTTGACACTACACTATGTTACAATAATGCAGGTTTCTAGGTCAAGATGATGGGACCATATGGAATTATCTCCCCATTCTCTCTCCAAATCCCATTGAAATTATGACACAGTATTCCCAGAGGAAATAAACCCCCAACAGTGTGGAGAGTGGGAGCAGGTTTATCATTACCTGAGAGTTATTAATGAATGTCTGGATGGCAGCTGGTGAACGACAACACATTGACAGGTAAACATATGGAGGAACCCACCACTGCTGGAATGAAGACTGCAGCTCAGCCTGGAGCCCATCTCCTCCAGGAGCCCCAGGAATGCTGGAAGCCTGGAGTCCCAGGTAGAGAGGTAGTGTGGGAGGTGAACTAGTAAACTGTGAGGAAGTGTTAATTGAAAGACTGCCTGTGGCAAAGCTGTGCCAGTTTCCACCCTCTCACCACTCACATGCATAAATGCTCCCTCACCCACCCATGTGGCTGCAGGAGAGCTAGCAGCCACGGGTTCATCCCCAGGCCAAACTTGGAGCACTGTCAGCCACTGATGTCACAAGAGCTGCCTGTGGAGACAGAGGGCTTCCAAAGTGGAGGACCAGCATTTTGAGGGAGTTCTCAGTAGTGGCCAGCTCCCACTCTCACATCCTTGCTGTGTCCTCACCTGGCCTTTTCTCTGGGCACTCACGTCTCTGGTTTCTCTTCCTCTTCTTATAAGGATACCAGTCCTATTGGATTAGGGCCCCACCCTTATGACCTCATTTAACCTTAATTATCTCTTTAAAGGCACTATCTCCAAATACAGTCACATTCTAAGGTACTGGGGGTTCAGGCTTCAAGATATGAATTTTGGGGAGACAGAATTAAGTCCATAACACCCAGTCATAGGAGAGTGGTTGAACAGACCACGAGATACCCACACGATGGAGTACCATGCAGCTGTAAAAAGAAAAAGCATGAGAAAACTCTCTCAACTGAAATGGGGCACTATCCAAGATGTATTCTTTTTTTTTTTTTTTGTGAGGAAGACCAGCCCTCAGCTAACATCCGTCGCCAATCCTCCTCTTTTTGCTGAGGAAGACTGGCCCTGGGCTAACATCGTGCCCATCTTCCTTACTTTATATGGGACGCCGCCACGGCGTGGCTGACTAGCAGTGCGTCGGCGGGTGCCCAGGTTCTGAACCAGCGAACCCTGGGCTGCCAAGCGTGGACTAAACTGCTGCACCACCACGCGGCCCCAACCAAGATGTATTCTTAACTGATGAAAAGCAAAGTGCAAAATACCGTATGTGTTACCTAGGAAAAATACATACATGCTTACATATGCATATATTCAGTAAAATCTTTGAATATTCCCTGAAATTTGACTATTTTCATATTGGATTACTGACCACTTCTAGTAGCAGTCCTTCAACCTTTAGTTCTTCCTATTAATGAATCAATTAATTACCATACTTTCTGCAGCTTAACCGAACTTTGATCTGTGGGTATTCTCAAAACTTAAATTCTAATTAACCAAGATTTTATTGATCTAATGACAGTGAAAATTAGTTGTCACTGTCACAAAATCACATGTACTAATTTTTTTTTAGGACTTGGGGATTTAACTTGACAGATAATATTTTTAGGATTTAGGAATGCTTTAGGCTATAAGTAGCAGAAAACTCACCCATAAGTTGCTTAAACAAATAGAGGTTTACTTTTTCTCTGTAACAAATGTTGCAGCCCAGGATAATGCTTAATGCAGATAGTCTCATTCTGTCTTTCTTTTCTATCCACTTAGTCATTCTTAGCATGTTGGTTTGTTGCCTCATGGTTCCAAAATGCCTGCTGCAGTTCCAGGCATCACATCTGCATTTAACTCACAAAAAAAGAGGATAGAACAGTGACAGCCTGTTCTGTCCCTTTTTACCAGGAAAGCAAATGCCTTCCCGGAATTCTCCAGTGAGCTTTTTCTTACATTGGCTAGCACTCGTCACATGGCAACTTTTAGCTGCAAAGGATGAGTAGTAAGGCAACATGTTGTCACTGTTGACTTAAATCAATCAAGATTCATTACTTGTGGTTGGGCACATTGCCACTCTAACAAAGATGCAGTTTTGTCGGCAAATAAAGTTAACTAACATTTCTGCCATACTTCTGGAGAAGGGAAAAATGAGAGATGGTTCTTTTCTCAGTACAAATCCATCTTTCTTTATCTCTCCCTGTTACCTTCTTTTTTTCTGCCATTTTCTAGCTAGCCAGTGAGCCACTTCTAATTCCTCTTAGATCTGTCTTCCCAGTATGCATTTTTGGGGACTCTATTCCCAATCAGTCCTGTAATAATTCTGCCCTCCTCACTCAGATCCACCTATTTAGCATATTCTTACTACACAGGTAACTCTCTCGAGTTTCTGTAGTAGTGGGGGCAAAAGGAAACTCAGACATAACCAATAAAACATCAAAATGATTAAAAAAAAAAAACCCGAAACCTAATTTTCCCCTCATGAAACAGCATTGTCAGAGCCGGCACTAAAATAGAAAGCCTGATTGGTGAATGTTATCTAAGCTTGGGTTCCCCAGGAGACGCTGGACCAGGAATTGAGTGCAAGTAGTTTATTTGGGAGATATCCCAGAAAACATTGGTAGGGGAGTGGGAAAGTGGGACAGGGAAGGGAAGGCTCCGATGAAACCTGCAGTATGAAGCCAGTTATCACTCTGGGCAACCAGAGCTTAATCTCACTGGGGAGCCCCCTAGGAGCAGTGCAGAACATGCACCTCAGAATTTTCACACCTGAAGGGAGAGGGAGCTGGGATATTTATCCTTCAACTTTTGTTGTTGTTGGCTGAGGGCTGCTGCAGGGGCTTGGGCATTAATTTCCTGGCACTTATGGCCCCCTAGGTTTGGGCAGAGTGTGCTCCAACCGCCCAAGTAAGCCCTTGAGTAGTTGGAAATCAGGCAGTTGCACACTATAATTGTAATGCCAAGGGTATATGGGCAGGGCATTGATGGCAGCTGCTATAGGTGTACTGTTTTATACTTTTCAAATCTTATTGCTTGTTGGAAATGATAGTAAAACCATGGGAAGCTGTTACAAGGAGTGGAAAAGCAGAAAAACTTGAATAATCTGGAAACAGAATTGTTGAGCATTGGCTGCTGCTTCAAGATCTTCAGTCTCACAAGACCTCAAGAACAGAGAAGGATATTATCCAACACTCCCCACAGTTAGGACACCAGTCCAGGGGGTGCCTAGCACAAAGACCCACTCATAGGATCAGATGAGAATCGTGAATCCAGCTAAGGTAAAGAGCACTCATGTTTAATGTGCCCTAAATAAACACATCTTTATTTTTGGTGATGCTACAGAAGACAATCATTGCTGTCTAAAAAGCCAAAAGCTTTGTGCTACCATATGGCTGACTTGCTTAAGCCAATAATAGAGGCAGGTGCCTCTGGAATCCTGGGATCATTAGGACTAAATTGGCCTCGTCCCAGTGCATATTCTGTTTAATGACTCTGTGCCTTTGAGTGAGTACTCCAATGGAGAGCAGGACTTGGGAGAACAGATTTTGATGAGGGGTTCTGTGTTTCTTGAATAGATCTCATTGTGCAACGAAGGAACGTTTTTCGTCTTTGACCCACTCTGCATGCAGGGCTGTACTTGAGGTGACAGCTGCCTTTGCCCTCTGAGAACCCTGTGCTCCAGCAACTCTGGAATATTCCAGACTCTAGCTGTCCTTCAGGCCTCCATGCCTGTGCCTCCTTGTGTTCCTGGTTAAGGCCTTTCCACCTCCCCACCTGCTGAACTCCTGTCTTTCAAGGCCTATCTGAAATGACACTTCTTTTTCATAGCTTCCTTCTCTCATTTTTCCTTCTCCATCTCCAATTTCTTAAAGTTTGAATGTTCTCAAAAGCAAAATTTGTGATGAGGACTTGGGCACAAATAGTTTTGTTTTTTTTTTTTTTACAAGTAAAGGAGTGGAGAATGTGAGATAGAAAAGGGAGAAAAAGCAATGAAGTATACATCAGTTACTGCCGGGCCCTCTGAGGGACCATGCAGAACGTGCATCGGAATTGGTCCACCGTGGATTAGGGAAGCTGGATATTTATCTGCCAACTCTATCCCTCATTGATTGAGGGTTGCCCCTGGGGGTAGTAAATCCCCGCACTTCCAAGCTGTCCCAAGCACAGGTTGAGTAAGACCCACGCTGGTGCCACAGAAAACTCTTCCTCAGGCATAGAAGCAGAAAGGCTCAGGGCTTGAGGAGGGAAGATGTCAGCATGCATAGAAAATGTCCACCACAGCTTCAGGGGGACTCAAAGGGGACTGATGGGATATGGGGCAGACGGGATGTGCAATGCATGCTATGCCTGACATCTCCTAGCTAATTCCTCCCATACCACTGTCCACAGGATCCTTTATGAATTCCTTCATGATAGCCTTAAGTGCTCCATATTTGTCTGTTTTTCTAGCATGTATTAAGTATATTTTATGTTTCTGCTTTACATTCAACCCTTACAACAACTCAAGAGGTAGGTACTGTAGTTATTCCCATTTAATAATGAGAAAACTGAGGCACAGAGGGATTATCCAATTATTATGTGCCTATTACCTAAATTTAGGATTACCTAAATTTTATGTGTTTATGTGCTTGTCTCTCTCTCCAGACTGTGAGTACCTGAAGGGCACAGCCTTTGTGTTGTTGCTTTTTGCACACTCACATCCAACACACTGACTGGAATGTAGTGGGTCATTGACAACTGTCACGTGGATCGGATTATTCAGAAGATTTGAAGTCACTACAGAAAGTGGAAAGAACTGCCTGGCATTGAACAGCGACATTTTGGGCGCAGCTTTTCAATAATCAACAAGGCCCTGGGCATAGCTGGAATGATCGGCTTGTGCAAACTGAGTCTGCTAGGAAATCATTAGTAAGAAAAAACATGTATGACCGCTCATATGCAAACTGTCTGCTTTCCCTCATCTTGGGATTAACCATGAGTTTTAGTAACTCTGTTTACATTTGCTTTTTTTATAATAACAAACAAAATTAATCTTCAGTCCTTACCCTTTGATGCAATGCTAAGGGACTGTTTGGAACACAGTTTAATCTCTGCCCAGCATATCTTGAAAATAGCCCAAAGTAGCTGTCAAGGCATAAACAACTCAGGGGGAAAGCATTGCTGCGGTTTCACTGAACAGATGGTCTGATGACGTCGGTGTCTCCAAATTACCTGCAGCCAAAGCAGATGGAAAAATTAACATCACAGCCCAAGCCTGATGGCAGGCAGGGAGTCACAGAGAACTTCAGGGGAGAAAAGTCACATGGGATGCTTTCTTTGCTTTGTTTTCAAGTTCTACTGGGGATCTTGTCCTCTTTACAAATTCCTCAAATAAAATGGCAAGAATTATTTCAGTTGACCCCACAACCACCACAAAGACAGGGCTGGAAGACATGGCATTCTGTAATGCCACTGCCACTAAAAAGTGAGATTGATTCTAAAAAGACATTATTAAATGTGTACAAGTATCATATTGATCAAAAGAAACATCTCAGAGCTATCATTGGATATGATGGTTCTTTGAAAAAAATCATCATACCGGCTGCATATTTAGCCCTGGGCACCTTGTAGTTTGCGGGATTTACATTCCATCTTGCTCCAGGAGGCTGCATCATAATTAACATTTTCACCTGGGACTGACTGCACAGCCCTTTATCTCTATCCATCTTATTTCCTTGTTTAGGATTATGCCTTCACCTTTTCCCGCCTGCCAGTGTCCTGGGCCTTTATTTCCTTCATGCAAAGTTGTCAGCTGCATGAAGTGATGCATTCCAGTCTTAACTATGGATTGACCAATCCGTGCTGGATTACTTTGAGTCCAAGATCTGAAAACCCCAGAGTCAAAATCACAGAGCTTTCTGTTTGCAAATGAAGAAGTAGGCCTTTGGAGGTTCCACACTTGTCCTCAACACAGAAGTGGCTGAAGACAAAACAAGAACCCAGAGGTCTACTCCATGAAGCCACATGGCCTTCACAGCTCTACAAACCTCAAATGCCCCTATCTCACCTCTCTCAAGGGCACAGACCTTGAAATATCTGGCTTATATACTTCAAACTCAAAGGGAACTCAGTAAGACCTGAAGGACAATTTTTAAATGTATGTTTCTAGAACATTCCTGTCCAGTTTTCATGGCAGTATAGCATGGGACAAGGTTCTCTTGGTTCATGTTTCAGTAACAGACCCTGAGACTAGAATCTGAGTGTAAGAAGCTTTCTTGGGAGGTGACCCCAGGAAGCAAAGATAGAGGAGAGAGGAAGTGAGACAGGGAAGGGAAAAAACATGCCTGAGAGTGTCCTAGCCAAGAGGTGAGGGAATTGGGGTATGTATCCTCCAGCTCTGATCGGTCATTATATGAGAGCTCTTCCAGGGGCACTAACTTCCCGTACTCCTGGAATTTCTGGCCTGTCCCACTGGGGCAGGAGAAAGCGCTCAGGTGGAGAGGGACTGAGTCTTGTGGTAGAATGCACTGGGACAATGAGTGCCATGGGGCATATGGGCAGAGCATAGCAGCATTTGCTATGGTCAGATTTGGGTTCAAATCTATATTCACTGAATTGCTGGATGACCTCAGACAAGTTACTTTCCTTCTCTAACCCTTGGTTTCTTCATCTGTAAAATGGGGAACAACAGCATCATGAGATATTGTGAGTAGTAAATGAGATAATACATGTAAAGTTTTTAGCACAATGCTTAGTACAGAGGAGGCCCTTGATATGTGATGTTGTTACCATTAGTGTTATTTTCCTTTTCTGTGTCAAGTGCCTGGGGGAAAATGGAATTTAGAATCACAGTGTGTTACAGCAGGTAGGGGCCTTAGCCAGCACTTAGGTCAACCTCCTGATTTCACAGAAGAGGAAGCTTGAAGATGTGGAAAATGGCTGTTCCAAGGGAAAAAATCCTCTATTAGAGGGTGGCAGAGCCAGACCTGCACACTGGGGCATGTGGCTCTGTGGAAAGTGCACTGCTCTTTCCACCACTCTGGACTGTCTCCTTCAGAATTACTCACAGAATATAGACCTAGAAGGAAGAGTGAATCATCATCATATCCTGGGACGGCAAACAGGTTTTCTCTCACAACTTTGATAAATCCGCAGTGGCCGCCTATGGGGCTGTGTTAAGAAGAATTCTGATGACGAGGTACATCAGGCAAACACGTGCAATTGATTATCAATGTCTGCCATTGACCTTGGAGAGCACACTGGCCATGTGTATGCTGTCCTGTTGGCATTGAGGTAATTGAGAAAGTTGACAGCTGGACCTGGGAACTGGCACCAAGGAAATGAGATAGCCTTGTTTGTTTGTTTTATTGCAATAATAATGCATATTCATTGTAGAAAAATTCATCTTAGAAAATGCATAAACTAAAGATATAAATAAGAGAATAAAAATTACCTCTAAGGTGCAGCAAAGAAGAGAACTGATCTCTGGAACTGATTTTGAGTCTCCAAACTCAGAATCAGATGACCTGGGAGTGAGAAAGGAGGCTAGGAACAGAAATTCGTTGAAGTCTGTGTTTGATTCCCCCACATCTGGATGCAGAACAGCAGGCAGCCAGGCATTTAATCCCAGGACCCTCCTGCTTTCCCCTCAAAAAGAGAAAAGAAAAAGGAAAAAAGTCAAATCTTCCCAACTTGATCTATAGATTCAACGCAATTCCAAGCTAAACCTCAGTAGAGGTTTTGATAGCATTAGCAGGCTAATTCTAAAGTTTATCTGGAAGAGTAAGGGGCCAAAGATAGTCAAGGCATTTCTGAAGAAGGAGAATAGAAGGGGAGAGTTACCTTACAGATAACCGGACTTATTAGGGAGCTGTTGTATTTAAGAAAATGTGGTACTGGCACCGCAATAAACTGACCAATGGGATACAGTGGGGAGCTCCGAAGCAGACCCATGCGCGTGTGGACCTTTGATGTACGATAGGAGGAGCTTGGCAGTGGGGGAAGGAGGGACTGCATGATAAATGGAGCTGAAAAATATGCTTTTCCCTATGGATAAAAATGAAACTGGAACCTCACACCAAACCCCAAAATACCTCCAGATGAATTCAAGTCTTTAATTATAAAGCAAAGCTTTAAAATTATTAGTAAGAAATATAGGTTATTATTTTTCTGACCTTCAGGGAAAGGAAGGATTTCTTAAATAGACATGAAAAGTGCACGTCTGAGAAAATCTCAGCCGGGCGGTGGGAAACCCCAGGACAGAAATGTCTCGACTCTGGCACGCCCAGCACGTCCACCACTGCCTGGAGGCAGCCCGCCGGGAGCGTGGCCTCCGCAGGAACACTGTGGTGAATCCCACGTGTGTGGGGCAGCTTCACCCCCATAGGCTCTCTCTGTGGGGAGATCTGAGGGGCACATTCCCAGGGCTGCCACATACTAGGATTGAGATAACCTGCTTCCCTCTGAACTCTGATAAAGTCCGATAAACTGCCCTGAGTCTACCACTCTACTGACCAAACTACCTAGTTATGCAAAAGTACCAGGGAGGGTTTTCATCATAAACTACAGAGCCCTCTTTACCTAGTTAAGCAGAAATGGAATTTATTCAAGGAGATTTAGGTAGCTCACAGAATCTCTAGGACTAGAGTCTAACGCAGGGGGCATGCAGCCTGAACAATCCCCAAATGACCCCTCAGTGTTGCTCCAGTGGAAATGGCCGTAGGCACAGATACCACAGACCACACCACTGATTTCTAGAATTTCCACCCCTGCAGGTTCTGGCAGCTGGATGTCTCTGTCTCCACCAAAAAGTCTTTTTGTGTGGTTCTGCCTCCTTTGAGTCACTAGCTTACAATTTGAAGTCTCAGATGGGAACCTCTACCGGGGAAGCTTGGGTCACATGTCTGGGCCTCACTCAAAGGGAAGCCAGGAAAGCAGTTTCTGCTTTGTTTGTCACCACCTCATCACTCCTTTTTTATTTCTAACCACTTTCGTGCCAGATTAAATCCCCAAATTTATAGATTATTTTTTAATAGTTACATTTTATGCTGGTTACTTTTCATACCAGTAGGACTGCATAACTCCATAAGTAAAACAACTCCAAAGTCCCAAGTTTGAATTATTTCACGGAAAACAGATGGCTCCAATCATGGCACATGGGTTCTTGTTAGCGTCTTTCTTGGAAAGTGGCTCTTTCTGAATTTGTCCCTAGATTTGAGTGTCTACCTTACTTTGGGGCACAACTCTTTGTTCACTGACCTACTGCATGATTCTCCAGCAGTCACTGGCTATATGACACAGTTATTTTTACGTCATGCAATGACTGGAAGATGTGTGCAGAAGTGGAGGATTGAGAAAGTACAGTCCAAAAAGAGGTACAAGAAGAAGGCAAGTTGAAGGGATATTGGGGTAGATTGTGTTATGAGCGCAAGGTCATTCCATCCCAGTATGTATGTGTGGCCCTTTGCAATGCGACTTTGCTGCTCCTTCATCCAAAAGTGGAGTCCATCCCCTCTTAAAACTGGGCTGGCCTGTGACTTGCTTTGACCAATGGAATGTAGTGGAAGTGATGTTGTGCAAACTCCAGAGCCTGGACCCCAGGAAGCCTTGCAGCTTCTGCCTTTGTGCATTAGGAATGCTGTCCTGTGTCCACTATGTCATGAGGAAGCCCAGAAGAAAGACCACAGGGAGAGGGAGGCCAGCAGTCTAGCTGTTCCCACGGGGTCTAGTCCCCAGTCGATCTTCCATGAGTAAGCCCAGGTAAGACCAACAGAAGAACCACCCAATCAACCCTCAGAATCACTAAAAAAAAAAAAAAAATCTTGTTTTGAGCCATTAAGTTTTGGAGTAGTTTTTCAAGCTGCAATAGACAACTGAAGTATGTATAATCAAGGTCTTGAATGCACTCTGATAGTAGAAGAGCAAGGTAATTACAAGTAGATGGAAAGTTTATATGTTTATTTTTCTAACATTTAGCAGGCATCTAGTATATGCCAGGCAGCTTATGTGTAGAATTCATTTAATCTTCCTAACAGACTTATGAGATAGGTACTGCTACATTGATGGGGAAACCGAGGCAGAGAGTGGTGAAATAACTTGCCCAAGTTCACATGGCTGGTAAGTGGCAGATATGACTTGACTTTATGGCTGCCTGATTCCAAAGTCCTAGCTCGTGACCACACCACTACACTGCCACTGACACCTACAATGAACCAATCCAAAATAATGAAGGATAAAGACAGACAGAAATAACACTCAAGCTTTGTAACTCGTGCTTTCTATGTTGACTTCCTAGCTAAAGATTACTTTCTACAAGAAGGGAAAAAGGATTTTTGAAATGGTGTATTCCTTTTCAGGCTTCTGTTTTAATAATTCCTTCCCTGAATTATTATTGTATAAAAGATGGATGTTCCGAGACTGACTTGGCTTATAAGAAAAAAAAGGATGGGAAAATTCAAACATACTTGTAAAAAATAAACAGACTTGCATTTACTAATAATTCCCATCAAGGCAGAATGCCTTCTGAAGCAATCAGTGACATTCATTCATTCAGCGCAAATATGTCGAATAATTACTAAGTGCCAAGCATTGTGGTAAGTGCCAGGAAGACAAATGCGATCTGTTTCTAACACTCAAGTGCTGTGTAATTTAGTTAGAATAGAAAATTAAACAAAAGCCCAACACATGAATTTTCTAGTCATATTTCCAAAATTAAAGAAAAAATATCAATGATCTAAAAAAACGTTGCTTTGAGTTGATTTTCTAATTACAGTGATAGAGCTGTAAAAATTAAGTTGTTCTCACCATTCTCCTGTATGACCAAAGGCTAGATAGTGACATACCACATGTTTATTTCATTTCCAGTAAATGCTAACTACTCTCCTAAATTTATAATCCAGAACTTGGTAGGAATTTTTTTATTTGGGAACCATAAAGAAGATTCAAATTGTAGATGACTCTAGAAGAAAAAAATTCAGAGATTCCTGTAAGGCAATAAATTTCTCTCCACCTCTTCTTTTTTGCCTCTTGGATTACACATAAACACTCTAGCTTAGAACTATATCCATATTTGATGACTATCATTTTTAAAAGTGAGAACCATATTAGAAAATTGGTGTCAGAGGAGTATTCTACAGTAATGGGCAGGGAATGTTCTAACTCTTGCTGAGTGAACTGACGCATATTTCTTTGTTCCTTGCCTTCTCTGTCCCTCGGTTTCCTTATCTGTAAAGCAAGGTCATTGGATGAGATGATGTCTGGAATTTTCCCCAGAAGTAAAATTGTATGTTTTTTTTAAAGAGCTCCTATTGGTTATTGGCTATTCTATATAGCTACCTATGTCATCTTCTTAAGAAATCAGAGACAAAATTGCTCAGGACTCTTAGCATAAGCTTGATTTCACTTTTCTCTTTTGATCTTCATCTGGAATTTATAAAGTTTTTTTTAAAGCTGAATTTCCTACATTGTTCTCCAGGGTAAGGAATATAGGCTGTGTGTGTGTTTGTGTGTGTGTGTGTGAGCATTGTGTTGTTGTGGTAACCCTTTGGAAGGTACAAGAGAAGATGGGCACAGTTCATCATGAGAGTGATGCTTATTAGGATTTGGAAATTTTGAAAAACTACTGGCTTCAGTGTTAACCATCTGCTGGGCTTATATAATCCACCCAACAATAAAACCCTGGGGTCTCCCATATGCTCCCCTCTGCGCCTGAGTGAAGGAGTAATGGGTTGGGAGTTCAATATCTGTGTTCCGGTCCTGATTCAGCACCCAGCTAGTTGTCTGATAAAGAGTGGCTTCCTTGATCTAAGCCTCAGTTTCTTCATCTGTAAAATGAGCTGCATTAGATTATATTTACCTAGAATGTCTGAGATCTACTTAGGTAAATTTAACACTATTTTAGTAGTGTAGATATATTTAGTTCAAAAATAGCACAATTAAATCCAAAAGGATTTTAGCATGTAATATGCATATGTTCAATTGCACTTCAGAGGTTATCTGCCCAAACATATGAATGACCAAGAATCATCCCAATTAGTGCCTTGCCTGTAGGACCTCAGTGGTGTCCCTGAAGTTACTAGTCATCCTTCGTGCTTCTCTAACTGAACACCAGCCCTGTCCCCTTTCACATGTGTAGCTGCAGAAGCCACACCATCTCTATGCTCTGGAAAATGACTCTTCTATTCTTACAAGCAGGGGAGGAGCTGAGACAGCCTGGAGGGTTCCTCTCTGTGAGCTCATCTTCCAAGAGTGGACCTTTATACAATTTCTAAGGTAATAAGTTGGACTGAGGAAACATGTGGAACAGGTAATCTAAGGCAGAGAGTCTCCCATCCTACTGACATTTTTGGCTGGATAATTCTTTGTTGTGGGGGCCTTTCCTATGCATTGTAGGATATTTATCAGCATCCCTGGCCTCTACCTATTACATGTTGGTAGCAGCCTCTCCTCCAGTTGTGACAATCAAAAATATCTCCAGATTTTGCCACATGTCCTCTGGGGTTAAAAATCAGCCCCAATTGAGAACAGTCCTCTCAGGGGAGTGCCTTTTGATGTATGGGCTTCCACATTGTCCACAGCAGTCCTTGAGATAAAGAATTGGGTGCAAGTAGTTTCTTTGGGAGATGATCTCAGGAAGCATTGTGAGGGATTGGGGAAGTGAGTTGGGGAAGGGAGGAAAGCCAGTAAAGGATATGCTCATGAGCAGGTTATAGCTGTGGGAAGCAAGAGGTCAGTATCATTGGCGGCCTCTGGAATTGTGCAGAACACACCTAAGAATTGTCCCATGAGGAGCACGGAAGCTGAGGTATTTATCCTCCATCAAACCATGGGGTGGTATGTCAACCTCCTATCCTGACTCACCCCATCCCCGGACTTTTCTTTGGTTCAGAGCCTTTTTAGCCTTATGATAGCAATGCAAGCCTTTTCTTGAGATTGGCCCTAAGTTAACATCTGTCGCCAATCCTCCTCCTTTTGCTGAGGAAGATTAGCCTTGAGCTAACATCTGTGCCTATCTTCCTCTATTTTGTATGTGGGATGCCACCACAGCATGGCTTGATGAGTGGTGCCTTGGTCCATGCCTGGGATTTGAACCTGTCAACCGTGGACCTCCAAAGTGGAGCCTGTGAACTTAAACCACTATGCCACCAGGCCGGCCCCTGCCTTTTTTTTGATGCCTGGTTAATAAAAATATTTGTTTTGAATAGTTCTATCTTTTGAATGTTCAGATTCTGTACTGTAGCTAGGCTAGAAAATCTCCAAAGTCTTCCTCAGCACCAACATCCAGGGATTCCACCTGGTGATCTGAGGCCAACCCTGAGGAAGCTAATGAATAAATAGAAAGAGCACAGCCTGATCCAGAGGCGTGGAGTGGGTGAGAGGCGCTCATCCTTTATCTTGCAAATTGAATACGGAAATAATTGCAAGAGAGAACAGGTAAGACTGCCCACACTGTCAATTTTCACAAAAGGCACTTTTGTAACCATGACTTCACTTCTGAATTGACATTGCATTATCTCCTCTGACAACCTTAAAGAGATAACATCAAGACTCTGTCACATAAATTGAACAATTTAGACAGAGCTTAGGGGACAATAGAATGAACTTCAACTGGAATGTGGTGGGGGCAGAGGGATAAATCCTCAGAAAATTAGGTCTGTGTCAATTCAACCTTTCTGCATCTCCTTCTCTCATAACCCACCTTAAACCTGTTACTGAACCGTTTATCAGTTTGGAGCATAGGGAAGACATGTTGGGAAAATCAAATTGTAGCATAAAAGAGAGAAATAGCTGCCAATCATCCCTGGAAATGATAGACTGGTGAGTTTCTCTCTCTCTCTCTGTTTTAATGGCATTTGTTTTCTTAACATTAAACTGTTTCAGATAATCCCTTGTGAATCATAATGTTGTATTGCTTTCTAGCAATGAAAGCTTCGATATATAACAACTGACTTGGCCATAGCTTTGATTTTCCTCCAGGGAGTTCAAAGCACTTTCACTTATGCAGCATCATCTTATTTAGCTTTGTAAAACTGAGGCAAAAGAAGAGAGGGAGAGTGGACACATATGAGTCTTTATTTGACTGACGAGGGTATTAAAGTGCAGAAGGCTTGGCCGAAGGAACCCAGAGAGTTCTGAACACTATGACAGGAGTCTCCCAAATCTTAAGGCTGTATACACGCCATGGATTTGGATCCCATGACCCTGGAGGAATTTTCTCTTTAAGAAACCTGCATGTAGGAAAATATGTCCAGGATTCTGAACAGAAACCTCTGCCTAAAGTTTGGAAAACGCACCCCTAGGCCAAGTTCAAGATCTGTAGCATGATTCAGATTCTGACCAGAACAAAGAGCAAATTTTAACACCAGCTGAAGCTTTTTTTTTTTTTAATATTAAGAAACAGAAAATAATCATCCCCTTTCCTGCCAAGCATGGCAGTGCAGAGACCAGCCAAGCCCACCTTTCTTGAAAACCCATGATCTGCTTTTCAAGGGGAAGATGAAAGTGCCAGGAATAGACAATGGTTCTGAAACACTGGCTGACTTTTGAATATTCATGACTATTCTGATGCAAATGAATATTTCAAATTGAGCTGTTTTTGCAGAGGTGCTGTTAGAAATATATATGCTTATGAAATTGCTTTTCTAGTTCTGCAGATCCCCAAGAATGACTTCCTTTGCTTATTTATAATTCTCCCAGAAGGTTTCCCAGGTGTCAACCTGGGGCTAGAGTTTCAGCTGGTTTCTTTTCACCAAAAACCTGGTTTAGCCTAAACCACAACGAAAGCCCGGCTTTGTTTGATTGGAGCTGGGCTCGGTCTGATAGGCCCTCCTTGTTCTGCCAGTGGCCAGAGGCTTATCACACATCAGATTGTTTTTCCTTTGAGGTAACCTCAAACCAAAGCTCACTGTTCCCTGAAGAACAAAGAGAGAGTGAGAACGTTGTGCCAGTGCTTGGGAGCACTCAGATGGTCAGGAAGTCAGGAGGCCTGCTTGGATTTTGCTGACTTTGCATGACAAGGGTCTCACCATGACGGGCATTGAGTGTGGTGTGTGGCTTTGCCAAGTCAAAGGACTTTGAAGAAGACACAGACACCCCGTGGGCTGATGGATACTTAGAGACCTCTAAAGCACAGTGAGTGTTTAGACCCCTCTGGGGGAGCCGTGGGACCTCCTTCCCTCTTCAGGCTGGATGCAGGAAGAGTGGTTGCTGGTCAGGCTCGGGAGGAAGATGGGGAGCACAGGAGAGGTGGTTATTGATGGAGGGAAGAAATGGGTCATTGTGAAGCCAAGGTCAGTGTTTGAAGAGAGAGGGCAGTTACTGAGGTCTGTCCAAGGCCAGTGAAGCTGCCATGAAGCTTCCTATGTCTCTCAGTAAGTGGACTGGGTCTCTGTGTTTAAGACACCTGCTGGGACAGGGCAGGGAAGACCTTGTCCCAGGCCAGTAGGGTCCCATTGGAGGAGAGGATGCTCTCTCGTGGCTTTTAATCTGCCTATGCTCCTTGCACCGCCCCCAACACCACTCTTGAAAGGTCATGGGCGTGGCCTCTGATCTCATTCCTTGGATAGTCCTTGGAAGTATACCTTCTTGCCTGCCAGCTCTCCCTTCTCCAATCCAGTCCTCCACCCTCTTTCAGATCACTCTTTACCTGTACCCATGGAGAGGACCCCGACTCACGTTTATTCAATGAGTACTATACTTACTATGTAAACAGGCCCTGTGCTAGGCAGGGGGCACAAGGTGAATTCAACATGGTCTCTGTTCAGTGCTTCTGGTCCATGGATCCAAACTTATTTCCTACCCTCACCCTGTCTCTCTGTCCCATGATTATTCTCACCACCATATCTCTTCCTAGGGTGTTTTCTTTACTTAGAATGCCCTCCCCTCTCAGCTCCAATTTTGCAAACCCTATGTCTACTTCTAAGGTGTGCAAGAGTTACCTTTTTCCTTCAGCCTCCCCTGGTTTTCCCTTTTCCTCCCAAGTTCTGTATAATTTAGCATATAATTTTAAGTGGCCCTATTTGTCTGGTGACTATTTGGGGAGTGTGAACTAGTCTTCTTTTTTTTTCATTTTTATTGATCTCTTAATAGTTTATAACATTGTGGGGGTTTAGTTGTACATTATTATTTGTCCGTCACCATATGGATGCATCCCTTTGCCCCTTGTGCCCACCCCCCACCCCCCTTCCCCCTGGTAACCACCACCAAGTTCTCTCTGTCCGTGTGTTAGTTTATAGTCCACATGTGAGTGAGATCACGCGGTGTATGTCCTTCTCTCTCTGGCTAATTTCACTTAACATAATACCCTCTAGGTCCATCCATGTTGTTGTGAACGGGACAATTCTGTCTTTTATGAACTAGTCTTCTTTGAGGGTTGGGTCATATTTCACCCTTGTACTGAATCTCTTCTTAACCTTCCATTCCCACCCCAGCACTCAGCACAAAAAGGAGCATGTACTAAGTGTCCAATAAATACTGTTGCTTATTAGAGTCAGAATGGCTCTGATGAGGACAATGGACTGGTCCTGACAGCCTGCCAGTAGGAGTGGAGATGGGTAGGTGGTGGGAGGGTGAGGAGCCTGTCTGTAGCCCAGGCTTCTGGTCCAAGTAGAGCAGCTGTGTCCCTGAAGTAGACCCTGAATATGATACAAGCAAAGATATCAGCAATTCACAACTTAAAGGTAGAAAACCTATTTACATAGAGAGTGGATCTCATTCATTTGCTTCCAGATCAAGGAAAGTTTCTATTCCCTAAAAATAGTCTTAAGAATCATCAAAGATAATCCTCAGGTGACCTTTGGCAAATTAGTTAACCTTTCTGAGCTTCACTTTCCTTGTCTACAAAATGGGAATAATAACATCACCTACCTAATAGGGTTGTTGGGAGGATTAAATTAGATGCATGCAAACCATTTAGCCCAGAATCTAGAAAAGAGTAGATATTCAATTAATGATTGCTATTATACTTAATATCATTATTATTGTCCCATTAATCCAGTATTTCTCAAAGTCTGAGAAGTGGATTATTTAGGGGTACATAAGAAAATTTTTAGTGGTACATTGATTGACTTTAAAAAATTTTTAATGTGTGCTAGGAAAAATATTACTTTACCATGTTTATGATTTCATGGATACTATTTCTATTTAATTATTTATTGCTGCATAACGTACCATGTTAAACTTAGTGGCTTTAGACAACAATGATTTATTATTTCTTTTGACTTTGGTCTGAGCTAGGTTCAGCAGGTCAGTTCTGCTATTCTTCACTCACATGTCTGGCACCTGAACTGGTATGGCTGGGAACAGTTGGGGCTGATGGGAATCTCTCTCCTTCTACAGAATCTCTTCAGCCAGGCAGCTGAACTTCTTTACACAGGGGCACAGGGCTCCAAGAGCAAGTATTCCAAAAGGACAAGTCCTGCTGTGCAAGTGCTTATCAAGTCTCTGCTTGCATCATACTTGCTAATGTCCCATTGGCCAAAGCAAGTCACATGGCCAAGTCCAGAGTCAGTGTGGGAGGGATTGCACAAGGGTGTGACTACTGGAAGATATGGTCCATTGGGGGCCACCAATGCAGCAATCTTCCACAGTCATAATTACCCAAGGCCTCACAACTAATAAGTAACCAAGATGGAATCTGGAGTGGCCTGCTCCAGAATCTGTGGTCTCATCTACCAGACAAATCTCCTCAGGCAGAGTGTTTCCATTAACTATCTCCAAACTTAGTGACTTAAAGCCACAAGCGCCTTATGTTCATTAATTTTGTGGGCCATGAATTGAGATAGGTCACAGCAAAAAGGTGCTCATCCGTACTTCACCATGTCTCAGGCATTGCTGGGATGACTCAAATTGTTGAGAGCTGGCTGAGATGGTTCAAGTGGATGCATATGTCTGGGGTCATGGTTCTAACTATCTGCTAGGTTCCTCAGTTCTCCCCGCAATGACCTCCTCATGTGACTAACTTCTAGGCTTCTTCATAGTATGGTGGTCTCAGGGTAGTCAGATTTCTTACATAGTTGCTGGCTTCTCTTCGGAGAGCAAGGTAGAAGCTGCCAGGCCTCTTAGAGACTAGGCTCAGAACTGAAACCGCTTCACCTCTGTCACACTGTATTGATCAAAGAAAGTCACAAGGCCAGTCCAGATTCAAGAGAAGGAGAAATGGACTCTATCTCTTGATGAGATAAGTGACACGAATGTGCAGTGAGGAAAGGAATTGCTGCAGGCCATATTCGGAGACTTTCTACCACAGTGTATTTAAAGTCTAAAATACTTAGCATTAATTTAAGGTTTTGTTTTTTAAATGGACTATTTTTTTAGAGCAGTTTTAGGTTCACAGCAAAATTGAGAGGAAGGTACAGAGATTTCCCACATACTTCCTGCCCCCAATAATGCATAGCCTCCCCCATTATCAACATCCCCCACCAGAGTGGTACATTTGTTACAATTGATGAACCTACATTGACACATCGTAATCACTCAAAGACCACAGTTTACATTAGGATTCACTTTTGGTGTACATTCTATGGGTTTGGACAAATGAGTAATGACACACATCTTTCATTGTAGGATCATACAGAGTATTTTCATGGCCCTATAAATCCTCCATGATCTGCCTATTTCATCCCTACCTCCCCCTAACCCCTGGCATCCACTGATCATTTTACTGTCTTCATAGTTTTTCCTTTTTCCAGAATGTCATATGGTTGGAATCATACAGTGTATAGCCTTTTCACATTGGCTTCTTTCACTTAATAATATGCATTTAAGTTTCCTCCCCGTCTTTTCATGGCTTGATAGCTCATTTCTTTTTAGCAGTGATTCCATTGCCTGGATGTACCATAGTTTATCCATTCACCTACTGAAGGACATCTTGGTTGCTTCCAAATTTTAGCAGTTATTAATAAAGCTGCTGTAAACATCTGTGAGCGGGTTTTTGTGTGGACATGAGTTTTCAGCCCCTTTGGGTAAATATCAAGGAGCACAACTGCTGAATGGAATTTAAGATTTTAAAGTCAGTCAATCTGAAGAAAAACATTAAGTAGATAATATTAGATGGAACCATATGAAATTTCTGATTTTGTGGATCACACCCAAATATTGGTAATTTTATATGGTTCAATCTAATAGCACAGTGGTCCTAGAATATGGCAAAGATTTCCATTGTGATATGTAAATAACTGAAATTTGGGAAACATCTTTTAATTGAAGTATTTGTCTTCTGGTGACTTTCATTTCTTTGCATCTTTGACCCAAACTTGGAAGATTCTTATTTGGACAGTTTGTTTTGTTGTTGTTGTTCGTTTGGAAAAGGGTTGATGTGGGCTACAGTGTGTCAGGTGCCTATTGAACATACTCATTCATCAAAATGTCCTTGGCTCAAGGGACCACAAACTTCCCAAGTTTACTGCAAATCAGACACCTGAGACAGCTGGCAGGCCCTTTGGTCTTCCTGGGGAGAACATCTTTGATTATTTTCGATTCCCAATAGCAACAGTATTTTCCATGTTATCAGATATATTAACAGAAGCCCCATTAGCTTGGTGGGACATTAAGACCGTTTTCTGGCAGGAGTCCATGAAAGAAATTGGAAAGTGAATCATTGGAACGTTTGGCTATATGGAGTGTACGTCTGAGGAGATTGTTTTCCAAAACAAACCGCCCAACAATTAAAGAGACTTTGTTTTAGGCTGGGTTCTGACGATGAATCAGACCTTCAGCAATGTTGAGGGTCTGATTTAGACACTTTACAGAATTTTATTTTGTATTTAGTCTTTGCCAGACAAAGAAAATTTTTTTCCCATCACCACCATGGTTGTTTTTTCAGCCTGGCAGTCCACTGTAGTGGGAAGATTGTAACCAAATTGGGTAATGTTGCCCTCTGGATCTCCATTAAAAATATTCCAATGTTGTCTGAAGGTTTGGAATTGGTAAAATAATTTTAGGGCTTCTTTCTTTCATCTCAACTCTTTCTGAGTGAAATTTGTAGGAGAAAATTTTTGCTCAAAAATAGTATCCAAAAGATTTAAATGTTCCAAATGGAGTCAGCACCGAGTCCAAAGAACAAAACAAAACAAAAACCTCAAACCATTTTCCAAGAGAATTTCCTGAAGGAATGTTTCAGAAGTTCTAGATATATCCAAGATGGCTTAAGTCAGATGCTTCCCTTAAGCTTCAATAAATGTACTTCCCTCACATTCTCAGTAGCTTCTTATTTTAGCTGCTCAGCTCTGACAGTTAAATAAAAACTGTTATAATAGAAGAGGTTTCTTTACGTGTGTGAGAAGTATTTTCTTCACCTACTCAGTGAATGGGAAACTAGAAGGTATTCAGAGGCCCAGAACAATAATGTCAAAGCTAATTCAATCCCTCACAGGTCAAGGCTTGTGACCACGGCTCTAGCCTTTGTCAGACAAACATGCATAGCACTTCTGTGAGCATCTTTTCTGCACATAAAATCACACCTTAAAATAAGTGGGCATTAATTTCTGTTGCTCCCATCTGTGTTTATCTTGGGTTCTTTCTCTGGGGATAATGCAGAACGAGTGTTGCCATTGCCTGGCCAGCAACTCTAACACACTTCTTTCTCCTGCAGCATTTCAGTAGCACATGCCAGGATCACACTTTATTACACACTTATTACTAAGTAGTGATAGGTTGAATTCTAATATCACATTATTCTTCTCTTGTTTGAACACTTCAAAATATCAGTGTGTTCATTTAAGGATCATCTTTTCAGGAACATCAATTTTTACTTAAGTTTTGGATCCAGTTATTCTTAATTTTTCTCATTCTTGATACAAGTTAAATAGAGATGACAGATCTGATTCCTTTGGACCATCAGAATGGTCTTAGTTTAAAAGCTTCTTCATCCAGAAGGATGTCTACACATATATTTATTCAATATAGCCAAAGCAAGAGTATGCAGAATAATAATAACAATAATGCTTCTCCAGAAATTGCATGACTAATTTTTTTTCCAATTAATGGCAAGTAGAACTAAAATTGCCTAGTGAACAATGGTTTTTCTCTGTCATAGCCTTAATTGCCGAATCTTAAAAACCTAGCAAAGAAAAATATCTGTAATTTCTTATTATAAACATATAAGGTGGAGTGACCTTGCATACTAAATTTCCAATTAAGAGATGCAAATAAATAGTCACATCATGTTTCACAATACCAGCCATCTGTTCCCAAAGCCTGCAGGTTATCCTTCACTACAAGAAACAGTTAAGTGAAAGAGAGTCTATAGCAAACTTTAGGTTTTATAGCCAGTATTGGATTAGAAACCATACCATATATATTTAATGGATATAATTTTATTACTTTAAAATTATTTTATTGCTTTTAAGAAATAATTGCAATAAGTTCTTTATTTAATATTCTGAAATCATAAAGTAAAAAGTGAGAGTACTCTATAATTTCTCCATGCCCATACCCACTCAGAGATAGCACTTTAGACTCCTCAGCATATATGCATATTTATTATCCTTTTGTGTTTCTTGTGGGCATTTGTTATTTATCTCCTTTGCTCATCTGAAAAGACAAATTGTACTTTTTTCTCATTGATTTCTAAGAGCTCTTTGTATGTAATACTTAACTTCGTTAGATTTGTAGGTGAGAGTGAGACTGAATGTTGTGAGCAGTAAACAAGTTTTGTGTAAATAAAAATTGGAATAAACCCTCTACTAAGCAGTATCTTTTGTGTAATGTGCTTTATGTTTGCTACTTTTATAGAGCAGTTTGCTCTCCTTGTTAGGGAGTGCCCCTTTCAAAGACTGGACACAGTGATAACATTTCACCAACATCTTAGCTCAGTTGTTTTGGGGCAATAAGGTTTAGAGTTGGAATCCGTTCCCTAGCAGAAATTACCTGCATGATTGTACTTTACAAAAATTCCTGCTTCCCCGTCAAGGACGTGGAGCATAACTCCCCATCTCTTACGTGTGGGTGGACTGCACATAGTGACTTCCTTCCAAAGAGTACAGTATGGAAAGGGGGTAAATGAACTTTCTGTGGGGAGACATGGCAAACACTACCTTAGCCAAGCAATTAAGGTTTATATCAGTAGTAGTAAGTCACGTGCATAGTATGCACCTTTGATATGTTGTGATGAGAATGGTGCTTTATTTCTGTGGTTTTCCTCCCCAAACTGACAACCATCGTCTAACGACGATAGCAGACCAAGTCAAATTGAGGGACATTCTACAAAATATTCCTCAAAACATCAGGTCATCAAAAACAAGAAAATCTGAGAAACTGTCACAGTCTAGAGGTGCTTAAGGAAACTTGACTGCTGAATGTAATGTGGTATTCTGAACGGGATCCTGGGACAGGAAAAGGACATAGGTAAAAATGAAGGAAATGAAAAAAAGTATGGGGTTTAGTTAACAATAGTGAATCATTATTGACTCATTAGTTGTGACAAATGTACCATAGTAGTATAAGATGCTAATAATAGAGGAAACTGGGTGTGGGCTATATAGGAACTCTCTGTACTATCCTTGCAAATTTTCTTTAAATCTAAAACTATTCTAAAATAAAAGGTTTTTTAAGAAAAAATGAATGGAAGATATTTGAATTGGACCATTTCTGCAGTGAAGGCATAAAATTCTCACTTGACTTGGACTGGTTGTGACTCTAGCAACCCCAGAACCTTATTAGTCTAAGAGCAGCCACAACCAAACAGAATCTAACTTGGGGTAATTTTCCAGGGAGGCTGAGGTGAGCAGTCTTTATGGATGTACATCCAGATCAGTAAAAATACTGAGCTGATAGAGACCATAGAGGTGACTCCATGGAACCATTTCATTTTACAGATGAAGAAACTGAGGCCCAGAGGGAGCAAGGCGTTCCCTCAGGTCCTGCGAAGACTGAACTGAAACCCATATCTGTTTCCTAACCCTGCGCTCATTGTCCTCCCTCATACTTCTTCCTAAATCTTTCTGATGAACACAAAAGCCCCTCTAGTTACCAACATTCTTCTGTTTTACCCCGTTTTGTCCAAAGAGCTATGGGAGTGCCACAGATCCTAAACACAGTATAAAAGACAGTGGGAAAACACATGAAATTTGGGATCAAGTTGAGTTGGGTCAGAATCCCAACTTCTTTATTATCTCCAGGCCTCGGTTTTGCTTAGCTACAGAATGGCTCCAATAATCCCCATTTCTCAGGATTGAGACCCTATGTATAAACCTAGTACAGAGTCTGGCCATGGCGGGCCCTCAATAATCGAGCTTCCTTTCATAAGAATATGGGTTTGTATATACCAATGACAGTAGCAGGATGCCGTGGGCCCTTAAATAGCACATATGAATTGGGCTATTTATATTATATTATATTTATATATAATATATATATTATATTTATATATAATTATATTCATGGAAGCACTTCCTGACCAGGGCTCTTCCATAGAGCCAGCCACTTCTGCAGGCCTTCCTCCTTACCACAAACTGTTCTCCGTTAGAATCAAGCCCTGGGAGTGGGGAGAGACTGTACTTTTACATGGCAAATTAGTTCATGGGTTCAAGAGACAGCCCTCTCCTGCGGGGGCCTGGGAGACAGCAGCCTGAATGAATGCATCATCATTAGAATAAATTTTTTAAATTGCAGGCTGGGATGAATGCAGTTTGGAGCTTTGCAATGTTTAGCTCTGTCTCTAAATATTACATTGGGATTGAATTGTCTCTTTTCCCCAAAGCTGAGAAAAACTGAGATCCGTGTTTCAGATGGCATTTATAAGGGTACACTCTGTCTTTTGTTTGCATTTTGAAGCAAAAAGCAGGTCGTGCAGTCTGTGAGTGTTCTCATGGCCTACCTTTGATAGCCAGCTCCCATCACCCTCACCTATCACAGAGGCAGGCTAAGAAATGTGGAAAGACAAACCATTATTGGATAGTTAGTCAAAGTTCAAAAGATTTTAAAAAATTAATGAGTTAGCAGCTTTCACTGTGGGGTTCTTAGGAAGTTAGAACTACTTCATCTTAGTTTGGGTTCCTTCTAAAGCCCTCTGCCCCAGGAGTAGGGTGCAGGTGGCTTATTTGGGAGGTGATCCCAGGAAGCAGAGCTAAGGGAGTAGGGAAAATGAGAAAGGCCAATAAAAGGTGTGCCAATGAGTGAGTTAATTTCTGTAGGTCTCTCTCTGGGAACTCTCTAAGAAACTGTGTCAAATGTATCTCAGAATTTCCCCACTGGAAAACAGGGAGGCTGGAGAATTTACCCACTGACTTCTGTCCTCCATTGTGCAAGATTGCCTCTGGAGGCATCAACTCTCCATCACATGCATGTACTTTTGTGTGTGGCTGCACGGAGTTCACAACCTCAAAGGAGACAGACCAGAGAGACACTGTAAAGGGCACTTGATGCAGGACTGTGGGCATGGAACTGTCAACCACAGCTGCACTGAAGCCATAAGGAACAAGGGGCTTTGACATACTGCATTACAGCATCAGCCACTAGGGTACATTCTAGAACAATGCTATCCAATGCAGTAACCACCAGTCACATTTAAATTAATTAAAATTAAAAATCCAGAGTCTCAGTCAGACTAGCCACATTCCAAATGCTTAATAACCACATATGGCTAGTGGCTATTGTATTGGACAGAATAGACATAGAACATTTCTGTCCTTGCAGAAAGTGTTATTGAGCTATTCTAGAGGATAGCTTCCTGGGTCTTTTTAGTTCTCTCGGCCCCTGACAAACTTGTATGGACTGACCATCCATGTTGCTTTGCTGCAATAACAAATAACCCCGAAGCCTTGATGGCTCAAACAACAAAGTTTTATTTCTTACTCATGCTACATGTACAACACAGGATCCAGGTTGAGAAAGAACCCACCAATAGGAAAATTGTCAATCGCCATGGCAGAAGAGAAGAGAGCTCTGTGGGTCTTGTACCAACAATTAATGCCCCAGACCAGAAATGACACACCATTTCCATTCATAACTCACTGGCCAGAATGAGTCACGTAATCTCACCTAACCACTATGGAACTGAAATTTCAGAGAGAAAAACTGGCTGTCAGGGAGCAGATCGGTGGACTAGCTCTGTTGATATGCTCGCGTATTCATTACCTACTCATGCATTTATTCAACAGCTTTTGAATATCTGCTGGCTTGGTAGTGAGCCTGGGGATATAGAGATGAACAAGCAGGCATGATTCTTGCCCTTATGGAGCTTACTTACATTTGCTGGTAAATTACCATTGAAAGAGCAATTACAGTGAAGGGGGATAAGTATTCTGATAAGGAAAGAACAAGATGCTTCAGTATCAGCAATGCAAGCAGTTTTCATGCATATCAATGAGATAACCAGAACTGTGAGTATTTGTCGAGTTAAGGAGTCCAGAACTAGTGCTAGGACAGGAAAGTGAGGGCCTCTGTTTATTCCTCTCCTCCCCTCCATTTGCACCTTTGCTCCATTCCTGAACAAAGCCCAAGACAGGTGTTTAGCCAGCCCTGGTGACCTTGACTCCACATGCCTTATGCAGGTGCCTGGAGGCTGCATGGGAGTTTGCCTACATGGGCACACTGGCTCACACTCACAGGATTCACCACGGCACTCAGTGCTGGTGTTCCCGGCACGGAGCCTGAGCTGGGCAGCAGGCCTGGGAGCTAGCAGGCCCTTCTTGATCTCTCCCTGAGGAGGTCAAATCGCACCAGCCAAGAGTCCAGGGCCACCTGAGTGAGTGAGTTTCTGTGGCTGTGAAGGCAAAAGAGGAAGGGAGCTGTGGCTGAAAGGTGCTGCTTGATGCTTCTTGCTCTCTTCCAGGTTCTCTGTGGGTGTTGGCACCATGCCCTTATCAGAATAGGACGTGTAGCTAAATGTTATAGTTCCATTCTTGTCATCTGGTTTAGGGGATGTCTGTAAAATGCAAATTTATTAAATTTTATATTTCAATGATTTATTTTTTCTTCATTTAAATGCATTCATTCAAAATAGGCATGCTAGGAGGCAGCATGTAGGTTAAGTGCATGGACTCTGGGGCCAGACTTCCTGGGTTTGCATTCCAGCTCTGCCACTGGACAAGTTATTTAACCCTCTGTGCCTCAGTTTCCTTATCTATAAAATGGGAATAAAAATTGTACCTACTTCAAATGGTTGCTGTGAGAATTGCATTGGTTCATAGATGTAAAGTGCTCAGAAAGGTGCCAGGCACATAGCAAGCACTCAAGAACTGTTATGCTATGATTATTAGTATTGTCATTATTATTATAACTAAGCACCTGCTGAAGTGCCGAGCAGCACTCTTTTTTCACGTGAGGGCTGAGGGAGAAACAAAGTCAGCCAAGCAGCCGTGGAGCATGGTGGTTAAGATAAGGAGCTCTGCGGCCTGACTTCAAGTCTGGCCTCTGTCGTGGACTGGCTGAGTGACATCGGGTAAGTTATGAAGCTCTCCAGGCTTCATCTGTAAAAGTGGATGATGGCTCCCACGGTTTTCTTAGGGCTTGGCTGAAATCCTGCATATACGTCAGCATTTAGCACCTAGTGAACACTCAGTATGACCTGGCTGTAGCAGTAATTATAAAGAGAAGAAGAAACTCAGTGGATGCTGGATGAGAGAAGACAAGCACATAGTAGACAGTTGTGTTTGAGAAGTGCTGGAGCGTGGTAGAAACCAAGGGTCCCCATAAGGAAGCAGGGACTTCTGAGGGGGTGTTCTCAGACGGGTGCTTGCAGGAGACATCGTGGAACCTGGGCCTTGAAGGATGGGTAGGGATTGATCAGGCAGGGAAGGAGGGAGGAAGAATTCCAGATAGAGGAAGGGACAGGCCTTGAACACCAACCTATCTCATCTTATTGGGTAGATAATGGGGAGTCATTGAAGGATTTTGAGTTGGAGAGTGACCTGGTCACTAGGATCAAAGAAAGAAGTGGGAGGGTAAGTGCACAGACCCTGGGGCCGAAAATGTATCTCCAATAGAGGAGATAAAAATAATATAGTGACATTTAGAGCACTTACTATGTGCTTGGCATGTTCCTAAGCACTTGCTTGGATTAACTCATTTTAACCTTCATAGGAATCTCATTGGATGGGTATTCTTGTTATCCCTAAGTTACAGATGGCACAGAGAGGTTAAGTAGCTTGCCTAAGATCACACAGAAATAAAGTCCAGGTCCAAGATTCAAACCCAAACAACCTGGCTCTGATCCCATGCTGTGCACCTGCACTTTCTGAGATGCTTGCACTTTTGTAGGCATCAGGGGAGGAGAAGGAGAAACAATATACAGAACTTGAGAAATGTTGCTGCTCCAAAAAGAAATTACAAGATATACCACAAAGCTATAGCAATCAAAACAGCATGGTACTGGCACAAAAATGGACACACGGATGAATGGAACAGAATTGAGAGCCCAGAAATAAACCCACACATCTAGGACAATTAATTGTTGACAAGGGAGCCAAGAACATACAATGGAGAAAGGATAGCTTCTTCAATAAATGGTATTGGGAAAACTAGACAGCCACATGCACAAGAATGAAAGTAGACCATTTTCCTATACCATACACAAAAATTAACTCAGAATGGATTAAAGACTGGAATATAAGACCTGAAACCATAAAACTCCTAGAAGAAAACATAGGCAGTATGCCCTTCGACATCGGTCTTAGCAGTATCTTTTTGAATACTATGTCTCCCCAAGCAAGGGAAACAAGAGAAAAAATAAACAAATGAGAACACATCAAACTAAAAAGCTTCTGCACAGCAAAGGAAACGATCAAAAAAACAAAAAGACCACCTAACAATTGGGAGAAGATATTTGCAAATCATATATCTGATAAGGGGTTAATGTCCAAAATATATAAATAACTCATACAACACAACAGCAAAATTACAAACAACCCAATTAAGAAATGGGCAAAGGATATGAACAGACATTTTTCCAAAGAAGATATACAGATGGCCAACAGGCACATAAAGAGATGTTCAGCATCACTAGTTATTAGGGAAATGCAAATCAAAACTACGAGATATCACCTCACACCTGTCAGAGTGGCTATAATTAACAAGACAATAAATAACAAATATTGGAGAGGATGTGGAGAAAAGGAAACCCTCATACAC
Organism: Tapirus indicus; assembly: GCA_031878705.1. Lineage (NCBI taxonomy): Eukaryota > Metazoa > Chordata > Mammalia > Perissodactyla > Tapiridae > Tapirus > Tapirus indicus. The sequence continues at coordinate 22,354,424 of CM062920.1, forward strand.
TGCTGGTGGGAATGCAAACTGGTGCAGACACTATGGAAAACAGTATGGAGATTCCTCAAAAAATTAAGAATAGAACTATCACATGATCCAGCTCTTCCACTTCTGGGTATTTTTCCAAAAAACACGAAAACACTAATTCAAAAAGATATTTGCACCCCTATGTTTATTGCAGCATTATTCACAATAGCCAAGACTTGGAAACAACCTAAGTGCCCATCAATGGATGAATGGATGAAGAAGATGTGGTATATATATATGTCTTGGGATGGGGAAACCCGTATTCTCTGAAACATGAGAGAAATAGGAACTGTGAGTAGAAGGGGGCAGTGTGAGATGAGGGCAGTTGAGGAATCTCCTGAGAAACAGCTTAAATGTTCTCGCTCTCAGAAGAGTTAAGAGGGCGGTGGCAGAGGGGTGGTACTTGTTAGGGGCTTATAAAGGGGAAATGGCCCTTTGAAACAGTGTCCCTAACCACATAATCTATCTAACAAAAGTTTTGTTGTGCCAGGCTAGGTACTCTCTGGGAAGACAGTGTGGCTGGAATTGGACTGGCTGGATTCTAGTCCAAGCTTTGCTAATCCTAGCTGTGTGACTTTGGGTATGTCATGTAACCTCTCTGTGTCTCAGTTTCCTCATTTGAAAAATAGGGTTACCTACTTCATAGGGGTGTTGTAAGGATTGGACCTGTTAGTTTATGGAAGGGCTTAGGGCTTAGGGTAGTCAGCACTATGCAAGTATTAGTTATTATAATTGTCATCTTTCCTACAGTCCCAGAAATCTTGACAGCCCAGGGCAGAGAAAGGGAACGGTAGTGACCAGTGGTCTAGGTCTGTCAGAATGAGCCCCACAGTCCAGTGGCTGGAGTATAGGGAAGTTCACGATGCTTCCAGTTGGAGATGTGTAAAGAATGAATCTGCCTTTGATCAACTAACTTCCCCACTTTTCTAGTGGCGAATTCCAGAATCACCAGAGAAGCCTTCGGATTCAGATTCATATCGTGAGAACAAATGTGTTCAATGGGTTGCTTACTAATAAGATACCAAGCCCAGGGGAAACATGGAGGCTTATAAAAAGTACCAGACACGCTAACAAAGGAACTTGGTTAATCTGCGCTTCAAACCACAGATGCTGCCACCCCCTCATCAAGGTTTCTGTTAGTTTAAAAGCCTTCCCCATAAATTTCCCCTTTCAGGGCGGACATTCTGTCACACAGAAGTCTTACCCTTCCCTGTCTCCCTCCATCCCACAACCCAGGGGCATTAGAGTTTCTGATCATCAACAAAACTGAAGATATTGAGACAGGTAACTTACAACAAGCCTCCTGGGATAGTCTAAAGTCAAACTGATTCCATTTTTATTTGTGAGCATACTGCATTGCATTTTTAGGATGTAACACACTCAGTTGACAATGATTCACTGTATCAGTAATATTTCTTACTCAATCTGTCAGCATCTCAGATGAGATGAATTTCAGAGGTACCATCTTTTGATACTGGCGAGACATGTCAGAGGCCTCTATTCTCCTGTTCGCTTGGATCACTGGAATTGGGAAGGTTCTCAGGGAGATGGAGAAGACATGCCCCCAACTCTCCAGTATACATCCCCACACCCTCACATCTCCATGGGCTTATTCCATTCTTGAAAGAGTATCTGGATTTGCAGGTCCCTCTTTTAAACAAGCATGCCTATTCACCTCATGAGAATTCTTGCCAGTTCATCTTTCAGCCCCCAGCTGAATCGGAACCTGCAGGGGCTGCCTGAACTTCCTGAAGCCAAGGGCAGAGGTGTGAAAGGAGTGCAGGAGAGACCGGGAGGCTCACAGAAGCATTTCACCTTCTTCGCAAATTTGCCCAGGATCTTGTGGCCCTCCGTGCTGAATACTGCTGGAAGGTAACCACCTGGGGAACTTCATAAAGAGTTTGCAAAGTATGTGCTTAAATGAAGAAGAGAGGATCTTAACTTCTTTGAAAATCAGTTACTCAGAGATGCAGCTGTAAACCAAGGAACTGTAAGGACTGACGGCCACCACTGTAAACCAGGATTAATCAGGGAAGGGTTCTTCCCTACAGGTTTCAGAGGAGCACGGTTCTGCTGATACTTGATTTTGGACTTCTAGCCTCCAGAATTGTGAGACAATACATTTCTATTGTTATAAGCCAAAAAAAAAAAAAAAAAAAATCAGTCACTCAGAGGACCATCATTTATTTAATAAGCACTTATATCAAACGTTCTCAATCTTGGCTGCACATTGGAATCCCCTGGGGAGATGTGAAAAGCTCTGGTGCCCAGGCCTCACCTCAGGCCATTTAAACCAGAATCTCAGGGTGTGGGACCCAAGCATCAGTATTTTTTGAAAGCTCCCCAGGGTCCTCCACAGTGCAGTTGACATGCATGGTTCTTGCCCTGTTCTTTATGCATATTAACACATTCAATCCTTGCAACGATCTGATAAGAAAGGTGCAGACATTGTTGCCATTTTACAGATGAGTATAGAGGCACAACAAAATCCCATGCTTTGTCCAAGATCATATTGCTGGTGATTTCCAGGATGTGGATTTGAACCCAGGCCATCTGGCTCCAGAGTCCATGCTTTCAGCCAACAGATTCATTTCTTCTCATGACATGGGAAACACAAGTTCTTGGCAAGGCCCCATCCTGTAAAGTCACCATGGAGCAGGGGATGGAGACCTTGTATCTGCTTTCTGGGAAGCTAAGTAAAAGATCTTCCCAAGCAATGCCACATTTATAATTAGTGATTTAAAAAAATTTCTACCAGAAAGTGCAGACTTTCCCATTCCTCCCACAGACTGTCTGAGGGTAAAATTGTCAACCTTTCCTTTTCCTCCCCATATCTACCCAAAAAGGTTTAGAGCTAGAGTCCAGCCGGAATTAAGTGGAGAGTGGGTATAGTTTGTCAGCTGGGTCTTCTATTTGTGGTTAGGGTCTAGCCCATCAGGTTGTAGGCTTACCAACACGTTTGTTGGGGTGGAAGATGTCATTTGCTTGTCTAAAATTAGTCTGCTGCTTTGTTAGATGGACTGAAAGGCTAAGGAAAGAGCATGAGATTGGAAGGCACCCTGTATCTGGTCCCAGTTTCTTCCCCAAACCGGCATTGGGACTCTAGGCGAGTGACTTTACTTCCCTCTGGGCCTCTCCCGTAAAGTGAAGAGAGTTGGATTCCATTTGAGGTCACCTCTCAGTTCAGCCAAGAGACATGTTTTGTTTGGCCCTCACAGTGCTGTGAAATTTTTTGAATTAATGGCCAACATTCAAAAAATTGGAATCGTTTACTTACAAGTCTAGATTTCCAGCCTCTCTTGAAAAATCAGAAGAGACATTCTTGCCACACTGGGTCCTATGAGATACCTGTGGGCTGGAGTTGAGAGACAAGGCTCTCTTTGGAGGGGCACACTCTCCCCAGGGTTCCTCATGCCCCACCTGGCCAATGTCACTGTTCACTTACCTGTCTGGCCCCTGTGGGGACTGCAAAGCAGATGATCTTCAAAGTCCCTTCCAGAAGTTGAGATTTCTTTACTCATGAGATCTTAAAACCTGTGAGGCAGGCATGGAGTCTTAGAGACTCAGGCTCAGTCGATATTTTCATAAAAAGATAGGGACGATCAAGGTAAAACTAATAAATGGTAATTTTCTCTGTTAGATACTTGCCTATGTTTTATCTTTAACCTTGACACATGTAATTTACAATGTTTGGCATACTCCCTGTGCATTTTTATATTCTGGCTCACTTTCTGAAGGCATAAGCAGAGACAAAGCAAAAGCCATAAAAGGTTATGAAGAAATTGCATGGTCAAGAAGAGAGAGGACACCAGGATAATGTGTTCTCAGAAGGACAGTCTGAAATTACAGAGGAACTACCTGTTCTTCAAAACAAGATAATCTGAAACAAATGCCAGGAAAATATGTCAGGTGGGTGCTGAGTCTGACGTTGTTTTCACACAGACCACGTTCAACAAAACTCTCTTCTCTTGATGGGATGTGAAGCTCCCAGAGAGCTGGGCTATTGATTTAGCCTTTCACATGACCACGTGGTTACTTGAAATTGCACATAAATTCAAGTATTATTGACTCTTAGAGCTCTTCACGTGGGACACTAACAAACATATAGCTGCATGCAGGTGATAAGTAACTTTAAATCCCTCTGACCACTCACAAATTTGTTCATACTTTTCATTATTTTACTGGACTATTTATGAAAGCAAAAGTAATATGTACAAAGATCAAATAGAGTAGAAAGATATGAAATAAGAAGTAAATTTCTCTTCTTCTCTTATTTTACTTCTTATTGTGATAAAATACACATAACATGAAATTTACCATCTTAACCACTTTTAAGTGTACAATTCAATAGTGTTAAGTATATTCATGTTGTGTTTTCTCCCTTATCTTAAACCCAATATTAACCACAGTTATTTTCTTCTGTGTCCTTTCAGAAAATTATATGCATATTCTTTATTATTTATGCAAATGCATTTTCCCACAGCTTCCAAAGTTTCTACATCACCATAGACCAATCTTGCTTGTTCTTATTAACAGCTGTAGAATATTCCATCTTAATGGATAGACTATAATTTACTTAACCACTTCTTTATTAATGGATACTTAGGTTCTCTTGAGATTTTGGCCATTGCCAAAAAGAAAAAGCAATCCTATAATGAACATATCTGGTATATATACCTTGGTCTTTGGCCTATGTACAAGTATATGTTGTGGGTAAATTCTCAGCAGCCCATAAACTGAGACATTCGTTTGGTTGATAGTTTTCTATCTGAAAATGGACATAGTTTGCATGCTAAGAGTTTTTAGATTTGGTAGAATACTTATCATAAACTATAGTGGCATAGAAAATAAATTGCAGCAATAGCCCAGATTTTGGAATTAGATGACCAAAGTCCAAATTTAGGCCCTGCCAGACTGACTGTGAGGCCTTGGACAACTCGCTCAGACATCATTTGCCTCAACTTCCTCATCTGGAAAATGGAATTAATAATAGTAACTGCCTCTGAGGGTTACTGGGAGGACTAAATGAACAGTACCTCACACATATTAAGCACAACATGCGTTAGTTATTGTTTTAGTTCTCTTCTCTTAATCGTAAAATTTGAGCCTGACATTTTAAGTACAATAGCTTAGATCATATGTTCAATTTCAAGATTTTAAGATCCCAACATTATTTTCTATAATTCAATTGCCAATGTATTGGTAAAATAGACAAAACCCATCAACACACAAAAACTACCCTATGAAAGGCCTTCTCACATGTATTCAATCAATTCTTGTCTTCCTCCTTTCCTTTAGGAATACTTTGGATTTCCCTTTCTTTTTTCTTATATTTGGCATGGAAATTGCACTTATTTTTCCTGAATTTACCCTGGGTCAAATGAAGCCAGAGTCCAGGGATGACGTTTTGAGAGAACAATCTTTACACCCCCTAAATGTCTGCAAATCTCTCCTAAACTTTGTCTAATAATCTTGACTTAGCTTTGTCGGGTAACCGGAAATGACTCATTTTCTTTTAATAAATGAAGTAAAGTCAAAAGAATCCCTATACCATCCTTCTCGCTTGGTTGCCCTGACTTGGGTGGGTGGGACAGGAGGGATGCAGTTTCACCAACAGCCCATCTTCCTGGGTGGCAGCTGGCTGCCAGCCTGGGTTCCAAAGATCTTACTTTGTGTCATGGAGCCCAGACCACTCACTCTTTGTTTCAGAATAGCTCTTCCTCTTTTTAGCCTTACAAAAACCTCCTCCCGTCACTATTCGTTGTCCTAGTTAATGACCTTTTTTTAATACTAATAAAAGATGATTCAGGTTAAATAATAGAAACACTGGACAGGGAGAGGTTGTTGGCAGGAGAGATGATGGGAAGGCATGTGGAGAGGTCTTTGTGTAGGTGAAATCTGTCTAATACAGTGGCTGTGGCAACTCTTAAATGAATCCTCATCCTGGAGACTCTTACTATGTGTAATATTTAAAAGGCCCCTTAGCTCCTGCCACTGCTTTGTGGCCACAAGAGGTCCCTTCCCTGAGGTTGTCAGGTGGTGGGAAAAGACACAGTCACTATGGTCAGGGAAGCAATAAAGGATCCTATAGACCCCCATCTTGGAGCCTGACATGCAACTGATTTGCTGTGAGTAGTTAGATATGGAAAGGGGTTTTATTGTTGCTGTTTGTTGGTTGGTTTTTGCAATGTCTTGTACTGATTCCTGAAAAGGTGTGTATCTTGGTACAGTGGCCCTGGATGCCCTGAACTGCTCCCACTCAGCTATGGCCTCAACTCCAGATGGTACTGAGTCTTGAGAGCATGCTGAAATCAGGGGGGTGTCTGTTTGGAGGATTCACCGTGAAAGCTAACAGAGAACATAAATATTTATTGAGCACCTACTATGTGCCAGGCATTGTTCCAGAAAACCTGGGAAGACAGTGAATGGAATAGGGAAATCACCTGATTTCTAGGAGCTTACATACTAATGAGGGTGGTTATAAACAAATCAACATCCAATATGATTGGTAATGGTAAGTTCTATGGAGAAGAAATAAAGAGAAGTAAGAGAGCTCAAGAGTAATAGGACCAAGAAAATGAAATAAAAGGCATCATATTGGAAAGAAAGAAATAAAACTATCTCTATTTGCAAGTGACATGATCTTGTGTATAGAAAATCCTAAAGAATACACAAAAACTTGATAAGAACTAATAAAGGAGTTGAGCAAGTTTGCAGGATACAAGATATACAAAAATCAATTTTATTTCTATACACTTATAATGAACAATCTGAAAAGTTAAGAAAACAATTTCATTTACAATAGCATCAAATAGAATAAAATACTTACAAATAAATTTAACAAAAGAATTGCAAAACTTATACTCTGGAAACTGCAAAATGTTGTTGAAAGAAATTAAAGAAAATCTAAACAAATGGAAAGACATCCCATGTTCATGGATTGGAAGACTTAATATTGTGAAAATGGCAATACTCCCCAAATTAATCTGCAGACTCAATGCAATCCCTATCAGAATTCCAACTGACTTCTTTGTAGAAATTTGCAATCTGATCCTAAAATTCATATGGAATTGCAAGGGCCCTGAATAGTCAAAATAATCTTGAAAAAGAACAAAGTTGGAAGACACACTTCCCAATTTCAAAACTTTCTATAAAGCAACAGTAATCAAGACAGTGTGGTACTGGCATAGGACAAACTTACAGGTCAACTGAATAGCCATATGCAAGAGACTGAATCTGAATCTTTACCTCCTACCATATACAAAAATTAACTCAAAATAGATCAAAGACTTAAATGTAAAGCCAAAACAATAAAACTCTTAGAAGAAAACATAGGGGTAAATCATCTTGAAGATTTAAAGCAAATCTTTCAAGATTTTTTGAAGAAGACAGTGCCAAAGCAGGACAACATTTGAACATTTGAACATCAAGAAGGCAAAAATCATGACTGCAGAAGAACTTCACTACTTAAACGTAGACAATGAAATTGTTAAAGATTTTGTTTACCTTGTTTCAGTCATCAATTTAAACGGAGAGTGCAGCCAAGAAATCAAGAGAAGACTGAGACTTGGAAGGGCAGCAATGAAAGAATTAGGAAAGATCATCAAGTGTAAGGAAGTGTCATTAGAGACTAAAGCCAAGATTATCCACACCCCTGTATTCCCAATTACTACGTATGAGTGCGAAAGCTGGACGTTGAAGAAAGATGACAGGAAAAAAAATTGATTCATTTGAAATATGGTGTTGGAGGAGAACTCGATGAATACTCCTGAGTGCCAGAAAGATGAACTAGTGCGTCCTAGAGTAAATTAAGTCTGAACTATCACTGGAGGCAAAAATGATAAAACTGAGGCTGTCCTAATTTGGGCACGTCATAGGAAGGTAGGATTCTTTGGAAAAGACAATAACACTGGGAAAAGTAGAAGGCAGCAGGAAAAGAGGAAGACCAAACATGAGATAGATTGATTCCATAAAGGAAGCCATAGGCATGAATCTACAGGAGCTGAGTAGGGCTGTTGAGGACAGGACACTGTGGACGTCACTCACTCATCGGGTCACTAGGAGTTGGAGCCGACTTGATGGCACGTAACAACAAATCTTCTTGACCTTGGTTTTGGCAATGGATTCTTAGATATCACACCAAAACCACAGGCAGCAAAAGAAAAAATATGTAAATTGTACTTCATTAAAATTTAAAACTTTTGGGCTTCTAAGGACACCATCAACAAAGTGAAAAGACACCCACAGATTGGGAGAAAATATTTGCAAATCATATGCCTGATAAGTGACACATATCTGGAATACATAAAGAACTTCTACAAGTGAATAATCAGACAAAGAACTCAATTCAAAATGGGTAAAGGATCTGAATAGGCATTTCCCCCAAAAATATCTACAAATGGACAATAAGCACACGAAGAGAGGCTCAATATCATTAGCCACCAAGGAAATGCAAATTAAAACCACAAAGACAGACCACTTCATACCCATCAGGATAGCCAAAATCAAAAAAGTCAGACAATAACATTTATTGGGGAGGATGTGGAAAAATCAGAAGCTTCGTACGTTACTAGTGGGAGTGGAAAATAATGTAGCCACTTTGGAAGACAGTCTGGTGGTTCCTCAAATGATTAAACATAGAGTTACCATTTGACCCAGCAATTCTATTCCGAGATATACATACCCAAGAGAAATGAAAACATGTCCACACAAAAACTTATACATGAATGTTCATAACAGTATTATTCTTAAAAGCCAAATGATGGAAACACTCAAATGTCCATCAATTGATGAATGGATAAACAAAATGTAGTATATCCACACAATGGAATATTTATTCAGGTATAAAAAGGAATGAAGTACTGATACATGTGAGAATGTGGAATAACCTTGAAAACGTTATGCTAAGTGAAAGAAGTCAGTAACAAAAGGCCACATATTATATGATTTCATTTATATGAAGTGTCCAGAATAAGCAAATATATAGAGACATAAAGTAAATTTGTAGTTGCTTAGGACTGGGCTTGGGTCTGAAGTGGATGGGGAGGATTTGAGAGTATTAACTAAAGAGGACAAGGTTTCTATTTGAAATGATGAAAATGTTCTATAATTGATTGTGGTGACTGTTGCACAACTCTGAATATACTAAAACACCATTGAATTGTGTATGGTAAGTAAATTATATATCAATAAAGCTGTTACAAAGAAAGAGGGAGAAAAGAAATAAAGGAAGAAAGAAAGGCAGGAGAGAGGGAGGAAGGGAAGGAAGGGAGGGAGGAAGGAAGGCAGGAAGGCAGGAAGAAAGGAAGGAAGGAAAGAAGGAAGGAAGGAGAGAGCCATCATCAAAATTTGCAGAAAGTGCCAGCAGCTTGGAAGGAAAAAAAGAGTCCAAGGGTGGAGAAGAGGGGCTATTTCTTGGGTGGGTGGGTAGGATCCTGAAGGCCTCTCTGATACAGTGACATTTACTTGAGCTGAGACCTTCAGAAAGAGAAGGAGTGAACCACATAGGTGGCTGGAGAAAGAGAGTCTAGGCAGAAGAAATAGCAAGTACTACGAAGTCCCCAAGGCAGGCATGCGCTTGGTGCATTTGAAGGGCAGCAGGGAGGTCCAAATGGTGGAAGCAGAGTGAGTGAGTGAGCAGGGGAGAAGAGGTCTAGGGAGCAACAGGGGCCAGATTGTGTAGGGCCTTGTAGACCACCATGGTGAGAACTATATATTTTTACTAAGTGAAATAGAATGTTGTTGCAGAGTTCTGAGCAGATGACAGGCTCTGACTTCCATTTTACAAAGATCATTCTGGCTGTTGTGTGACGGATAGACCATAAGGGGTGGAGTGCAAAGAAGGTGGCAAGTCAGGGAGGATGCCAATGATGCAGTCCAGGCAAGATGCCTTTGCGTCTCTATATAGTGCTTCAGTTTCTCTCTTTTAATTAAGGGAACAGGACCCACGGTGTGAAAAGTGCACAGACCATTTAAAAGCAAAATTGCCTGGAAAAAGTGTGGACAAATGACCTCCACCCTGGGTGCATAAAGCTGTTTGTTTTGAATTTCACTTTCCACATCCACATGATATTAATTGTGTAAGTATCTGTTTGATGTCTGTCTCTCTCATTAGGCTGGAAACTTCGTGGTGGTCAGAACCATGTCCCATCGTGTTCTCTGCTCTATCCCTGGTGTCTAGAACAGGGTCCGACATAAGGCAGGTCCTCCAAATGAATCAATGAACCAGCAGTTGTCTTCAATCATCTTGTCCCTTGCGGTTTCTATGGGTGGTAAAGACAGGAGGCGACCACCTAACGTCTGTGCCTTCTTCTACATTTCCCAGCTTCCCTTGCAATTAGTTGTGGCCATATGACTGTTGCTGGCCAGTGAAAAGTGAGCAGAAATAGCATGCACCAAGCAGTTAATAGCTGCAGTGTATCTTCCATCACTCTATTCTCCTGCTGAAATGCTCTTGAAGACCACAGGTTCCAGATGGTGTAGCTGCAAGGTGGAATAGGGCGACCTGACCTATGTAAGACTTGAGAGAAAGAAACAAACCTTTGTGGAGTTAAGCCAAGAAGATTTATCTTTTTTAGCAGCAAGTGTTATTACTCTGACCCATTATGCTTTTTTCCATTTCCCACAAGTACAGAGCTTCATAATACACACCACAGTGTTAGACCATTTTGGATAACAATAGTTGGAAATTCACCATTGCCCCTCAAGTTTAATTTTCCTTGCTATTTTCTCCTCACAGAGTGAGACAGTTGATGCTTTTTCAAACATTCCTGTTGCAGCTGGAATCATGACATTAGAAGAGTGGCATGTTTCATAATTTCCAGAAGGCACTCAGTGTAGTTGGACCAAAGGCCCTCCTGATAATAATGGAGGCCATCTAGTCAAGTTCTAATAAATGGGCTGGACCTTCTTCCATAACTTTTCCAGTAATTGGAGGCAAAAATGTGAAGTCTTCATTCAGCTGGGAAAAGGGGTTGGCAGCTGTTGGAAGAGATGAGCATTGACTGAGCTTTGTCTTAAATGTTCCTGGCTTGATTTGCTCATTTCATCTCGATATTCTGCCCACTCAACTCCACTTGCACTTTCTTGCTAGCTAGAAACTAGTCTGTGGGATCTAGAAATACAATGGGGAGAAAGATGGTTAAGATAATCAAGATCATGTTTTATTTTTAACACTAAGCCAGCAAACCCACTATTTTTACCCATTATATCCTGATTAAAAGAATACACTTTGAAGATCAATAAAAATAGCTCATTTTAGTAGGAAAATGAATACTCAGGCAGGACAGAATTCAGCTCCTGAGAGCATCTATAGAGTTCGATGTTAACCTTAGCATCTATTTATCGTGTACTGACTCAAACACTGTGTAAAGCTTTTTAATAATAATAGCAGCTAACATTTTTGAAAATTTGTATGCCTTCCCCTCCCCACAAAGTAACTCACTCAGTTAGTTCCTAAGGGGCTTGTGGTTGCTCGTGTCAGTTCGATATGGAGGTAGTGCTGGTAGCCCCAGGACTATCACCAGGCACAGAGAGTAGCCCTAAGCTGCAGTGGCACTCTGATGGGCTGCTCTCTCCTCTCACATCCCTGGGGGATACCCTGAGTCTCAGAGGTGCCTATGCACATGAGGAGCCCTGAAGCTTAAGCTTCATTAGCTTCAAGGCAAATCCACTGCTGCTCTCAACACATATTATAATCCTTCCATGGTCAAGAGAGTTAGATATTGTTAAGACCATTGACCATTTTGCAGGTCAGGAAACTAAGGATCGTGGCAGAAAGTACCTTTGCCCAAGTCCTACAGATAGCCAATGGGTGGGAGAGCTGAGATTCCTACCAGCCCCTCTCACACATAGGGTTCACCGCTGCGAGTTCCATTGCTTTGGTCTTTCTGGCCAGGAGAGGACATGGGACAGCAGGGAAAAGCTTAGGCAGAGGAGGTGATGGAGAACTTTGGCAGTTCCTCCTCACAGCTTTCCTCCTGCCCTGACTTCTCATCGACTGACGAGTGTCTACCCTTCTCCACGGGCATATTTGTTTGTCCTTTATGAATTTTCACCTTTCGATGAGGTGCTTGGTACAAAGTTTACTTCCTTTGCTCCTATAAAATTATTGGGGCTGACCTGCCCAAACCACAAACCCGATAATCACCCACAGTCCTGGGGCCCAGCCTGGGGCCTGGGGCCAGTGTGATTTGACCTATTGCCTTTCTCCCTCCCCACCCCCCAGAACAGGCTTAGGTCCGGTACCCCACAACGCTATATCGTGGCCTCATTCACACCTTCATTCATTCATTCATCCATTGAATAAATACTTATTTGTTGTCAACTTTGTGCCTGACACGATGATAAGAACAGCTGAGGACACCATGAGTCTCCTTCAACATAGTAACATTCCATAAGAAGACGGCACAGTGCCCCTGTGACGGTCAGTGTTATATCAGCTTGACTAGGACATCGTCCCCAGTTGTTCAATCACACTAATCTGGATGTTACTATGAAGTTGTTTTCTCGATGTGATTAAAAACCATAATCAATTGACTTTAAGTAAGAAGAATGTCCTCAATAATCTGGGTGGGCTTGAATTGATTGAAAAGCCTTAAAAGCGGAACTGAGGTTTCCCTGATGAAGAAGAAATACCACCTGTGAACTGCAGCTCCAGCCCATGCCAGCCCCTCCTGACGGTCCACCCTGTGGCTTTCATACTGCCCAGCCAGCCCTCACAGCCACATGAGCCAGATCCTTACAAAGTCTCTTAATATCTGTCTCCTACTGGTTCTGATTCTCTGGTTAACCCTGACTGATACACATTCCTTGATACCTAGGAAGTAATCTGCTTCCGTCACACTCATTTTTGTCAGCCTTCAGCTTGCAGAGAAAGACAAGAGGAACACCAGGATCAGCACAGCGACTTGGTCGGCCTCTTTGGTGATCCCACCCACAGTAAAATCTGAGCCGTGGATCACCATTTTAGGTGACTTCAAAGTTCCCGAGAATGGGTAGAAAATGGGGATGGAACTCAGACTGGAAAGATCGGATGCCATTCTACTGCTTCTGGTCTGATAAGCCACCAAGAGGCCATGGGGCCTTGAATAGCAGTTCCAGCGAAGTCATCACTCTTCATCAACAACGCAAAGTGTGTGGCACAAAGTGTGGATTACACTGAAGAAGGCCCATCTTAGTTGCTTTTAGGTAATCAGTGTTTCTCCATTTTAGACATTAAAGGTGGAGGCTGGCTCATATACCATTAAGGCCTTCATGGAAAGTAGCTGAGAAACGGTATTGTCAGTATCTGTTCTGGGCTCTGAAAACTCAGGTTTCCGTTGCCTGGTGTATAAAATATGAGGTGTGGACCTCCCCAAGGTTCTTTCCACTGCCAGCATTCTATGATTCTCTTTGATAAGACTAACAGCTTGCACTATGGATTAGAATGGTCTTCAAAGTAAAAAACATTTGGTCATAGATTTGGGTGGGTTCTCCTCAGAGACTCTGAATTGTGGAAAACCAGCCTTGTCAGGAGGCCTACCCCAGTGTGTGGGGGCTGCAGCCCCCTAATACTTTACAGATCTCCCTTCTGAGAGACATTTGCACAATTATGGGAATTCTTCTGAAAGTGAAAACTCTGCCAATTACTGTTTATCACAGTTTCTTGATTCGCTTTTGGAGCACCAGATTGTGAGAGAAATACCTTCATTGCTGAGATAACATTGGTTTTCTCAGATTCTCAGTGAGTAAACAGTGACCTGAGACCTGGGGTCAATATGTACAGAATCCTCTAGAAAAGAAAGATGTGTGTGAGGGAAAGGAAAAAGGGATCATCCGAATGTGGATTGAGATTAGTTTGATTGAGTAATGAAAAGCAATCAAGAAAACTGATAAACTAATTCTTTTTCAAATCCCACCATGGAGGCACATATCGAAAAAGGAGATCAGTGCACCTAACTCCAGAGAACCGGCCCCCACAGAAAATGGTTTCAAGCCTCCAACGCCACAGAAATCTCAGGGAGGCATAAATAATGCAGTTTCTAATCAAGTGGTCAGCGCTACAGTCAGATTACGTGATCAAATGTTCTGTCTGTGCTTCATAATGGCCAGGGGACTTCCAATCCATCTGCAGACTGAAAAAATAACTTGTCTCACAGATTGTTTTATGACTCATTCCCAAATCTATATAGATGGTGTGGTGAGGAGCAAAATACAAATTACTTTTAAAAGCCTGATGAATTCCTAGTGGCTTTCAGTGTTTTGACCACTCAGACCACTCAAAGTATACCACTTGCTTGTGGGAGTCCTTAGCTCTGTTCTTGACTTTGAAAGAGAGTCCTCTGAGCACGGTGGTTGGAGCCACTGCTCTGGTCTCCACAGGCCTGTGCTCAGGTGGTGCTCTCTTGGCAGAGGGAGGAGAAGAGGCTCTGCAATGCTAGGCCCTGCCTGGCCGGCCTTCCTTGGCTTTGTGGAGTCCCGCCAAGCCCACAGTTGCTGGTTCTGTCCACACACTCCCCAGCCCCAGTTGTCACCAGTGAAAGACATCCCCAGCTGTCCTGGATGAGAGGGGATGCAGAGAGAGGCACCTGGGCCTGCCATTATGTATACCCTAACCTTCAAAGTGAAGCCCAGTGTAACGGCACGGTGGTTTAATGAAAATATCTCTGGAGCTTAAACTCAGCGATTTTCTTTTTTCTTGCTTTTTTATTCCACCTTGTTGCTCTTTCCTTTCTTGCTGGGCTGTATTTGCATTTTCTTCAGAATCTCCAGTTGCCATCTCTCCAGCAGATCTAAGGTAATCTCAGTTTTGTTTGTAAAATGTCATTTTCTGCTTTTTTCCCCTCACCCCCCGTCTTTTGTCTTTGGAAAATATGGATATTGAGCCATGTAATGTGGAGACTCTTCCCAATGCTTTCTTTTGGAATTTCCCAGTCCAGACCTGAGTCAACAAAATGATCTCTCAGTCTTTAGCTCTAATATGAAATTTGGTAAATGGGTTAAGATGCATTATGTGAGGCAGAATAGTTAGCCATTGCAATTTTTTTTTTTTGCCTGTGTATCTTTTGGTATGGGAAGAGCATGGCACTGAATTTTGGATATGCTCTCCTATTTCTTTCCTTTTTTTTTTTTTTGGTGAGGAAGATTGGCCCTAAGCTAACATCTGTTGCCAATCTTCCTCTTTTTTTGCTTAAGGAAGATTGTCCCTGAGCTAACATCTGAGCCAATATTCCTCTGTTTTGTATGTGGGACATCGCCACAGCATGGCTTGATGAGTGGTGTGTAGGTCCGCGCCCAGGATCTGAACCCCTGAACCCCGGCCACTTAACCACTATGCCACCAGGCCAGCCCCATGCTGTCCTATTTCTGAAGCAAACTCTAACAGTTAATATCTGTCAAACCCAGGGGACTTCAAACACTGATACATCATGTTTTCAATATGACTATATATGTGTCTGGAAATATCTTAGCCTTCATTTCATAAAAGCACCCATTATTTCTTGCTGCAGGGACCTCAATATTGGAATGATCAATTATTAGACTTTATGTTCTTCCATTCTCAAGTGTTCCTGAAACTAGCTCAATACATTAAGCTGATTATGTTGCTGTCAGACGGATTTCCTGAATTGCAGGTATCAAGTACTTTGCTCTCTTTTCTTGACACCCACCTACTATTTATAACCAACAGATGATCAGAAGCCAGGGTCAAGGGCATTTGTTGTTTGATCAAGCCCAGCTGTTGAATGCTGATTGGTAACTGGCAAGGTGTGGTGACTGCCATCTGGCCATGCCAGGGCCTGATAGCACTGCCAGCATTTATTTAATTCAAGCGAAAACAGTTGACTTCAGCTTGCTTTGCAGAAGCAAGCCTGGTTAACTGTTTTGGACGCTCGAGGTAGTCAAACTGGTTCCCAAGCTTAGATGCAAGTTGAAAATTAAAAACAGCACTGTCTGAAGTCAGGGGGTCTACCATGACACAGTTTGCCTTTCGCTCCTGTTTAGGATTCAGAGACAGACTCGTGTATATCTCAATCCCTTCCTGACAAATAGCATTGAGTACTTTTACAGAACATAAATGAGAAAACTGATTTCTGTAGCTCAGAGGGATGAATATTTTCATAGCTCTCCAAGTTCTCTCCAAGTACTAGAAGATGTATTGCATCAATCATATGAATTAACACGGTATCATGGATGGGTACCTTCCAGAAATTAGGTCAGCCCTAAAAGAAATCAGGCTTTGAATAAGTTGCATATACCTTTCAGGGGGGCAGTAGAGCTCAAGTCACTGTTTTTAGCTGGTGGATTATAGGTAGTGCTATTTCATGTCCCTGCACTGCACAGGGATTGAAGGGCTGGTGGGAAAAGTGCCTACTCTGTTGGTTAAAACTTCGCTAGAATTGATATGCAGAACTCTTGGCAAGATTTATGCAGATCCTGCTTTGCACTTGCAAATGGCTTTCACAATAATTTCAATCATCATTAATCAGCAGACATTGTGTGAATGACAGATGCTATACAACATCTAGGAAACAGTTCTTGGGATCTGATATTCCATAGTCATTTTCCCCAACCAAGGACTAACAAAGCCCAGCATCTTCATTTTCCTGAGGGAGGTTGGAGTGGTTCTCCTTTTTCAGGAGAGGAAACTGAGCCACAGTAAGAGTAAGTTCCTCCCTTGGAGCCAGGAGGACCCTTGACCTCGGTTTTTCTCTTGGAAATGATGCACTCAGGCAGGTGATGCGCCAACAATCCTTCCATCCTTCCCTTGGGGAGTTCACAGAGAAATAGGGCTCCCTTCCTGGAGATGGTTATTTTTCTGTGAGGATAAAAATTAGTAAGTTGCCTTGCTCATAAAAGTTTTATTCAAGAATGTAAACTTTTGACATTCTCATGTTTGGAGCCCCTGTTTTTAAGAGAAGCATTGTGGTTTGGTGGCTGACAGCATCCACTTTGGGGTCCACTAGGCCCAAGATTGAATCCTGCTCTGCCACTTACTCTCTTTAGGCCCAGGTTTCCTCATTCATAAAATGGAGATGGTGAGAGATGGGGTGTGAAGTGGCAGCCTCTGCCTGTACAATGTGCTCCATCATATCATCTCCCCCTCTTACTGATTAGCCAAATCACAGGATGCCAGCTGGGGGAGCTGGGTGTGTTACCTCTGTGTTCTGAGTGTCTCTTTGACTGGCATGGGCCCAGATGATCACTTGGGGCTGAGCACAGATAAGATGGGCTCCCAGATGCATCCAGCTGCCTAGGCTCTGGCTATTGCCCACACTTTTCTCTCCCATTAATTAGTCCTGGACAGAATCTGTGTTAAATATCACTGGATGGGTGTATGTAGCAGGCCTTTGCCAAATATTTACTAGTTGTGTGATTAAATTTAAATACATCTCTAATGAAATCCCAAATGGTCTCACTGTTAGCTTTTCCAGTTATGTATAGAAAGTGATTGTGTTTCTGATGAGTTTTGATATGAGAAACACCCCACACAAAAAGAAAACCCAAACCATTAGAGTATTTGATTGATAAAATATGTTTTAATGGATCTTGAAGAGATAATTCATAGAAGAGGCAGTACAAATGGTTAATGAATTTGAAAAAATATTTTGATTTCATTGGTAAATTTTAAAAAGGCAAAATGAAGGAACAATAAAATCTAATTTTCAAATTGGCAGATTTAAAAACAAGAAAATTTACTGTTAAGGAGGGTGCAGAAAGACAGGTAATCCCATTCATGGCTGGTGGGAAATTTAGTACAATCACTGGGAAGTTATTTGCCAATATATAATAAAAAGCCTTTGAAATGTTCATATCCTCCAATGTAGTCATCCATTTTAAAGAGAATATTTTTAAAAAATGAACAAAAAATTATATTCAAAGATATCTGCTTCAGTGCTACAATTTTAAATAGGAAGAATTAGAAATAAGCTCAGTAAAATAAATGGATGGTTAAATATGCTACTTAGAATGAAATATTATGCTAGCATTAAAATGAGATTTTAGTAATCATCTATGGCCATACCTACTGTTTATGCAGTTTACTATATGCCAGGCCCCCTGGCCAAGCACTTTAAATACATATTGTCTCATTTAAACCTTATTATAACAAATTAGTAACCTTCTATTCATTTATCGTCTCATTTAAACCTATTTGACAAATTAGAAAATTGAAAAACATGTTAACATGGGAGAATACTCTTGATATTCTTTTAAGCAAAAAAATAATAATAATAACATATAAAATTGCATATAAATACAACAAACCCACTCATAATGTTATGAGTGGGGACCAAAATTCTAAACAGCATAAAATGTAGGTTTATATTGTTAAAAAGTTTCTGAAGTGGAATTGGAGGCTGGGAGGTGGATGGCAGCTAATCCTTAGTCATCTCCCATCCAGACTCACATTATACCAGGGCCATGGATGCTTGGTGAGAAATTTACCAAATATTAAGAATGGTTCTAGCTGTATTGTGGCATTATGGGTAATTTATGCTTCTCTGTATTTTCCAAATTTTCTACAATGAACATGCAGAAGTATCACATAAAAATTAAAATGCTTCTAAAAATTTAAAAAATGAAAAGGCAATTTGTTTTACTAACTTTTTTTTATAAGTGGGCGATTTCTTCCTTTCTACACTGCCTTTATTTCCAACAGCTCAGTAATTTAAGCAGGAAAGGGAAAAGGCAAAGCCCAGGGGTCAGAGGGAAACCAAAGGCGTGTCTCCCTCCCAGCTAGGGGGAGTGAGCACGTGATGCTTGTGGCAGCATCTGTGGTCACATATGTTACAAGTGAAAAAAATATCACAATGAGGTTGGCAAAGCCTTGAGCATTACCCAACCTCATGTAGCTACCGAAGATGCTTTAAAAAAACCCCACACTTACAAAAGAAAGGCACTGCTAAGGGGTAAAACCCCTTTTCCACGCTCTCCGAGAACAGAGCCGCTCCCGCAAGTCAGCATTCAAGGCTAATTAGGGGGCAGTCACTCTCTGAGAAAAGACAAGAAGCAGGCTCAGGGCTCCCTTCTGCTGTTTGCAGGATCTTTGAAGATTAAACTGGAGTTAACTTTGAGACTGCCCATCATCTGTTGACTCTGAGGTTCTGAAGCTGTGCTCAGAGCAGGGCGTGCCCTCGGTGCCTGCAGAAACCCAAGCAACGGGTGAAAGGCCTTGGTGTCCTAAGCCCTGGGGAACCCACTGTGGGGCGGGATGCCAGACTGGGTTGGGCCCCACAGGAAGCGCCCCACTTTTGTTGAGGTGGCTGTGCTCAGCAGCAGAGGGCCCGCCCTTGTTTGCTGGGGCTTTCCTGCTAGCTTCTGTGACTAGGTGGCTGAAAGCAGAAGGCTCAGAGAACCCCCAGCCTGGCTCAGGCCTGAAGGCTGAGTTAGGTGCATTCAGAGAAGCTGTTCTCCCATCCAAGGGGCAACTGAGCAGCTGGGAGGGAGAAACGCCAAGTACACTGTTCCAGATAGGCTCCCGGCAGCAAGATGCAAACTTTTCAAAGCGTGCCTTCCCATTTCTTCAGAGCCACTCATTCATTTGTTCAACTGACATTTACTCAGTATTGTTATATGCACTGGAGACACCAAGGGAAATAAGACACCATGGCTGCCCTCTGGGAATCCAGGGAGGAGGCAGAGAGTCAACAAGTGGTGGACTGAAGCCCAGAGGATGTGGGCACCTCCTGGAGAAGAATCTCACTCAAGCCAGGGGGCTCAAGGAAGTGACAGTGCCAAGCCGTGTCTTACCTTGGTCCTTCTCAGACTGCAAATGGGCACAAGAATCACCTGAAGATCTTGCTAAAATGCAGGTTCTGATTCAGCAGGTCTGGGGTGCAGCCCGAGATTCTGCATTTCCAACAAGCTCCCAGGTGATGCTGATGCTGCTACACTTTGAGTAGCAAAATCCTAAGGGATGTCTAAGAAGGAGCTAGCAAGGTAGAGAAGTGGGAAAGGATATTTCTAAGGGAGAGGACATCCCAGGTGGGCCATTTCAGGGAAGAGGAGGGTTGACTCTTGAGAGAAGTTGGGGTTTTGTTGGGTAGCCTTGAGATGGCTCTGGGTTTGCCTTTTAATTATATTAGAGGTTTAATTCATTCTTTAAGACTCAGCTCTAAGCCTGATATTCTGAGAAATAGACTTCTAACTCTCACCTGACATGTGTCCTTCTGCTTAATGGTCTTGTTCCTTAGTAATCTTTCCCTGTCATATAGGTGATAAGGTCCTCAGAGCAAACCCAGTGGTGAATGACCAGGCACTGTGATTGAGTTCTTCAAGTTTTAGACTACAGCTCCATGAAGGGAGGTCATGGCTCTTCTGCTCTGCAGCTAGCACAGTGCCTGACGCACATAAGCAGCTAGTGCTCATTGTATATTGAGTTTGAATGAATGAATGAAAATTAACACCTCAGTTTGGGCTCAGCAGAATAGCAGAGTGGTTAAGAGCATAGGCACTGGAGTTACAATGCCTGGGTGCAAATTCTGGTTCTGCTATGTGCTAGCTGCATTAATCTGGGCATACCCTGTGACCTCTCTGGGCCTCAATTTCCGCATCTGTAAAATGGGGATGATAATAGCACCTGCCTCAAAGAGTTGTGTTACATAACATAATACATATAAATTGCTTCCAGCGATTGTAAACATTCAATAAATGTTATCTCTCATTTTTGTTAATGGCTGCAGTTGACAGTAGGTAACTTGACCACATATGCACTGGTATAGTTTGATGAGGACGAGTATATTTGTCTAAGATAGGGCTGATGTGTGAATTTCATTTATTTTTGCCATATCTGCCCTCCATTACATATGCCCAACATACGTAATGACAGGTACTTGTATTATTTTTCATAAAATATTTCCTTGAAACTGAAATAGGAAAACACATATAATGACAGAAATAGAGGGCTTGGAAGAATACTTGAAGTGGGACCCTTAGGTATGCTGGTTTCGTGAAACCACCTCTAGTTATTAGGGGGTGTCTTTTGGGAGAATTTTATTCTGTCTCCCTATGAGATCACCTGAGCTGGGCTTCTGGAATTCCAGATGGAGCATAAAAATAGGAATGTTTTGTCAACAGACAGCCAGTAGGTATAGACCTAGGTGAAACTGTTATACGGGTGAGAAGCACTGGGAAACTTATGACATTACTACTAAATACTGTTAGGGATTATTTAGAGTGATTTTTTTAGAGTGGTTATTGAAAAGCCTGGGGCTAATACCATCTATCTTCTTTTGTCTTTTCTCTGTGAACACTTAGACCCGTACTGTCAATACAATTTACACTAGCCACATGTAGCTGTTTCTATTAAGGAAAATGAAATATATTTAAAAATTCAATTGCACTAGACACATTGCAAGTGCTCAATAGCCACATGTGGTTAGGGGTGAACAAATTGGACAGCACAGATATAGATATAGAACATTCCATTGGACACCACTAACTTAGAGTGTAGGTTTTTTACTTTAAGAATTGCAGATTGTAATTCAGATACCTAGAGATGGCAAAATCCAGAATCATGCAATGAGGATGTTGCAGAACTGAATACAAAAATTAGGAAATGTAAAGGGTCAGTTTACTGTTAGATAATAAAGGTTGACTCTACTTTTTTTGTTGTTCAACAGCTGTGAAATAACTAGGCACTTGCTTTATGCATAGCACTAAACTAGGGGCTCTGGGGAAGAAAGCAAAGTTTGGCAGATGCAATCACTGATCCCAAATTGCTTGCCATTGAGTTGGATAGATACCAAGTACATAGAAGAACATTAAATAGCAGTCCAGGGAGGGGTGTGAGAAAAACCCAGTGAAATGCTGTGAGACCAGAGTAGGTTTGATAAAAGATGTGACGCTTGACCTCGACATGACAGGAGGCACCAGTGGAACTGAGTCAAGCAGAGAAAAATGGGTACAGTATGCTGGGGAGACAGGAAGCAGGTACTCTAGATGAACTGAAAATATTAGTGTGCAGTGAGATTGGAATGGGGCTGGGGTCAGATTTTGGAAGGACTTGAATGCCAATCTAAGATGATTAGACCTTATCCTGCAGACAATGGAAGCATAGAAGGGTTGTGAGCAGAGAAGCACAATCATGCAGGTAGTGTTTTGCCAAGGTGAGTCTGGCAGGGGTTAAAAAGCTGGATAGGAGGAACCAGCCATCTTTGCTGGGATACCAGCCCAGAGCTTGTGGGAAAAATCCAGGCAAGAGATGAGAAGGACCTGAAATAGGTCATTGAGAGGGGAAATAGAAAGAGAGGCAATAAAAAGGAAAACTTAATAGGTTGTGACTCACCAGGTAAGAGAAATGGTAGAAATGTAGACAAAGATGGCTTACCTGCTTTGGACGTGTGGGGTTTAGGAAATACTTGTTGATTTGGAATTTGGGAGGTGGCTCCTGGATGCAACTTCATTGGATCCTATCACACACCTATTCAAACTGCTGTTTAATGGTCTTCTATGCATTGAGTATTTATCTAACTCAAGAGCAAGCAACTTGTGATCAGTGATTGCATCCTGCAGGCTTTGCTTTTTCCCCCAGAGCCCCTAGTTTAGTACCATTTATGTATAAAGTGCCCAGTTATTGAACAGCTATTCTACAATTAACTGTAGAGTCAAGCCTTATTATCTAAACCTACCCTTTAAATTTACTGAGGTAAAGAGAAGAAGGAATGACTTGTTTGTTTTAAAATAAAAATCCTGAGAAAATGTCCCATTATTTTGGTGAATAGAGTAAATACCTGCAAAATGCAAGTTATCTGCAAAATGGAGTGCAAATACCTAGATGCTGAGGATTAAACGAGATGCATGCAAAGGACCTAGCACGTAGAAAGCCATCAGTCTACGTCACTTGATTCTCATCTAATGAGCTGAACAAGCATACGTGGGACAGAAAAACCCCACATGTAATTTTATGGCACCCACTATCTCTCCACTCTCTTATTTGTTGGATGCCATAAAATGAGGGACGTTCTGGGGCTATTCCGGATCACTCAGGCTGAATTGTTAAAGGTCTTGTTTACTCACTGAGGCAGAAGCCAGGGAGGGCCCAGCCCCAGAGACGCTCACACACTCAGGTTTCCGGTTCACCTCTCACTTGTTCCAGCCTCTTTTATTCTTTAGGAATGAGACCTATGCCAGTGGAGCATTGGGGATAAGAGATGTAAGAATATTAAAGCAAAAATTCCAGGAGGGAATGACGTAGCCCTCTGTATGTGACTGATTTTCATAAGCATGAGAAAATATGTCATTGCACTCAAATTCAAAATGTCAACAACTGCCAGAACCCACCTCAGGCTGGGCCATGGTGCCCTAAGGTGAAAGCTACAGGCTCTTCCCTGGGTGCCTTTCACCTAGTTCTCCCTTCTGTGCTTCACCCTGTGTATCGCCGTCAGACAAAGCTATTTAATACACCACCTTCAGCATGTTAAGAATGCTCAGGGAACCCCTTTCGCCTGAACAAGAAGTCTAAACTTCACTTCTTGGTTTCCCTCCCCAAACCTCATCCACCGTATTGATTCAACCATATTTTCTCATTTTCCAAGTGCATCCTTCAGTCCGATAAGGAAGAAGAGTACTATTTACTAAACTGAAGGAGCCAATGCTCCCCTTCTGTGCTCTGGCCACTGCCGTTGTCTAGGATGGCCTCACTGTTGCCCTCTGCTTTGCTGAATTTTACTCGTTCTTCAAGATGCAGCCAAGACCTACTACCTCCATGAAGCCCTTTCTGATTATTCCAGCCTGTAGGCACGTCAACGTTTTCTGAACTCCTACTGCACTTGTTTACAGTGACAAAAAATTTATCACTCTCTGATTGTCTCTTGTTTCTTACTTGTTTCCAACCAGGTTGAAGTCAGGGTTTATATCTTACCCTTCAAATCACATCATCAAGATTGAAGGTAAAAGCTCTGTGACATTTAAAAATCTTAACTCTGGTTCAGGATTTTCAAAGTGACATCTTAGAGACTTGACCAAGAGGCAGAGGCTTCCAACTTTTCCCTCCTTTCCCCACCTATTCCCAGTCTTGGCTCCTATCAAAGAAGCCCTGATTTTAGATGCTTTATGCATCAAGAACCTGACTAAACTTGTGTTTGAAGAAAAGATTTCTTAGCTAAAGCTTGAGGATTACAGGTCCTGGCCTTTGGAGACATGGGATGAGCTGACTAGTTATGGTGATAAGGAGTATTCTAGATTGACCCATTCTCATTCAAGACCATCTGAAAGCTGAACTACTTAAAGGAAGTAAAGTAGAGGATGGGGCTCAGCCCTTGGGAGATCATGCTCCCCATAGAAGAAGTAATATGCTCCGTGTAGAAAACTTGGAGAGCACAGAAGAGTATAAAGAAAATTAAAATCACCTCTAATCCTACCACCCAGAAAGAAACATTGTTAATCTTGGTGAGCTTTCCAGTTTTCCAGTCATACACATTCACATAATTTGTCATAGTTGAGATCATCCCATAGGTTGAATCAGGTAACCTCCTCTTTTCACATACAGTTGTACTATGACCACTAAAATTCCTCTGAAATATATTTGTGATGGTTCATTGTTGCAGGTTGATTCCCCAGGAAGCAGGCTCTGAGATGCAGGTTGGCAAGCAGGATGTTTATTAGAGAGTTCTCTTGGAGTCAACAGCTGCAAAAAGGAAGAAAAGAGAGCAGGACAGATAGAGGGAGAGGTTGAGCTGTGATGCAGGTCCAGCGAAGGCCTTAGCCTGTTCCATGGGGAACTCTGGAGCAGGGATGGCCCTCCGGAGCTGTGCTAGGTTGGAGTGAAGGGGCTGGACCTTTATATCCCCAGGTGGCCACTCATTGGTTTCAGGCTACCCCTGGAAATTTGCATGATCTTAGGCTAGGCGGTGTTCTTCAGCCAAGGCACACCTCAGAGAGGGCTTACAACTGAAGGCTGTCTTGGGGCAGCATTCCCAGAAGCTAGGAGAATTACTCCTTCATTCCAGGAGGATCTGGGCAGTACATCACAGCCTCCACTACACTCATAATACTACACTATATGGCCAATAATAATAACGGCTGAAATTGAATACTTACCATATGACCGCATTGTGCTAGGTGATCTCATTTAGCCCACAACTGCCCAATGAGATCATTATTAATGGTGTCCCCATTTGCCAATGAGGAAATAAGACCAGACGCTAATTGGGTCCCACAGCTGATAAGTGGGGGAGCCAGAATTTGAACCTAAGCTCTTGCTTTGTTTCACTAAGTACTTAAAGGAATTTTCAGGTAAGAATTTAAGTTTCCAGGCAAAAGTCTTACTACATATTGAAGTGATAAGAGGTATGCTCCACTTTCCTTTCATCTTCAGGATGAACTAGAAGGATGATTTTCAGAAATGGTAAAAATGATCATTGCTAGCCCCCAAATTAGGAACACTTAAATAACTACATGAGGGCACATTTTTAAAAGCTGTGAAGAAAGAACAGTAGAGGCTATGAGGAGTTACTTATAACATGTTCGATACAAACTCTTTTATTCAAAACACAAAGCAGCAACTACACGTGGATGTGAAACTTCCTACTCAACCTGCCCCCTTTTTCTGCTATGCAAGTAAATTTTTATTTCTACTACATGTGAAAAGGGAGGGTTATGCTAGGGTTGTGTGTGGCCATCCCAGATTCTTTTATGCATACCACAATTAGTATTATTGGTTATTTTTGAAACACTATTCCAATTAAGGGACAATAAAAATTAACACGTTATTCTTTATATTATTATAGATGCTAGGATTTTTTTTTGGTTAAATTTGTCTTCCATTCTTACCTACATACAGCCATTTTACTAATTTTTTCCACAGGCCTACCCAGATTTTTCATATTTTTTAAACAAAATCTTCCCCAAAAGAGAAACGCTTTACTAATTTTTTGTATCACTTTATTTGCCATCCTATAATCTTCTACACATGCTGCCTATCAGTAAAAAAGAATACTGTTTCAGGGAGATCGCAATTATTTACTTATTTATTCCACTTAAGCGTCAGCACAAAAATTAAAATTCAGGGTTAGTTATTGCTGGGGAGTGTTCTCAGCAATGTAGTTTGGTTGCCAGGCAACCTGTGGGCGGGTGTTCGAGAGAGGAAGAGAAAGCTCCATCAGCCAGCACTTCAATAAGGTACTGGCTTTCATTTCAAACATGCTAAATAATAGGGCCATGCAATTTGCCTCCTTTAGCCCAAGTTGCTTACTTTTCTTCTTGAATGGATAGTTAGTCTGGTTTAGTGTGGGTAACATTTCTGCAACCATGCTTCCTCTGTCAGGCATTTAAAATGAAAAAAAAAGGTGTTTCCTATTTTGGGAAATAAGGAAGTTCTGTTTCTTTCTTCACGTTTTACAATCTTCCTTTTCTTTCTTTCTTTCCTTTCTTTTTTTGTTAAGAAATCACATTATTTACAGCCTGTTAACCCAAGATCAAGGCAAGAGATCGGAAAGCTCAGGAAAGAGAAAGAGTCCAGGAGAGCACTTTATGAATCATAAACACCCTCACACATCTTCTAGAAGTGTTTAAAAGTCTTAATGTGTTACCTATTATTCTTGAGCTTCTGAAATACACACACACACACTTTGATGAGTCAGAACTCCTGCCAGTGTTAAATGCCTCAAGTAAAAGTGTGTGGTTCTAGGGTATAGGGTAGAGTTGGGGTAGAAGGAGTCCTCCCAGGGCCTGAGGAGGAGATGTGAGAACTGACCTACGTAATAATGATGCTCAGGGAATTTGGCAAGAGGTCAAAGGGGACTACATTTCTTTTGTGGCTCAGAGCCAGCCTGTCCTCTACTTGCCACCTGCTCACACATAAGGTAGAACACAGACCTAACAATGCACCTTGCACAGAGTAGGTGCTCAACAAACGTGTTGGCAATGCACAGGTCTTCATGCACAGAGCCTGGACACAGGAAATTCTGTTGGAACAGCTGCGCTCAGTCATAGAGTTATAGGGGAGCATATTTTGGGCCTCACGTAATTTCCTGTCTTAGGGATGAAGCAAATGGACTAGCAGCCAAGGCTGGCAAGCTGTTCCCGGCTGAATGTGAACCAGGCTCCAGCCCTGCATCATCAAAATCTCTCCTATGCTTTTTTCTCCTTTGAGTAATTTAATATTCATCTGCCTGCTTGCAGTTTGCAAGAACTATTGACAGTGGGTTCAGGGATACCTTCAGAATAACTTTAATAGGATTCCCATGCCTTTGCAGATTTATAAAACCTCGCCCAGGCTAAGGATGCCAAGACACTAACTTGGAGTTCTTTGGAAACGCTTCTCCTCTCCTTTCTTCCTTTCTGTTGCTATAGGTAATTTAGATCCTTACTGTTCCAGGCTGGGTACCAATTCAGCCTGCTGACTGGGCTTCCTGCTAGTAGACTTCTACTAACCCAGTCTACCCACTGTGTCTTCACATCCTTCTTCCTTCCATTCTAAGTTGCAGAATCTTCTCCAGATGTTTGTCCTTTCTCTTAAATACATTTGTCCACTATTGCTTCATGTGATCGTGTCAGCTCTTTTCATAATCACAGACAACAGAACTCCCGGGTTAGTATGTCTTAAAATGTAAACCAAACCACCTTGGTGGTCTTTAGAGGTTGTCTTGAAGTTCCAGGAGGTCTCACAGTTTGAAAAACAATGGTAGTTTTCATTTGAGCAGCTCACCCTCCATAGTGCTTGGGCAGTTGAGTTTTTGAATTCATGGTGTTTTATATTGATCTTGTACTGGGCAGTTACAGGGAGAGGCACAACCAGGAGAGAGGGAGAAGAAGAAAGCAGGGGGCAAAGAGAGGGTTAGACACCCAAGGGAAAGGGAAAAAATAGAGAAGGAGCCATCGGTAGAAGGATGGAGAAAGAGGATCAGAAATGGAAAAAGCCATCAGGGCCCCCATGAAAGGACTTTGTGATCTCAGAGCAAAAAACGTGCTTTCAGATGATTAAGAGGTAATAGGCAGCAGAATAAGGGAGCTGGGGATGCTGGAAAGAGATAAAGGCCCAGAGTAGGGAGATTTGGGTAAGCCTTTTGGGGCAAGAGAGGTGCACATTAGAATTAGCAGGTATTGACCCAGGCAAATCAGATCATAGGAACTGGGATCCCTTTTCCTCTCGCTCTCCCACTTCTGATGTTTTCCATCATTTCCCCCTATCTCTTGGATATATTATGTTTCTTTTTCTCTTTCCTGAATCAATCAATCTCCCTCACTCAAAAATCTCCCTCCCTTCTCCCCCTTTTCCTCTCTTACCTTAGAAGTGTTTTGCAAGCTGTAGGTCTTGACCTATTAACAGGTTGTGAAGTTAGTGTTGTGGGTTATAACAAGCATTTTCAAAACATGGAAATAGAATAGATTATATAAAATAACATACAATAAAATAGAAAACATTAGAGTACATCTTAGGGTAGGAGTAAACTT
Organism: Tapirus indicus; assembly: GCA_031878705.1. Classification (NCBI taxonomy): domain Eukaryota; kingdom Metazoa; phylum Chordata; class Mammalia; order Perissodactyla; family Tapiridae; genus Tapirus; species Tapirus indicus. The sequence goes on from CM062920.1 coordinate 22,382,813, forward strand.
GTTTCAGTTATGTGTGTGGGTATGAATGTGTGTAAAATTATTTTCATCCTGTGGATTATGGTCAAGAAGAGTTTGAAGGCCACTGAGATACAATTTACAACTGAAGAAATCTCTTTATTATTTGATATAACTAATAATGTTTTTCTGATGAGAATTTTTAAGAAGATCATATTGATAAAGTTTTTCAATATTTCTTTCTCTCAACTTCTGCTCCAAACAATATTAATCCTGAATTTTGAAATTACTTTTTCCTGGAATTTTTTCTCCTTGTGGATTAGCATATACGGAAAGGAAATATATTCTCTAGCTGAAAAACTTCATAAAACCCAGAGTTTATATAAAATAACTGACCGGTTAAATCTGTAGACAGTATCCATTTGCTGGGTGCAAACCAGTTCTGATGGCTAGGTTGTTGGCTCAGAGAGGGTGAATTTCATTAACCACTCTTGGATGTGTTTATGGCAGGCAACAGGATGTTGAGACATGTAATTAGTTAATTTTTTATAAAATATGGCAGACTCTGCCTGGGACTAGGAGAGGTAAGTGGAGAGGTCCCAAGCCTACCTTCAAGAAACTTCCCTCCTTGCCACAAGTCTGTTCTGCCCATCGGAAGAATCTGCCCATTCTGTTTACTTGATATGCAGTAGTTCACTAAACAGTAGAATTAACTAATATACAGCCTGTGTGGCAGTTTTACCATCGTTTTTATCTTTACTGTTTTCTAAATTTCAAAAGTAATACGTTTGTTTAATCAAAGTCAAACAATAGGGATGTATAAAGGAAAAACTCAAAGTCTTCTTCCCCTTCATCACCCCCACAACCCCCAGTTTCATGCTTCTCTTCAGAAGGTTAACATGGGAAACTTTTTGGCCTGTATCCTTCTAGATACAGGGCAATGTTGCTCAAACTTTAATGTGCACATGAGTCCCCTGGGATCTTGTTAAATGCAGGTTCTGATTCAGCAGGCCTGGGGCTCCACATTTCTAACAAGTTGCCAGGTGATGCTGATGCTGCTGGTCCAGGGACGGTACTTGGAGTAACAAAAGCTGTACTGCTTCACTGTCCAATACAATAGCCACTCACCACATGTGAGTATTTAAATTTAAGTTTCTTAAAATTAAATAGAATGGAAAATTCAGTTCTTCCCTCACACTAGCCACATTTCGAATGCTCACTAGCCATATGTGACTGTTGGCTACTGGATTGGACAGAACAGGTAAAGAACATTTCCATTATCGCAGAAAATTCTATTAGGCAGAATGGGGTTCGAGCTTTCCATAGCCAGTGCTACCACACGTGTGCATCTTGCTGTGGTGTTAAAAAGGGATGACTAATCCAGTGAGAACTCATTCCTCTCCACACAGACACAAAATGAGTTTTGAATAGAGAAAGCTGGACAATTACAGAAGTGCAGCAAGTGGCTCCCTGTGGTTAGTGGGGCAGATTCATTCCTGGGAAGGAAGGGGGTGGGGTGTGTGAGCCCTGAGTGGAGAGCAGCCATCTTTATGTGGGGGCCTCAGGCAGACACCAGACCAAAGGCTCTTTCAAGTTACCACTGGTCTCTGACCAATCTAATCAATCGGTTCATTAGACCTGTGATTCAGAACAAAGAAGACACTCCTTCTTGGACTACCTACCTCATACTTAACATCCTATGGAAATAATAAGCTCTTAGGACAAACTAAAGTACAACAGGTTATCACAGTGTAATTACAATAGTGAAGAAGTTGAAACAACTAAATGTGCAATAATAGGTACTTGATAAGACAGGTCATTACACTATGCAACTATTGAAAATCATGACTATTTAATGACGTGGGAGCATACTTAAATGAGAAATGAAAACGTACATATCTCTAAAATTGTGTCCTTTTTCTAGGTGGTGAGATTGTGTGTGATTTTTGTATTCTTTATATTTTCTACATTGTTTACATGAACATGTGAGGTTTTTTTCTCTTTATCCCTAAGTATTTCAGCATGTATTTTCTAAGACCAAGGACATCCTCTTACATAACTACAGCAAAATTATTGAAGTCAGGAAATTTAACATTGATACAAAACTATTATCTAATCCATGGTCCATATTCAAATTTTTGTAGCTCTCATGCCCCCCTGCCCATCCAGGATCAAAGCCAGAATTGCATGTACTACTATTGCATGTTACTTTTTAATTAGAAAACATAATAAACATTTTTTTTTTCTTTGTAAGTCAGAGGCATTTGAATGTAAACAACTATTCAAAGGAGAGAGAGTATTCTCTTACAGGCTGCCTCTGATTTTTCTTGCTCGAATCATATATATTACCTTTTGATCACTCTCAATTTTTGTTGTTGTTTTATTTTATTATTTTTTTGGTGAGAAAGATTGGTCCCGAGCTAACATCTGTGCCAATCTTCCTCTATTTTGTGTGTGGAGAAGCTGCCACAGCATGGCTTGTTGAGCAGCATGTAGGTCCATGCCCAGGATCCGAACCTGCAAACCCTGGGCCATTGAAGCAGAGTGTGCGAACTGGGCCAGCCTGTTGTTTTATTTTTATTATATGGTTACATATAGTATGTGGCAAGGGATATTAAGGCCAGGTATGATTTTTTGGTTTACATCTGATAAAATGTTTATTTTATAGTGAGTGAAGGAGGAGTCACTCATTCATTTATTTAATTACTCATTCATCCAACAATAGTTGTTGAGTATCTGTTATGATCCAGACAAAATGTAGGCCTCACAATCAAATTATTTTAAAATTGTAAGTTGGAAGCTCAAAATTTGTAGCCTATCTCCGTGTCGGTAGAACTGTCCATAAACCATCTTTGGCTATTTATTGCTTCAGGAAACATACGGAGAGAGAGAGAAAAAGAGAGAGAGAGAGAGAATAGGGTCCGACAATCTTAAGAGGATGGGTTTGATTTAAACTCATGCAATTTTGACTAGGTGAAATCCTATATCCTCATATGTGCCCAGGCAGAAATACTCACAGACTTTAGTCAATTGCTTCAATGAAAGAAATATTCTTGTTGTTTTTGAGTGATGGAATGATGCAGGTTTTATTTTTAGAAAGCACATAAGTATTTTTAAAATTTGTTTATTAATCAACTTATTGAGGCATAATTAACTTACAATAAAATGCACAGATTTAAAGTATGTTGTTTGAGGAGTTTTGACAAATGTATACACCTATGTATCACCACACAACCATGATTTGAATATTTCCATCACCCAGTATAGTTCCATCCTGCCTCTTTGCAGTCAAGCACACCTTCCACTTCTTCCCCTCATCTCCACCCTAGGCAACCACTGTTCTGATTTCTATCACCATAAAGAAGTTTTGAAGATTTTAGAACTTTATATAGGTGGAATTATACAGTGTATACTCTTTCATGTTGTTCACATAATAGTTTTGAGAGTCATCCACATTGTTGTGGTGTCTTTATTTTGTTCATCTTTATTATTGAGTATTATTCCATTGTATGAAGATACCACAATTTGTTTATCTACTCATCTATGATGAACATTTGGGTTGCTTCTGGTTTGAGCCTGTTATGAATAGAGCTGCCATACACATTCACATGCATTTCTTTTTGTGGATGTATGTTTTCATTCCTCTTGGATAAATACCTAGGAGTGCAATTGCTGAGTTATAAGGTAGATAAACGTTTAACTTTATAAGAAACTACCAAATTACTTTCTAAAGTGGTTTACCATTTTACATACCCACTGACAATGTACAAGAGTTCTAGTTTCTCTATATCCTCACCAATATTTGGTATTGTCACTCTTTTTACTTTTACCAATTCTGGTGAGGGTATAATGGTATCTCCTTGTGGTTTTAATTTGCATTTGCTTGATGACCAATGATACTGAGTGTCTTTTATTTCTGAGCTCTTTGGCCATTTGTATAACTTCTTTTTGAAATGGCTATTCTAGTCTTTAGCTTTTTCCTCCCCCGACTGGGTTGCTTATTATTAAGTTGTAAGAGTTCTTTACATATTTTGGGTACCAGATATTTGTTAGATATATGTATTGCTAATGTTTTCTCTCAGTCTGCAGCTTATCTTCGCATTTCCTTAATGGTGTCTTTTGAGGAGCAAAAGTTCTTAATTTTGATGGGGTATGGTTTCTCACTTTTTTTCTTTTATAGTTAAAATCCTATTCCTGAAAAAAATCTTTACTTACCCCAAATTGTGAAGATATTCTCCTGGAATTCTTCTTCTAGACATTTTATAGTTTTACTTTTTATGTTTAGGTCTATGGCCCATTTTGAGTTAATTTTTGTGTATATTGTGAGATAATGGTTGAGATTCAGCTTCTTCCATACGGATGACCAGTTGTTCCAACATCATTTATTTAAAAGACTTTTCTTTCTCCATTGAATTATCTTGGCACCTTTGTCAAAAATTGATTATATATGTCAATTGTATACATATAGGTATAGTTCAGCACTGGTATATTTAAGCACTGATATATTTTTGTCAACCTAGATTTACAGCAACATCAAAACACTAAATCATGATCTGTTGTTTTACTAGCCAAAGGAAATTGAAATGAAAACCTTGGAGGTGACTCATCTTCAATTTAACAGGCTGATCATGAATATTTGTGAGATTTGTTGCTCTGTTAGAAGGACAATAGATAGAACCCACAACATTTTTATTGTCTTATTGACTTGTTTTATATTATTAATTTACATACTTACATATGACTTTTAGGGATTTTTATTTACTAATATGTCTTTTTAACCAAAATAGAATATGTAACTTCTAATTTAAGCTAATTTTTCCTTAAAATATAAATTTAGCCAAGCCATCAGAAAAAATGTAAACTGGGATTGTTTGTGTTTTGGCTTATGTCCTGAGTGTATTCAGGTGTGGGTTGGTGACAGGAACTGACCTAGAAGATCATAATCAAGTAGTGTTCATTGCAGCACATTCTCCACTAAGCTCTTTCTTCATTCTGTAATGCTCCTCAGCGCTTCCATATGGAGATCCCACAACAGGCTCATACTCCCAAAGCCCAGTTTGAGAGTGGCCTCCTGAAACCCTGTGGTCCCATCCACTTGCCCTTCACCCCAACCTGCTCCTCCTCCAAATCCTGAAAGTACTGGAGGAGAGGACCCATCATGGTTTGAGGCAGAACCCATCACACTGGTGATAATAGTCTGGATGAAGCTTTCCTGATAGACCTGCAAACCTCCCCCTGCATCACCAATGTTCCTTTCTGTGGGGCCAAAGGGGACCACAGAGTGTAGGAGAGAGTGGGGTACATTTGAACTCTGAGCAAGCCATGGTTGGTAAGGTTGTAAGTCATGGTTAATTGCTTCATTTACTTTACTCATGCTTAAAATACTCACTGATTTCATTCAGCAAGAAAGAATGGTCCAAAGAAAGAAAGAAGCTTGGAGTCAAAGATTTAGGCTGGAGTACCAGTTCTTTCATTTGCCTCCTGTGTACCCATAAATAATAGGAATGATATCAAGTGACATACAGATGATGTTGTGAGCATCAGATAAAAGCACTCTGCAAACTGTTTTTTCAAATGATATTCAAAGTATCTTTCCTTCAGTAGCCCCCAAAGTTGCTGATATTCAAATCTGAGTCATTACTTAAGTAGATTCTGTTGAAATCAGGTGCATAATGACTTTTAGTTGTTTGCTGGATTCACTCTCTTTAAAAAGCTCATCAGCAAGCATTTGATTGCTGAATGGTTCCCCTGTAACCTTGAGATACATTAGCATTGGTTCTACAGAAGGATAGTTGCTAGGAGGCTAGACCATAGTCGACTTGTCTTTCATTAAGGATTAATACTTTTGCTAAGGAAGCTTTGAAAATGCTAGCAAGACCAAGGGGCTGGAAATGGTGTACCTCTGTCTATGGCATGTGAACAAAAATGAAAATAAAACTTTTCCCCCCAAAAGCTACATAAATACCTTACTTCAAGTATTATAAAATAGACATTATTACATCTTTTCCCTGATATGAGCTCATTTAAATAAATATTTTGTTGTTAACCATTTTTCCCCCAACTATAATAGTAATGCAAACTCCTAATAGAAAACTTGGAAACTACAGATGGTATGTCTAATGGAATATTATTCAGTCATAAAGAGGAATGAAGTACTGATACATGCTACATTATGGGTGAACCTTGAAAACATTAGGCTAAGTGAAAGAAGCCAGTCACAAAGGGCAATGTCTTGTAGGATTCCATTTATATGAAATGTCCAGAATAGGAAAATCTGTAGAGAAAAGAAGTAGATTAGTGGTTGCTGGGGCTGTGGGAAACGAGAATGGGGAATGACAGCTGATGGGTGTGGGGTTTCTTTCTAGGGTGATGAAAAAGTTCTGAAATTAGATGATAGCGAAGATTGTACAACTCCGTAAATGTACTAAAAACCACTGTACATTCTAAAAGGGTATACATTCTAAATGCATGAATTTAATGGTATGTGAATTATATCTCAATAAAGCTGTTATTTTTTAAAAACCTAGGTCAATGCATCTTGCTACCATTTTCATTCTTGTGATGATGGTGCTTTTTCAATTATTAGACTTGTGTATGAAATGAGAATCCACACTCTGGAAAACCACTGAAGTATGTCAAATTGAAATACAAAGAAAATAACTGATATTTTCTTTTAAGAGGTAAATGATTAATTCTAGGTTTTAAGGTAGAAGAAATGAGTTTTCCCTTTGACAATGAATAGTTTTATAACATAGTGATACTACTTAGCATAATTGCAACATTTAGAATTTCAACCTTAATTTAACTTGCATATTTTCTTTCCTCTGTATCTTGTACTCAAAAAGAAATGAGAGCCTAATATCAGGTAGAATTTATAATATTACCTCAGAAAATTGTATATGTTGGAGAGGAAACATTTCTTTGATATGAGTTTAGGTTTAAAGCAATTGAATTGCTCGGCAGGATTTCATTTCTCTACCAGATTATCTCAGTGTTTCTCAACCTATTTTTCATTACCACCCCCTAAGAAACTTTTTTAGACTTTTTTTTCCTAATTGCCCCTCTCCCTCATGAAATTTTAATACTACAGATATACTGTGTATCTGTTTATATTCTCTGGGTACTGTGTATTTATGCTTTATCCATAAAAAGGGTAAGATTTTTCACCCCCAAAACCAATTTTCATTCCCTTTGGAGTGATATCACCCCCGTTGAGAATGCATGGTCTACCTTTAAAATTCATGTGTGTATTTGAATTACATATTTTATTTTCCTTACTCTAAGCAGAATTTGGAATTCTTTCAGCAACTCAAATTTAACATATACAAAATTTAATGTTTACAAATTCAACTTAATAAGAATGATTTGGAAAAAATACATGTAAATAATTTTTAGATGTGCTAAGTTCAAATAAAATATTAGGCAGCCTTCAAAATTACTTTTTCTGTGACTATTCATTGACATTGGAATCTGATGCTGTTGAGTGGGAAAAAAGCGACATGCAAAACTGTATCAAGAATACTTTACAAGTTTTCTAAAAATGCATACATGTGTAAGTACAAATGACTTGGAAATATTTATTAAAATGTTTATGTTCCTCTCTGCATAGATTGTAGGTGATTTTTAGTTTCAACTTTAGACATACATCAGTTGGATATTTGGATTGTTTCCACTTTTTGGCTATTATGAATAAAGCTGCCAAGAACATTTGTGTGTAAACTTTCATGTAGACATACGTTTTCAGTTCTCTTGGGTACATACATGGGAGTAGAATTGCTGGGTCGTATGGTAACACTATGATTAACATTCTGAGAAACTATCAAACTGTTTCCCAAAGCGACTACACCGTTTTGCAATCCCACCAGCAGTGTGTGAGGGTTCCAATTTTTCCACATCCTTGCCAATACTTGTTATTTTCTGTATTTTTTGTTTTAGTCTTCCTGGTGAGGGTGAAGTGGTATCTCATTGTGGTTTTGATTTCCATTTCCCCAAGGAATAAATAATCTTGAGCATCTTTTCATGTGCTTATTGGCCTTTCATATGTTGTCTTTGGATAAATATCTATTCAAATCCTTTTCCCATTTTTAAATTCGGTTCTTTTTCTTTTATTTATTTATTTATTTTTTTGGTGTGGAAGATTGGCCTTGAGCTAATATCTGTTGCCAGTCTTCCTCTTTTTGCTTCAGGAAGATTGTCCCTGAGCTAACATCTGTGCCAATCTTCCTCTGTTTTGTATGTGAGATGCCCCCATAGCAGGGCCTGATGCGTGGTGTGTAGGTCTGCGCCCGGGATCTGAACCCATGATCCAACCCCAGGCTGCCAAAGTGGAGTGTATGAACTTAACCACTACGCCACCGGGCCAGCTCCCTTATTTTTCTTTTTGTGTTGAGTTGTGAGAGTACTTATATATTTTCTGGATACAAGTCCCTTATCAGATATACAATTTGCAAATATTGTCTCCCATTCCCTGGATTGTCTTTTCACTCCCTCTTTTTTTTTCTTTCCTGAGCTAACATCTGTTGCCAATCTTCCTCTATTTGGTATGCAGGCCACCACCACAGCATGGCCACTGACGAGTGGTGTAGGTCCGTGCCTGGGAACTGAACCCTGGCTGCCAAAGCAGAACGTGCCAAACTTAATCACTAGGCCACCAGGGCTGGCCCTCTTTTCACTTTCTTGATAGTGTCCTTTGAAGCACAAAAGTTTTAAAATTTGATCAAGTCCCATTTATCTATTTTTTCTTTTGTCACTTGTGCTTTTAGTGTCATTTCTCAGAAAACATTACCAAATCCAAAATCACAAAGATTTGCTCACATGTTTTATTCTAATAGTTTTATAGTTTTGCTCATACGTTTAGATCTTTGATCCACTTTGAGTGAATTTTTGTATATGGTGTAAGGTAAGGGTTCTACTTCATTGCTTTGCATGTGGATATCCAGTTATCACAGCATCATTTGCTGAATGATTTGGGTTTTGAATCAAGGTCCAATTGTGGTTGATCAACAGGTAAAGATTCTTTCTTTTTGCTATTCTATCACCCTTTTTTCTTCCTTTCTCTATTTGTAAAATTCCATTTATCACAATGATAATGTTTGGGAGTCATATCTTTTATTGAAGATGCTTTATTATTATGAAGGATAGGGGAATGGAGTGTTCTGGCTATTATTTCCCCATCTATAAACTGCAGCATTTGGAACTATATTTCCCTGAGGTTCCTGGGGCCCTGGGGTTAATACAGATTTAGCAAATACCTCATCCACATATTGTCACTTTTGAAATAATTAGCATGTCATAAAATCCCCATAGTGTTAAAATTGTTCTTAAGAAGTATAATATTTCTTTAAAAGGGGCTGGATTGGAAACTGGAGGGAACACTTAACCAGGAATAGGATGGTCTGTGTTCTGGTGAGGGAGGGTTTTTAAAAGGGGCGGTAGTGAACCCTGTCAAGTGCAACAGAGAATGAGCTCCAACAAAGGGGCTCTGGATTTAGCAGCGAGGACATCATTGCTGACCTTTGAGGGAAATCTCAATAATGGCGAGTGTAACAGTTAGTTTTATGTGTCAACTTGGCTAGGCTATAGTACCCAGTTATTCAATTAAACACTAACCTAGGGGTTGATCTGAAGGCATTTTATGTATGTACAATCAATTGACTTTAAGTAAAGGAGAATGTCTTTGATAATCTAGGTGGTCCTCATCCAATCAAGGCCTTAAGAACAAAACTAAGGTTTCCCTAATGAAGAAATCCGGCCAGCCAGCTTGCCCTACGGATTTTGGACTTGCCAGCCCCCGCAATTGCATAAGCCAGTTCCTTGAAATCTCTCTCTCCGATATATGTATATATATGAGATATATATATAAAATCTCTTTCTTTATATATATTATATATTATGTATATTATTATATAGTAGGATATATATAAACATGGGCTATATATCCTACTATATAATAACATAATATATAATATAATTATATATTAATATATACCTCCTCATATATATTACATTATACATAATATATACATTGTATGTGTGTATATTATGTATATATATATACTTACACACATATCCATATCCTACTGGTTCCGTTTCTCTACGAGGAGAGAATTGACTTATATAGTAGGAGAGCCAAGTGGGTAACTGAGTGAAGGAAATGAAACTCTTCCCTTGAGAGGTTTGCAAAGAAAATAGAGGGAGACCAGAGGGCAGCAAATGAAGTTTTTCTGAGAGATGAGATTTGTGAGTATTTGAGAGAGAGACGAGTTCTCAACCAGTTGAATCTAACAAACAAAGTATTGTATTTAAACACTCCATAATGTACCCTCTGTTTATATTTAATAAAGTTTATTTTTACCATAATTAGACAACATTTTTATTTTTCCCCCTTTTTATTGTAATATAGGCATTCTAGTAGTTCCACTGTATGATCTGATGGTATAATTTTAGGGTCTGGACCCCCATTAAATTGCTATTTCTTTCATTGAGTGCCAGCCACTGGGATTGCAGGCTTAGTAACAAGAAATGATCAATCAGCCTCCATAACATTTTCCTTATAAATTCCCCCTTTTTGCATGTTGGCAGACATCACAGAGGAAAGGCACAAAAGAGTCACCATAGGGGAAAAGTCATAAAAAAAACACTAAAAATTATAACTTGATAGCTGTGGAATCATGGCATCAATCACGGAAGAACATAATTATGAAGTTCACTGGGAAAAAGTGAAGAAAATATATTCTTTATAAAATGTAAGGGAAAAAGGATTGGTCTTAATCAATAATGCCAGACAGGTAGAGATTTTAATTTATCTAAGTTGACAAAATGAGATAATCTTTTAACTATACATTACAAGTGTAAATTCATATTCTAAGATGTATACTTTAAAGACAAAAATGAAGGACTTCATTTACTTTGGTACAGAGCTGGACATACTATTCCACAAGCAAGCTGGCATATGTTGACACCATTTGATTAAATACTTTCTAGCTCCTATTACTTCTACTCCTACTGATTGCATCCTAGGGTTGTGTTGGCTTTGAAAGAAATTCAACTTTGTTGATGAGTGTCAGGTTTACTGGGCTACTAAAAACATGTAGTTAATAAATCAGTGAAACTGCTTCCTGGGTATTGTCTTGTGGTTTTGTTCCAGAAGAACTCCACAAAGATAATATACAAGCGTCCCATCTGTTTTCGTGAGCCCAGTGACTGCCTACTTTTTTTGATGTCTTAGATTATTGTGTCATGCTCAATTGTCAGCATGAGCACATTTGTCTGGGAAGACTATTGTGTGTTATATATCCTAAGTGCGTTCTTTTTAATTATTTTCAGGACTTACCTTTTTTTATTGGTGAGGAAGATTAGCCCTGAGTTAACATCTGTTGCCAAACCTCCTCTTTTTGCTGAGGAAAATTGGCCCTGGGCTAACATCTGTGCCCATCCTCCTCTACTTTATATGTGGGACCTCTGCCACAGCATGGCTTGATAAGCAGTGCATAGGTCTGTGCCCAGGATTCGAAACTGTGAACCCTGGGCCACCAAAGTGGAGCACATGAATTTAACCACTATGCCACTGGGCTGGCCCCGTGGACTTACCTTTTGGGAGAATAGGGAAAACAGCCCTTTAGAAGAGCTGACTTCCATTGGCCCAGTTAGATTAAATGGTTTGTGTGTGTGCGTGTGAGGAAGACTAGCCCTGAGCTAACATCTGTTGCCAATCCTCTTTTTCGCTGAGGAAGATTGGCCCTGGGCTAACATCCGTGCCTGTCTTCCTCTACTTTATATGGGATGCTGCCACAGCATGGCTTGACAAACGGTGCGTCGATCAGCGCCCAGGATTCAAACCTGAGAACCCTGGGCCGCCGAAGCACTCGAGTGAACTTAACTGCTACGCCACTGGGCTGGTCCCAGATTAAATGGGTTTTAACAGACTTAAATCTGTTGCTGCTTGATATCTTTTGACTGTGATAATTGCTGTGGAAATAAATAATATGAGCTAAGCCACAAATTATACTGTAATATAATTTTTTCAATTTCTCAACAGAAAAGGTAGAGATTATGAAATTCTTGATGGCAAGGACTCTGGCCTACTTATATTTTTATTGCCATCAGTAGCATAGGAACTGGTACACAGTAGGCATTTGAAAATGTTTGATGAATAAAATAACCAATTAACTAATTGGAATAATTGGCTGAGGGATATGCTTATAATCTGGCGCTGGCTCTATAAGTGGTTATTAATAAGGTAATGGGTTGATATGAACTCTGGCTTTCAAGAATATAGTTGAATGCATTCTTGACTCAGAGGCCAGATTAAAATTAAATCTGATGGAAAATTAGAGACCTGCTCTGCGGCGGTAGGAACTCATTTGTGGAGGTATTTGAGAGTTGAGTGATTAAAGGAAAGAAAGCTTGATGGCTCCATCCAGTTATCCTCCTTACAGCGAAATACAGGGAGATTTAGCAACTATGTGTGTAGTTTTCTCTTGAGGAAGATCATATTTCTATTGTTTGACAGACTGACTATTATGCTCATATGGTCAACTCATTCTTTTTCTAACTTTGCAGGGAGTACATATTGTAGTGGATGCATTCTCGTTTACTGTAAAGACGTCCTACCTTCATCAATCATTCTTTCTAACAATATTATCTCTGTCCTCAATTTCAGCCCCAGAAATGGGTAGTTCATAGTAGCTTTCATTGGATTTTACAAAAGACTTAGAGAGCATTAAAGACTTAGAGAGGAAGTCTTGTTAGTTTTCATTTGGCACCTTTATTTAGGCAAATTATTGCATGTAGTTGCCTAATTGTTAATCACAGCAGGCCTAAACTTACAAAACCTGTTTGAGGTATGTTCGTCTAGAAATTGTTCAATTTCAGTTGTCAGCCTCCAACAGTAATGCTTGCAGAATAATCATGATGCATTTCTAGTACATCAAAACTAACCTGTAGTAAAACTGACTCCACTCCTAGAAAAAGATATTTTTTGTTTGGTCCTTTCACTCAACAAGAAGTATCAGCAAACATGCATGGATAAGTCCAAAAGGAAATACAAAATATGAGAAATAGTTCTTGCCTTTAAGGAATTAAAAGTCTAACTGGTTGATTTCTCTTACTGCAGAGAAGTTAGGCTAGCCCCATTAATGAGAGTATATTTGGGGAAAGACTGTCAAAAGAAGTATAATTTAAATCTGAGAATATGACTGTAAAAGGGGAGAATCAGGAATAATTTAAGGATATTTGTTATCATTGCTAATTTACATTGTTCTAGAGGTTCAAGCCAATGTAATAAGATAAGAAAAAATGTATAATTTTTTTAAAAATTAACAAAAGTAGAAATATACCTATATCTTTGAATGTGGATAGAAAACTATCTGAAAGGATACATGCTAAACTATTAAAAGTGGTTGTTTTTAAAGGTAGGACTATGAAGTGGAGAGGAAGTTGACTTTTACTTGTTTTCCTCTCTACATTTCAGTGTAGCCTGAATTATATATTTTTTCACAAATATGCGTTTATTTGTTGGATTAAAAAATTTTTTTGTTAAGGTATAATTGACGTACAACATTATATAGTTTTGGGTGTACAACACAATGATTTGATATTTGTATATCTTGTGAAATGATCACCACAATAAGTCTAATTAATGTCCATCACCATATATAATAACAGAATTTTTTTTTCTTGTTATGAGAACTTTTAAGATCCCCTCTCTTAGAAACTTTTAATATACAATATAGTATTATTAACTATAGTCATCATGCTGCACATTACATCCTCATGACTTATTTATTTCATAATCAGAAGTTTGTACCTTTTGACTCCTTTCACCCATTTTGCCTACTCCCTCAACCCCCACCTCTGGCAACCACCAATCTGTTCTCTGTATCTATGGGCTTTTTATTATTATTATTCCACATATAAGTGAGATCATATGGTATTTGCCTTTCTCTGCCTGAATTTTTTCACTTAGCATGATACCCTCAAGGTCCATCCATGTTGTCACAAATGGCAAGATTTCATTCTTTTTTATGGCTGAATAATATTCCATTGTATATGTATACCACATTTCTTTATTTATTCATCTGTGAATGGAAATTTAGGTTGTTTCCATATCTTCTACTGTAAATAATGTTGCAATGAATACAGGCATATATCTTTTCAAATTTGTATTTTCATTTTCTTGGGATAAATACTCAGAACTGGAATTGCTGGATCATATGGTAGTTCTATCTTTAATTTTCTGAGGAACCTCCATAATGTTTTCCACAGTGACTGCACCGATTTACATTCCCACAAACAGTGCACAAGAGTTCCTTTTTCTCCACATCTTAATCAGTATTTGTTATTTCTTATCTTTTTGATAATAGCCATTCTAACAGATGTGAGGTGATATCTCATTGTAGTTTTGATTTGCATTTCCCTGATGATTAAGGGCATTATCCATCTTTTCATGTACACATTAGCCATCTGTATGTCTTCTTTGGAAAAATGTCTGTTCAGATCCTCTGCCCAATTTTAAATTGAATTATTTGGTTTTTTGCTATTGAGTTATATGAGTTCTTTATATGTGTTGGATATTAACCTCTAACCAGATACATGATTTGCAAATATTTCCTCCCATTCAGTACTTTGCCTTTTAATTTTGTTGATGGTTTCCTTTGCTGGCTTTGATATGTCCCACTTGTTTATTTTTGCTTTTGTTGCCTTTGCTTTTGGAGTCAGATCCAAAAAATTATCACCAAGACTGATGTCAAGAAGCTTACTGCCTATGTTTTCTTCTAGGAGTTTTATGGTTTCAGGCCTTACATTCAAGTCTTTAATCCATTTTGAGTTAATTTTTGTGTATGATGTAAGATAGTAGTCCAGTTTCATTCTTTTGATGTGGCTGTCCAGTTTTCCCAGCACCATTTATTGAAGAGACTGTCCTTTCCCCATTGTATATTCTTGGCTCCTTTTTTGCAAATTAATTGACCACATATGTATAGGTTTATTTCTGGGATCTCTATTCTGTTCCATTGATCCATGTGTCTCTTTTTATGCCAATACCATGCTGTTTTGATTACTAGAGCTTTGCAATGTAGTTTGAAATCAGGGGGCATGATGCCTCCAGCTTTGTTCTTGTTTTCCCAGATTGCTTTTGTTATTTGGGGTCATTTGTGGTTCCATACACATTTTAGAATTGTTTGTTTTATTTCAGTGAAAAATGCCATTGGAATTTTGATAGGGGTTGCATTTAGTCTGTAGATTGCTTTTGATAGTATGGACACTTTAACAATATTAATTCTTCCAATCCATGAGTATGGAATATCCTTCCATTTATTTCTGTCTTCTTTAATATCTTTCATCAATGTCTTATAGTTTTCAGTGTATAGGTCTTTCACCTCCTTGATTAAATTTATTTCTAGGTATTTTATTCTTTCTGGTGCAATTGTAAATGGGATTGTTTTCTTAATTTCTCTTTCTGATAGTTCATTATTAGTGTATAGAAATGCAACAAATTTCTGTATATTGATTTGAATCCTGCAAATTTACTGAATTCATTTATTAGTTCTAAGAGTTTTTCGTTGGAGTCTTAGGTGCATTCTTCAGTTAAGAAAAATTAAAGACTCAACAAAATCATGAAGTGGGATCTCAACAAGCCAGAAAGAGAAACTAAATGGGTTATCAAAACAGAAATCATGTCAGAAGCAAATTTTTAAGAGCTGGAGGATGGAGTCATAAGATTGGAGAGCTGATGAGGTGAGAGTATGAAATGATGAATAAAACAGACAAATGGAAAGA
Organism: Tapirus indicus; assembly: GCA_031878705.1. Taxonomy (NCBI): domain Eukaryota; kingdom Metazoa; phylum Chordata; class Mammalia; order Perissodactyla; family Tapiridae; genus Tapirus; species Tapirus indicus. The sequence goes on from CM062920.1 coordinate 22,398,545, forward strand.
TTGACTGGGAAACCATCTGTGACAATGAGCTTTTATGTGCACCATGAAGTGTGGTGTGTCCATGTGATTAAACAGTCATTGTAAGACTGAAAACATAAATGTGCACAAGTGAATTCTTTTTAGTGTTTAAGCAAGGATATGATACAATCTAATTTACATTTTCCTCTCATGCTTTTTATTTAAAAAAATTCAAATCTATGGAAAATTTGAAAAAAATAGTACAATGAACATCTGTATATTCTTTATCTAATATCACTTGTTAACATTTTGTTCTCTCTCTATGTATATCTTTTTCTTTCCTTGAATCATTTGAAAGTAAGTTGCAAATATCATTACACTTTACCTCTACATATTTCAGCAGGTATATTACACATATAACTGTCAAATGTAATAATAGCTATTGGTTTTATATCTCTTATCGTGTGCCTGGCCCTGTGCTAAATGCTTTGCATACATTAGCTTATTAATCCTCACAACAACCCTTCATGGAAAATATGATTGCTCCATTTTATTGATGAAGACCAAGATGGGATTCAAGCCTATTTCTGACTGACTCCAAAGTCCATATTTAAAAACACAAGACAGTATATAGTTAAGGGCCAAGATGAGTGAAACAACATTAAGTTTCCATTGAACTTCAGAGGAGGGAGCAATTGTGGCGGACCAGAGTGTTTTAGAAACATTTCCCAGAAATGAATACTCTTGAGTTAGACTGACAGAAACAGTTTTCTCTCTTTTACTATTGTTGGAAAGATATGTCCGAAAAGTACTAACATTTATAAATCCATTTTCCTTTTTATTTACAAAAGTAAAATTAACTGTACGTAAACATTTACTTCTCATCAACTTTTCCTTATGTGTATCTGCAATGTCATACTCTCAAATAAAGGGTATTACAATATATATTATACGAAATTTATTTTACTTTGATGACTAAGTATTTTCATGGTGGAAGTAATAGATTACTATAAAACAAATTTCTGTGAGTAGTTGTATAGAGAATTTTTAAATCATAGGAGCTGTCATAGCAGGTCTATTTCTAATGTATATAGAGATGTTATGTGTGCAAATATATCATCCAGAATGTACAAGATCAAAAGCATGAAACTAAACAAGTTCATAACTCAACAAAACAAGAGTGAAGTTGTGCCAAAACAACTTTGCTCTTCATATTTCCCACTGCAGAAACATTTAAAGAAGGATTATTTCTGAAAATGTGCATGAGTCAGAAGTGGGGAATGAGTAATACTGTGCTGTGGACTTTATGAATGTTTTAATGCTGAAGGGACATCGTCTAGTTTTTTCAGTAAGGCAGTGAGTTGCTGCCTTATCCTCAGATTCTTAGCTGGCTTATTTGGAAAAACTCAAATATAATTTGAACACCTGGGTTACTGGCGTCTTCTGAATTTAGCACTAAGTTTTCTTAAAATTTTCTAATTCAGTGAACAATACTTTAATCTCATTTTTCACCTGGGTGGAAATGACTCCTGGGGGCTGAGGGTTACAATAACCTTAGACTAGGTCAACAAGATTCTTTAGCAAGTAGAAAACAAGGTTAGATTGACTCATTTAAAGTTGGAATATGCATGAAGATATATTAGATGGTGTGTTGACCTTTCAACTTTCTTTGTGGATTTTAAAAGTCTATCATGATGAAAAGGTCACTGAAAAATATTCATGAGGCCCATGATGGGGATGAATTTTGTGTCTTTTAATGTGTACATACCAATGGGATTTGGAAGTTTTTCAATTTCATTCCTCTGTGTATTCCTTATCCTCATTCCCAGATTTCCTCCATTGAGTATAACATTTTTGGTTCTCATTATGAATGAGTGAAGGAATTTTTTAAAAGGCACAGGATTGGGTTGAGTTTTCATATTTTAAGCCAGTAGGGCCATGCTATTTTAATTCCTCAGTTAGCCACGTTTTTACTGAACCTCAACTGTGGTTTCAGCACCGGCGTTGGAAAAATGGCACAAATCATCTATTCTTTTTTCCCTTTTAACTCTAGGATCTTACAAATGAACCTTGTTTTCCCATTTGACACACCCAGACTTTAGTATAGTGATCCTGGCATACACTTAACAATGGAAAGAATGATCAGAATCTTTTCAGAGGAACTTCACTTTTAAGCTGCTAAAAGAGAATAAGATTTTCCATGCTAGAGTAAGAGACATAGCTTAAATTGCATAAGGGGGCAAGGTTTAATCTATACCCCAACTCTACCATTTTTCTATAGGGAAGGACTGAATAACACAAAGACCTATCTTTTTAAAGTAATGTTAAGAGTAAAATGTTTTCCCTCTAAATACATAGCTTGTAAAAGTTAAAGTGGGAGAGGGGCTGCATTTTGGCTTTAGGGAAGAACCAGTAATACATTAATGAATTACATTTTTTGCTTTCCTTCATTATTTCAAGATATGACTCATGTCACCAGAGCATGGGCTCAAGAGTAAAGATAAGATTTTGAAATATACTTTTTTAAAATCAAGAAAATTGTCGCTAATTTACATCCCTAATCACATTAGAACCTCTTCTTTAAAACAAATACAGACCTTTAATGATGGACCCACTCGTTCTATCATGAAGAAAGAATGCATGAATTGGCTGGTTTTCAACGATACCAGAAAGTTGTGAATTGTTGGCCCATTTCTGGTCATCAATTTTGTCAGTAATTTATTTGGAGACATAAAAATATCCCTTTTCTGGTATAAAAGTGGTACAAATGGTACAAAACTGAAAGAGGACTAGCTAACATAACAAGTAACAGAATTAAAATTGGACTTTATTAGGACAGACAAGAAATCTACAGTTAGAACTTTACAGGGAGAAATGCAAACTTAAGTTTTCAGGTTCAAAAACTTAATCGCACACTCAAAGGGTAAAGATGTCCTGAGGTGGTTAAGCGAAATATTAACAATTTAGAGGGGGATCATTAAGCCGATGAAAGTTCTGAAAAGTATTTTATATCCATTCACTTATCCATTCATTCATTTACTCATGTACTCAATTATAGTATGCCAAGAATAGACTAAAATTCCTGGCTCTCAAAAGCTTACATTCTAATTGGGAAGGTAGACTCACACCTGATAATTGCTGAACAATGTGATAAATGGTAAAAGAGAGAGTTGAACAGTTCTGTAGAAGCACAGAGAAGGGAACAACTCCTCTGGGATAACCTTCACAGAGGGGCTGACTTTTGAACTGGATTTAGAGGATTAAGTAGGAGTTCACTAGAAAGACAAAAGAGAACAGGCACTGCAGGAAGAGAGGAGAACATGTACAAAGAAAAGAGAATTCTTTTTTTTTTTCAGAAGATTGGCCCTAAGCTAACATCTTTTGCCAATCTTCCTTTTTTTTTTTCTTCTCCCCAAAGCCCCAGTACATAGTTGTATATCCTAGTTTTAGGTTCTTCTAGTTCTTCTATGTGGGATGCAGCCTCAGCATGGTTGATGAGCAGTGAGTAGGTCCGTGCCCAGGATCTGAACCGTGAACCCCAGGCCGCCAAAGCGGAATGTGTGAACTTAACCACTACACCACTGGACTGGCCCAAAAGAAGATGTTTTGATCATAGGGTACACATGGGAGGTGGTAGGAGTTGAGGCTCAACCCATAGTTAAGAGTCCATCTTGAGGGGCCTTCGTGCCACGAATCTTGGATTCAAACAGATTGTAGTGTGTGTGTGAGGGGGAGGAGTGACTAGCAGATTTGTATGGGCTATTCCAGATCCAGAACTCCTCATGGGGCTGGCTGAAGCCTCTTTTGTGACTGCAGCACAATCCAACATTCTCCCTCTGCCCAATCCTGCTTCTTTCCCTTCCTTTTTACAGGTATTGATCCTGACAATACTCCTGATAAACCTTCTACACGTTCATCTCCATCTCAGAGTCAGTTTCCCGGGGAATAAACCCTAAGGGATGAGAAGCCATTCAATTTTTGACAGAATTTTGTAGAACACAGAATGAGGCGTCCTTGGCTATTACCAGTTTTGATAAATACTTCTGTACTCAGCTTCTTCACAGGGCTTTTATTTTTATTCATGTTGATGTGAATGAAATCCTTTTCATGCAGTGATGCTGTCAACACCCTCCTCCCCACCCCGCCCCGGTTTTCTTATGTTTTTCAAAACACTGACAATTGTTTGATGTAAGATCCAAGGCTGAACTTTCAGAGCGTGTGTTCATTTGGGGCTTGATTTACTGCTCTTTGGCCTTGGTTTGTTTCCGTTTGATTTTGGATGATCATTAATCTTCTTGGGAAGGGCTCCAGGGTTTGATGGTGCCCTGGCCTGTTCACTGACATAAGTAGAATTATTCAGAAGTTCATATATCATCTCCTCTCTGATAACCTTTATCCTGTTAAAGTTCCCCATTTGCAATATTGAGATGAGAAAAAGAGTGTTGGAGGGCAAAGGCATAACTGTTTGAGCTTTACCAAAGGGACATAATGGGGGTACATCTGGTTTGTTGGTGAGATGACAGAGGATGCTGAACTTCGGTTTATCAGCACCTCATGACCTAAGGCTGGAGAAAGACACTTCACAGAGCGCACTGGAATTGCTCAACATTGAGCAAATCCCTCACAACCTATGGGCCCACCAGTCTGCTGGTGTTCGGACACTCGAACCTTATAGGTGCCTCTGCCGTCTCCAGGCTCCTCCCCTGTAGACTCTCTTACACCTAGACAGGACCTCAGACCTAGAGTCACACTGGGAATCTGGAACAGATTAGGGGGACCCCCATATACTGAGTGGTGGGGAAGAGCATAACACAATGATTAAGTGGAAATTCTCTAGAGCCAAGTTCCAATCCTGGCTCTGCCACTTGCTAGCTGTGTGATCTTGGACAAGTTACTTAACCTCTCTATGCCTCAATTTCCTCATCTGTAAAATGAGAATAATAATAATAGTGCCTAATTCACAAGGTTGTTGTGGGGATTATATGAACTGATATATGTCTAGTACTTAGAAACATATTAAAGTACATATTAAACACTGTATGTGCTTTGAAAAGGTAATAAAAATCTGTGGGAGTGACAAAATAGTGCAATAAGGGGAACATTTGACATGGAGAGGGGGCCATAGGACTGGCTCTGTCAACCACAAGTCCAGAAGTCTCCACTGACAAATTCTGACAATAGCCACAAAGCAGAATGTGTATCTAAATACTCAGAAGCTCCTCTACTAGTTTTTTTGGTAACAAAATATGAGTCAAATAAATAATTCTAGTGGAATGGTAGATACACAAAGCATACTAATGTTGGGAAAATGGTCAGATTTATGTAGTATTAAAACTGGACTGTAAGAGCTAAGAACTATAATGACATCCAAAGGAAATATGACTTTTTATAGCCACCAGAAAGACAAATATACAATGATTAATTTTAGTGTATCTCAAACTTGCTTAAATCAACATACCTTCTACTCATGTTAATGGTGTGATTAAGCGTCATGGCACAAACCACTTACCCAGGGAGTAAATGAATTCCAGCTGGTAAACATGACCTGGACAGTTTGTCAGAATATATTTAGTATATGTCCACCCACTATGTTTTCAGGCAAAGGGAAGAAAATGAAGCACAATTTCCCCCTTATCAATGTAGTATTTAAGTATAAACCCAGAATACTCAAAATATTCGGGCTTACAAGACATAAATATGGTAAGAAGTGTCAGATAATATACATTTCCAAAAATGAATCTCAAGAAGGATGGACTTTTGTGTAATCCCCCCTTGCTTAGTGAAAGATCTGCTGTTTAAATTGTAATAAATAGCAGGTATGATGTATACTGCTACTAATTGTGTTAATCTTTGAAGAGGCACAGGTGCTGGCCAGTGGTTAGAATTAAAAATATCCTCAGGATTGTTTTGATATCTGTTTTTATAAAACAAAAGGTAGAGGGGAGTTGGATTTCTGTTAAAAGCAGCTCTTGTGTGTTACACATTCCATACATGTTAAATATTTGTTTACGGGGGCTGGCCTGGTGGTATAGTGGTTAAGTTTGCGCACTCCACTTCAGCAGCCCAGGGTTCACAGGTTCGGATGCTGGTCATGGACCGACACACCGCTTGTCAAGCCATGCTGTGGCAGCTTCCCATATAAAGTAGAGGAAGATGGGCATGGATGTTAGCCCAGGGCCAGTCTTCCTCCTCAAAAAGAGGACGGCTGGCAATGGATGTTAGCTCAGGGCTAATCTTCCTCACACAAATAAATATATATATTTGTTTATGGTCTTCGTTTACCATGCATGCAAGTTTAAGTAAAACCAACACAAAGAAATAGGTGAATGGATGTATAACTTTGAGATTAAAGTTAGTAATAATATGCAAGTAAAATGTGGAAAGTGCCCTAAACATAATAATAACAAGCTGAGAGGCCTCTTATGTTAAGTCACTTGAGACCTTCTAATACCCTAGATGATAATGGTGGGGTCCTCACTCCTCATATTAACTCTATTAAATACATCTCCAGTAATGATAACCTTTTTTTCTGTTGAAATTTAAGGGGATTTTAACAATTTTGCTATGAATGTTATCTTTGATTTTGTTTTCCCCTTTTCATATTTTTGAGCCATTCGTTCATTTATTTCAATTCTGAGCCATTTTCGGTAGCCTTTGAAAAGCCCATAGGGTTTGGGCATTGAGCCATGAAGTCTAAGAAATGAAGCCGTCCAGTTATTAAGATTTTTGGATCTCAATTTCCCATCTGTGAAGGAAGTGTTTCCCAAACTGAATATAAAGCAGTTTTCTTGGGGTTTAAATTCTCTATCATGGGCTCTTGGTGAGGGGTGGGTGGAGGTGGGAATGAGCTGAGTTGGAATTATGTCTTCTGAGGAAGAGCCAGGGGTACAGAATTTGCCTTTGGTGAAAATGTCTCTAGGACTCTGCTATAGTCAATGTTTTCCCGAGAAAATTTCCAGGAGGCCAGCTCATTCCTTGGTGAGCCTATTTAGGTGCATTCCTTACATTTACTGTGGCCACACTGTCCAATATGGTAGCCACTAGCCACATGTGGCTATTTAAATTTGTTAGTTAAAGTTAAATAAAATTAAAAATTCAGTTCCTCCATCACATTAGGCAAATTTCAAGTGGTGAATAGCTACACATGGCCAGTGGCTACTGTATTGGACAGTGTAGATGTAGAACATTTCCATCACTGCAGAAAGTTCTATTGGACAATGCTGTTCTATGATCTTGATGTCTGGTTTTCTTTCAAAGGAAACCACTTGCTCTTTCAATAACCAAGTGATTTTTTAAAAAACAACTTCATTGAAGTATAATTTACACACTCTAAAATTCACCCATTTTAAGTGTACAATTCAATGATTTTTAGTAAATTTACCACAGCTCCTTTTCTGAAGCACAGACACAGAAAATGACTGGAGTGACTATTTTCTCAGTTCTCCCAAGGATGGTACATGACCAATACAATTCCAGATGGAAGTGAATCCATTAGATACTATGAAGGAATGCCTTAGGACATTGGGGCTTAATTCTCTCCTGGAACCCCAGGTGAGAAAGACAAAACATAGTTTGACAGTATTTTAGATTACATCAAAGAGAGATGTAAGTAAGTATAACTCAATGTCCCCAAGTCAAACATGTGGTACAACTGCACTATATAACCAAAATTTGGTAACAATTGTGGTCATGTTGCAATATAGCATAACATTTCCTTTCCTTCCTTCATAAACTGAAGTTTCTTTATAAGAAAAGAGACCTTACATCCACTGAAATATGATTAATGTAAAACTGCTTTGAATATGGTCACACACTACACTATTATGGCAATATTAATATTGCATTCCTCACAATTCAGGTACTTTCTTTGTCGTTGCACAAAAATGCTTTTTATCATAGTTATAAGGAACATTACATATTGTTTTGTTGGGCCTCTATTCACTTTATGCAATTTTGCAGTCTCATTTTTTTTGTGCATTGACAGTATCTATAGACTTGTTACAGAACATTTTATTTTATTGATTTCACATCATTTTCTTAGCCTGGCCCCTATTTAGTGCTATTTGGATGTTTCCAATGTAGTGATGTTAAAATAACGCTACCATGATAATGCTTGTTGCTTAGGTCTGAATGTTTGTGTTCCCCTAAAATTCACACGTGGGAATCCTGACGCCCCATGTGATAGTGTCAGTAGGCAGGGCCTTTGGGTGGTGATTAAATCATGAGGGAGGAGCCCTCACGAATGGGATTAGTGCTCTTATAAAAGATGTCTCACAGAGCTCCCTAGACCCCTCCCTCACGTGAGGACACAGTGAGAGGCACTGGCTATGAATCAGGAAAAGGGTTCTCACCAGAAAATGACCATGCTGGCACTTTGATCTTGGACTTCCCAGCCTCCAGAACTGTAAGCAACAGATTTCTGTTGTTTATAAGCCACCCAATCTGCGGTATTTTTAATAGCAGCCTGAAAGAACTGAGAAACTTGTGTGTGTATATATAAATATGCATATATATATACAGTTTGTCAAATATTATCATTATCTATGTTGTCTTGTCCATTATGGAGTCACTGGCCACATGAAATGTTGATGGTCTGAATTGATATGTGCTGTAGGTGTAAAATACACTGGATCTTGAAGATTAATACGAACATAAGAATGTAAAATATATCATTAATAATTTTTTTATTGATTACATGTTGAAATGATATTTTTGATATATTGAATTAAATAAAACATTATTAAAGTTAATTTTACCTGTCTCTTTGTACTTTTAAAAATGTGGCTATTAGAAAATTTTAAATTACTTTTATGGCTCACATTATATTTCTTTTGGACAGCACTGATTTAATGTCTTGAATTTATTTCTGGACTTTGAATTACATTGATTAATTTTTCCTGTTTATACCTAATTCCTGTGTTTTTATAATTATTTTAATAATTTAAAATATACTGGAAATATAATATTAGTACAATCATATCTTTTTCTTTTTTTCTGAGGAAGATTCACCCTGAGCTAACATCCGTTTTTGCTTGAGCAAGATTCTCTCTGAGCTAACACCTGTGCCAATCTTCCTCTATTTTGTATGTGGGTCACCACCACAGCATGGCCCCCACCGAGTGGTGTATGTCCACACATGGGAACTGAACCTGGGATGCCGAAGTGGAGTGCACCAAACTTAACCACTAGGCCACGGGGCCAGCCCCAGTACAATCATATCTTTAAAGTAGTATTTGGTATTATTGATTTTTTTATGTATCTGAATGATGTGTACCATCAGTTTATAGAGTTCTGTATACTATATTATGGGAACTTTGACTTTGTAGTGCATTAAATCTTTTTATTAACTTAAAAATATTGTTATCTTTTCTAATTTTAGGCTTCCTGAATGCCTGATTTCTGCTTTATTTATTATATATTCCTTTTTTTTATCTGCATTTTACAATTTTTTGGTTTTTTTGGTGAGGAAGATTAGCCCTAAGCTCACATCTGTTGCCAATCCTCCTCTTTTTGCAGAGGAAGATTGGCCCTGGCTAGCATCTGTGCTCATCTTCCTCTACTTTATATGTGGGACGCTGCCACAGCATGGCTTGATAAGTGGTACATATGTCCATGCCCAGGATCCAAACCTGCGAACCATGGGAGCCGAAGCAGAGCATGTGAAGTTAACCCCTATGCCACCAGGCCAGCCCCTGGTTTTTTTTTTCCAACCAATTTTTTCTGAGTTGATGTCATTAACCTTTTTCCACTGTTTTAATGGGAATTCTTTTTGCATTTTCTACTGATGTGTCATCAGTATAAATGAATGCCATTGAATCTTGTGACTCTCTTAATTCCTCTGATCTCCTCTTAATTATGTTTAATACTTTTGTGCCTTGTTTATTTCTAGTTACTAGATACAGCTGCCTTAACTTGCAAAAACAGAATTTTAAGTTTCATTCCTCCCTGTATTTATAAACCATTGTTTTTTCTTCTTGAATACATTGTGCTAGCATTTGTATTTGGCTTTTACTATTAAAGTATCTATATTTTATTATACTAAGGCAGTAATCCACTCAGCTTATTTTTTAAGAATTAATTTTGTTAAATATTTTCCTATAATATACCAACTTCACATTCTTGGAATAAATCCTACTTTTTCCATATTGGACAATTTTTTAAATCTATTACATTTTTCTTGCTAAGATTTTGCTTAAGATTTTCCATCTTTGTTTCGTTAATGAGATTTCCTAGCCCTGACAAAGGTCAACAAATTTACTTAAGAAATATTGTTCCCAAAGGAAACATACCATACTTTTAAAAATATATTTTGGAAGCAATTTAAGTAGTATAAGGGGTTATTTATTCTTTAAAAGCTTAGAAAATTCTCCACTTAAGACATCAGGGTCATAATACCTAATTTTTCCTATGTAAATATCATGAATTAATAATGTTTTTCCATTTCTTGTTGCATATATTTTTATTACATATTTGTGAGAAATAATTTAAGCATGATTATTAAATCAGTCAGCTTACACGTATAGCTAAGAACAATGCTCTTTAACATTTAACAAAATCTATGCTATTTTGTCTATTCCCAGATTATATTAATTTGTAATTTCTCCTTTTCATTGGGCCAATGGTTTATCAATTTTGTCAAAATGCAAACCACTGTTCTGTTGGTTTATTTCTATTATCCCTCCTTTATTTTTAAAATTTCTGTTGTACTTTTATTTTCCTCCTTTGTTTTGGTTCATTACGTTATTCCATTTTAAAGTTCTTTAGGCATGGAATTAATTTATGATGTTTCTATTCTCATTTTATTATTAATATACATTTAGAGAGAGAAATTTTTTTCTTAGTACACTTCTGCCAGCATCTCGTTAATTATGATGTGTTGTACTTATGTGCTTGCTACATAAAAAAATATTTTTGTTACTATAGCTTTCCTCTATGTAAGTAAATGTGGTATTTTGAATTTTAATTTCCATGTGATTTGTTTCTGTAGAATCTTAGTTTCCCTATTTAATTACAATTGTATTGTTATGTTGGGTATGAGAATATGGTTTCATAGATTTCATGCTATTATTTTTTGCCTTAACTAAGTGCATTTTTGTGTCCCAGTATATGACTAATTTGTATGACTAGAAAGAATCTTTATAATCTTCTGCCCTATGATTCAATACTTTCCATATGTCTTTTAGCTTTACTTTATTCCTTATATTTTTCGACTATATAGTTTCTCTTCTATTTGTCTGCAGATTCTGCCATATTCCTTTAGTCATAAGATCTACAATTATAGTTATATCTCTGTGAGTTTCTTCTTGTACTTGGCCAGCTTCTCCTATATATGCCTTCATCAAGGACCGGCTTCAAGGGTGTTTCAACTCAGCAGCGGCACAGCATCCTGCTCTCAGAGGGGCCCTGTACTTGGTTTAATGCTCTGCTGTCACTGTCTTGAAATTCTTAATGATTTCTGAACAAAGGCTCTGTATTTTCGTTTTGCAATGGGCTGACACAAATTATGTGGCTGGTCCTGCCTATTCCTTATATTCTGCGACTTTGCTGAACTCCTTTTTTATCATAAGCTGATTGGGGATGATTTGTTGGATTTTCTGGATAAGCCATTCCATCATCTAAACAGCTCCTCTTCCAGTCAGGCAGCTTCGGGGAAGTCCTCTGGTTAGCTCTTCCCCACCCCCAGGGTGAAATCATTGCTTACAGTTCTCTCCTCACATCTCCTTCACTTAATGTCAAGTGTTCTTTTATTACTTCCAGAGGAGCTTGTGATCAGGTGTCCAACAGATGGGACTCAGCTCGGGCCCTACCAGGTCTTTTGCCTGGAGCAGTAGCAGGAGCAAAAGTAAGCCCTGCCCCTAACCTCCCTCCCTCCCACACAGCCCCCAAATCCTCATCTTCCCCAACCTCTTAACACAGAAAGGACGGGGCTTGCTCCCATGCACCTGGGATTTTAGGTTTCTGATCCTTTCTGCCATATTCTCTCTTCCTTAGTTGTGCACTCCCATCATCCTGGAAGGGCAGAACTCAGTTTCCTTCCAACACAGCCCTTCTCTTGAGGAGTGAAGGAGGTAGCTTAACCCTCTGAATACATCCTGGGAGATAGAACAGGACAGGGTTAAAACCCACTGGAGCATCCCTGAAGATGTGAATTTGAGATTGCTTTGTCTCTTACCCATGGTTTGACCTTAGGCAGGTGGCTTCACCTTTCTGAGCCTCCTTAGTTCTCCCACCTTTAAAGTGGAGAAAATAACAGTAGCTATTTTTCAGAGTTTCTGTGTGGGCTAAGTGAGGTGAGGCATAAGAAGCCCTTGAAATAGTGCCTGGTGCATAATTAGTGCTCATTGATTCTCCACTGAGCTGCGTGGTCAACCCTCAAGGCTACACCAAGATGGCGGTGCTGGTTGAACACTGTGAGGTATTCTTTGTCTCTTTGTACAGTGAACTCAGGACAGGATGCAGGGGGAATTCTCCAGGTCTATGTGACCCTGGCAAAGGAATAGCCAACCAGGATGACTGAATTGGGTCTCAATCTGCTGAATATAATACAGAGATATAGATGTGTCCCCATAGCTACCATTCCTCTTGGGCTGGACTTTCAAAAAGGGCACACTGGCTTTTTATCCCCCTCAGAATTGCATAATGGTTAGTTAAGGGACTTTGGAGCCATACTTGGCCCTGGGCAAGTTACCTAACTTTGGATGTGCCTCTGTAGCGTCATGTAAAGTGGGAATGCTTATGTTCAACTCGCCCCTCTTCCTGGTTTCACCATGGCCTTCCTCCTTCCCTCTCGCTCACTGAGGGAGGCTATTGGCTCAGAAGGAGATAGGTAGGCTCTACTGCCTATAGACCTTGCTTCCCTTTGCCTCATTCCTCTCATTCCTCAAATTGATCTCCTTTTTTTCAGTGTAGCTGCTGCCACAGGCTGAAACTACACCCACAGAAATCCCACCTCCAGAACCTGGAGACAGAGTCTTGATGAAATAAATCTGTGAAGCTTGAGTCTCAGGGCAGGCCCACCTCAGGGCCCCTGTTAACTCACCGCTGATGGGCCTGTGTTCAGGCCTGGGTAGGGACGTGCGGCCACTTCTCAGATGTCCTGCTCATCCCAAGATGCCTGCATGCCCCACCCTGAGGCCTGAAATGATATGGACTTGCCCAGGGAAACTAACTGATAAGGATTTCGTTCCTGCCTCCCACTTCACTCACGCCGGAAACAAGTAGGGCTCTCAAGCCAGTGGCACAAGAAAACCCTAATTCTACTAATGCTTTCTTTCATTTTGATACACGAGAATAATCCTGTTCCCAACCCATGAGCCCCGTTACTCGTCCACCTTTCTGCATTGATGAATGGTTTTCCCCATTACAGTCTCTGGCTGCTGGGCTAGCTTTTCTCTTTCTTTTTGATGAGATCACAATTTAGAAGGATATAATTTCTGTCCTCTCATTGTTTTATATTTCTTTCTCTTCAGAGTTATTAGCTCATGGGATGTACCAGAGAGACTAAAAAGTTGCTGTAACACACTGTGTGCTGAAGGGTGAGTTAGTGGGCAGTCATACAGTCCCCAAGTCAACATAATGTATAGGAATCAGTTGTCAATAACACTACCAAGGGAATGTAGCCTGTATGTTCCAACAAATATCCATATTCTGTGATTGAACAGACATTTCATTATATTCAAAATGAAAATAAGGGGGCCCCTGATGGGGGCCCTGGAATTTGGGGCATGAAAATTTTTACTGTGAAATATTTATTGCACCCTAAACTCACCGTTATGGGGATCAGTGAGAAGGGAAGTACGTTAAATATAGATGAGGCTGAGACTTCCTGTGTGTACCAGAGAAATCTTGTGGGTCTAATTGACCTTTTGAGGAAATTATTTGTGAGCTCAAATTGCTGCCTTTTCAATCAGCATTCATACCATTCTTTAATGCTTGCAAACCTTGGTCTGCATCCACCCCGGGAGGCAGGTCAGGAGGTAGATCAGTGTTTTTATCCCTGTGTGACCAAGGAGGAAAATGAAATCCCCAAGGTTTAAAGGATTTGTCTTATGTCAAGCAGAGACCAAATGGCGACAGTTCTGATCAGAGCTCCCAGCCAGAGCATCTCGGGTCTGGGGGCTGAGTCACACAGCTGGGCTGCTTGCTGCCTAACATCCCAAATTAGACAGAAGGTTTGAATCTCCCTACAAGTAAGAGTGAGAACAGTAGACTGTTGGAATGAAGTGTTTACACACCACTGCAGAGAAAAGGGCTTATGAAAGACTTAAGATTTAAGCTTTGTGTTTAAAAGGAGAAGAGAGGAAGAGCGGGGATGGTTGGGATCATTTTTATGGCTGAAATGTCAGTGTAGACTAATACAGCCTTTGTAGGGAGACAGGTGGATTAGAGAATGTAGAAATGGTTCAATGTACAAAGTGTTTATGGCAGCAATAAGGCTGAGTTTGACACCAGAGAACATGGTGATAAAAATTTTATTTTGGACACAACATAGAATTAAAAACCAAGGTACCTATTATCAGAACTGGAGATTGAGGGCGATTTAAAATTACTCCATATACTCTAATGGCATTAACATTGCACTCCAGTAGACACTTTAATTGCCCCTAACTGTTGCAAACACAGCACTTCCTCAGCATCAAAGAAGTTACCATGTTAGGAAAAGGGCCATTTTATAATTCACCAAGTGGAGACTCTACCCAGAGGAGAGAATGTCCTGGGATCTTTGGCTCGGTGATAAAGAGAAGCCAGGGAACCTAATTTAGAAGATAGGAAAAATGGACCAATTATGTGAAACACTTGAACTCAGACTATGTGAATATGTGATTACAAAGGTATTCGAATTCAAGAAAGCAAATGATAGAGAAACGGACACTCCAGTGGGAAATACATGTGATTGGAAGAGGGCTGAAACATTTCATGACATCACACCAAATAGTGATTCCACTGAGACAAAGACTATGGAGAACTGAAAAAAAGAAAACCAAAAACCAGCCAAACAAACAAAAATCCCAACATCTAATTTGACTTAAAAAAAAGTTTTAAAAATTCTGTGATTAAACACCCAGAATCAGCAGGTCAAAGGTGTCATTCATTATGACCTTTGCCTTCAGGCTGGAGCAGCCCATACCATCCTGGTAGATAATTGCCTACCCTACTCTTAAGGGTCTTGTGAAAAGGAAATTCCAAGGCCCCTTGCTAATGCAAACCAGTGCCTGATGGCAGCCCAAGGAAGATTTCCTCTCTGTGGGGCCTAAAATTCCTGTGGCCACAGCTTATCCACTTCCTCTTGTTCTCATGCTAGTCCCAGTTGAGCTCAAGATCCTCTGTATGATCACATGATTTTAAAAGATCATTTAAGACTCCCTCCACAATGTGTCTTAACTAAGGTTTAATAATGCAAGAAGCGTTTGCACAGGAACAGGTGACAAGGAGAGGAACTTGCATAGGTCTTAGTTGGTGCTCTCTGGCTTCCCCAGAATGACCTTTTGACCCCTGTTCAGCAAACCAACTCCATCACTTCCTTCAAGGCCTAGGTTCACTAAGTCTTACTCCCTTCCCAAGCCTGCTCTTAGGTGTTACTCTGTACCCAGGCAGCCATCGAGCCAGATTATAAAACCACAACACATGGCTCTCAATCTGTCTTCACTTGCCCTAAGTCCCTTCCCTATGTTTTGCTTGTTTATTTTCTCTTTTTTGGTGGTTGGGTTCCAGGGTGGGGGTGGGGGGTTGGGGGTGGGGGTGGCTAGTGTCCTGAGCCTTGTCCTCCATCTTCTGGGTAACAAGGTTAACCTGTTTTTTTCTCTCTTATGTGGCCTCCATATGTCTCTGCCAAGAAAGGACAAGGTGACATTTGGCTAATTTTTTGCTAATGTGCATAAGTGGGAGCTATCTAGGGAAGCTTCCTTTTGCCAGGTAATTTGTACATCCTAGCAGCAGCCTTCTGGAGATTTTTGTCCTCTCTTGTGTTGTATACTGCTAATGGTGGGAATTTCTAACTAATTAAGAGTTGGGCAGCGAGCCAAGGTGGAGGGGTAATGTTTTTGGTCTGGTCAGGTTTTGCTACATCCTACCTCTCAGAGCTAGGTCAGAATTTTTACTGACCCATGGCAGCTGGGACTACTCCTTTAATTGACTATTTTTAACTACTTTCAAAATTGGAACTGTAATGCATACACAATGGAAAATAACTCTCCCTCCTACCTCAAACTCCCAGTCATCTTCCCCATAGCATCAAATACAGTCCTTTACACAACGTACATATATACTTAACAGATGCTAGCTACATGAATGAATTTGTTTGTATCAGATAATAAGGAAAAATAGGAAGAAAAGTTGGAAGGCATAGAATAAAACAGTCAGTATATCCAAAGAAAGAGGCCTTATGAAATAATAAAGGATTATTTTTCTTTTTTAATTGATGTCATAATAGTTTATCACGTTGTGAAATTTTAGTTGTACATTATTGTTTGTCAGTCAACATATAAATGTGTCCCTTCACCCCTTGTGCCACCCCCCAACTCCCTTCCCCCTGGTAACCACCAAACTGTTCTCTTTCTCTCTGTGTTAATTTATCTTCCACATATGAGTGCAATCATGCAGTGTTTGTCTTTCTCTGTCTGGCTTCTTTCGCTTAACATAATACCCTCCAGGTCTATCCATGTGGTTGCAAAATGGGATGATTTTGTCTTTTTTATGGCTGAGTAGTATTCCATTGTATGTATATACCACATCTTCTTTATCCAATCATCCGTCAAGGGACACTTGGGTTGCTTCCACTTCTTGACTATTGTGAATATTGCTGCAATGTACATAGGGGTGCACAAGCCTCTTTCGATTGTTGATTTCAGGATCTTTGGATAAATACCAAAGATACCTTTGGATCATAAGGTATTTCTATTTTTAATTTTTTGAGGAATCTCCATACTGTTTTCCATAGAGGCTGCACCAGTTTGCATTCCCACCAGCAGTGAATTAGGGTTCCCGTTTTTCCACAACCTCTCCAACATTTGTTATTTTTTGTCTTGGTGATTATAGCCATTCTAATGGGTGTAAGGTGATATCTTAGTGTAGTTTTGATTTGCATTTCCCTGATGATTAGTGATGTTGAACATCTTTTCATGTGTCTATTGGCCATCTGTATCTCTTCCTTGGAAAAATGTCTGTTCATATCCTCTGCCCATTTTCTGATTGGGTTATTTGTTTTTTTGTTGTTCAGTTGTGTGAGTTCTTCATATATTATGGGGATTAACCCCTTGTCACATATATGATTTGCAAATATTTTCTCCAAGCTAGTGGGTTGTCTTTTCAATTTGATCCTGGTTTCATTTGCCTTGCAGAGCTCTTTAGTCTGATGAAATGCCACTTGTTTATTTTTTCTTTTGTTACCCTTGTCCGAGTAGACATGGAATTCGAAAAGATCCCTCTATGACCAGTGTCAAAGAGTGTACTGCCTATGTTTTCTTCCAGGAGTTTTATAGTTTCAGGTCTTACCTTCAAGTCTTTGACCCATTTTGAGTTAATTTTTGTATGTGTCGTGAAAGAAAATAGTCTACTTTCATTCTTTTGCATGTGGCTGTCCAGTTTTCCCAGCACCATTTATTGAAGAGACTTTCCTTTCTCCATTGTACCTTCTTAGCTCCTTTGTCAAAGATTAGCTGTCCGTAGAAGAAAGGATTTTACAAGGATTGAGGGACAAAGATGAATTTTTGAAAAAGGCTATTAAAATCAACAGATTTATTGAGGATCTATTATATGTCAGGTCCTGGGCTAGTGCAGAGAGTTTGAAGGTGAATCCTAAATATTGTCAACATTCAATGAGCTCCATTAGTATGGAGAAAAGACTTTTAAGTTGTACTCTGTTGAGCTGAAACTCATAAGGGGAAAAGACTCATAAATAAATAATTACAATATAGTACAATGAGGGTTGTAATAGAAGTATGTACTAAGGGCTTTAAGAGCCTAGAGGAGCAACGTTATGTCTTCTGGAGTCAGGAACATCTTCTCAAAGGAGGAAACATTTGTGTTTTCTTGAAGGATGGCTTTAAGTGCTTCCAATGGAGAGAGGGAAACAGGAATTCTAAACCTAGCAAACACTATGAGCAAACACACAGAGGGTGAGAATGCACAGCCTTTGGGGGAAGTAGGTCAGCGTGACTAGCATACAGGGAATGTATCTGGGTAGGAGATGATGCTAAAAGGGAAGCTGGGGGCCAGATTATGATAGACTGTGTGTGTCTGCTAAGGAGAATGAAGTTTGTCTTGAAGTGGAACTGTTGGAGACTATTAGATTGAGAAGTGATCCCCAGGATAATTCTGATGGTGGTTTGAGAAATAGACTGAAGCTGGGAGGCACTAGAGTCAGGCAGGGTTAGGTGGCTACTGTAATAGTCCAAGCCAAGTGTGATGAGACAGTAAACCAGCCCACTCTGGAGGGAATGGGTTTGAGAGGCAGTTCTAGGTTGATTTACGTGGTTAACTATGCCTTACCAGAAAAGGGGGTGCAGGGAATTGAGGCTGACGCTGAGTTCTTCAGTAAGGCTACCGTGTGGGTAGAGTACCACAAAAAGAAATATGGAGTACAGGAGAATAGATGTATAGAGCACAGATTCAGTGACTCAAACCTAAGGCATGTTGAGTTTGAGATTTGTGTGGCACAGCCAGGCCAAGAATTTCAGCAGGGGGAGAAAGAGTTCCGATGATATCAGGAAAGTTAGCAATATCAAATGTTCCACAAAGGTCAAGAAAGATAGAGATTAAAAAGTAGCCATTGGGTTTGTTAATTAGGATGTCAACCATGACCTTTGGGAGGGCAGTTTCAGTAGAAGAGGAAGGAAGCCAGTTACAATAGGCTGGTAACTGAAAAATTTTTAGGAAGGTGTGTCTATAATATTATTTATATGTGAAAGGAAAGCAGCTGGCGGAGAGAGAAATGGATAAAGAGATGGGACTAAGCAAGGCAGGAGAGGCAGAACAGCACCAGTTCCGCCAGATTTGCAAAGGAGAGAGATGCCGGTGGTACCACCTGCCTCCTGGTCTCGAGGATTTACTTTTCCCCCGGGAAGCCCACGAATGGCTGCTGCAGCCATCACACTGGCTTTGGGGGTGGGGGAAAAGCCTCCTCTTTCTTTCATAGACCATCCATACCTTTATCCACAATGGCACAGCCGAGGGGAGCTATAATACCTAACGCCTCTTTACTATCTGCTTGGGAGAATTCTACCATAAGGAGCAACTGTAAACTGGCAACACAATGTTCCTTTCCTTAGAGCCCACAGGCCCAGCCTTATGGATTTCTGAGGAAGGCAGCTCCTTCCCGTCCTGGCTCCTGGAGGCCTTATTCTCCTCCTCCCTGCCATGGAGCACCCACGAAGACCTGACACCAGGCCCAAGAGATGGTGGCTCAGAAGGAAGAAAGCGTTTCCTCTCTCTTTGGTCTAGACTGCCTTCCAAATCCTTGATTCTTCTCCTTGTATGATGGACATTGAGACTGGCCACTCATTCAGGGAAGACCCCACTCCACCTTCTAACCAAAGGAGGGTTACAAAAGCCTTTGGTCCCCCCCAAAAGAACAATCACATCAGAAGAGAAGAGTCCAATAATCAGAGAAGACATTCATAGATGGTTTCTGTTGTGGGGTTAGCCTAAGACACAGGGGTGGTGGGCGAGGTGATGATAAATAGGATGGGGGAAAAATTAAAGCTGCTTATTCCCTGATGTATTTTATAGTCTGTGTGAAGAATTGTAGGTCTACTGCTAAGATGGAGGGGCAGTGGGTCACTTGGGATTTGGAGAGGACTAGTTTGGAGAATGGAAATTTGAGTCAATTAGTAAAGGGTAAAATATTGCCTAAGAGCATCAAAGGCCCCGCTGAACACAGAAATCATACACTTGTCCAGTCAGCATGGGTTTATAATTTTTTTTCTCCAGCAGAGTGGCAGCCTGGGGGCATGCATGGAGAAAGTCATGGTTGGATTTATGCAAAGTGGTAGATTGGCAAGGTGGGAACAACTGAAACACAGTGATGTGAAGGGTCTAGGATGCTGGTGAGTATGTGGTGGAAAGTCTTGGTCCTGACTGGTTGGGTAGGGAAAAAAACGTATAGAGAGGAGAGCTGATGGACTGAGAGAGTGGAATGGGGTGGAAGAAGTACAGGTCTTGCTAAGGCTGGAAGGTGGGTTTGGGGGAAGTAAGGGAATGGGACTGATGAAAGGGCAGGGGTTTTGGCTAGAAAATGGGTTTCTGAGTTTCAGATTTCAGAGATGAAATAGTGCTGGGGTTGGGATGGGGGAGTGGGTAGATAAGGGAAGTAGGTTGGGAGCCATACATCACATCTTGGGATGTGTAAAATGATATGGTCATCAGACTTCTTAAACTCATTAAAGTAAGTCTATCCTTGAAAATCAGATTGACGAGACCCAAATAAATGGAAAATTTGGAAGGCATTTGCAACACTTTGCTTATCATGCAGTTAGGAGGTAGGATAGGAAAAAATAGGTCTCTCTGTAGACCTTATAAAGAACAATACATGGAGACCTCACTTTATGGGTGTCCTTCTCTTAAGAGAATTAACTAGCACAACAGCAAGTTTTATAGTCCAGATCTTTGGCTTCTCTGGAAAAAGAAGATGATCCAGGCAGCAATGGGCCATGACACCCTCATGGCACCATTAAGAGTTCTCACCAGCTTATCTGAGTCCCTACCACTCCATATTGCTACCCCCCACTTGGCTAAGTGTCAATTGCTATTTATCATTATGTTCACACTGTCTTTCTTAGAGTTAAGAGGAAAAAGAAATATTTCTTATATCTAAGGCTTTTTCAAAATTGGAAAACCAAAGATGAATCAGAAAGTGTAGTCCTCTGCATTTGATATGCAAATATATCACTCTAGGAAAACTATAAATTATGATACTATTATGAAACAAATCCTTCCAGCTTTACTCATTACATTACCTACCTGGCTCCCAGAGGCATTTCAGTATGCAAGGACTCTTGTAATAAAATAATAGTAGAAATACAATCAAATACATGAGAGTTTACAAAAGTAATGTGATAAACAACAGTAATTTTTAGAGTGAATCATATTGTTACTTTTGCTAATAGAATAATCTTATCGAAACCCTGGTAATTAATAGATTCCCTTTAAGTGCTACCTAACTCAAGAGTCACTGAGAACAAGTTAATGAATTCATGCAGTGGGTTCCTCACTGGCTGGAAAGTGTCTCTGTAACTCCCTGGGTGCCTAACTTCTTGGCAGCCATATACACTTGTAGAAGATGGTTCCAAGGAAAATGGGTGAAGGATCTTTAGTGTCAGAGGAGAGGAAGAATATGAAAATGAGAGCTTTTGGCAGGTCTAACTTGCCTCATTGGTGCCCAGGAAGAAAGGCAATCACTACATATTTTTTGTTGAGGATTATGGTAAAATAAACATAATCCAAGCCTTAGAAGCATTATAGATTAAAATCGCATCTTGGATTAACTCAGGAAGCAAATGGGTAGCCAGTGTGGACCAGTACATTGATATAATCTGGTATTTCCTTAAAGCATTTTGGTCTCCTTTCTGCTCTAGTTAGCTCTCACATTAAGTATATGGGGAGCAGTCGAATATGAAGGCTCAGAGGTTGAACTGCATCCTTAGAGAAATATAGGAAATAAAATGAGGTTGAGATTTGGGAAATAAAAGTTGTCATAATACACTGAGGGAAAAAATAATCTGAAGGCCAAGTGCTCAGTGAGTCAGAAAAATTTAGAGAGTTGTAATGTTAGAGCCTGCGAACTGGAAACAAGATATGAATTCATAACCTACAACGGTATAAGTGACGGCAAGAAGTCAGTAAACAGCATCGGTGTTATTCTGGGATGCTGAAGGAAGGTTATTATGGACCAGGGAGCTTGAATAGCTCATGTTCTAGGCATCGAATTAAAGATACAAACAAATGAAAGATAGTTTGGTGAATGGTGACGACAATGCTTAAAAGCTGAGAAGGATTGAAATATGAAGAAAACTTAAAAGAGATAAAGCTATTATTGCTGGCATGACAAGATAATGAGATTTTAAAGATATCTATTGCCTTTAAACATTATGAACAAATTATTCATCAACATCTAACCTTTAATATATAGATATAATAAATTGGCATAAGCACCATGGAGTTATCCAGAATGAGCATTTTATTAATGTCTTGTCTATCTCTGTTGCCCTGCTCTGAAAATGAGTCTGAAGAAACTATTAGACAGTATTTGCTGAGGAATGACTATGAGATTTTGGCTCTTTCTCTAACTCTAACTTCTATGAATTTTACAATGCCATGAAAACACTTCAGCAAGAATTTTGGCAAAATATTTACAATTTCTTCAATAACATTGCTCACGGAACAGGAGAAATAGAAAGCAATCACTTAGTAACTGCAGAGAGACAAGCAGGAAAGAGGAGAAACAATTGCTTACCATAATGTTTGTGATGAAAAAAATCTGAGTTTACCTGTTAAAAAGCCTGTTGGGAGCTGAGAATTGCACATGTCAGAGGAACATGTTGCTTCGCATCACCATACGGGAGAAATGGTACCTACAGTCTGGCCGTTTGTGTGATGAAGAAGTACAGCTGTAACATCAGCAGGCGTGTGACCAGCGGCTTGTGGGAGATAAGCACTTAAGGGGATAAAAAGGAACCTGGCACAGGCCTTGGGCTTCTGGCATCATTAGTTACAGGTCTGCCAAGATGCTCTGGGAAACGTTTTAATTTAAATACCAAGTCTATTTCAACGAAGTCTCCCTGGTTTGACCTGTTGGGAGTCCAGAGTGAGATGGATAGGTGCTCATTTTGGAAAGCATTAGGCAAATTGGAAAGAGGTTTTATAAAAAGCATCCTGGAGGTTTAAATCTCTATATATCCCCACTCACCCTGGAAAAGTCATGGTACAAGTTGCAGGATATATGAATCTCACAACATTTTACCAGCAATTAGTAAATGCCGGAAAAGGCAGAGAAACCTCCAGGCATTTATTCAAAATATTAAATTTAGAGAACTTTAAGAATAAAGCCCCAGAATTCTTCCTTTCCTCCCCCACAGTATCCTCCCAGGCTACTACGACTATAAATTCCATAAGGCAGATTAAGAACATGATTTGAACTATTTTAATATATTTTCCTGCAAAATTAGCACAAGATGGAAAAAATTTTTTGAACCAAAACTAGTAAAAAAGAAAGAAAAGGGACGGGACTGAATAAAATATTAAAACATTGTTGTCCAACAATGTGAAAATATTTCTGTTAGTGTGTAGGCCCAGGTTGGTAAGAGATGGATAAAAGCTTGTCTAATGGGTTACAAAAACATGACTCTAGAAGAATTAAAACGCCCCCAAGAACAACATGAAGGCATTTGAAGTTGCTTCAGAAGCAAGGGCGCGTATGTATACGTATGCGAAGCCCGTTGACTCAGAGGTTATTTGGCAGTTTGCTACATCATGTTAATGAAAGCAAGATCTTTAAATCAACCCCCCAGCGGACTGTCAGTTTCTCCTTCGCGCCCTGCGGGGGGCGCCCTCTCAGATAAGGAAACACACTGGTTGGAGAAGCGCTGGGGTGCTAGAGGAGGGCTGCAGGCTGGAGCCAGGGAGCCCGGGATGGAGAGGTGGGTGGGGCCAGGCGGGGTGAGGCCTCGGGTACCAGGCTGCCGAGTTTGGGCCCTGTCTGGCTCAATGGATGGAGATCCAGGGAAGTATCTGCGCAAGGGAGCGACAGGATCAAGGTTGATTTTTAGGCCGGTCACTACCTGAAGCGTTGGGTGGAGGGAGAGGACCAGAGAGAGGAGAGACCGGCTGTAGTGATCCAAGTAGTATCCTGCCCCAAAAGATGAGCCTGACCCAGGGCGGGGCCCGCAGAAGGCTGGACCATCTGGCATCCCTGGCGGCGGGATCAGGAAGGACACTAGGAGGGAGGGACGACAGTGATAAATCCCTGTAGGGCGACTCAGAGGGCACAGAACAGGCTCCGCCGAGGTCCACTGCTCCTCACCCCCACCCCCCGCCCCGTCCCAGCATCCTTGCAACCAGTTGAATCAATTCACAGTGCAGGAGCCCAAGCGAACGGAATTGGTTTCTGTATGTGAAATGGGTCTGACCCACTGGGGAAGCCCAGAGGAGAACGTCCGAATGGCCTTTCCCCGAGCTGGGTGAGAGGGGATACAAATCCCGAGAGCGGGGTCGGAGGGAGGCGAGGCGGCTGAGCCCCGAGACCTTCGCTCCCGGCCCCGCGGCCTGTGCGGTTGTTGCCCCTCGGGGCGCCGGGCGGGTGATTGGCAGTTGCCGCAGCTCCGGGGGGTAGCGGGTATCCAGGACCCGCGGCCGCTGCCCGTCGCCGTCCGCTCCGCAGAGGTTTCGCGGCCCATGACCCGGCCTCGGCGAGAGCAGCCGCGACGGCGGCGACCTCGAGCGGGCGCCGGGGCGGCTCGCGGTGGGTCGGGGGGCGGCCGGGGAGGGTCCCCGCGGCCTGTAGGGGGCAGCGCCGAGCCCGGGAGGAGACAACCGCGGGCGGGGGTGGTGGGTCTGGGCTGCCCTCTTCAGGAGCTGTCCCGGGCCGCACGGCGACTGTCACGGCCCGGCCACCCCTGCCCGCCGTGCGCTTCCTCCCGGCGCCGCAGGCCTCAGCGGGACCCTGCGGGGACGTGGCGGAGCGCGGCACGCGACGGCCTCTGGGGAGCTGGGGTCCCGGGAGACCCCGGCGTCGCCCCCCGTCCGCCCGGGGCCGCGAGACCCTCGGGAGGTGCCTCCGCGAGGCCAGAGAGCGTCGGGGCGCCCGCCGCTTCCCCTTGCCCTGAGCCCGAGGTGGGCACCGGCCCCGGGGCTGGGCTCCCGGTTCCCGCGTGATGGGCGCTCTGATCCCCGGGGTGGGCGCCCCGAGCCCCGGCGGGGGGTGCCCCGAGCCCCTGAGGCGGGCGCCCCGTTACCTCGGGGTGGGTGCCTGGAGCCCGGAGGTGGCGCCGTGGCCCCGGGTGGGCGCCCGGGCCGCGCGGGTTATTTTTGGCGCCCGCAGCGGCGCGTGTGTCGGGGCGTGTTTTCCTTCCCCAGGTGCCGGGATCCGGGCTCCGCTGCCGCCGGAGTGACTCGTGTCTCTCTTCTCTCCCCTGCAGGAATCTTCCGATAATTCTGCCGCCACGACTTCAACCGTGCGCGAGGCGAGCTCGAAACAAACATCACATCTAAATTAAAAAAAAAAAAAAAAAAAAGCGGAAGAAGCGGCCGAGGCGGCGGCGGCGGGAGGAGGAGAGGAGGAGGGGCCGCGCGCGGCGGCCCGAGGCGGCGGCGGGGACGCGGGGACGCGGGGACGCGGCTTTGTGCAGGCGGGTCGCGGGGCGCCCATGGCGGAGTGTGACCGGGGGGGCGCCGCCGGCGGGGCCCTGCCCACCTCCCCGGGCCCGGCCCTTGGCGCCAAGAGCGCCCTGAAAGCCGGAGCCGGGGAAGGCGGCGGCAGCGGGGGAGGTCGCCTCGGCCACGGGCGGGCGCGCTATGACAGCGGCGGGGTTTCCAACGGAGACTGCAGCCTCGGCGTGTCCGGGGACGAAGCCTGGGCCAGCCCCGCCAGGGGACCTCGCGGCGCTGCGCTCGCCCCGACCCCCAGCCCGGCCGCCTGCCCCCTCCCCCGGGAGAGCAAACCGGGCGGCCTGCCCCGCCGGAGCAGCATCATCAAGGTAGGTGGGAGAAAGGCGCTTATCGTCCACCCCCAGCCGTCCTTGGGGTCCGTTTCCCCAAGAGGGGAGTGGTGGTGGAAGGAGGGGGTTCCCGCTGCTAACGGGAACCACTGGTGCACGGGTGCTTGGGGTGGTTGAGCAGGGATTGGATGCAAATGGCATTTGGGAAGAATGGAGAGGTGATTGTTAATGTGCAGGGGGAGCTGTGCTCAGACATCCCCAGTTGAACTTGGGGCTGTCACCTCTCCCAGGATTGGCCTGGAATTATGGCCTGTACCTGCCTGGGCATGGCATGCACCTCTCTGGTAACCTAGCCTGGTAACAGACTCCCTGTAAGGTTTCCATTGTATGTTAAAGACAGTGATTATGTGAAAACATTTTCTTAAAAATCTCAGGCAGTGAACAGAGATTATTTAATAGGTTTCTTCTGATCTGTATATACTTGCCTCTTGCAAACGATTATACTTCTGGGGTGCAAAATCTCTGGTCACTCAGGTCACACGGAGAAATGGAGTAGGTTTCTGAACATAAATGCAGATTTCCGCTTTCTTAGACTCAAAAGCGCTGAGAGATTACAGTTCTGCACAATTTAATTTTTTCCTTGCTGCAGTAGGCAGGCCTCCAGTTCTGTGGAAGTTCTTCTGGGCAATTTGCTTGATTTTTATATCTTTTGCATGGTATTATTTAGCAGAAGAAAGTCAGCGATTGTTTTGTGCATTATAAACTCAAGAAGTAATATTAGGAACTCCTGAGTTTGTGGTGGTTTCATTCTAATATTACATTTCGGTTTGCAGTGTAAAAATATTTTTCGTGACATGAAGTGAAAAAAACATAGTTGATGAGCTAAGAAGAGCAGAGCCTTAGGCAAGACTAGCTCATTCTGCTCAAGTTTGGAGGAAATATGAAAATGTTGCTTTCTGAAAATCAAGGAGTTACCAGGACAGTGAGCAGCAAAGGACATTGGCAAGGCTGCACCCACCCTTCCTGTGGCTGATAACTGGTGGAAGAGAGGGCAGAATGGGCCACAGTGAAGAGAGTTGCCACTGGTGGTATTTGAAATTTAATTAGACCTACAGAAATCTTCTAAGTACTGTGTAAGTGTCTGATGGTGTTATCAACTTCTGCAGTAATCTAGTGAAATATACCACCTTGTTACTCTATGTAACAGGCAGTTGTGAAACTGCTTTTCGCTTTGTCATGTGTTTGCACAATTTATGTCTGGGCAAGGGCACAATTGAAGGTCTTAAAGATCAAGTACATTAACTACCTGCAGCGGGCGTTTAGAGTTTAAGGAAAGTAAAGTATATTTTTGCTGCATACCTACTCTTAGTGACTTATAGTTTCTTTTACTCTGTAGCTTATGTTTCCATGGAAGTTGCTTTCAATTGTGCATGGTAATCAATCCTTTTAACAGAATTATGTGTCATATCTGTTTTTATTGATTACCAGATATTTGTGGTGATTTTGCATTGTGGTGTTAATGAAATTTGAGGTGAAAATTCCAAAAAGATACCAGCCTACCTAATTTTAACTCCTCTCCCCCAATTTTTTGGAGGGCCTGTTTTTGCACTTTTTAAAAAACATTTCAAACTTTATTGGTGTCCATAGTGGGATTCACAGTGTAACTTATTTCATTACAACAGCATCTATTTTAATTTTACATTCATGGAGGATTAGGAAGAAGGATGATTTGCCAATATTTCTGATGTGTGGAATTGAAAACTTGTCGGTAGATATCATTTCTTAATTGAAGATCCTAGAAGCACATGGGGAAATGGTTAATTATTCAGAAATTACTGGTTTTTGAATTTTGAAACTTTCAAAGATATCTTTGTCATTTTTCTTCTTTCTAATAAGGCAGTTGGCTTCTTGTTCACAGGTGTATCCCCAGATACGCATTACCAGGAACATAGTTGGGACTTAATAGATTACTTCCTGAATGAACAGAGAAATGATAAGAAAGTACATGTTTTCTCATTACTGTTCTGTTAATTTCTAAAACGGGTGGTTTTGGATTTACCAGTCTAATATCTTGTTCGTTGTTTTGTACCTCTTAAGGTGACTTGACTGACTTCTTTTTCTTGTCTCTATTTTAAATTTGCATTTTCTTAAACACCCTTTAAAACTATGGAAATAGTGTTGAAAGTTGATTAAGCCTGCATTATAGGAAGGGGGTATGCTATATTTAAATAGGTAACTACTTGGTATGTTTCCCCTTGAATTGGTGCCTTGAAGTATCAAGATTTTAGAAATTTAGTGTGGTATTTTCTAAAGACATAACAGCCTCAAGACAATATCCTAATAGAAGAAAGAGATCTTTTACTTTAACATCAGATTTCTTAAAGCAATGAATAGTGCACAGACATTTTTGTCATATGAATGGCAGAAATTACATTTCAGTTTGTTAGAAAATAATAAACAGCTTAGCAGAAGCCCATGTGAAAAAGCAATAGTGACATTGTTCTTTGATTTCTTCATGTTCTCTTTGAATATAAGTGATGAATGCAGTCAGATGATCTCAGGGTAGAGGCAGGAATAGATTAGTAAGCAAGGTGATAATTGTGGACTTGAGGGAATGCCAGGGAGTAAATGCTGGCTAAGAAACAGAGAGGCCAGTGTTTATGGGGTTCCATTAGTTGCAAATGTCGGGCTCGTGAGCTCTGCCTGTTTCTTAGCTTCCATCTTTGTTACAGTCTTGACATCCCTCTTAGGTGGAGATCCTCAAATCAGAGGGAGAAATAACATCCTAAATGTGATACACAGTGGGCAAAGAAAGAAGACTATTGCTGAGGTCCAGGACATATGCAGAAATGCAGTGTAGGCTGACCAGAATTGTATTTCTCATTTAAAATCATTTCTTTGGAACTCCATCTGTTTTGTAAATATGGCGTTGAGTAAGAAATTGTTGTAAAACTACATTTTCTGCTAAAACAGATGCACAGATCTATACTAAAAGAGCTCCTTGATTATGATAACAGTGTTGATGAAAATTCAGAGTGAGCAGCCTTGTAGAACCTCTTACAAATACCATGAGAAGATAAATAAGTCATGGCACTCATCACCAGACTTTTCTACTTTTCCTTAGCCAATTGAAAGTAATGTTAAACTTTTTAGATTATTTGCAAAGGCCCATTACTAGATTTTTAGGGAAGGAACCATTGTGCTTGTCGTCTTAAGTAATCTAGCAAACGAAAACATCACTTTCATTTTCTCTTTCCATATTTCATTTCATCACACCATTCAATACAATCCATACTTTATTTTAAAACAGTTAATTTGGTTAATTGTTCAGATGGCATTCATTTTTTACAGCTAGCTTGATCCTTTAATTCAAGAGCTGAGTCTAAAAATCTGAAGTAGTATTTTAGGCCTTAGATTTCTTTTTAATTTTGGACATAAATGAAGTTAAAATGTCTATTAGTTTGGATGGTTTATTTTAATCAAAATTAATTGAATATTGTGGTTGGTACCTTTAAAAATGTGGTATAATTTGCATGAATTAAAATTCGCTCTTGTTAGTGTCCAGTTCTATGAGATTTGACAAGCACGCACAGTCATGTAACCACCACTGCAATCAAGATATAGAACAGTTGCATCACCTCAAAAAATCCCCCCAGTCCCTTTGTAGTCTCCCCTCCCCCATCGCCAGACCATGGCAACCATTGATCTTGGGTACTTTTTTAATAATTGGAAGATAGAGCCATTGCATTATTTTGGTATTTTAAAGTAATAACAGCAGCCACCGTTTATTAAACGCTTATGTGCAAAACACATGGCAAGTGCTTAACATCATTCTCTGACCCGAGCCTGCACCAACCACGGAGGCAGAAGAAAACCAGAGTTCGGGGAGGTTAACCACTTGCTCAGGGTGCTGGAGCTGGTTGTTGTACGCCACGTGGGTATGGCTGCACTCCACTGCCCCCTCCCCCCCCCACCGAAATTACACTGGCAGGTTAAAATATTCCACATAATTAAGGCAGTGTTGGTGGTTTGGAACACTGGATTTGATTTTCCCCTTTAAATGTAGAGGATATTAGAGGGGGAAAGAATCTCTATTTCTGCTGGCAGAAGTTGACAGATAATATAGCCAGGCAGCTGTTTAGTCACCTGTTGTGGCTGCTTGACCAGAGCCTCCAGCTTCACTGGGACCAACCAGTGGTTGGACCTTGCCCAAAGTGGCAGCCCTTATTTTTCTCAATATCATTATTGTCATTGTCATAGTATCATGGTGTGTAGGAGAAACACTTTTACTCCCTTTACACCAACATATAGCCCTACGTCTTGATGCTGAGCACCCCAAGGTGGGGAACAAGCAGGCTTTTCGCATCTATTGTACGTATTTAAACAAAATAGTAAAAATGTAAGTATGGATATTACATTGGCCCATGGTTTAAATAAACTAGACTCCTTGCAGGCAAACGCTGGGTTGTACTTATCCGTTCTGTACAGATAACTAGCACTCAATAACCATTTTTTGAGTTGGATGTTAAAAATAATGTTTGCATTTGACTCTAGACTTTTTCTAATTTTTTTGAATGGGGGAGGAAGACAGCTGCATGCCAGCAAACTTGTGTGCATATCGTAAATACTAAACAAACAGCGACTGGATCATAAGGTGAATTTGTCTGGGTAGATAGGCAGCCTGGATCATTTAGGTCAGAAAAATCTATTGGCCAATCAGCGACTCTCCACTTCCCTTTGTGCTAATGCATTTTAGGCCACACAAACAAGGTAACTGTCAAAAGGCCGGGCCACGGATGCTTGTCTCAGCCGCTCAGAGAGCTTTTGTCACAATTCAGAGTTCAGTTTTCAAAAGTAATCAGAGGGTATTAATTTTCATACCCTAAAAATTACTTGCCCCTTGCTTTTTCCCTTGCCTGTTTTCCAACCTCTCCTCCTTATGTTTGATTTGAGTTGTTTTTTGCCAAACCCAAATAGACAACTGACAGGAAATTGTTTAGTTTTTTAATTGCTGGTCTCGGCCACTCAAGCTATTTTCTCAGAATGCTCTCTTCTAGAATCTGTTCAGTTCCTTTAACAGTTCTGTGTGCTTTGCAAGGGGTCTGAACTAGACTGTTCCTAAAAGCAGATTTACATGCAGTATGAACATTCCTATTTTCTCTTCACACTTCAATTTATACGTATATGTCCAAGAATAGATGCTCTATTCCTTATTAATACTGAGTTTTGGCTGTCATTACTTACTCATCTATCAGACCTCTGGCTTAATTTAGCAATCTTTTAATTTTATGTTAATGGCATTCTGTAGTGCAGGGATGTTCAAATGTTTTTACCAGTGGGCCACAAGATCTGAAACTGTTTGCAAGCTGCCTCACTAGCTCTTTTCTACTGATAATGATGGTGACTCGAGAGGGCTGCGCTTGGCATAAGAGTATTAGTAGTGACTCAAACAAGTCAGAACCACCAGGGAAGTTTCCGTAGTACCTGTTTTCCTTGTGTCAGAATAATTCCATGGCTTGAGGGTGCTCAAAGTATATAATTAATTACATTGAGCTTTAACGACAATTATGCAAATGGTCCAGCCTGCTGGCTGGGCACTTGGCTCCTGCCTATTTCAAAGTGGCAGAAGAGGGCAGGTGGCTAGGCCCTGCTGGCCACTAATACTTGGTCACATGGCAGGGGTAATTAGGTAGAATGTGTTCTAGCTAATAATCTCAGCTGGGCTGTACCCTGGGGTCTCAGGCTGCACTCAGGCCACATGTTGCATGTCTGGATTATTCAGCAGGCAGAACAGTGGTGGGAAAAATTGAGGGTGTGGAGTCAGGTGCTTGGATGAGATTCTGGCTCCCTCTCTTCCTTTCTGTGGACCTTGGGCAAGATATTTAAGTCTGTGTGTCTAGTTATCCCATCTCTGAAACAGAGAATAAAATCGCCCCTCATAGCATTGTTGTGAAGATTAAATGAGATGATATGTGTGAAATATTCAGCGCAGTGTGTGGTGTGTAATAAGCACTCAATAAGCAGTACTTAGTATGTTTGGTTTTCTGATTTTTAGTTTCTGTTATTGAGAGTTTATCCTGAGATGAGCAAACTCATTTAGCTCCGTTTGAGTTGGAGATCACTAACATTGCCATGCCCATTTTGGAAGTTTTGCCTTTTGAAATATGCAGAATGAACCCAAAGAAATTTCTCAGACATATTCTAAAGATGCTTTCAAGAACAATTTGTTTTGGTGTCTTTCTAAATCTGATGCCTTGGTACAACTGGAAGCATATCTAAATAGCCCCAGCTAACTGATCAGAGGGTATTGAGCATCAGTTTCATTGAGCCAAGCACCCATATGTCTTGATTTGCCCAGGACAGTCCAGATTTACAGCTTTTGACCTGACAAAGTTATTAGTAGTGCCTCTTTTCACTCTCAAAGGCATCTGGGTTTGGATGATAAATATGATCACCCTAGTTACCTGCTTTTCACAAAGCCTTTGTTACAAGCTGTGCCGGAGCCCATGGTACTATGCCTAAACTTAGCCCTAGTGTTTACACCTCTTTCTTCTCGGCTTAGAATGCTTCCCTCCTCCCTCAGTCGTCTCCAAGGTCTTCCTCAGTTCATCACCTCTCAGTTAGAATGAATTGTTTCTTTCTCTGTCTTCCAGCCACCACTCTGCCTATTATTTCTCTACAGCCCATTTCCTTCTGCCTCAGAGGTAACTTCATCTTATTCACCTTGAATTTATGAAAACACCTAGTTTAATGTCTTGTGGAGAGCATGTATTTAAGTATGTATTTGTTGAATAAATATGTGAATGGATGAATAAGTGGACATGAATGATGTAACATCTTAGACGTTTGATGAAGATGATATTTAGACTTAACTCCAACTGGTTTTGATTGGAATATAAAACTCAGTGGATTGTGTACTTCAAAGAAGAGATTTATTTCATGGACATAATTTTGGAAACAATCAACGGAAGAAAATACCTTCATTTAAAGTTGGATCCAGGAATTTGGTTGGTTCCAGAATTGTTCTGCAAGATGCTGATGTAAATGATCTGTGCCTCTGAAATAAGAGTAGACCTTTGAAAATTTCTTTTGATTTATGTTCTGCTATCAAAGTTTTAAAAACATGGCGAGGGAGCTTTACTGTTTGTTGAAGCATTTAATCTCTTATCTGGTATTCAGTTTCTTTAAGTGATATCTATAGTTTTTCTTTAATTTTTGTTTATTTTTAAGGAACTAAATTACTTAAACTTTTATCATCATTCATATCGGATTGTCAAAAGATATTCATTGGGAGTGCTGTAGAATTAATGAAAAAGAAAATACGTAAGGAATATAGAGTACTAATAGGCAGAGTTGTCAAAGTAGCGTCTTTAATCCTTCAGTATATTTTGTCATATGATGTTAGAAATTCTGCCTTTTGTTACAACTCAAGAATTGGGTGTAGAAGAGGTACTTAGAAATGCTTTGTATTCACTGTCTCACACAAGTCTTCCCACAGCCTGCAAGGAGACATTGTCATTCCCTTTTTACAGACAAGGAAATCCATTCCTCAAGGTTTGGGAATTTCCAAGCAAGGTCAGAGTTTGTAAGAGGCAAAGCCAGCATTCAGACCAGGCTTGATTGACTTGAAAGGCGATACTTTGAACTGCTCTGTCACCCTCTTTCCACTTCATTTTTTGAAATACATCTTTGACTTTTTCCTCTTTTCTCACGCTTTCCCAAGTCATTCTAGCTCCTTGATCTTAGCAGTCCTCCAAGTCCTAAAATAGACAAATGATTTTTTTTTTTTTTTGGTGAGGAAGATTAGCCCTGAGCTAACATCCATTGCCAATCCTTCTCTTTTTGCTGAGGAAGATGGCACTGGGCTAACCTCTGTGCCCATCTTCCTCTCCTTTATATGTGGGACGCCTGCCACAGCATGGCTTGATAAGCGGTGCATAGGTCCATGCCCGGGATCTGAACCCGTGAACCCTGGGCCACCAAAGCGGAGCATGTGTTCTTGACCACTATGCCGCCAGGCCAGCCCCTAGATGACTCATTTTTAATCAGGAAAGTTTAGTCTTTTGTGGCTGAATCTTGGGATGAAGCCAACATATATATACCTAATATATATACCAAAAAGCCATAGTCCTGCCCACCATGCCATTGGTTTCTATCTGATCTACAAACCAGAGTTTTGTCCTTTTCTTCTTCCCTCTCTTTTGATGGATTTGAAAACTTCATTTTCTGTTTTTGTTTCTTTTTTAATAAAAAGTTGATTTACAGTTGTATAATTTTTAGTGTTCTGAAAAGTAAAGCAGATAATAATTAGTAGCAATTTGTTTTTAGGTGGGCTTCTTCTGATAGTATCTATCCCTATTATTGTTTTGGAATTATCAAATATTTATAAAATTATAGAATATGTTAACACAACACATTACTATGAAATCAGT
Source organism: Tapirus indicus (assembly GCA_031878705.1). Taxonomy (NCBI): domain Eukaryota; kingdom Metazoa; phylum Chordata; class Mammalia; order Perissodactyla; family Tapiridae; genus Tapirus; species Tapirus indicus. Next base: position 22,432,581 of record CM062920.1, read on the forward strand.
ATTCAGGTATCTACTTGGAGTATGCTAAATATACTGATTTGGAAATAGCAGGTATTAACATCCCAGAAACCAAGCAGCTGGATTTAAAAGTGATTAATAATGTAAATTTATGAGATTTTTAGAATAGAAAGAGATCATGTAAAATTCTTTTGTAGTTAGAGATATACAAGGCCATACTGATTGGTACATTTAGCTCCTAGCTATGCTTGAGTTCATTTATTTGCATATTAACATAACAGAATTGGAAAAAAATTGTTATGTAATACTGCAGTATGTGAGTATTAATAGAACAAGATGTGGTCTTCCAAACAGCTATTTTTGAGAATTTGTTTTTTGCTATAGATAGCTGCATGTGTACGCATGCCGTGCTTGTGCATGCATATACTCTGAAGACTCTGTTTATAAATAGTAAAGATTAAGAGCAAATCAAATAATGTAGTGGTAGGTTGACACGAGTCCTGTCTCCTGAAAGACTGATGGGTAGCAGGTGTCCGCTCTCTAAATTGCAAATGCCTGGGAAGGGGTGGGCTGTTTTTTATGAGCTTTGCTGATGAAGCCTCTGTTGCTCTTCACCAATTAGTGTGGCCACAGAGGGATAAGTGACCTTGTCTGCAGCTACCATTAGACTCATAAGCCGTATGACTCTGTCCATGTGGTTTCCTGCTACCCTTTATTTTTCATCTTCCTTCTAAGCTCTGATATCCTTCGGGCATAGTAGATGTAATTTTTCAAATAGTTAATATGGTTAAATGTTTATTCTTGAAGGAAATATAGCAAGTTGCTTAGATTTTTATTTCTATCAATCCATGCGAATAGATTATATTAAATACCAATAGAATTATTCAGATGTTTTCATATCGGAACTAACAGAATTCCTGATATAAGGATGTGTTTATCTTTGGAGTTTTTGATGGTTTGTTGAAAGAGATCTGTATCTTCTTTCAAGGCTTTGGCCAGTTTATGTATATTACCGTAAATGTTTTTCTACACATTAAAAATAATAGAAGTAGAATTGCTATGACATAGGATATGTATATGTTCAGGTTTAGTAGATATTATCATGTGGTTTTTCCAACTGGTTAAACCAATTTCCACACCTACCAGGTTCTAGTTGCTCTAAATGCTTACTAGTGCTTGGTATTGTCGGGGTTTTTTGTTTTTTAATTGTAACCATTTGTTATGATTATGTAATGATACCTTACTGTGGCTTTTAGGTTGTATTTCCCAGATGACTGATGATGTTCAGCACGTTTTCATGGCCATTTGAATATTCTTCTTTGTAAAATGACTGTTCAAATCTTTTGTCCATTTAAAAAGACTGGGTTTTTAATTTTTAGAAATTGATTTGTAGGACTTTTTTACATTTTCTGGATGTATCTTTTATGTGATATGTATATTGTAAATGTCTTCTAGTATGTGACTTGTCTTTACACTGTCTTGGAGTGTCTCTTAATGACTAACAATTCTTAATTTTAGTGTAATCCAATTTGTCAATATTTTTCTTTATGGCTATTATTTTTGTGTTCTGTTTAAGAAATCCTCACTTAGCTTAAGACCATTAAGATATTCATTTATTTAACTTCTAGAACCTTTATTTTTTACATTTAGATCTACACTCTATCTGGAATTTATTTTTGTGTATGGTGTGAGGTAGGGGTGAAGATGTTCTTTCCATATAAATATCAATTAGTTAATTCAGCACCCTTTATTTGAAAATACCATTTGTCCCCACTGCATTGCATTGGCCCTTTGTCATAAATCAAGTGACTGTATATGTATGGGTCTGTTTCTGGAGTCTATTTTGTCACAGCAGTCTGTTTGCCTGTCCTTGTGTTCATACCACACCATCTTTCTTACTAGCTATATACTCAGCGGATATTAGTACATTTGTGTATTGAAAGATATGTACAGGAATGCTTGTAGCAGCATTAACTGTAACAACCTCAAATTGGAAATAACCCAAATGCCCATCTTATAAAATAGCATATCATACAGTGGAATACTATGAAGAAAAAAGACAGGCAGACAGACAGAAAGAACAAAAGGAGCAGATGACTGCTATGTGTACCACTCCAATCTCTCAAGCATAATGTTGAGGGAAAGAAACCAGACACAAAAGAAAACATATTATATGATTCCATTCATATCAAGTGCAAAAACAGGCAAACTGATTTGTGCTGAAAGAAGTCAATATAGTGGTTATATTTGAGGCTAATGACTGGGAGGTGGATGGAACCAAGGGGACTTCTGGGTGTCAGTAATTTTTGGTTGCTGGATCTGGGGGCAGTTCTAAGACTGGGCACTTTGTACAAAATCCAATGAGCTGTATATACTCATGATTTTTCTGGAGGTATATCATAATTCAATAAATAAGTTGATTTAAACAAATTGTGAAAAATAATCAAATTTGGATACTTATTGGCTACTTCACCCTGCACCGTTCAGGACAGTGCCTTTCACAGTTTCCTGCTGTTGGTCAACATGTGAAACATCTTTTGCTGCTGTGGAGCTGTGATGAGACCTGACAGAGTCGTGAGCTGAGTGATGGTGTGGAGAGCAGGAGGAGAGAGGGGCAGCTGGTTGGAGTAGCATGAAGACTCTCTTGGACTTTATTGAGAACACATAAGGAGCTGGGCCTGGGTGGGAAGCTGACTCAGTGGTGAAGGGTGTATTGGTCACTGGGGTCATCTTACACTGTTGTTGTGATTGCTGGGGGATTTTTATGATTTGTTTAGTGTAGTTTTGAGCATTTTAATTCCTTCAGGTGCGTTCAAAGGGTTTACTATTCGTAAGTGTGCTGCTCACACAAAACTTTGAGAACCACTCACTTGTGGAGTACCTGTTCTCTGCGTGACAGTTTTCTAGATAGCACCTTCTGGTCTCAAAAGCAGTTAACAGACAGAAACCAGTTATCCAGGTCTATAGACAAAAGTGAGAGGTTTTGATTACTGCTGGGTAGCAATGGACCTAGGATCCCAGGTGGTCAGCAGTGAGTTTTAGCTCTGTTGAGCACTTATCTTGTCCCATCGAAATATTTCTTCAGGTGGGAAAACACCAAATCTTCAGATGGGTCATTTTAGGACATACTGGAATTCTAAAACATACTAATGTGCAGATCCACTCCAGTCCAGTTAAATCAGAATTTCTGGGGGTTTCCTGTAGCGCCCTGGGAAATTCTAAGGCATAGCCGGGTTAAGAACAGCTGTGAGACCTTTCTCATATGTTGGGTCTTTGCCCCATTTGGCTCTGTTAGTTATGAGAGAACAAGCAGCTCCAGAATCCTGCAGGTGACAGTTGATGATCCTGGGACTGGTGGGGTGCAGGGGGTTGGGTTAAACCTTCAGCTGCCTCGATGGAGTTTTCCTTCAGGAAGCTGAGCTGCCCTTTTTCTGAAAGGATGAAAAATGCTGATGAAGGGAGACAATTCCTTAGTCAAATTTGGAGAAACAGATTTTATACATGAAAATGATGATCTGCCCTGAATACTAATATTGCACCATAAGAATGTATTTTTGATCCAAGTAAAGGAATATGTTGTGTCATTTATCAAAAAGGCCCTGGTTTGGTTATTGGGAGCCTTAATCTACCTGGAATAATGATCACTGTGCAGCCACTATTTCCTGGTCCATCTCTTGGCTCTTTTCCATCTCTCACAAGAGAAAAGACATCTGTGTACCCATGACGTTCTGCATCATGGAGGAAGAACCGCCCCAGGAGGAATATTTTTTAGAAAGAACTAATTTGACTGAGGCATGAGCACTATTTCTAGAGAGAGGTGATGGTACATTTCAAACTTTGCTGAGACGAGTCCTCACGTTTCCTTTAACCACCTCACCTTGTGCTCAGGTGGCAACATGTAGTAAAAATGCTGTTTACTTGTAGAAGATTATAAATTGACACTTGCCAGACAGGTATCTGTTTGTGTGGGTAATTTATGCGGGGAGGGAGAGGCCCATCCTAGTGATGCTTCAGTGCACCTCATTATGGTGGGCTGACAGTCTGGGTTGGTATGTCATGACCTTCGGGTGAACGTCTACTTTCTGAATGCTGTAGCATTTTCCTCCCACCACACAGACCCTTGCGGTCAGGAGGAAGGACCACTGAACTCCCAAAGTATCTATAAAATATATTTTATTGGCTGCAAAGCAGTAACACGAAAAGATCAGTATTGCATGTTCATAGTCTTATTTGGTGTGTACTCTTTTTCTCCTCAACTTGGTTGCTCTATGACCAGATCATCATTATTCATGTTTATTCTTTTAGGTCAATTTTTTTCTCTTCCAAATTAACGTGGGTGGATCTTCCAGCAAGAAGCCTGTGTCCACGTGTCCTAGATGGGCACTGAGGAAGAGACGTGGGAAGGCCGTCTTTGGAGACCCTGGTCTCTAGAGGCTGGAGGAGTACCACAGTTTAGCAGCAGAAAAGTGTTCTCGAGCCTTCCTGATAGTGATTGGGACCACTTATTAATACACACATCTTTAATAGGTAGTTTAATGTACTTATTTGTAAATGGGAGGCATCGTAGAAATGAACTTGAACATTCTTTGGGGTAGAAAGTCTAAATCTTTTTGTGAAAATTCAGTACTCTGTAATATTTACCAAGTGAAGAATCAGAGAGGTTTCCTTTCCTACAGTGTAATTAGCTAGATCTCCTTACCCATCTTCTTTGTTAGAGAGAAAAGTATTGTTGAAGAATATTTTAAAATAGTTAAATAGCTGTTTTGTCCCAAAGAATAGCTACCATTGATGAATCTACCCTGAGGAGCCTGAAAGCAAGAAAGTGAAACAAAGTGGGAGAAACAGGGCAACTAGGGCTCTGCGGGGCGCCTGACTGAACAGTCATGAGAAGTGTCCTCTGTGGCAGTGCCCTGACCTCAGTGCATCTTTCCTGCTGTCCTCATCATTCCTAGTGGCCAGACAACAAGGTAAAACAAGGAGGAAGGTAGCTTAGAAGACGTCATCAGAATAACAGGGCATGATAAAGCTCCCGTCCCTGGGTAGATTTGGCAACTCCCAGGCCCACCATTCCTAGGAACACTAGGAGCCATTAGATCCATAAATTATGCTCCAAAAGAGTTCTTTCAACCTTTTCCATGCCAAGCTACAGATAGAAAATGATATAATTGTACAGCTAAGTTTGAAGAGATTGCTTGTGGATAGAGGCCCCGCTCAGCTACCACGAGGGTAGGGATGGAGAAGTAGGAGGTTGCAGGCATCAATATCTTGGCAGGCCTGTAATGCACTGGGGGTACACAGTGGTGTGCCATGGACATTGGGGCATGTGTATCAGGAGGCTGTGCTTTAAAGGTGGTGGAGAGGAGAACAGAGGTATAAGGAGAGGTACAGTCAGCCCTGGAGTGCTCTGCATCTGTCACTTTTGAGGGACAGCCTCCATAACAAAACCCTAGTGGCTAATTCATTTCAGTGGTGGATTGAAGTTGGCCCCAAACATGCTATGGAGCTGTGGCCACTCTGCAAACAACACCAGCAGACAGCTTAGCCTGGCCCGTGGATGTGAGAACCGAGCAGGATGGAGCACCTCCCGAGTGAGGAGCAGTCAATCTTCTGTGTTCACAGGAGGGCCAGTTTCACGTGTAGAGAGGACTGTTAATCTAGCCTTAGGCTTTTCTGCTCTATCCTGAACAGAGCAGACCACTGGGGTCATGTATAAAACCAACAACAAAAGAGCCTCAAGTAGGCAGGGAGGCTGAGTTCCCTGAGTTTCTCTGCAGAGGTCCAAACCTGAGTTCTGGTGGTCAGGGAGCTGGCCTGTGGAGACCAGGAGCTGCACGCTGAGACTTACGGGCTCTGATTTAGGGTTTGTGCCTCTGCTTGGTTGAAATGTTAAGTGTATCGAGAAGACTCTGCTTCCTCCTCCTCTTTTTGCTGTAAGAGGGGCGTGAATTCTTGTCTGCCAGATTTCATGTATGTCTTTTGGGCACCTGGGTAAGTACTTTTTGCCTGACTGATATGGTAAGTAAAACCTGTATAGATCTTGGGAGAATCTGTTTGTCTAAATGATTCAGTTTCTGCTATTTTACTGTTGATTTGATTCTTTACATGAGTAAGATCGGTGCTGTTCTTGTAAGCTTGCTAATAAATCCCTTCAACTATCCACTTTCCTCCCCCAAAAACCCTAACAAAAACTCTGTCCTATTTTAAAGGTCACGTATAATTTTCCCCTTCTCGTATTGTCCCTACTTTAAAATGTTGTTTTCAATACTCCCTGCTCCACCTTATTTGAATATCATGTTTTGGTTTCATATTTTTAATTTGGTTCACTCTGGCTTTGGTTTACTTACTGTTTCAGATTGAAACACTTAACCTCGGGCCCTATGCTTTCTCCCTCAGTTCATCGTTTTTATTATTTTTCAGCACTGTGAACTAGTGGGTTGGCATGACAGTTTTAGTCACTCCCAGAATAGAGCCAGTGAGGTCTTAATCTCAGAGTCTTGAAAGATTCTTTACGAGGTAGCAGTGACTCTGATACTAAAGAAAATAACCTTCGTTTTTTTCTTGACAAAGGTGAAAATTCAGAGAAGAATTCAGGAAATTATTAAGGAATTAATAATCATTTAAATACAGTTCTTTCTGTATTTTTAATATTTTTCAGTGCAGTTGAAAAGACAATAAGATTTTTAATTAACAAAATTACAGATTACACTTTTTTTCTCATAGAGAGTATTCAGTTGAAGACAGAAGATCTGAATTTTATATCTAGCTTCTATTATATTGACTTTTTAAGAAAATCAGTTAAACTCTTTATATCTCACTGTATTCTCTATAAATTGAAATAAAACTATATGTTGATATGCTTGTTTCATTAGGATAATCATCCTAATGTTCTGAAAGAAGTTTAAAACTCTTAAAGTAAGATGTTATGAAAGCATAAAATGGTGGTGGTAATAATACTTCATAACTCCCCAGAAAACTGGGCAAGTTAATTTGTGTGCTAATAATGCCTCATATTTGCGTAGTTCTTTAACCTCTACAAAGCACTTTTAACAATATCAACTGAGTTTAGCCTCACAACTGTTTTGTGCTGTGGACATCATTCATTGGTAGCCCCCATTTTCTAGGTGAAAAAGTTGAGGCCCATGCATGCAAAATTACACACAGTCACACAAAACGTCAGCAAGGTTGAACTTTGCATCTCCTGACACATCGTCCAGTCCTCCTTCACTCTCTGTGCTACTCAGGTTCCTTCACACATTTTATACCTGTAAATTGGGAAGGTGGCCCTTCATTCCTCACCCACTTAAGTAACAAGACACAAAAATAGAAATCCACTATCACCAAAATGTAATCTCAGGGCAGCACCCATTTGAGGTGGTGAACTGTGTGGCTGGTTGAGAAACCAGAGTTGTTTTTCTGCTGTGAAAGGAACTGAAGTTTAATGCCTTGATCATATGTCTCTGGCCCACTGTTGCTTAGAAAAATTAACTGCTGCACTACTTATTCTGATAAAGCAGAGCATCTATATGTCCTTGAAGATTAAAAAAAAAAACCAAACTCTATTTATGCACTGAATTTATTTAGTAAGTCAGACCTATTTGTCATTCCAAGAAAGCAACAGTATCGCGCCTGGTCCTTCTGGAGGCCACCTGTTGCTTTCAAGAGCTACACGGAAGGTGCTGCTCCTGGTGACTACAGACCTTCAGAATGTGGAGGCCTGCTGTGCTGGGGTAGTCCTTTTCCCATGGCCATGTGACCCAGGATGGAGCTGGTGTTGATGAGGACAGGGTCACAGGCTGTCCTCTGAGCCAGGGAGCTTCGCAGAGGGAAAGCCTCCCCTCCACGGTCCAAGCCTGCATCCCTGACTCAGGGCAGTGCCCACACAGATGGGCAGCTGTTGGCAAGGAAAGTGGATGTCCATCCTGTCACCTCCTCGCTGCCATCCTTAGCACATGATCTTATCTCCTGCTTCTTAGGGAAACTTCTCAACCTTTGCCTTGAGACCTGGATGCTGGTCCTCCCTCTGTTACCATAGGGGGCTGTCTCTCTTCCCCACTGTTTCTGTGCTGCAGATCCCAGCCTCTCCCTCCTGTTTCTTTAACTTCTGCTTCTGTGCTTATGTCTCCCCCATCAGCACGTAAACATGCTCAGGTCCTTAACAAACAAGAAAGACAGCAATAACCTTCCCCCCTCCCTCTTCAGCTCTCTCTTTGGCAGTATCTTTGAAGAGTGTCTGTGATCTCCAGCTCCATTTCCTTCTCTTCCATTTATTCCTCCTCCATCTCCCACCAGTGAAGGTCATTGGGGCTCCCCGTGGCACACTTATTCCAGGCCTCATCCTGGACAACTTTTCTACAGCCGGAGTTGTAATTAACTCGGTATTCACTGATGACTCTCAAGTAGATGTCTCTAGCTCAGATTTGCCCTCTGAGCCCAAGGGACAGCTGTCTACTCAGCGTCCCTCTAGCACGTCACCCGGACATCTCACTGCAACATGTTCAGATCCGACCTTCCCTTTGTTATCCTGGTCCCAGCCCCCTGTCTGGTCCTTTTCTGGAGCTATTTAGTTTGGCAAATGGCATCACCATCCATTCTCCTTTCTTTATGGTCTAAGAATCATCTGGATGAAAAACAGAATATTTGTTTTTTTTAAAGGAGTTGGAAAGCTTAAGAACTTACAGCAAGCTCTTTCTTAAGAAAAATGCTTGCATTTATCTTTTTTTTTAAAAGAAATGATTAGTTCAGATATGTATTGCTCTTAAAATTAAGTGCATAGTTTCTACAGCAAGAACATGGACTGAACTGAATTAAAAATGATTTAACTGTAAAGTATAACTTCTCTCTAATTTTCATTCTGAATTGGTTTGGAGGGAATCATACACATATCTAGGTCTTCATCTGCCTCTACCCTCAGCCTCCATTAATCTTTGAGAGTCTCTTATTATTTGCCATGCTTTGGTTCACTTAAAATGGCAAAGGAAAATTTAATTGGTATCTGGCTCAGAAACATTTGTTTCTTAGAGGAGAGGTATTATAAGGTAAGAATGAGCATATTTGTAAGCCAGAGAGAGACAATTTTTTAAGCGTTTTGAAAAGGAGTATCCACATGAAGAATTTATTTTCTTTTAAGGCTTCAGTTTGGAGCATAATCATCTTTAGACTAAGGCAGTAGGTCTTATTCTGAGATCCATGGTTTACAATTTTTTCCCCATTTCTTTCCTGTTAGTTTGAAGTTTGTTTCTGTGAAAAAATTATTTTTTGTGCTGATGGTATTCTGTAGCCGTTTTGCTACAGATGAGTCTGAGGTGGGCTGGAATGATACCATGCATGGTCTGGAAGTCACCATTGGAGTGACCTTCACATAACGGAACTAGTCAGTTCCCCTTTGATAGCACTAAAGCAGGCCTGTTCGGCCACATGATCATGGACATCTGTCTCTTCTTATACTGGAAAATGCTAAACAGCAAAGTACGTTGGAACTCCAGCCCTTTAATTTTACTTTCTTCGCTGAATATGGTGAGACACAAGCCCCCGTGCTGGTTGTACAGCAAGGTCCTTGCCAATGAAAGTGTAGAATCAGTAGGCATTCTGGTGTGCCCGGCAGTGGGCACTCAGATGTGTGAGGGGACAGAGCTCCGAAGGTTCAGCAAGGTTGTGTATCACATGGCTGGGTGGGAGAAGCCACACCTGGTGGGAGAGACCTGGTGAAGCTTTATTTCTGGGAAGAGCTCAGGTTGGTTTTGTGGCTGAAGATGGAAGAAAAGAATGAAGCAGTTTCTTTAACATGGCACCGCACACTCAAGGCTGCTGACGTGTCTTCTGCTACTGTAAAGCAGATTTTGGCAGGAGAGGTCCCTTCAGCCTGCACCTGGATGAGCCCGTTGGTGTTCTTCATTACAACCACCTGATGGTTTTCACCTGTTATGAGTGTGTGGAATTTCAAAGAATTCGTCTTTTGTGATCTCTTTTTGGAAAGTGCAGTGGCCACAGATATCTTTGAAATGTAGAATTGTGGTGGTAAGAACACCTTGATCCCATGAAAGAGGGGGCATATGGATGTGGGGCAGCTAATCTGGCTTTGCTGCTTTGGTGACAAAAGGCCCGTGTGTTGTGAAACTTGTAGTTTTCTGTGTCCCTGCTCAGTTTTGTCAAATCTGCCGGCTAGTAATCCTGAAAAACATTCGATGCACTGACTGCCAGTAACGTTGTCAATTTGGCCAGAGACAGGGCCGTGACTTTCACGCCTTAACCCTTTTAAGAGATCTTGACAAAAAAATGGGAGCAGACTATGGAATTCATTTGGTTAACACTGAGGACAAGCGTGAGGAGAGTGTGTGTGTGAGATCGCTCGTGTGGGTTTTGAGGAAGGGAGAACCCTGTTTTCGTGGGGAGCAGTTTACTGATGGGTTGGCTCATTTGTGGTTATCTGGCCCTTTGAGTGAAGTCCGTCTTCCAGTTCGAGGCTTTGCCATCACCACGATGGATGCTGCTGAAAAACCAAGAACGCTTTTGCCCAGTTGCCATCCTGGAAGCACAGCCTGGAAGCAGATAACCAAGTACATCTGCTGGCCAGAGTCAGTGACACAGCCACGGCGTCTCTTGCAGGCAGAAACCCATAGACTCCAGGAAAAGCTACAGAATGCTTTTGAAGGTTATTTTGGTTCTGACAGCCTTACATTGAAATGCGGACCGAATTTGCTCTTTCAGGACACAGACAGCATCGGTGGCACTATTCTTGCCACAGAAGGCCCTGGGGTGTGTGGGCACAGGGAGTGATGTAAAGTGAATGGAACTGGAAGAGGTTTGGGGGATTTTCACACTCCTTCACACACACCTGTCCTAGCCTGCTGGCAAAGTGGGCTGTGATTTCACTTGGCACTATATGTCTTTTATCGTTAAAACAAAAACTAGAAGTTGAAGCTGATTGACTATCAAAGACCAGGACCCCGTTTCAACTTCTGTATCAAACCAAAGTATCTGCCTTCTAATTGAAATTTTCTTTTGGTATATGGTGTACTTTCTGTTTTATCTGCACTATTTAGATTTATTTCAAAAATTTTTGGAAGCAGCCAGTTAATTTTTGCATTTAAAACGAGAGAGAAGTATTATTTACAAAATTTTAAATCTTCTGTGTGAAGGAAATGAATTTCCAATGATGAAATTAATTATATGCAAAATTTTGTGTGTATGTGCATATGTTTCTGAGAAGTTTTCGTCAGATTTCCAGAGGCATCTAAAATTAAAAAAAGCAACCAAACAATTGATTCAGAGCAAGACTGTGCTGTTGCAGCAGCTCCAGCTTACTGTTTAAGGCTCCTCAGAATATCGAGAGCATATAGGGAGCCTGTTAGTTCTGTGTCCCCGTCTTTGGGGGAGACTGGAGGGAGGAAGCTGGGGTGGAAGGGGGTCCCTGCAAATGGAGAAGTAATTGCCAACAGGTGCCTATCACTCTCCAGGCCCAGCCAAGTCTCCACTAACCATCTTCTGCGTTGAGAAGCGAAATCCGGATCTATCAAGAGAGGCCTCTGGGACAGGAAGGACTTCTATGCAGCCGGGTGCATATGGACTTTCATGGGACTAGGCCTTTTTCTCATTGTAGCCTCCTCCCTCTATTTAAAAAAAAAATTATGTTTTGCAATTGTGTTGGTATAAAGGCAAATCTATTAATATTATATGTAAAACATTTAATTCAACTTAAAAGTTCTTTTATTTTCTTCTGATTTTAAAAGAAATTAAAACATTTTTGTGGGCCCCTAAAAATATTGTGGGCCTTAAGCATTGTGCCTGCTGTCTGATGGATAGTTGGCACTGATGTGTGCAGACTATCCCCTGATTTTCTTTCTAAAATGTGTGAGGAAGAAGTAGAATCTAAAACAAATATGTTCTTTTTACTTCCAATCTATTATTCTTGAGTAAAGTTTGAGAAAAGTCATTGAGCATATTGTGAATTTAAATTTTGGAGAGGATTTTGCATTAGTTAATCTGTAACTTGTATCTTTAATTTAGATTTATTGTATTGTTAATTTTTGCAAAGAAGTTGATTTTCAAAATTTTAGTAAAATTTGTTTTTAAAATTAAAAATTTACCGTATTAACATCAGTAATTAACATTCTATAGAGTTTGAGAAGATTTACTTTTTTGAATATATGCAATAGAAAATATTTTAAGTATTCATTTTAGTTTATTTTATGAATATATGATGCTTTTAACATAATAAATTATTTTCTAAAATGAATTAGCTTTATATAGGAACTTGTATGTCTCCTCCTGATGCTGAGAAGTTTTCTATGAATTCTTTGAGTAAAAATCTACTTTAAAAGATAACGGGCAATAATTTATGACTTGGAAATTTCAGAGTGGCCAGGAAAAGCATGATAAAAATAGAAACTGTGTTTATTTACTCCCTGCTCCACCCAGTCTAAAACACAGCCATGCGGTTGCAGGCTTGGAGAAGGCTGATGGTGACTTAGAGGGTGTGTTTTTCTTTTTTTCTCCTGTTGCAGAGTTGAAAAAAGAGACTGTCCCTTTAACTTCTGAATCCTGTTTCCTCTCTTTGGCAACTCAGATGAAGTATTTTCTCATGCTGTTCTCTGAAAATGCGTTTTGACCACACTAGTGTAATTTTTGGTTCCTTGTCCTCCTTCCTATTTATATATTTAATCTAAGCTCTGTCCCATGAAAGGAAATTTTGAAATTGTGGGTTTTACTAATGATTATACTTTCAAAATTTGTCAGTTTATAATTTTAAGTTTTCCTGTGTTTTTCATGATAGTCTAAAAAGATGGCTATTTATTTGGTGGTTGTATTAAAAAGGGCCTAGATTATGAGTTTAGTTCTTGTGTAGGCTTATCACCCAGGAAAGACACAGCTTTGTAGGACTGAATATTAATCAGACAAGCCTGTCATTTGTGTCGTGGGTCGTGAGAATCCTGGAGAAGAAGTGCACAGCTTAATGCAAAGCCATGACTACCGGAAAGGCAGCACAGTGACGGATCATCTGTATTAGGCAGGTGCTTGAAGTGTCTACCACCATGGGGACCTTTTGCCCAAATGTTGTTGCTTTGTTAACTCTACAGCAAGGCATTAGGGCATGGATGGTGCCAGTTCCACAGGGCTGCTTTGGAAGGAGGAACTTATTGCTTAGGCGTTGGAGTCAGCTGGCTTGGGTGTGAATCTAGGCTGGGATCACCTACTGGCCATAGTTTCTGCATCTCTAAAATAGGTATAATAATGGGATCGACTTCATTGGATTTTTGTGAGAACTAATTGAGGTCATACATGTAAAGCACAGCCTTCAAGAAGTATTAGTGACTGCTTTTGTACTAACTTACAGAATCTCAGAAGTCTAAACTTGTCATTTCAGGAGTCATGCCCTTCAGATGGAATTTGGCTATTTTTCTTACCTACCTTCATGATGATTGCATGAAAGAAATGAGTATGAATTCACTTCAACGTATTTCAGTTTGGTTTATTTCAAAACACATTTAATGAATCTTCACTACATTTTTTATTCTAATGATATCTTTTAATTCCAATATTTTATTCCAAATAATGTTTAATCAAATGTAAGTGAAAACTTAATTTTGTGGGCTGATTTGGCACTATCAGGTTGTCGTTCCTATTGTATATTTAGCTCCCCGTCTCCTTTTCATGGGTTCTCTTGAATGGTATAGTGAACTCTTATGTAGCCACCGTCCAGCTTCAGCAGTTACCAGCTCATAGCCAATCTTGTTCCCTCTGTTCCCCTACCCACTTATCCCCATCCTGTATTATTTTAAAGCAAATCCCAGATACCGTATTATCCATAAATATATTTATACAAACAACAATATCTTTATTATACCTAAAAATTAACAATAATTCCTTAATATCATCAAATATCCAGTCAGTATTCAGATATTCAGTTGCCTTTAAAAAGCATAGCTTTAAAAAAATATGGTTTGTCTAATTTAGGGTCCAGATCAGGTCCCACATATGGCAATTGGCTGATGTGTCTCTTAAATCTCTTTTATCTTCCCCATATCAGTTAGTCATTGCCTGTGGACAGGGGGACGTAACATCCCAGGGTTAGCTGAGAGCTATTAGCAACCAACGCTCAGAGCAGTTGGGGGATTTGGGCAGTGCACCAATGGCATCCACTACTTGGTGGAGAACTTCCAGGGAACCCGGAACCGCATGAGCAAAGATCCGTGAATGGCATAGCCCAGCACGTTTGGTGGAGTGATAAACGTTGCCTGTCTTGGAGGTGGGCAGCCTTAGGGAGGAACTGTTGGGGATTGAGGCTGTGTCCCAGGCTGTGGTTCATTATACATTTTTGATATTGGGCTTAAAAATCCCTTGTTTATTCAGATGAAGATGAAATTAATAAAAATGTGATGGTAGAGACTATTGGAAATATATAGTGTATCAACTTAATGTTTCTTTTCTGATAATGCCTAAATTGGAAAATTATGGTAATGTGTGGTAAGCATCATTGCATCTAAGTTAAGTAGATATTTAGAACAAAGTATGCTGCAGCCTTCTTTCTAGTTTTCCTTTTGTTATAAAAGTAATTTTAGTATATGATGACATCCCAGAGGGCAGACCATATTTATCACCGAGTCCTAGGAGTCATTGGGAAGGACTTGTGTTATCTACCTGCTGAACTTGGGTAAAAGTAGAAATATTTTGCCAACTGAAAAAAATCAACATTTTAATGTTTTTGTCTAATACATTTAAACAATTGTTATCCATGTTGATGTTCTTGGGCTGAGTTCTTGATGTGATAACTTAAAATGTACACTCTCAACATACAGGTTTTTGCTGTTTCTTGATAGCAAGGACCTGGGTTTGAATTCTAACTCTGCCACTTACTGTTGGGCAAATTACATAACTTCTCTATGTGTAGCTTCCTCATCGGTGAAAAGGGAATTGTAATAATAGTGCTTCCTTTGGAGGACTGCTGTGCTGGTTTAATGAGAATGAGTGTATTACAGCATTTAGCACAGAATTTGGCACATCAAGGCACTCAGTGGTTTTATATATCATTATTCCTATTCTTACTGTTACTGTTTTCTTATTAAATATCTTTTGGGATCATTGAGTTAAGGTGCACTAAGCAGAAAATGACTATGAAGAGGATTAGGAACAAGGATATTAACTTTTATGTGTTCTGGGGTTGGAAATTGCACACTACAACTCGGATGTGCTTCTTTTATATTCTGTAACTTCCTTTATATTCTATATCTGATTTAATATTGCTCTGGAGTTCCCATTCCTGATCAGCAAAAAGCAGAAATATGTCAAAAATAACTCTGCCTTTTCTGGTTCAAAACAGCCTATATTGGGTTAAACACTGTCTCTCTGAGATATTAGGACATTTAAAGTTCAAGGTGGTTTCTTCCTTCTTTAAGGGTCTTCCCTACCCATCCCTAGGAAACAATAAAATTGGTCTGACTGATTACTATTATTGTTATTTGGTCAGGGCCCACTATGATATCTACCCATTTATCAGCATTACACCCACATATTCTGCTTTCCCTAGTGTTACCAAGATGAATTAGCCTGGCTCCTACTTAGAGTAAGTCTCTCCATTCAGATGGAAGATCTCAACCGGTCTTGCCTACTCACTTCATTCATACAGCAGTTCTCCTCCCATCCCGTGGAGTCAGTTTCTCTTTCTACTGGATCGTTCCCATCAGCATCAAACATTCTGATATTTCTTCCATGTTCTCTTTATGCCATTTCTCTGCTGGCTACCACCCAATTTCTTTCCCTTCTTTTGCAGCAAAACAACTTGAAGAATTGTCTATGCTCCCTGTGTCCAATTCCTTGCTCCCATTTTTCCTTAAACCCACTCCATTCAGGTTCCTACCCTCAGTCTTCACCAGAGCTGATCTTGTCAAGGTCACCAAGTTGTTAAATCCCTCAGTCAGTTCTCAGTCCTCCCTTTACTTTACCCATTAGCAGCATTTGACCTGGTTGATGATTCCCCATCTTGATACACTTACTTCACTTGGTTTCCATGGCTCCCTACTCTTCTAGTTTTCCTCCTGTCTCACTAATCAGTCTTTTCAGTTTCCTTTGCTGATTCCTTCTCTTCTCTTTGACCTCAAAATGGTGTAGTGATCTCAGCCTTTTTCTGTCTGTTCGCACTCCTTTGGTGATCTCATCCTGTCTCATGGCTTTAAGAGCGTTTATATGTCAACCACTCCCAAATGTATATCCAGCCCAGTATCTCTTCTATATTCCAGGCTCCTGTATCCAATGACTATCAGGTCTCTCTGCTTATCATGTCTCAAACACAACTCTCCTTTTCCTTTTCCATCTGCAGCCTTCCATGTCTCAGTTTGATGGCAACCTTCTAGTTGTTCAGGCCTTGGAGTCTCTGACTCTTCTCTTTCTCTCATACACCAAATCCAGTCTATCAACAAACCCGTTTGGCTCTATCTTCAAAATGTGTATAGAATCTGAGAGTGTGATGGAGGTGTTATCGCCATTATAGAGTTAGTAGTAGGCACAGCTCTGTTTGTCAGGCTCCAAAGTCTTCACTATTATTTTGCATTTATATATATATATATATATTTTTTGCATTTATATATATATATATATTTTGTGTGTGTGAGGAAGACTAGCCCTGAGCTAACATCCATTGCCAATCCTCCTCTTTTTTGCTGAGGAAGATTGGCCCTGGCCTAACATTCATGCCCATCTTCCTCTACTTTATATGGGGACGCCACCACAGCATGGCTTGGCAAGCAGTGCGTCTGTCCGCGCCCGGGATCCGAACCTGCGAAATCCCGGGGTGCCGAAGTGGAGCGCGCGAACTTAACCGCTACATCACCGGGCCGGCCCCTGGATTAATATATTTTCTATTTTCTATTTGCATAATTTTTTAAAATGTCATAGCTTAATGGGAGAGTAGAGAGGACCATTTAGAACTAAGGAGCAGAAAAAGAATATTCCAGAGTATCTATAGAACTCACTTAATTTGTCTCCCTAATTCTAGGAAATTTAAATCTAACTCATATATTAGACTATGTTTTCTTCTGAACAAACCCAGGTCTTCAAGGACCAGAAGTTCAGAACCTCCTTCCCCAACTATCTAATAATGTGTAAACTTTGTTATTTGTAGATGCTGGACTCTCAGAATTTATGGGATCGCAACTTGAATGGACGAGGGGAAAACTGAACTGTCTCCAGTGACTGTTAGGTGTTCCTTTTAATCAATTTTCATGCAAAATGAAAGTTATCGTTTATTTGTCCCTTTGTTTTCATAAATAGTATATGGATACCTCCCCTCATAGACAACCTGCCCAGTGGTTTAATGTGACTATTAAATTATTTTTGTTTTAAATATTTGATTTGGGTTTGAATTTGTGGAAATGTTTTGTTTGTCAATTATTTTAAATAGCCATACAGTGTTTCAAAATTGTATTACAATCGTGACTGATCTTCAACCTTAGAAGCAAAAAACAGACATGGAAGGATGATCGTAAGTAGGTCAAGTGGTGAATTTTGGTGTTGATGTATTTGGATATCAGCACCCTCATCAAAACAATAAATGCATCCAGTCTGGTAAAATTGAAGGTCCACCTGGTATCATTCGGAAAATATTACTTGCTAGTGGTTAACATTTGTATAGTAGTTTTACTCTCAACACTTTATTTCACAGATTGAGTTTGTCTTTCCCCCCGTAACACTTGATGAGATGTATTATTTTGCTCTACCATTTTTCTTTGAAGGGAACTGAAATCTATTCTGTTATACAAGGTGAGGAATAGCATTGCTCAAAAAGCCAAAAATAGATTTGTGGGCTCCTGACTGTGAGACCAGGTGCTCTCCACTGAGTTATTTTGCTTTCTTAGTTACTCTGCTTTCTTTGAGTTATTCTGCTTTCTTTGCTTTAGAAAATATTAATACATAATGCTGAATAACTGATAATTGTGAGGTGAATCTTAGTTAGATCTGTAAAAATATACTTCCTAACCAATCCAAATCAACCATCCAAACAAACAAAACCATTTTTGAGATGTTGGTATTGGAAAATGGCCTCCTTTCAGCTGACCATGTTCTCGTCCCTTACATCTGTCCCAGCGTTTCTGATGCTGGTACCAGGCTCTTGTCACCGTACACTTGGATCATTACAAGGATTAACCTCCTTTCCTCCTGTTCCTCTCCTTTTCCCCCAAATCCTTTTCCATGGTTTCCAGGTTAATACTCCTTTAACACTACTTTGTAAAATTCTTTGCTCAACAGTTCTGTGATTCCCTTTGCTCTTAGACTGGAGCCCTGACCTTCATCTTGGTTTTCAGGACACTCCCCATCTGTCCTTGGTTTTTCTCCAGGATCCTTTCCTGCTTCTCGCCAGGCCCCTCTTCTAGCCAGACTGGGCCTTGCAGTCTGTGGTCACTTTACCATCCCTTTAGTTTTGTATTCTGTGCCCTATTCCAGAAATGCCCTTCCCTTCCTTTTGGTTAGAAAGCCCAGCCTTTCTCTTGAGGCACTTCTCACTCATTAGGTGAAATTTTGGTAGTAGCAGTGGGCAAATCCTTCAGCTTCTAAGACTCTTCTATGGGCTTACTAATGTCACTTAGAAGGTAGGATCACTGCCTAGTATGGGATGTGGTGTAAAACTTTTTAAAATTATATCATCAGATTGTTGGTGGGATTCTGTTATGATTGGTTAAAAAATAAATTAATATTTTAATGGTTTATTGCTTTCTAATACATTTACTTGAAGTAATATCATTTTAAATTTGTCTGTAAGGAAAACAAATATTCAAATTTAGTCAAAGATTTTATGAAATGTAAAGTGACCTTGTTTTGAGAAAAGGAAATTAAATCCAATTAACTAATAGAATAAGGATATATAAGTGTATTTGTGTGTGTGTATATATATAATTTAGCTTTCATGAAGTCATTTTTATGACAATGTGTTGCTAAAAAACGAACAAAACTCATAATCATTTTGGATAGAATGCTTGAGGTGCTAGATTTAGAGATTCATGATTTTGTGAAAGTAAAAAAGATCTGCCTGTAAATTTTGTTCCTGTTGTAGAAAAGTAAAAGAAGACTTTTGTTTCAGATTATTGAAATACAGAGAGTATAGTGTTAACACCTACCATAATGTTTTTCTTTTTACAATATTTTCTTCAATACTGTATGATGTATGACTTGCCCAATTCCTCTGATACCAGGAATCTTTAACAGCCATGGTGTGTATTGTCATAATCTTTTAAATTTGGTAACTACAAAATGCAATTCAATTGTATTTCATCAGTGTTCATCTTTTTCTTTCTTGTTTAGTGTGGAACTTTTGGTGTATGCCATTACTTACTATTGTTTTAGTTGTGAGTTGGGGAGAAAGTAGTTGGAGAGAAAATTAAGGTATCTCTATAACACAGATCTTAATATAGTCTATAAAGTTTTCATGGGGATGATAAAGTGCATTGTATGTGGAGAAATATATATAATAGTGAGGGGAGGAATTAGGGAGCATACTAATTCAATTTAATTTTTGTAAACACTAATATCAAGGAGAAAGATGAGTTTTCAAGAGATGTATTCCTTAAGTTCACCCATCGTTAAAATTAGTATGTTGAATTTAATTATGAGCTTATTAATTAAAATATTAGTGTACTTCCATGATAAATTAAATTTGAATTTTCAAGTTTTTTTCCCTTTGGTGGTACAATTTTACTGGATTAAAGTAAGTGGGTATCTTTAGTTTTTTGAATAGAGTTTCATGAATCTTAGTTTTCATGAAATTACACTATAGTAGAAATGAATGATTAAAAATTCTTGCAGAGTTTGTTGGAGAGTCTTCCTGTTACAGGATTGAGAGGATATGTGTGGTTTAAAGATATGAAGATAAATTAATAAAATATGACTTAAAATGTAAAACAATACTTTCAATTTAGGGGAACAAAAATTTTATCTGCTTATAAAGCTGTATTAGTGTATCTTAGTATAGATCAGTGAAAACAACTCCTACAGTGTGGTAAAGGAAATTAACATAAACCAAACAATGCGTAACATTAGTGAACCTTCTCTCTGTGAGATTAATGCTTTTTTTTTTTTTTGGTGAGGAAGACCAGCCCTGAGCTAACATCCGTTGCTAATCCTCCTCTTTTCGCTGAGGAAGACTGGCCCTGGGCTAACATCGTGCCCATCTTCCTCTACTTTATATGGGACGCCGCCACAGCATGGCTGACAAGCAGTGCGTCGGCGGGCGCCCGGGATCCGAACCTGCGAACCCCGGGCTGCCAAGCGCGGACGAAACCGCTACGCCACTGGGCGGCCCCGAGATTAATGCTTTTGATTCAAGGCCTAGAAGTTTCTTAAGACTTCATTAAAATCTTCACGTTTATTCTCATCTTGCTTTTCTTATTTTTAAAGTGAGAGTTCCAAGTAATAATGTCCACACATTCACTTTATGCTATTATTTAGCCAAAACCTGACATAGAGAAAGTTAGCATGTATCTCTGAATTTTTTCTAGTGCATATTTCATGTTAGAATTATCCATGCTTCACAATTCATGGGTTTTAATGGCATTGGAGACAGTTACTTCCCTGTGGTTTAGAGGTATTCTCTGATTGTATAGGCAGATTTCTTTGCTGCACTGACTAATATTTTTCCTTTAATTTTATGACTTTTTCCTCTTTTTATTCAGATAGTGTTTCATCACTGTCATTAGGAAATTACTTCTCATTGACTTATTCTGTTTATGCAGTTTTTCCTTTTAAATTTATCATTTAAATTATGGAAAACTGATGATTTCTAAAAAGGTTATTTTGACATTATTTGGTCAAGCCAGGTTTGACCTAGGGGAAAGGACAATGCTTGTCCTGTGCCCAACCATCTACCATTCATGGCTTTGTGAAAGGGAGAGAGGAGAGGTAAGAGGAAAAGAGGGACACCCGTTCAGTTTACATTTAGAAACTTAAAATGGAATGAATATCATGAAGAAAATCCAGGCACCACTTGCTTATACCTCAGGAAGTGATTCATGAGCATCTAAAATAGTCTGCTAAAGTTTCCATTATTTTTAATTAATTAAATCAAAGCATGCTTGGTAAGGGCCTGTAATCTTGAAACGCATTCCATGTTTTGATCTGACTGAAAGATTTTTTGTTTGTTTGTTTGTTTGATTTATAGCCTACTTTAGTACTATAGCACCAGAATTAACAGAGATACAATTGACCCAGTAAACCTGCCATACTAGGGAACAGACAAATTTAAGGAAGGATGAGGAATATAGAATAAAAGATTATTCAGCTTTTTAAAACAATGAATAACCAAATATTTTGCTTTTAAGCTCATTGTTTTTCACTTGTTTTGATCAAGAAAACATAATATCCCTTGTTGGGTTATAGGTTTTGCTGCAGCTGTTGAGTTTCTGTAGTGAACTAATTCTTACATCTACTGAAAGCCTCTTTCCTGAAACATTGAAATAAGAAGATGGTCTATAGGGTGGAGAAATGGTCAAGAGGGAGGTAGTCTCTCCCAGAACTATTTCTGATGGAAAAATATATTCTGCAGCTTGGCATTCGAATTTGTTACTGCCAAAACTCCAGGAATAACTTACTGCCAAGAGCATCCAGTATGTTAAAGAGAACAGTCTAAAAGAAGAAAATTAATACCATCCATATAAAGAGTTGGTGGCAATACCAATGCCAGTGGTATTGTAGCATCAAATGAATGTGCTCATATAACTCTAATCTTTTTATTTAGAGGAAAAATCCAAATAGCTGATGATGAATGTTTGGAATTATTTTGACACAAATTACTTAAAGAGACTTGAAATATAAATATATTATCAACAGAATTTTGAAGAATAAAAGTTAAAGACAATTAAAATACTTGATTTTTCCTCTTTAGTGTTGAAGTCTGTATGGTAAGTTAGATTTAGACTCTCTTCTCCCTTTTGTGGTCATACATTAGCCCTGTGTCATCCTGTACCTCAAAGGGTGAAGGAACAACTTGTGTGTTCTTTATCTCCCTGCTCCCCTTGCCTGTGTTCTTTGTCTTACCAGCCCCTTGGAGACTCATAGTTTCCTTAGTAGGTTGCCTGGCAGTGACTGGAGAATGAGATAGCACTGCTATAAAAGGCTCTTCCTTCCCTGGCCTAGCCTTTTCCTGGTACTTAGCTCTTTTCTGTCCTTCGCAATCCGGATGTGCATAGGATACGGTCACATTTTGTTAAGGACATACATCCTTTGTGTGCCAATGGGTTGATCTTCCTTTCAGTAGGGTCAGGTCTGAAGGGTCTTTTTAGACTTCTGGTCTGTCTGACTACCTAGCCAATAAATTAAGAATTAGTCCTATAACTAGGATCAGCAGTAATGTAGCATTTTTAGTTTGGGGTTTTTTTGGCTACACATACCCTGCCAGTTATCTATGACTGTATAACAAACCCACTTAAACTTAGTGGCATGGAACAATAACCATTTTATTATGATCATGGATTCTTTGGGTCACTAGTTTGGACTAGACACATCACGGATGGCTAGGCTCTGCTCTCCCAGGTCTAGGGCCTCAACTGGGAAGACTGGAATGGCTGGGTGACTCAAATAACTGGGGCTGCGGCTGGAGGGTCCACTTCCAAGATGGCTTCCTCACTCACACGTTGAACACCTCTGTGGGGATAATGGGAAGATTGGACTCAGCTGAGTGCCTGCGTATGGCTTTTCCAACATGATGGTCTCGGGTAGTTGAATGTCCCCCAGAGCATGCCTCCCAAAAGTACCAGGTGGAAGCTGCATGGCCTCTTCTGACCTGGCCTCAGACACCGAGTCACTTCTGCTGCATTCTTGTAGTTACATGTGAATCACAGGCCAGCCCAGATTCAAGGAGAGGGGAATGAGACCCCACTTCTTGTTGGGAGAGTGGCAAGGTCACACTGAAGAAGAGTGTGTATCATGAGGGGCATTGTAGCAGTCATCTTGGGAGCTTATGCAAAAAGGGAAACTGCATCTTGATAATTTGATTCCATAATGCCAAATTTCTATTTTCTTAGGTGAATCATTCCAATGTGTCATAATCTGAAAATTGAGTATTATGTAGAAAAATTTTGGATGATTGCCTGAATAGTCTTTTTACCTGTATGTGTTGCTATTTGACATGTAACTTTTGTATAACTGCCGAATCTCAGGAGGACTTTGTTTGTACCCTTAATCTGAGAAGCTAAAATAGGGCTATAAGACTGTGCTAGGTTATTATAAGGAAGAACAAATTGTCACCATGAACTTTACAATCAACAAGGAATTTAAGCCAGGGAGAAGAAAGGAGAGAAATGGTAAAACAAAATTTTTTTGTGTGGAAAAGTCTTTTCAGATAATGCGTGAAAACTCCCCTTAACACTAGTAGCTGTACTGATTCTAAATAGTATTCCACAGAGAGATGCATGTTGGGGTTTTAGCAATAGCTTTGTATTATCTTAATAGTGAAGGAATGGAACAGAATTATGTTCCACAGAGTACATATTATCACAACTTTCTGTGCTGGAGCAAAAAGACTAAGCTAATATAACAACCTGGGCAAGTTACGTCCCCTCATTGGGTCTCAGTTTTTTCATCTGTAAAGTGAGGGCTTGAAATCTCTTCTAGCTATGTAATGCTTTGACTTTATTGTTCTTGTACTTACATAGTACTGGAAGAAGGCAGTTATGTGGCAGCTCAAAGTTAATATTAAATGTAGAAGTACAAGGGTCATTCAGTTAAGTTTCAGAAAGTTATTAAATCCTAATCACTTTACACTTGGCAACATATGTAAACTTGTATTAACTAATCCCAAAAGTTAAACAGAAATACGATAGGACAACTCTGGATTAAGGAAATTATTTTAAAAGATATGGACATCAGGGGCCACCCGGTGGCGCAGCGGTTTAGTTCGCGCTTGGCAGCCCGGGGTTCGCGAGTTCTGATCCCGGGCGCCGACGCACTGCCTGTCAGCCACGCTGTGGCGGTGTCCCATATAAAGTGGAGGAAGATGGGCACGGATGTTAGCCCAGGGCCAGTCTTCCTCAGCAAAAAGGGGAGGATTGGCAACGGATGTTAGCTCAGGGCTGGTCTTCCCCACACACACAAAAAAAAGATATGGACATCATTCTTAAATTTAGAGCACTTACAAATCATAATACTTAGATATGAAATATTTTAGATAAAATTTTTAGTTTTATTCCTTTGAACGAAAAACCTGAATTCACTCATTTGGAGCCAAAATTTAAATGACTAAATAACAGTTTAATAGAAAATAGTGCAGTCAAGGTTCTGGGACTTGTTTTATTTTGTTTTCCTGAACTTTACGGTGCCTTTATATACTAATAGCTAGTTTGGAGTCTAGGCACTGCCTTATTTTTACACTGTTTGGTTATAAGTTTTTAGGAATTTGTCTACTTTGCCTAAGTTTTCAAATTTATTGACATAACGTTCATCATGTTGTCTCGCCTTTTAACAATCCACTGCGTATGTAGTTATGTCCTTCTTTTTGTTACTAGTATTGCTTATTTGTTCTTTCTTTTTTCTTGATCAGGCTTGCCAGTGGTTTATCACTTTCATAATCTTTTTTAAAAAACCAACTTGTGGTTTTGTTGATCTTCTCTATTGCTCTGTTGTGTCCCTTTTCTGTTTCATTAATTTCTACTTTTATCTTTATTATTTCCTGTATCCTTATTATTCTTTCCTTTTTCTTTCTTTGGCTTTATCCTTTTTGCTATTTTTCTGACTTTTTAAGTTGTATGCTTAGCTCTTAATATTTAGCCTTCCTTTAGGGTATTGATTCTGTGGCTTGTATAGTTGGCTTACAGAAAATATGTACTTTTTATGACTGCCCTTGTTCGGAGTCTGGTTGAGGGGGCTACCCTCAGAGTGAGGAAGAGTCACCGCAGGTGGCAGCCCATGAATAAGTATTCTTTCCTGGGACTCCTCATCGCAAAGATTCTGTGAATATGGGCTTCAGACTGGTATTTTCTTGGAAGCTGTGGTGTAAGAATTAGCAAAGCAGTTGAAAATTCATTCAGGCAAACTTTAAAATAGCTAATACCCATATATGTACCACACATATAGCATCTGTGTAAAACTTAATCACCAGAATATGCTCTTGCCAACCCAGTTTTTTTTCCTCACTGCTTCTGAGGGTGAAAAATCAGTGAGGCAGAGAACCTGCGTGTGTTTAAACAAATTAAAATAATTTGTCCATAATGTTTTGTTATTGGTGTTCTTTGTAGTTTAGTTACTTTATTATCTGTAAAAAATCTTCCATATTGTAGCATGTAAATGTGACAGCCGATCCTCGAGTCACTTGATTATGGATTCCAGATTCCGGAAAGGCTTATTGTTTAGAAGCCCAGTGAGGATGTTACTTCCTGGCTTTGTAATGGCATTTAACTTTTTAAAACTGCATTTATTAGATAGTATGTTAATCCTTGTGTGTTTTTCTTTTTCGATAGATGATATAAGACATAGCATTGTTTTAACTCCTAGGGTATTTCACATAAATATAAGTTAATTTTATCATTTCATATGATTATATGATAAACTTCTAATTATTGAGAATCTGAACAACTGGAAAGATTAACCAAAAATTAAAGAACAGATATGTAAGTTAGAGAGAGAGAGAACACCCGAGCAAGCCAGAAAGCAAGCGCTTTGAGGCCTATAAGTGCTCTTGCACGCTAGCTTGGCTGTCAGTGGGGGTAGAGAGGGCCAGCTCTCTAGGGGGGACACGCTCACAGAATGCAGGCGTGGAAGTGCTTGTGTGGTGCTTTTATTTATTTTTAAAGTAGATTTACTTCTCCTTTATCTAGAGGCCACCCAGTTCCTCAAATGCTATGAATAAACAGGAGTTTACTGTATTGATAACTACTATGTTATAACCACGACTAAATGAGAATATGATAAACACTCAGCACCAAATCATAATCTATAAATATCCTTTGGTTATCCCACATTTATAGTTTTCCTTTATCCTTGCCATTTGGAAGAAATTTAGTGTGGTAACTGCCATTAAAATTATATCTCACCTTCAATTAAAGTTTGAATTAGGAATTTCATACAGAAGAATCGAATAGATCAAAGCCATAAAAAAAAGGTGCTTAGCCTTTTGGCTTAAAAGCATCTTTAAGCATTACATGTTTTATTTTATTTGTGGATCTAGCCCATATGGTAAGTTTTTCCAAGGTCAGGGGGCCAGGACATCTGCTTCTTACAAGTGTGTGTGTTTATAGCAACAGATAACTGCTACCTGGTAGGTAGAGAGATACTAGTCAGCTATTTTAATCATATCTTTTAAAATGGACTATTCCAAAATAAAGTTGCCTTTGTAGAGAATCTCTCTTTTAAATAATTAGCACCCAGTGGATTGTTTTATTTTTAATTTAATCATCTGTCCTTATCATATAAGAAAGCTTTGAATATAGTGACCATGGGGGTCAGAGTATATATTGGGAGTATGATATATTGGGAATACTGATATATTGGAAGTAT
Source organism: Tapirus indicus (assembly GCA_031878705.1). Classification (NCBI taxonomy): domain Eukaryota; kingdom Metazoa; phylum Chordata; class Mammalia; order Perissodactyla; family Tapiridae; genus Tapirus; species Tapirus indicus. The sequence goes on from CM062920.1 coordinate 22,459,002, forward strand.
GATTTGCCTGCTTAATGGAGAACTGCGAATTGGTAACTCTCACACCCATTTCTTGGCAAGAAATATCTAGTAAATGGTAAGATCATTGAACACATGAGCTCAGAACAATCTTTTGAGGAAAATGGCATCTGGATTTCCCTAAGAGGAGATCCTATTTCAGCAGGCTTTCAGAATTCTTCAAAGCCTGGGTGAGGATGTGGATGAGAAAAACAGGAGATGCATTGCAGCCTGTATTTTAGAAAAATGTGCAATAGAAGTATGGCAGACTTTGAGAGAACAAGGTTCTAAATTCCCAGAATATCACTATTCATTTTCATATACAAGTGCAAAGATCTTTTCTAAAGACAGGTGCAGATCATTTTAGCATGATCTTTACCACTGCCCCTTTCTAATTAGGGATTCATCAAGAAAGTATTTGATTAAGAAGGATTCAAGTAGACTATTGTCTATTTCAGTAAGGACACAAGAAATATTAAGGTAGCTGTGTGGAAGAATCTCATCTGAGAAACTGTTTGGTAGCTGTGGAAAAAAAAAAGTTGTAGATGCTTTGATTTTAGTAGGTTGGTTGAATTATACATATTTTTAGCAGGACAGAAAAAGAGGGAGAGAAAGTTGCTTGTAACTATTTTAAAAGAATGTGATACAACAAAAACTTTTTTAATCTGTGGCAGGGTGGAGGAAAATTTATGCTTTTTAATAGTTATGAACTTTTAAAATTAATTCCTGTGAAGCAGAATCTTTACTGCTAGAAGAATTTGGCTATGCAGTTTTTGTTATATTAAAATTTATTCAGGCAGAATTTTAGTATTCAGAATTCAGCACTGCAATTTAGAGTTTGTAATAGAAATACTAAGTCAAACCTATTTTAAGCATATAACCTCCTTCAAAACTTTAAAATAATTCTGAAATTTTATGAAGGTCTAAAAACGGTAACTTCAAAGATTTGAAATCTCTTCATGCTTTTCTAATTGGATGGAACTTTCTTTGATAATGCATCGTGTCTCTTAACTCTCATAAAATGTTACTTCCTCAGGTCTTATAATTCCACCAAATATAGCTATGAAGGAGCCCAAATTTGAGAAATTAATCTTCCTATGCACGTATTTAATAGTCTAATATGTTTAACAGAGGGTTTAGAAACTATGATATTAGGTGCTATTGAAATATATCCTGCAGGTATATTTCTGTTGATAGAAAAATCATAATTGGCAACAGGCATATGAAACGTTCCATCTATGAATGAGCACAGAATCCTTTCTTAGCTCATAATAATTAACATGAGATATTATGTTTTAGAAAAAATAATCTTTTAGAGACAACTAAATATGCTACCTCAAAAGGGAGTAATCAAAGTATGGGATTTAATAAACACAACCTCTTCCTCATCCCTCCATCAAGGCATCTGTTAATACTTTCGACAAGCAAAGCTTCTAGAGGCAAAATTTTGCAGATGGAACCCTGATTTCCCTACCCATACCTGCTGTAAAAGTGAAAAAGTGTTCATTGGAGAAAACAGTAACCCATCTATAATAAATATTTAAAATATAGCAACCTCTTTCTAAGAATGAATTTAAAAGGTTGCTAAGTATAATAAAATATTGTAAGTGTTCAAGATAAGCTCACCTCCCACCCCCCTCCTCCAGCCAGTGATTGAAATGTGATTTGTGTTGGGCTCCCTGACCAGTCAGGGCTGTCGGATTCCCTGCAACATCTAGGGGAGGCATCTCAGCCCTTTGCCTCTTGTCGGGGGGATAAGGCAGACCTCAGTCCATAACAGTGGCTGCTCACCACCCTGGTGATTTGGAGGTGGGGGTGGAGGCAGGCAACTGGTCTGCAGGAGGAGGGTGTCACATCAGGTGATCTGGTGGTGAAGAGTGGGGAAGACCAGGGAGTTAGCAGCTCACAGCTGTGAAAGGAGCAGGAGTGCAGCATGAGAGCGGAAGCCTAAAGGCCAGAGAGGGTAGTCAGGGCTGTGTGGATGGAGGCCTGGATTTCTGTCTCCTGCTTCCTCTTACATCTTTAGCATATAGGGCTGTTAGTCCTACCGTGGTACCCAAGAAATTCTGTTCTATTAAACTGTCACCCTTCATGTGTCAGAAGTACCCAGTGGCATGGGGCTTAGTTTAGTTGCCTCAAACAACCACTTCTGTTAGTTTTGCCCTTAAGTAAACATCAGTTCTTATGTTTCATCAAATTTGGGGAGTTTTCAACCATTATTTCTTCAAATATTCTTTCTGCTCCTTCCTCTTTCTTCTTGTTCTGGGATTCCCATTATGCATATGCTGGTATGATTGATGGTGTCTCGGAGGTCTCTTAGACCTCCATTGTTTCTTCATTCTTTTTTCCTTTCTGCTTCTCAGACTGGATAATATCTATTGCCCTGTCTTCAAGTTTGCTGATTCTTTCTTCTGCCTTCTCAAATCTGCTATTGAGCTTCTCTGGTGAAAATTTCATTTTGGTTGTTGTACTTCTGAAATCCAGAATTTCTATTTGGCTCCTTTAAAAAAAAATCATTTCTATCTATTTATCCATAATCTCTATTCGATGAGACATCACTCTCGTGACTTCCTTTAGTTCTTTGTACATGCTTCCCTTTAGCTCTTTGAGCGTATTTAAAATAGTTGATTTAAAGTCTTTGTCTAGTAGGTCTAATGGGAGGGCTTCCTCAGAGGCAGTTTTTATTAAATACCTTTTTTCGTGTATATGGGCCATAGTTTCTTGTTTCTTTACATGCTGTGTAATTTTTTTGTTGAAAACTGGACATTTTTAATATTATAATGTGGCAACTCTGGAAATCAGATTCTTTCCACTCCCCAGGGTTTGTTTCTGCTTGTTTTAGTTGTTGTTTGTTTAGTGACTTTTCTCTACTAATTTTGTAAAGTCTGTATTCTTTGCTATGTGTGGCCATTGATGTCTCTACTCTGTTAGTTTAGTGATTGGACAGAAATTTACAACTCTGCCTTAGCCATCACTTCCTGCTCACACAGAATCTGAAGGTCAGCCAGAACTGAGAGGTTTGGGCTATCTCAGGGCTTTCCTGAGCGTGTAGTAGCCCCATGCAGGCATGTGATTGTGTAGATTCCCAGGAATTGTCTGATCTTTTCAAAGTCCTTATTTGCCAAAGCATCTCATTCCCCAGCCTTTCTTCCCAAGCCTTTTGGTTAGTTTATTGTTTACCTCAACTGTTATCCATTGCTTAGGCAGCAGCAGCAACTAATATATTTGCTTTTAAGTGTTTTTGACAAAAGCCTGCTGGGTAGCCACCTCAACACTAGTAAAGTTCCAAGTTAGGAGAGATTAAGCCAAGCCCTTTGAGCTGAGCCACTAGACAGATCAAAACAACCTCAGTTCTTTTCAGAATGTGTTCTGGCCCCCTCTGATAATGGTATCTGTACTGGGAATGTGGGCTGTTGTCTTCAAGGCCCCTGACTGCACTGGGGGATGGGAGCAGGGTGGGTTATAATACCATGAGGTTGGCTGTTCCTACTGAGACCCAGCTGTTTTTTTATTGATTATGTATTCCTTGGTTGCTGCAATCTTTTGGTTGTTTCCATAGTTCCAAAAAAATTGATTTTGACAATTTTGCCAGTTTGTTCAATGCTTTTGTGGAGGACTGGACTTTTGGAGTTTCCTACTCTGCCATTTTCACTAATGTCTGCCATTTTTCACCATCTGACTTTGGCCTTATAGGCTGCTACTAACTTCAAACTGTAACTGCTTAATTTAATATCCATCTAAGTCTCAACCTTTCTTGATGAATCTTTTTTCACTGAAATATATAAATGGATATACTCTTCATTGCTTATGCATTTGATATTTCAGCGTTTGCTTTTCTTAATACTATACTTTCCAGAACCCTCTAGAATCTGTAGACATATCCAGAGCAATTTTGTTGATTTTCCCAAGTTAATGTAATGAAACTTAAATCTAATATCTTATTTTAATAAAATAAGAATCCTTTGCATGACAATAAACAAGATAAAGCTTGGAGAATCCTAACAGTTGCTACAAAATTCAACTTTCTCAGAATTTATCTAACTTCTAAATAAATAGTGATTATTACATACCTTTATATGTGTTATTATTTGATTGATGACTGTCTTGCCCACCGGTCTGAGTACTTTCAGATGCAGAGGAAATCTTTGTTTTTATTTGCCTTTGTACCCCTAGCACCAGGCATGGTGCCTGGCACTTAAGGTGCTCAAGAAACATTTGTAGAATGAATGAACACAGGGGCTGTTAGGTGAAGACTATAGAGTGAAAGACCTATATGACTTGAATTATCTAGACCTTTAAATTGAGTTAAGTAAAATAATAGAGTTACAGGAAAGCTTTTTGGATTTTATCCTTAGTTTTTGTGGCTTACTTAGAAAGTACTAAAAACCATATTGTTTAGGACTGTCCAGGTGGACCTGTCAGAACAAATTTTTTTCCTTGTATTTAAATGAATACAAAATTCTCTTTGTCATATACAGTCAAGTGCTGTATAATGATGTTTCTGTCAATGACAGACCACATATACGATGGTGGTCCCATAAGATCAGTATTGTATAGCTTAGGTGTATAGTAGGCGATACCATCTAGGTTTGTGTAAGTATACTCTATGATGTTTGTACAATGATGAAATTGCCTAACAACGCATTTCTCAGAACATGTCCCCGTCATTAAGTGGCACATGACTATAATATCTTAAACACAAAAAGTGAAATCTAAATTAGAAGTCTAGGATTTTTAGCATTCTTGGCATTAGAACTGTCAGCTGTGTAAGCTTGTTAACTTTTCTATAACCTACAGTCAACCTGTGATTGTGCCGGTTAAGGGGCATTGGCACAGAAAATGGAGGATGATAAGACTTCCTCCTCAACTCTCTAAGGGCCACTGTTTCCAGCAGTGGGGTGGCGTGTACCTTACCAATGTTTTTCAGTGTAAGTCAGTGCTTGGGACTAACCATGATGCTAGTGTTAGAAGATACCTCTAGGTCAGAATTTCAGATTTTATTTAGTTTTACTTTGTATATATATGGAATTTAAATTTACAGAATACAGGATTTTTTTTTAGTGTGAGTGACCTAAGTCATTATGATTAATCAGCATGTCTACTTAAAATTCCAGAATCCTCTTGGCACACATATTTATCTTAGCCAATTCAAGTTATAAACATGAGCTTTATTGTTCATTTTGTTTATTGCACTTATCCAATGTGCTTTTTTTATTGAGATGTAATTCACATACCGTAAAATTTACCCTTTTAAAGTGTACATATGTATTAGTATGTTCACAGTTGTGCAACCATCACCACTATCTAATTCCAGAATATTTTCGTCTCCCCAGAAAGAAACATTAGCAGTCACTCCCAGCTCCTAGCAATCACTAATTTACTTTCTGTCTCTTTGAATTTGCCTGTTCTGAACAGTTGATATAAATGGAATCATACAATATGTGGTCTTTTGCAACTGGGTGTTTTTTACTTAGCAGAATGTTTTCAAGGTTCCTCTGTGTTATAGTATGTAGTGTCAGTACTTCATTCTTTTTTATGGCTGAGTAATATTCCATTGTATGGATCTCCCATATTTTGTTTGTCCGCTCATCAGCTGATGGACATGTGGGTTTTTTCACCTTTGACTGTTATGAATAATGCTGCTATGAACATTTGTGTACAAGTTTTTGTGTGGACATGTTTTCATTTCTCTTTGGCTGTATACCTAGACCTGAATAAGATGGGTCATATGATGTGGGTATGATGGGTCATATGGTAACTATGTTTAATTTTTTGAGGAACCGCCAGATGTGTTCTAAAGCAGCCCAGTTTGCCTTCTAGGTGACTGTTCACACAACAAAGGAGTGGGCCATATTGACTCACACTTCTATAAACTAAATGTTTCAAATGCTAACAATTTGCAGGGAGAGTGTCTGCATGAAAACAGTCAAAATTATTTTCTTTAGATCACTCTCCCTAGGACTTCTAAATGTTACTGCCATGCTCATCAGAATTAAGTGTTTTGCTGATTCTTCATGATAGCTGGCATTTCTGCTTACGTAGCTTTAAATTGCTCACAAACAAAAAAAGGCCTATTATTCATAATATCAAATAATCTAGAATCAGACAAACGTGACGGCTGACTCTGCTATTAGGTTTCTAGCAGTGTCACTTTCGGGAATAATTTCCTTTCTTGAACTTTGGTTTCCTCCTCTGTAAAATGGGATTAATAATAGTATGTACTTCTAGGCATTCCTGTAAGTAATTAGAGTGAGATCATGTATGAAAAACACTTGCCTGGCACTTCCCAAATGCTCGGTAAATGTTAACTATTGTTAACCTTATTATTGCTGTTATATCATTACTTAACTGCAGAGATTTTCTTTGGAGGAATAAATTAAATAATGTTTTAAAAATACTCTCTGAAACTGCTTGGAGATGAAACTTGTTTTACTATAATGATCAGATTTTCATTCTAGCAAATAAAATAATTTATAATAAAAAACTTTTTAAGATGAGGGAAGAATGGGGGGAACAGTTGAAAAAAATCAATTTGAAATTGCTCTTTGATAGTTATTATACATTTTATCCTTGATGTATATAAAATTAAGACAATTTGTTCTTCTTTACCTTCTTTTCTGAAGCAAATGAAATTTGGACACAGAGAAATTTTTTTTTTATTTTGCTAAAATGAAGTGTTAAAGTCATCATCCCTTTTAGCACTTTAAAGTTATTCCTTAAGAAAGAGTAGGGTAAACCCTTCACAGAATGTTTGCAAGACATTTGATTGTACAATATGGTGTCTTTTCCCTTTAATTTTGCTATATTTGTTATAGTAGTAATCAAAGTGATTTTTTTCCAGTTATTGCCCCATAATGTAATATTATAAATATAATGCAAATAAAATATTGATAAAATGAGAAAATTGAAAATAAACATATGAAATAAATAATTGAAGACAAAAATGGAAACGGCCAAGAATGGTTAGTGAACATTCTGATCAAACCCTCTTTGTAGTTTAAAAGGAATAGTCTTTGCTCTGTCTCTGTTCTGACTGGGATATCCCATTATCTACATCTGGAGCATCTTGATAAGTTTTTGTGGCTTCAGCAGCTTTAGAGCTGGAAGGGCCTTTGATAATAAAGATCAGTCTAGTTCAGAGTTCCTCAGGCTGGGCACTTTTTGGGCATATTGACATTTTGGGGTGATAATTCTTTGTTATGGGGCTGTCCTGTACATTGCAGGATATTGAACAGCATTCCTGATGTCTACCCACCAGATGTCAGTAGCACCTTCTCCCCTTCCCCCCAACCCCTTTGTAACAACTGAAAATGTCTCCAGATTTTGCTGTATGTCCTCCGGGGGCAAAATTGCCCCCCATTGAGAATCACTGGTCTGGTGTTTGCCAAAGCACGCACCCGATGGAGCACCACTCACTCTGGAGGGTCTGAGATACTCCAGGAAAAGAAGATTCTCTGGTCAGATAAGTTTGGGAGACCCTTATTTAAACAACAATAAAAGGTTGTCAGAGCTTTTTTTTTTGTGAGGAAGATTAGCCCTGAAGTAATGTCCGTTGCCAATCCTCCTCTTTTTGCTGAGGAAGATTGGCCCTGGGCTGACATCTGTGCCCATCTTCCTCTACTTTATATGGGACACCACAGCATGCCTTGACAAGTGGTGCATCTGTCCGCGCCCAGGATCCGGGCCTGCAAACCCCGGGCCACCGAAGCAGAGCGTGCGAACTTAAGCGCTACGCCACCCGGCAGGCCCGTCAGAGCTTTTAATATGCTATCTAATGTGAATAGGCAAGAGGAGAACATGGAGCATGTCTCCACTTACTTGACTGCAAACCTTTTTTCAAAGGGCAGCTTGCAGGGTGTAACACACTTCCGTTCCCCTGATCCAACTCTGTCATTTTCCAGGTGAGGAAACTGAGGTCTAGGGAGGGTGCTTGACCAGCCAAAGGCTCTGCATTAATTAATTTCATAATTTCTGAATGAGCACCCACCACGTGCTAGTCCCATTGTTGGGCACTGGGGAGACAATGACAATACACAGGACAGGCAGACGGAGACCTGGTGACTACAACACAGGGTATTTAGTGCAAGGAGAGAGGCTGAATAGGAAGCTGAGAGAGCACTAGGAAGAGCATTTAACTCAAATATGGTAGAGGAGCTGAGGTCCCTGTTGGACACATTGGACCTGAGGCATCTGTGGAGGTGACAGCAGACCATTTCGAGAGACCGGTCAGTAGACTGCTTGGAGAGACAGATTTTGATTCCCGTGCATAATTCCCATGAGAATTTGGAATTGAGATTTGTAGATTCCTGAAAATCAAGGTTTAGTGTACTGTTGTGGTGTTATCTCCATAAGGATACCATGTTTTCAAATCCTGAAAAGGCTCCTGAGAAGATTGGCAAAAATCAGAGCATCCTGGTAAAGTCATCAGACAGCCTGGGAGTCACGTTGGAATGCAGACTCACTTTGTAATCATTCTTAACCTTTGAAAAAAGTCTCTGAAATCTCACCCTATTGACCTACAGCCATTGGCTCTTGTCCTTCTGATTTCTCTGTGCACAGATATATCTGCCAACATTTCCTCCTTCTCTGGTGGCCACTGATGAGTTGTTTTTCTGACCAAGGATAGCAAACCCTTCCTCCTCCCCAGTCTCCTGTACTAGGCAGGAGGAATTCCCACTGTCCCCAAGTCTGGGAGGACTGGGGAAGCCTAGTCCTCCCAAAACTGAAAGAGGAGAATGCTATCTACTTCCTGACATAGGAACTCCTTGAGTATAAGGAGAGTACACCTTGCTTGAATCCAGAAGGAGCAAGTGGACAGTTGCTGCACGTCTCGACTGCTGTGTGGGGCTTAACAAGTAACCCCGAGGTCCTGGGCTTTGTTTCCACACTTTCCCCTAGCCTCTCCAAGTAAGGCCTGCATGTTACCTCACAGACTCCCAGGGACTCTCAGAAAGGCGGACGCCTCTCTTTACAGATGGAGCAATATCGTGGGAGGCAACTTGCCCAAGGATGCAGAAAAGTCACATGACTCTTAATTTAGAGTTGTATTCTTCCAGCCACAATGTGCCTGGCGTGTCTTCACTCTCAGAACCTAGAACAGTGCTCTTTTGTGGTAAATGCTCCTAGTTCATTCCCCTTTCTTTTAGTCCAAAAAATATGTAATGTGGGTTAGAGTATGCTTTTGATTATTTCTCCATTTAACTTGAGGAAGTAACCTCATGGGTTCCTAGTTTTGTTTCCCCTATTTTGAAGACAGGCAAGATTTCATGAGTAGATGGAAGAACACCCAAATTTGAGGGAGTGCTCCAAGAGTGTGAATACTTGTGGCTGAGAGGAAACAATGGCCCTCCCTCAACAACTGCAGAGAAGAGCCGGTATTGGGAACAGCTGTGTTTGAAAGTCTCCTAATTGTTATTTATTCTATCTGTAGATCTATAGTCCAACAAATGTTATGAATAGGACCTTTGCTGATAATCGCTCTTTGTTTTGATCAGAGCTGCTATAAATAAAAGAGCTATAGTGTAGTGTTTTCTTAAACTCCTAGGACTTTTACCACAATTCAGTGTTTTTTTCTTTTGATACAGCCATCTTCGGCTTCTGTACATTTCTAAGAAATTGAGCCTAGAGTGATAAATAAGTGACACTTGTATAAACTCCCTGAGGGACCACTTCTCAGGTCTCTGAACCCCGTTCTCTCTCCTAAACTTGAGTCCCTTATTTTCTTATGCCTCATGGAACTCTCTTGCAGGCACCTGAAGCTCAGCATGTCCCAAATGTTATTCATGATTTTCTCCTTAAGTCTGCTTCTTCTCTAATAGTTCCTATGTCATTAATGGCATTTTTCTATGACCCAAGCATGAAACCTTGGAGCCATCTTTATCTCCTTTTTTGCTTACCTCCAGTGTACATTTGATTACCCCATTTTCTGAGATGTATATTCTAGTCAAGTTGGTCTGTACTTTTTTCCTCTATAAAGGAGACTAGGGAGCAGAGGTGGTAGGGTAGGGCCCATACCTTGAAATTAATGTTTCTGCTTGGAATTCTCTTCCTCCTGGCCAGTTTCATTCCTCCACCAGATGTCACAACCTCAGCAGAGCCATTCCTCCCCAGAAGAGCCTTCCCCCTTCCCAGGAAGATGCATTCCCTTCTTCCTATAGGGATTCCTAGGAAGGGTTCCATTCCTTCCTAGAGTTCTTTTTTTACTCTAATAGTCATGAAATTATTTGGTAATTTTTTACTTGCATGCTGGCTTTTCTGCTAGATTATGAGATCTTTGAGGATAGGGACCCAGTTTGTACTTAGATTTGTGCCTGGCTATGTCAGCACAAAAACTACTGGCTACATTTAATTGACTTGACTTTAGAAAAAGATATATGGGATGGAAGAGGAACCATTAAGTGATACTTATTATTTCTTGCTTGATCTCTTTTTAGTCCCATCCCTCCTCATTTGCTTCTCTCACTTAGAAAATAAGCACATAAAAGTCTGTTCCTATAACAACAATTTAAATGCACACTTTCTGTACCAGCAAATAGAATAACCTGGTTGCATTATCAGTGTTCTGTCAAAATGCAGTTTAATTAACATCTGTTAATATTAAAGAATAGGAAAGAAAACCTCACAAATAGTATTTATAGAGGAAAGGTGTTGGTCTGAGATTCCAGGTTCAAGTCCTGTTGCTGCCACTTATTACCTGAGTGACCCCAGGCAAGTCTCTAGTGTTAAAGTTCATTTTTTTCCTTTGCAAAATGAGAATAATAGTAATAATGACCTGACAAAGTTACTTTAAGGACTTGATGAGATATTGGACCTGAAAGCATCTTGTAAAGTATAAGACATAGAGTAAGTTCTGAAATAGAATAAGCTCTCACTTAATTTTTAGTTGAATCTGAATTTATATGTATTTGTCAGGCTTGGATTTAATCAGCATTCTGCTAGTTGGTTTACATAGTATCAGCTGTAAGTATATGTGATATCTCAAGGACTAAGTTTTCAAAATCTAGCTTTCTATCAGTTTAGTAACATCCTTTTTTGGGTAATAACAACTTATGAATATTATTTCAATTAATGGTTTCATAAGACAACTGAACTGAATTTTTTCTTCTCATTTAAGAATTTTTGGAATACTCATTATTTCTCTCCCATGTTTTGGATAATATTGAATTAGTGCTGTCTTTTTTAAGAACTTGGATTAAATTTAGCAATTTTGTTTTGGAGGTATTTATTTTCATATTGGTATGAAGACAAGACATAGGACGTTTAGTGGTTATCATTATTTGCTTTGGAATTTCTGCTGAATTTTCTCTCCATTGCAATTCTCCTTTGGGGAAGGGCTTTCTCTCCATAACCGTATGCTGTTTCATGTTGGGACAGCATGATACCTGGTTGGTGCTAGGAAATAAAGGAGATCCAGAACATATTACTCCTTTGCACATATCTTTAAGATGTAGGAAAAACAAATCTAAGGCATGAATTACAACTTATTAGTTGTGGACAGATAACCCAATACTAATCAAGAGGAAATCAGCCCACCCAGTTTGTCCTGCCATGTTGGCTGCGCCAAGTCAAAGGAAGAGGAAAAGCCCATTGGAATGAAGGTGTTTTTTCTCTCTCTCTTTTTCTTCCTTTTCTTATTTTCTTTAGTCTATCCATTTATCTTTTCTTTAGTTTAGTCATTCATTTTTTATAATAATGTAGGCCACAAAAGCAGAATTTGTAGTTAATGCTGTTTGACTGTACAAATTCATAGCTTTGCTTTTCCTTTAAGGCTGATTTAAGCACCACTTACTGGGAAGAAACCATCCTAGTTTCACACTGCCTCTGAGAAAATGGAATGTACCTGAGTATTGTTAGACAGCCGGGCGCATTTTACAATGGCTGCTCCTGAGGACATTCCAGGGTGAAGGACTGAGAAAGAGGAGCAGAACAGACTGAAGAGAGAAGGCAGCATCCCTCCACTGAGGCACACCTTAAATGACCTGGCAAGGACAGTGGTCTTACTCCTGCCACTTGGCAGCCTTGTTCAAGAGCACTGGAAATTGTAAGGTTTTCTTGGGGGGGAAGGGGCATATTAAAATTAGCTTTTGTGCTTCTCATATGAAGAGTTTTGTCAGACATTCATACCTACTTAGTTAAATAAAAATCCAAAGGTAAGCTATCATTGAAATCTGTAGTATACTAACAGGGCTGAATGGTAAGAGATTATCCAGGGAAAAGTCTTTCTCCCCACCCTGGCCACTGCCTCTTGGTTCCCCTCCCCACAAGTGTCTTCTCGCAGAGACATTTGGTGCATGAACCAGTACATGTATGCATGTGCCTGCTTCTTTTAGACACCCAGCAGCATATTATAATATTGCTCATCACTTTGCTTTTTTCACTTTACACTATTGACATTTTCTGAGTCAGTATATAAAGAGTTTTTCTTCTTATGGTCACACAGTACTCCATTGCATTGATGTATAATTTATTTAATCAGTTTCCTCATGAGGAACATTTAGGTTGCTTTTCATCTTTGATTATTACCTACCAAAGGTGCTAGAATGAAGGAACGATTTTTAAAATTCTTTTCTTAGTTTGTGAGAGCTGTCCTATTATAAGGTGCTCTGTTGATATGATTAATAATTTGCCCTAGAAAAAAGAATAGAAGGAACTATGTAGGATCTCTGTTTCCAAAACAACAAAAATCACATCTGATAAGGCTGAAAGGACAAACAATAAAGACCCAAGAACCAAAAAAATTGTCTGTAAAATGTGCAGCTTCAGTACATCTGCTCAGTGTCTTGCTGTCTCAGGCAACTGCCACCAGGTGTATGTATTATGGACCAGTTGAGCGTGTGTAAAATAAATGTTGGTGTTGTGGACTTGGTGTGTGAATAAGGGAGGGAGCTGTTGGGCATGCAAAGAATTTGGGGCCTCTGAAAAGGCCAAGCAGTGATAAAGGTGACTTGAGATGCCTGCAGACTAAATGACGCACAGTTAAACCCATAATTCCAACAGTGTGGTCAGCGCTGTGACAGGATAAGTGTAGGGCGCTGTGGACAGTGTGTGCTTAGGGGCGCCATCCAACTCCGGCATGGGAGAGGCAGGAGAGGTTTCCCCGGAGAAGTGCCTGCTAAACTGAGCCCTGAAGAATGTGTTAGAGGAATGTAGGTTAGCTAAGGGGTGGAATAGTGTGGGGACCCATGTCCTAGGAGAAGGAACAGTAGCATGCACAGAGACCAGCATGGCCCATTGGAGGAACTTCAACGTGTGTCAGTGACGGGGCTGGCAAGGGAATCGGGTCGGGATATCCACAGCTCTCTACAAGTGTCAGGGAGTTTGGACTCAACTCTCTGGAAGGCCACTGAAGGCTTTTACCAGGGATGTGAAGTTACCTGATTTGTGTTTTTAAAATCTCCTTCTGACTGCCAAGTGGAGAATGAACTAGAAAGGGACGGGATGCTATTTAGGAAGCTGTTGCAATAATCCAAGTGAGGAGTGATGATGGCCTGAACTAGGTAATGACAGTGCAGGTAGAAAGAAGTAGACAACGGAAAGCTCTTTAGACAGTGGAATCCACAGGTGTTAGCGATTGTTGGACGTGGGTGTGGAGCAGAGATGCTCAGCCCTCTGGTTGTTCGCTTAAAAAAAAATCTTATAAACAATGCATTTAACATATACATCTTCATGAACTTTCCGTATTGTTTCTTTTGGATAAACCCTGGAAGTGGAATTGCCGAATCAAGAGAAACAAGATTTTTAATCTTTTAATAATGTAGTCAAATTGCCTCCAGAAAGGCTTTACCAATTTACAGGTCCACAGCAATTAGGAACCCACTGTTTCCCCACAGCTTCAACCTCACTGCTATGAATTGACACCAATTTAATAGGCAGAAAATACGTATCTCTTTGTTTTAATTCGTGTTTCTGTGAGTACTGGTGAGGTTGAAGCTTTTTCTTGTTTATTTACTCATTATAGTTCCATGAATTGCATATTCATGGCTTTTGCTTATTTTTCTCTTCAACAGTTTATCTTTGTCTTTTTGATTTCTAAGGGGTCTATAAATATTTACTCTCTTAACCCTTTGTCTTTTAAATTTTTGCAGTATTTCCCTAGTTTGTTGTAGCATTCCTCTGGTTTGTTATTGTGCTTACTTTTATTAATGTTGTTTTGTTGATCAGAAAGATTTTTCTAATCTGTAATAAAATGTTTTGTTTGTGCTTTCTGCCTTTAGTTTAGTGTTGAGAAAGTCCTTCTTCAACCCTGGGTTATATAAATATTGGAATTTGTGTAAATATTTGCATTTATTTTCTACCATGCATTTTCTACCTTTAAATCTTTAATTATTCAGGATTTTTCTGGTGTGAGATGTGTTGTAGAAATCTACCTTTTTGGTTCCTGGTAGTTAAAAAATTTTGTTTTTTTTCTGAAACCAAAAATCAGGACACCTAGTCTAAAAATTTTCATGCAATTTCTCTGAGAAGGCAGTCTCAGAGATTAGCTGTAGAAATATTGAAATTTCTGAGGACTTTGATGTTATACCTGGTCAAAAGAATAGAATGTTTGAAATTGGGAGTGTATGGGATAGTTCAGGTCATAAAATATTGCCCACAGTTTACGTGGTTGCAACCTGCATTTCACCTAAAGCTCAAAGTTATCCTTCCTTTTTGAAACATTAATTAACATCAGAATGACTTTTCGGTTAGAGGTGGCTCTGATCTTTGCATGTTCATGGGTTCCTTTCTATGCAGAACATCCAAGACAACCCATTTTCTTCACTGCGGTAGTGGAAATCAGAGCCAGACCAAAGATTGTAGACTCTTGACCCACAGCACTAAAGCGAAGCCTCAGAATGACTCAAGGAATCTTAGGGAAGTAAATGCCACAGCCCCTGACATTTATCATTTTGGCAGCAAGATAAACATTTCCTAAACTGTTAGAAATAATTTAGGTTCTTAATGGAAATCTAATTTTTTTTTTTTTCATTCTGGAGTTTGATTGGTTTTTCCTGAGAGAAGTCCTGCCCTGTTGTGCATGTTTAGGAGAAATGTAGACACGAGTCTGGTGGCCGGTCGGTGTGTATGTGCTTGGCTCCCAGGGGCTGTGTTGTCCCCGTTAGCCTGTACCGCTGGCTCTCCAGTGACGCCCGGCTTCCCAGTAAATGCTGTTTGCAAGACTCTTAGGTGGGCTTTGGTGCCTCTCAGGCCACCCAGAGTTCCATGTGTATCTGTTTGATAAACTCTGTGGTTTGTCTATTCTCTGTGTTTTTGCCAACTTGTTTAAAAAGAAAGAAAAGCGAGCAGGCAAGTATATGTTGTGTCTATCATTTTACATGAATTTATGGAAAATCTAAGTGTAATTATATTTCTGAAAGAACAAAAGGTTGTTTCCTGGGGAGATTTTTCTTGAGGTGATTGGGTCATTTTTTTTAAGTCTATGAATATTAAATATATTGAATATATGACTTTGTAAATACTTTTTTTTCCAGCAGGCTAAGCAGTGTTTTGTCAAAAAGCAAGGCTATAATTAACTACTCTTTCCATATCAAAGATCAGGAAAAGAATGAGTGTTGGAAGTCATCCTTTTTTTATTATGACACAGGTTTTCGGGTGTTGTCCAAGTATAGCTATTTACTCTTAAATCTTATCTTTATAGTTTGGGGTTTCCAGCCTTAGCATTATTATTGACATTTTGGGCTGGATAATTCTTTGTTGTGGGGGGCTGGCCTTTGTATTATAGGATATTTAGCAACATCCCTGGACTCTACTCTCTAGATGACAGTAGTACTCCGCCCCCCCCCCCCCCCCCCCCCCCGCCCCGACATTGTGAAGTGTCCCCTCGGGGGTATATATACTCTCTGGTTGAGAACCACTGGTATCATCAATGCAGAGAAGGTCAAATTGGTCAGGTCAGGATTTATGTGTGACTTTTCTATGGTCTACTTTCAAGTCAGATATTTGTCTTCAGGGCAATAATGGACTACTGGAAGGAACCCTCTACCTAAACTTCAGTGGAAATACAATTAAATTTCATAGCAGTGAAAGTCACTAACTAAATTGGTTATATTGAAAACGTCATCAGTGAACTGAGACCTGAGGATAGACTTGAGGATCTGGGAGGGTGTTTTCTAGAGAGACTGATCTGATGTAGGTCCCCATAGATTCAAGGCGAAGGGCAAGAATCAGATGGCACTTCGTGAATCAGTTATGGTCGTTCAATTTAGTTATTTGCAGTGCTAATGGCATAAATCAAAGAACAGGATGCTTTCCTAAAATCTCTGCCTGCTCTTCTAGGCTGTGCTGGCTATGCCAGATTTGCGGGTTGTGGCCTTCTGTGGACAGTTGACCTATCCAACTGCTGTGGAAAATCTGGAAAATCAACCAAAGCCTGTAACAAAACCCTTACTTGCCTATGTATTTTAATAACTACAAGTTACACACTTGGCTAGAAATTGGTGGCGTGTGTTTTCCTCCCATATGGTTTAATTTCCCTCTCATGTTGCTGATTTTTAAAGATGCTTCCTTTTTTATTAACACTGACAGTACAGATCAAACAAAAGACCAAAGAGACACGTCAGACTCGGTCTCTAGCAGAGAAGGTTGTACTTGCAGTAACTTTGGATAACAGGTTACAGTTTTATATAGGATTTTTTTTATAGTGCAATAGAAATTACTTTATGAAAAATTGGTCTGAAAGGTGGTAATTTGATGTTCCATATTAAAATTTACTTGTCTTACATCATTTTTAGAGCTGCTTTCAAGCATAACTGCCTATGTAATGTAACTGTGTTAATTCATTGTTAAATACATTTTTATTAATTACTTAACTGGAGTGAATTATAAATCTCCTGCCAAAAACATTGTTTTGCTTATATTGGACAAGCAATTAATCATGTTTGGATCTGTTTTTTAAAAAGTTTTGATGATTTTATAAAGCTTTTTGATAATTAGATTAAGATGAACTGTTTCTGCACTGTATAAAATGCCCTTTAATGCATTTTTAAAGGACTATAAAATAATAATTAGAACTTAGAATTAGAATCAACTTTCAGTGATCACTTCAATGATCATGGCTAAAAGAGGAAAGAAGAGATATTACAGAAAACAAAAAAGCATTTGGAAAGAAATACAAGAAGGTTGGCCATCCTCAATCTCTCTCTGTCTAGCCCTCACATTTCATCTACAGTCAGTTGACTGGCCAGTAGAAGGGGGAAGCCACAGCCTCAGAGAAAGCTCTCCACTTGTGGAAGACCGCGTATTAACAGTCGTTTTCTTTGCAGGTTTTGATCGGCCCTTGTCTGAGCACATTTCTATGTGACACCAGGAACTAGTAACCCATTTTCTCTCTCTCTTTTTTTTTTTTTCGGTGAGGAAGATTCACTCTGAGCTAATGCCTGTTGCCAATCTTCCTCTTCTTTTGCTTGAGGAAGATTAGCCCTGAGCTAACATCTGTGCCAATCTTCCTCTTTTTTGTATGTGGGTTGCCACCACAGCGTGGCTTGACGAGTGGTATAGGTCTGTGCCTGAGATCTCAACCCGCGAGCCCTGGACACCAGACTTAACCACTACGCCACAGGGCCGGCCCCCAGTAACCCATCTTTTGTTGCATATATAGTGCAAAGGTAGCAGTTTAGAAGCAGTTTAATGAGACCAATGCCAGGAACTGTCATAGCAGGATACCTCCTTGGAAACGCCTGAAACAAAAGATGTCTTCAGGGCTCTTCTCCCTGTACCTCTTCTCCTTTTGTTAATACCCGACCCAGGCATGAGTTCTTCAGATCAAGGATTTACATTCAGTTTACTGCTTCCATGTTTGTGCCTGAAACAAAGAGAGACAGCTACCAAGTTTGAGGAAAATTTGTACAAGTGTTTGAGGGAGAATATTAGTCATGTCTCTAACTTTTATCCAATTAAAAAGCCTGTAACAGCTACCTTTATAGCTATGTAGCTGTTTGTTTGATTCAAACAAATCATCTAACCTTGTCTCTGTCTGCAGACAGACATTTCTAGGAATACTGTGAATCCAAGCTTTATGTTTTGGCTTCCTGAAAATCAGCTAAGGTCCATACATGCTTGTGCAAATGTTGAAAATAAAATTCTCGCTGTAGACAGCACCAAGGGTGAACAGGTAATCACACACTCTTTCTCGTCCTGTTTTCTTTTAGGGCAACAGTCTAATATCTGTTGGAATTTGGATAGATCCAAACTACTAGTGTTTAGTCTTCTAGAGTTTCTAGCTCTGTTGATTTAGAAACCAATACAAGTCTTTAGACTGTGGATTTTTATTTTTAAATGCTTATTTTAGAAAAGTCTGTTGGTTGAGTTTATTGGGATGTGGAACTAATAAGGCTAAAGTCATGGGTTTGAGCTCTGCTTCTAGCACTTAGCTTTGCCAGAGTCTGTGATTGTATTGTCCTGACTTAAAGAGGTGATCTTCAGAGACCAGGTCCAGAGAGAGCATCCTTTCGTTCCACAGATATTTGTGGATGTCTGTTATGCTAGACACACATCAGTATACAAGACAGCCCACAAACACATTAATAAATGAGAAAAGTATCAGATAAGTGTGTGCAAATTATTAAAATCAGGTGAAACAATCAGAAGGTAATTATTTCTGGAATAAAATAGATAAAGATGGATTAGGCCTCAGTGGAACAAAAATGATCATAGAGTTATAGAGCTTCTGAATACAAGAGTCTGGGTCTTGTTCTGTTTATATTGCATAGAATATTGGAGACAGCTTTCGTTGGGGTGATACTTTTGTTATTTTCACTCCATCTGTTTCCCTGCAAATAAGATATTTTAGAAAACCTCAGAAAAATGTTTGCTTCCAGACATTATAGAATGAGAGGAAACTGAGAGACTGTTCCTTTTCTACAGGGCCGTAGGGGAGCAGAGGGAATACACAAGCATGTGGGTGATGGGTAGTACTTGAGGCCTTCAGGTCTGAAGAAAAAGATTCATACTATAAAAACAAAATATTCCATCACTGAGAGAGGCATTCAAAACCGCAGATGAGTGGGGTTTGAGGGAAACTATGGAGGATCAGAAAAGGACTCCTTAAATGACAGGAAGACAGGGAACTTCGGATTATTTTCATATGCAAAGCACCTCGGCTGACCCCTCCTTCCCTGCCCTTCCTCCAACCTCAGAGGTGAGATGTCCCTCCGTGGGCCAGCATCTCCATCTCCACTGTCCCTCTCCTCCCTTGCCTCATCTTCAAATGTTTTCTCTGAACTGGCTTTTCTTGCAGCCCCTGAACATGGTTGGCTCTCTCACATCCTAACCCATTCAGTCCTCTTTGAGGGGCCACATCGTCTGTTTAGTTTCCCTCCTTGTCAATTTTATTGCAAGAGAAGTCAACTCTCTCTTCTTACTGTCTCTCTCCCTATGTCCCCACAACTCTAATCCTATGTTTACCTTTGCCAAGGCCACAACTAAGTTCCATATTGTAAAATTTAGTCCTTTTAAAACAGGACTTGGCGTGAGGTAGGTGGGCATTTGAATCTTGGCTCTGCTGCAAACTTATCAAGAGACATCAGACAAGTTAACCTCTCTGAGGCTTACATTAAAAAATGGGATGATAAGAGCTTCTTTTATTATGAAGATCGAATGTGGTAAAGTATATAATGTATATAATAAAGTATGCAACGCACGGTGCCGGCCCACAGGAAATGCTTCAAGAGGGAGAGCGGCTGCTCCTGCTTCTACCGCAACAGAGCTGGTGCAGTTACTGCTGTCGGACCTGTTGCTGCCTTTGATCTTGTGGGCCCGCCGGCCTCTTTGTGCTCCCATCCCTTGGCTTCCACGTTTGTACTCCGTAGGTTTGCTTCTGACCCTGCCTGCAGCTTTCAGTCTCCTTCGTGGCCTTCCCGGCCTTTTCCCACGGCTGAGAGGAGGGGGCTCCAAGGGTTCAGTCCCTGGCCTCCTGTTCTTCTCACCACTGTGCCGGCCATGCTCATGGTTGGACGCCCCGCCGCCTGCCCACGTTCTCAAGTTTCTCTCTCTTGCGTGCCAACATTGTCACTGGGATGCGCTACGTCCCCTTCACTTGTAACATGTTATAAAGCCCGTCACCTCTCAATTCCACTGTTGCATTAGCCCCTTCACTATTCTTTTCTCTTCTGTTTTTGCCTTCCTTAAATTTAGTTGTCTCGTAGGCAGAGTGATTTCTGGAAAAGGCAAATCAGATTGTTCCCAGTTAAGAACCCTTCAGCCAAACCCCGACCCCAGCAGCACAGTCTGTAGCACTTCATGGTGACACTCAAGACCCCTCTTCTCCTGGTTTCTGTCTACTCAGCACCCCCTCCATTGTCCCTCCCCTGTCACAGTCTGTGCTCTGACAATATCCAATGCCAGTAGGTCCATGAATGCACAGTACATGTTTTGCCTCCAAGTTTCAGGATGTTTGCCTAGAAGATCTTTCCCCCTTTCTTTGTTTAGCTCAATTTGATTGTCCTCAACACAGACTTCATCTCCATAAGGCCCTCTCTGAGTCCTGGCTGGGCTGAGGGTCCCCCCTCTGTCCTCCCTCAGCACCCTATCTGTTTCTCAGGCTATAATTGTGACCTATTTTTTAAAAAATTAAATAAAACTGAACAGAATGGACTAGAAGAGAAAATGCTATTTCACATGTTTGTGTGTAAGTGTTCATAGGGTTGCTGGGTAAATGGTATGTTTTATTCAGAGTCACATCAAAAAAGTTTGAAAAACACAGATTTGCCATGCTTTTCTGAAATGATCTGTTTGTATTTCTTCCATGGATTATAATCCCCTTAAGAGCAAGGACTGTTCTTATCTTATTAGCCCTAATGTTTAGCAAAATATGTAGTCAAATAAAAAGCTTGTTAAATGGAATCTGCTAGTTCTCAAAGAAGCAAAGGTGAGGGGAAATAGTGGAGTACGTGAATTCCTAGGATGAAATAAACGATTGTGTGAAATGATTGTGCAGAAAGTTGCTCTAAGTGAATTAATCGCTCTGGCCCCCCGGACTGAAGCCTCCTTGTCCTGTAGACCAGTTGAATCTATGTAGGAAATCTCAGGTGAGAATCTGCCGGTGAGAGTCCCTTGTTCTCTTGGGCAAATGCATATGAGCAGATTCTTTGATTATTTAGAGGAAAAGCAGCTCTTTTATTTCTTAGAGAAGCTGAGCTCCTGCCACATCAGACTGTGAATCCACTTTCCTGCAGCCAGGGTCGCAGAGGAAGGGAAGGATGGTCAGGTGGAAGGTTCCACATGGTCTTTCCCGCACATTCTCCCCGTCAGGCCAGAAAACACGCCCCGGAGGAAGAGGAGTCATCCTTCCTCCCAGAGGTGCACTGATATCATTCTCAGGACCCAGACACAGAGCGGGAGCCTCAGGGTGCTGTTCCTGGAGTCCCCACGCTTCCCTCCATGCCTTCCTCCTTGTCCTGGCAGGGAGCCCCGTGAGGCTCTGTTACACATGCCACTTGCCCATTCTTCTGGGTTGTTGGTTCCTCCTTTTCAGGCACCTTTTCTCCCAAATTCAGTATTTGTTCTCAGTACTTCTACTGTTTCCTTTCATATTTCACCACCTGTCTTCTCACTGTGCCTTTTTCTTCCTCATTTTATCCCATCCCTCCCTTCCACCTCCTCAAAGGCAAAGAATAAAACAACTGTAAACAAAACTTGTAAAAGAGCAATGTTATCAGAGGATTTCCATGTCACTTGGGCACCTCCGTTAAAAAGGGAAAGGCGTTTGTTATGAGGTTACAGACCACGTGTTAGAGAACGGGAATGGTCTTTAAGGGGCCATGCCTTACTTCTCCTTATCTCTGTAGGGCAGAGCATGGCACCCTGCATAGAACAACAAGCTTAGTAATAGTTGGTGTCCAATTAGCTTGAATTAATAAGGAATAAGTATGATGCTGCGACTGCTTTTTGGTTGGCTTGCCTGTAAGCATTTCCCCTGCTCTCTCTGCATGCCCTTATCTGCCTCCTTCTTTCAAACATTATTATCAGTATTTTATTTTATACTCCTGACATAAATGACATGACATAAATGACAGTCTTAACAGATTTGATGTTATTAAAAATACCAGCTGAATAATATGCTTGCACTTCTTGAGATCAGACACTTCATTTGTGAAACGTTGATTTTCTGAGTCTAAAGAGTTAACTAACTGTGAGGACAGTTGCCCTCTGCTCCAGCCCTGAAGCGCTTCCATGGACAGATTGTCTCCCAAGGGTTGCTGTGCATGCAGCCACCAGAGAGAGAAGTAACTCCCAGAAGCTCAAATGCAGCCTGTCCTGCGGGCCCCCCAGCTGGGGAGGAGTTTGGGCGGCAAAGCATAAAGAAAATAGCTTTAAAAAAATCTTTCTAGATTGGCAACAGCCTTGTTGTTTTCCTGATTTTACAAAGAATGCATATTTATGATAGAAAAAAATCAGACATAGTGGAAAGGTTTAAAAAAGAAAGTGAAAATTATCCACTTTCTTACTCTCTCTCCTTTTTAGTGTATATTCATCTAGACTTTTGCATATACACACAATCTATATAATATTTTAAAAAGATTATCCTAAAATGTTATTTTATTATCTGCTTTAAAAAAACTTACTATAACACAGATATCTATCCATGTAATCAGTGTAGCTCTACATCCTTGTTTTAATGGTTGCATGGTATTTTATTGTAAGGTTATTCCGTAATTTTCTAACCAATTACATTTAGGTTGTTTCCACTTTTTTAGTATTATAAAATAAAGAATATTCTAATTAAAGGTCTGTTCTGGGTAACTTGAATTTGACAAATAATTTAATCACCTTTTGAATCCATGCCCGCTTCTGTAAAAGGATAGAGTTGAGCTTGATGATCTCTTGGGTATCATATTTAAGGTTAGTTTTGGTTATGTTTATGGTTTCATGCCTTCAACTTGTGGCTTTCCGTGGCAGAAGAAGTGTAGACAGTGGCTAAGAGCGTGACTGGTGCAATCAGTGCTTGGATCCAAATCCCTTTTATTCCACCTACTAGCTGTGTGACTTGGGGCATGTTGTGTAACCTTGTTAAGCCTCAGCTTCCTGATTCATAAATGGAGATGGTAATCCTGACATTGTAGTGTTGTTGTAAGGATTAACTGAAGTAACTGTATAAAGTGCTTGGCGTGATGCTTTACTCGTTAGAAGCACTCAGTACATGTCAGTTGATCTTACTATAATGATTTGTACTCCTAACACCCCTCTCCAAGCATCAGAAGCCTACCCGTCGTTCAACGGGGAGCTCAGGTGGCTCTCTATCTTTCCACTTGGTCAGGCCAAAAACCTTGGAGTCATCCTTGAAACCTGTTATGGGATGAATTGTGTCTACTCAAACTTCATATGTTGAAGCCTTAACTCCCCGCCCCCCGCCTAGTGCCTCAGAATGTGACTGTATTCGGGGACAGGGTCTTTAAAGAGATAATTAAGGTTAAATGAGGTCATTGGGCTGGGCCCTAATCCAATAGGACTGGTGTCCTTATAAGAAGAGGAGATTTAAAAAGACCATGTGAAGACAGAGGAAGAAGGTGGCTATCTACAAGACAAGGAGAGAAGCCTGAGAAGAAACAACCCTTTCAACACCTTGATCTCAGCCTTTCAGCTTCCAGAACTGTGAGAAAGGAATTTCTGTTGTTTAAGCCACCCAGTCTGTAGTATTTGTTATGGCAGCCCTAGCAGACTAACACAACACTTCTTTTCCTCTTGCATCTTACTTCTAATCCATTAGAAAGTCCTATCAGCTCCCCCTTCAAAGTATGTCCAGCATCTGACTACTTCTGATCATCTTCCACTGCTATCACCTTGGTCCAAGCCAACACCATCTCTAGCCTAGATTAGCACAGCACCAGATGTTGTGGTATAAGTCAGATCATGTTGCTCTTTTTCCTAAAACCCAGCTCATGTAGAATCAAGGGGTAAATCCATGCAATGGTCCGTGAGTTATTATGTGATGTGGCCACAACTATTCTCCTTGTCTCCATCTGCTCAGCCACACCTGCGTCCTTCCTGTTCCTGTACCAGGCACATTGCTGTGCTTACTGATTCCCTCTGCCTAGAACACTCTTCCTGCAGATATTTGTGTGCTCAGTCTCACCTCCTTCAGGTTTTTACTCAAGTATCATCTTCTCAGTGAGGCTTTATCCAATCTCTCTCTCTCTCTCTCTCACACACACATTCACACA
This sequence comes from Tapirus indicus, assembly GCA_031878705.1. Taxonomy (NCBI): domain Eukaryota; kingdom Metazoa; phylum Chordata; class Mammalia; order Perissodactyla; family Tapiridae; genus Tapirus; species Tapirus indicus. Next base: position 22,483,151 of record CM062920.1, read on the forward strand.
CAGCGCACTCATTTTCCCCTTTCTTGCTTTATTTCTTTTTCTCCATAGTACTTATCATCTTACATATTATGTACTTTACTTGTATTTTCAAGTATTGTGTTGTTTTTATTGTTTCTTATAAGTGCCACGAGGGCTAAAGTTTTTGTCTGTTGTATTCACTTATATCCACAGCACTTTGAACATTGTCTGGCACGTATTAGGCACTCCATAAATGTTTTTTGAATGAATGGATGTTCTTTTTGGCTCTCTTCCAGTCTCCTACTCTTCCTTTGTGCTCCTAAAGCACCATATTTCCTGTGGTTCTTAATATATTCTGGATTTACTACAGTTTGTGTGCTGTCTCTCCCCCCATAGACTGTAAACTCTGAGCAGAAAGAATTCCTCAATTTTGGATTAGGATATCCAATGGTACCTTCTATATACTAGGTGCTCAATAAACAGTTAATGAATATGCATAGATACCAATATCAGCAGCATGCATATACTCAACCCTTTCCCTTTTCTTTCCGCATCCAAAGCAAATTGGTAGACCCTGAGCTCATTGTTCCACTTTATGAATGGAGTGGGGACTTTCTGACCCATCACTTCCCTTCATCCCCTACAGGCTGATGAGGCACATCTTCTCTATGTTTCCCATCTTTCTCTTTCTCTTAGATCTCTTCTCCAGTTATCTCAGAAGTTTCATTCCGTTTCTTTCTTCCACCTTCATATGGGATCCCTTTGTTAGCCAACAGGTAACTATTACTGACTAACAAGAACATAAGAAGTGCTGGTCCATAAATGGTACTTGCCAGAGGAACAGAATAAATGTGTGGGAGCAGCAGGCTTCTAGTCTAGGTCAAGATCCTTTCAGATCAAGGAGGCCTTCGTGGAAAGAGAAAGATTTAAGTTGAAGATTGAAAACTGGCAGTATTTGGATAGAAAAGAGAAAAGGTGGTTGAAGTAGAGGGAAATAAGAAGCAAAAAGGAGGAGGCAGAGAGCCCACCTGCTCTTCACCAGCTTTTCCTTCAGTTAACATTGCCTTTTCTTCATGTACTAGACTAAGAGGATCAAAATAAAAGTTTAAATATTATTTTTTATTGAACTTAAATTGTTTTCTGTTTGGTTTAATTGCTAGTATTTCAACAGTTATTTTCCCTTTTTTTATGTTGTCTTTGTATTTCAGCTACATGTATTAAAAAAAAGTTTTTCTGGGTTGGTCTGAGATTAGAAGCACTATTCACATTGTAGTTTTTATGCGAGGATAAATTTGGAGTTGCAGACAACTGACTTAAACGTAGAAACGTTTGGAATACAATTTAGTGGTGGACTGATTTCTTATAACTGATTTTAATTTGTTTTCATTTTGGTGTCACATTTTGCTTATCTGGTCTGTGCATGGAATCCGGTGTGGCTTTTTAGCTTTGATTCCGTAGTTACTCCATGCAGCTAATTACAAAGTGAAAATAACTTATAAGTCCTGTCATAAACAGTTTTATTTCAAATTTATTACATTATGATATTTAAAAGTGATTAATAGTTCTTTTTCCTCTGCCTTTTAATCAGATAATAATCAGGTAGACCTTTCTTTTATATTAATTTTCCCACATAAGAAGAGTAAGTGAATGAATATGGGAATAAAAATTTATTCTTAAGAGTCATCATTATTTTGTATGGGAGCTCAAACAGAATTGCTAAAAGAACAGTAAATAAAGATTTTCTTCAACTCTCACCTTTGTGGGATTAAGATGTGGGTTCCTCAGGAGAAGGGAGGGTGCCTTTGTCCCTAGAACCACACTCAGTAGATGGGGCTGAAGGAATAACAATTTTTACTGAGACAGGTAGAAGTCAAGGCCCATCTGCAAAGCTTTCGGGTGGATAAATCTTGCCTGTCTGGTACTTTTGTGCTTTTGAAAGGCAGTTCATTACATCCATGGGGAAGAAGTGTTTTAAAAACAGTATACTCTGTGATTTTCAGTAGTTTTGTCTTCAGTTATTTTGTTATTCTATGTAATTATAAAAATTCACTCCAAGTCAGAATGCAAAATACCTTTGCAAAATATTCAGTTACCCCAGTGATTGGCAAGGTTTAAAACCTCCCCTCCCCCACCACTTCCCAGAAAGCCCTTTCATTCCTTTCTCTTCAGGAAATTCTAATTAATAAATTAATTACTGATCAAGAGTATTTCTCCAGTTACAAAAATGCATTTCTTAAAATTTACTGTTTAAGAGAGGGTTAATTTGGAAGTTAATTGTAGTTAGTATGATATCAATGATTGTTTCCTATTCATTATTTTTATAAAATGGCTCTTTTAGATTCGTTAAAGATTACTTGTTAGGATGAATAAAGAAAAACATGTATTTTAATTGTCCTACTTTCTGAATCATCCAGCACATATTTACTTAGAATTGTTCAGCTTTTTTTAAAAAGTATTTTGACTTATACACGAATGTTCATAGCAGCATTATTCATAATACCCAAAAAGTGGAAACAACCCAAATTTCCATTAACTGATGAACGGATAAATAAAATGTGGTACACCCATACCATAGAAAGTTGTTTGGCAATAAAAAGAAGTGAAGTACTGATACATGCTACAACATGGATGAACCTTGAAAACATCATGCTAAGTAGAAGAAGCCAGTTGCAAAAGGCCACATGTTTATGATTTCATTTATATGAAATGCCCTGGGCGTCAAATCTATAGAGACATAAAGTAGATTAGTGGGGGAGGGGGTTGGAGGGCAAGGGGAGTGACTGCTAATGGGTGCAGGATTTATTTTTAGGAGGATGAAAATGTTCTAAAATTGATTATGGTGATGGTTGCACAACTCTGAGTATCCTAAAAGTCGTTGAATTGTATACTTCACATAGATGAATTGTGTGGTATGTGAATTTTATCTCAATAATGCTGTTATTAAAGAAAGATTTTGTTAGTAATTCATTCACTGATTTCATATGATATAATGGAAGACACTTTAGAGGAACATAACATGTTCGGTTAGAGAGATACATATAATATAGAGCGAGTAAATGAATTTAATATCTGCTGAGGAAAATTCTCAACGTCACTTTGAAACTCTGTTAAGGTGAGAATGAATAAAGAACAAATTCCCTATTTCATGAACTTGAAAATATCATCGTGCCTGTATACTGGGGAGCAGATCTCAGAGTTTGCATGTACTGAAATTTTCGTTTAAAGTCTGGATGACTATTTGAAATAATCTGCTGCGTTTCATGAAGGTACATAAAATATTTCTGCTATTTGCTGTAGAGATGACCTTGCTGTGTGGCGTCTCTAGGCCAATTGTAGTATCATAGAATGAAACCATAAAAGGCAGTTTAGGCAATGCAGATTGTTGTGTGGAGTTGGGAAGTTAAAGTCACTTAATAATTAATTCTGCTAGCATGAAGGGGAAACAAGAAATCAGTATGCTGTGGAGAGGTCTCAAGAAAATATTTGGGCTTTCTTTCTTCTGCTCCAAGATGGAAGAAACTTTCTTATCATAGGAGCTTTGAAACTGTTAAGACGTGTCTTAGGGTAAAACCCATCTTCAAGGTAGGCAATGTTTATCCTTACACATTTTAGAAGTTATTTTTAATTATTAAATAATTTGTGACTATATGTCATTGTAAGAAAAGAACAAAAACAAACAGTCGCACATTATAGATTCAGCTAAAATTTCCTTTGACCACCACTCAGTCCTATTTCTGTCCAGAGAGGAAACTGCTGTTACTGATTTGGTCAGTATTGTCCTGGGGCTTCTAGGTCTTCTATGTATTTCTTATATACTCGTATGTTCCCATAGAAATAGAAGGATATGTAGCGTATATATATGTTTAGTTTGGATGTGTGGTTTCTTAAAAAAATCCAACAATGTAATAGTAGCATACTATGTTTATTTTTCTGCAACCTAATTTTTTCCCTTAAAAAATCTATGTATCTTAGAGAGCTTTTAGGTCTGCCTGCGTTGGGTTCTATGACTTTCTTTTGAACTGCTGCAGAGCATTTATCATATGCATATATGATAAATAACATGTGTATATATATCATAATTTATTTAACAGTTCCCCTATTGGTGGTCATTTAAGTTTTTCTCCTAATTTTTGCCATTATGAACGGTTCAGCAGTAAAATCCCAGGATCTGATCTGTTGTGAACATACTTGTGGGAAGCTTTTCTCTAGGGTAGTCAACAAGAGAGAGAATTGCTGAGTAGAAGGTGTGCCTGTTTTCCATTTTGATACTGCACGTTGTCCCCTCAAAGGTGCCAGCGTGCTCTCCCAGCAGCAGGTTCCCTGTACACTCCCCAACACTTGATATCATCAAACTTTATTTGTAGTTAAAACAAACTCCTTGTTTAATTTGCACTTGCATTTGCATGAGTATTCATGACGTTGAACAGATTTTCATGTTTTATAGTACTTTAATTTCCTCTTCTGGAAATTATTCTTGCATATCTTACATCCATTTTTTAAATATTGGTTAGTTTATCTTTTTCTTATTGGTTGGTTGGCATTCTTTATATACTTTGGATATTAATCTTCCTTCTCATATGTGTTGTAAATGTTTTCTTTCTCTGTGGTGTGTCTTTAAACTTTGTTTATGGTATTTTTTGTCAAGCAGAAGTTTTGAATTTCAAGGTAGTCAAATTTTATCTTTCTTGGTGGTCAGAAGCCCCATCATCTCCTTTCCCACCTTGTTTAATCCTTTGCTGTTGTCATCTTGAAAGTCCTGCACTTTCATTTTGCACTGGGTCCCATAAATTATGTAGTTGATCCTGCTTATATGTTATTTTCGGTTTAGGTTTTTAATTACTCTGGAATATTTGTGTGTTTGTGTGTGATTTGTGTGAAGAAGAGATTTTGTTATTTTTATTTTGTGCTTTTTGCAAATGGACAGCCACTTATTTCAACACCATTTGTTGAGTAGTTAATCCTCTTCCCATGATTTGGAATGCCACTTTTATTATATTTTGAATTCCCTTGTATTCACTGGACTGTCTCTGGAGTCTGTGTTCTGTTCTGTTAGTCTGGTCATCTGTTCCTGCACTAGCATCCTGCTGTTTTAATTACTACATCTTCACAATGTTATTCTGATGCCTGGTAGGAAAAGTCCTCTGTTCTTTCTTTTTAAGATTGCTTCAACTCTCTTGTATGCTTATTCATTTGCTTTAATTTTTTGTATCAGCATGTCAAATTCCTTGCAAATTTCATTTGCTATTTTGTTAGAGATGACATAAAATTTATAAACTAATTTAAGGAAAAATAGCATCTTTATAATGTTGAGTCTTCCCATCCAGGGACAAGATATGTCTCTTCTTTAATTAATTTATGTCTTTCAGTAAAGTTTATGTTTTTCATAACAGTCTTGCATATTAGGCATTCTTAATTGTTATTTTGAATGAGATTTATTTCTGTTTAAGTTTTTCTAATTGATTATTGCTGATGTGTATAAAAGCTGATAATTTCTGGTTTTGATCTTGTATTTGACTTACTTGCTAACATCCTTAATGTGATGATTTCTGAGAAAAGTGTGGTAAAAGTCTCTTTCCTTGATTACTGCTTTGTCAATCAAATATGCTGGTACTAAAAGTCATCAACAATTTTGCAAAAAATAAGAAAGAACACATTTCTGGTTTTATAAATATAAAGTTCAGTCCAACCATTGTGCCTGTATATCCTAAGGAAGTGAGTGACCTACATAGTTGAGGCTGTATCTAACAGACGATAGAAACCTAAGGGCTTGATATTGCAAAGATATCGTTCGTTATTTTAAAATAAAGAACCTGTTCTAACCACTTTTAGGACTCCTTCTAACCTATTGGAATGCTCAGAGATGTAGCCAAAAATGCTTTTCTGCATAGTTTGTAATAATGAAAAATCAGAAGTAAATGACCAGTAGTAACAAGTTAAATAAATGAAGAGATATTATGTGGGCTTTAAAAATCATGTTGTTAAAGGACTATTTAAGATTCTAGGGAGAATTATTGCTGATATCTTTATTTAATAAAGCAGATAGAAATTAGCATATGGTATGATTACACTTCGAGAAAAATAATATATGTACATTAAATATATGCACAGAATAAAAGGTTATTTTTTAACAGTTATCTCTTGAATGATAGTGTAAATAATCTAATTTTATCCTGTATATTTGGCTATGTTTTCTAAATTTTTACAATGATGATTTGTTTAATAATAAAATGTATGTCTTTGGAAACATCTTTAGCCAAATAACTTCTTTTGTCTAGAATATATGTAACCTAAAATCAGGTGAGTGCTAAAATTTAATATTGGAATAGTGTCTAATTTTAAAGGCAGAAGTGCTTTAAATGATTATGGTGATTTAATCTAAAATATACTCAATGAAGTTTAAATTAAAATAATATCAATGGACAAAGAGTAAAAAGATGGATACATTTTATGTTGGAGAGTGTGAGGGGGGAAGTAGGTATTCTAGTGCTAAATCCATGGACATTTATCCTATGCAGGTCAGATAATCCCAAGGTGGATGTTTAACTTGTCTAAAAAAGGAATTAGATGAGTAAAATTAATAACATTGGTGTAAACTTTAAAAAACCTCTTAGGAGTTCTTATGAAACATAGTAAAACTTGTAATGTTTGCACCATTGTATCTTCAATAGTAGACATAGAAATAAGTCTTAGGAGAATTTGTTGTTTATGATGGGTCATAAGTATCAAATAAAGTTAAAAAAATCCAGTGCAAATATTTAAATTTTGAGTTGACTTCTCATTTTCATTTAATGAAGGTGATAAGCTTTAAAATACCTGTTAATTCTTACAACGTTAAGCTATAATTTTCATTCAGCGGCATTTATATTTATTGAGCAGTTCTGTTATCCCTTCTTTAAATGCCTAGCTACCATAAAACTTTAACTAAAAACCAGCCTTAGAAAAGGATGAGCAATAAACCATTAATTGTAGGTAATTGTGAAAGAAAGATCACTGTGGGTAACTTTGCAAGACTTCCACTTTTAATTACCTTTAAATGAATGCATTGGTTTTTGTCTTACTCTATTCTACACCTCTAAACTCTAAGCTGGTAATTTGTTTTCAATAAGTATTTGTTTAATAAACTGTTTGGAATGCACACCTGTGTTGTTGGGAGCAATGATGAAAGCTAGATTTTTGAAACTGCCAGGTGAGGCTTCTGGTTTGTGTTAGCTTTGCCCCCCATGGCTAGATACTATGACTACTGTAGACCTTACCCCTTAACTACCTTCCCCCTTTATTGGGGTTAGATATCTTTGCAGTCTATTTTCCACTGCCAAAGCTTAACTTCTACGTTTAGCCTCATCAGCACCACAGACCATCTTTGGCTCTGTATGTATCCTTCCAGCTTCCCATCCACAGGCAGAGAAAGGGGGTTCCCAGCTTGGCTCCGGTGCTAAGCCCTGCACCTGGACCTGATGTCATCACTCTTCCCTTCCTCAGCTCTTGCTTCCACATTTGTCCTCACCCTCTCCAGATCTTCCATCCATCCCTCTGAATTCAACCACATGCCTAGCCTGTCTATCATAATATTATGGCCTTTTGACTCCTATTCTCTTTTGCTCCTTTTTACTACGAAACATATTGAACAAGTGGTTCGTACCCACTGTCTCCCAGCCTCTCCAAACTGATTTTCATTTCCACCCATCTACTGAATAACTTCTTTCTTCACTGCTACCCCTGATCTTTATGTTGCAAAATCCAAATGTCTCTTGCTCATTATTTCTCGCTTTGGCCTTTCCACAGCACTAATGTTGCTGACTATGCTCTTCATGAAAATTTTTTTCCCTCCTGGTTTTTCTCACATTATCCATCATAATTTCTCTCCTACCTTTATAGCCAGTTCTTCTCAGCTTGCTTTGCTGGTTACTTTTCCTTCTGCTATCTGACAGTAGACATTCATCACAGCTCTGCCCTCAGGTCTATACTTTCCTACATCAATATTTTCTCCCTTGGAGAGCTCTCATAAGGAGCAGATATTAACCTCTGCACTAATGGCTTCTTCAGCATAGTCCTATCCTTGGACGCTTACCCTGGCTATCGATACCGTATCCCTCCTGTGTTCGGAACTTTTTCAGTTAGATGTCCCACTATAATGTCCTTTCCAACTTGAGAACCTGTGATTCTTTGGGTGAAAAGAATGTCATCTTCTCCATAAAACTAGTTAATTTATAAAAATTCTTTGTTTCAACAAAACACCATCATTGTTCAGATCTCTGTAAATGGCACCACCTTTACTAGTGATTTAGCTGCAAAATCTAGAAGTCTCTCTTAAATCAACCCGCCCCATTATCCTCTATGGAGTTATGTGCTGATTTATGTCAGATCTCCCAGCACAGTGCCACCACTCTGGTCTGTCGCACCTTGCCTGGCCTTCTGACCGTTAATTCCTCCTCAGGGTCATCGCTGCCTGATGACACTTTCTAACCACCACTGTCATCAAGCTGCTGGTCATCCAGCCATTGCTTATTTGCTTTGACATTGGTTTTAGCTCCTAGACCTGACTCTTCAGGACCCTCGGGGGTTTGCCTCTCCCTCTATCTCCCACTTCCTTCCTTCCTCCCACTTGACATTCGGTCAGCTACACTCTCTTGTTTGTGCCTTTAGTTACATTGTCCTCTTTGTCAGGATTGCCTACTTCACTCCATTCCAAGTCCTACCGAGCTTTCAGGGACCACCACAATCTCTGAATCTACGACATCTGAAGTCAGAACTCTATACTTTAATAGAATATTGTTCATTTGTGTCTTATATGTGGATAAATAAAGGCATGAACCTCACCTTCCCTCAGAAGCATTTCCTAAAGCCTTTCCATTTTCTATCATTTCTTTTTTTTCTTGAGGAAGATTGGCCCTGTGCTAACATCTATTGCCAATCTTCCCCTCTTTCTTTTTTTCTCTCCCCAAAGCCCCAGTACATAGTTGTATATCATAGCTGTAGAGTTGTAGCTCTTCTATATGGGATGCCGCCTCAGCATGGCTTGATGAGCAGTGAGCAGGTTGGCGCCCAGGATCTGAACTGGTGAACCTGGGCCGCCGAAGTGGAACACGCGAACTTAACCGCTCTGCCACCAGGCTGGCCCTCTCGATTATTTCTTAAAACATGTATTAGTCTTATTTTCCTAACTGTGCTTTAAGCTTCTTGAGGGTGAGAATATATTCCCCTTCTCTGTCCCCTCTGGTGACCATTATTATACAGAGGACAATTTCAGTAATTACTTATTGATTAATTGTTGGGCATCACAGTGTGAATATTTAACAGGCTAAGAAAATGTAAATAAGGGGGCCGGGCCGGTGGTGCAGCGGTTTAGTCCGCGCTTGGCAGCCTGGGGTTCGCCGGTTCGGATTCCGGGCGCCTGCAGACGCACTGCTTGTCAGCCATGCCGTGGCGGCGTCCCATATAAAGTGGAGGAAGATGGGCACGATGTTAGCCCAGGGCCAGTCTTCCTCAGCAAAAAGAGGAGGATTGGCAACAGATGTTAGCTCAGGGCTGGTCTTCTTCACACACAAAAAAAGAAAACTTAAATAAGATTTCAAACAGTCCAATCGTTTATATTTAATGAAATACCAAAGTTTCTGTTAGTAACATATGCCAGGGCCTAATATTCTCAGAATTTAAAAAAAAATGTTTTCTAGATGCAGTTGCTGTTAAAGTGTATGTCCTCTTGTTTCAGTGGAGGTGGAGAGCCTGCCACTTCTCTTAGGATAGCCTTCTGACGTTTAAAACATAAAACCATATCATGCTCTAAGGTACTAGGGTCATAGGTTAATGCTAGAGGGGGCCTTAGAGATAGTCTTGGCAGAACTTTCTCTCTTCACAATTGAAGTCAACAGAAATTTAGGGACTGGTTACACGCTAGCAAATGTTGAGGCTGGGACTGGAGACTGGTGTTCTTATATCAAATCCAAAGACCTTTCCACTACACACATCCATATATTCCATTCACTCATGTTTTCATTCAGCACATACTTGGTGAGTACCTACCACGTGTCAGGCCATGCCAGGCAATGAAATATAACAAAGAATAAGACACAGTTCCTGCCCTCAAAGAGCATAGTCTACTGGAGGAGACAGACGAGTCAATGTAAAGTGGAAATGCAGGGGGTTTTCCTGCAGTGAGGTGCAGGAAAACTTTTTTGTTTTATTTTGTTTTGTTTTAATATGGAAAAGATTTGAGGAAGTTTAATGCTGAGGGAAAGTGCCAGTAGCAGGGAAAAGGCTGAGGATTTGGCTGGAGGATAGCTGGTGCAGTGATGTCCCTTTGAAGGCTGGGTGAAGGGAATCTGGTCCAGAGCACAGGTGGGGGTATTAGCGTGAGACCAGAGAGGGATAGCATTTCCAACCAGAAGGAACTGAAGAAGGAGAAGCAGAAGCTGAGGAAGCATTCCCACCTGATGCCTTCTATTTTCTGGTTGAAGTAGCAGACAAGGTCACTGGGTGATACTGAGGGTAGTGGAATAGGGAGGGAGGAGGAGGAGAATAAAGAATATTTGAAACCTCCCTGTAGGAAATGCAAGAGTCTTGACCTTCTCAGGGATGTAGGGAGCAGAGTCATCTATTGCCCACGAAGGGTAAAGGTGGTGAGGGGAAAGGCCTGAGGCAGCCTGCGTAGAGACGCAGCAGAGGACCAGCACTAGGTGACTAAGGAGGTGGCAGGAGCCAAGCCCTCCGATGTTTGTAGTGCTCCAGGGTGCCCAGTGTCTCTGCTCCTGACGGGGGGAATCTGGCACTGATGAGCAAGGTGGGTGGCAGTTATGCAGGAAGGATCTGAGATCTGTGCGGGTCGTGGGCCAGGTCAGGGAGCGTGGAAGCCCGGGGATGGACAACAGTGGCACTGGCCACAGGGACGAGTAGACACGTTCCTTTTGTGGCAGTTGATGTGTAAGGAGTAGAAAGCTGAGTGAAGGAAAAAGGGGAAGGGGTGTTAGAGAAGAGATTATTTTAAAAGAGATGTGTTTTGAAAGGTTATGGCCAGTTGATTTAGTCTTGAAATGGAGAGCTAAGCTGGCAGAGACATAGGGATCAGTCTGGTCAGCACGAGGTGTCTCCATCCTTGAGTGATGGTGGACCCTAGCTGCTAGCATGCCTCACGACCCAAACGTTAGGTTCTCTGGATTCTCACTGCAATCAGGAGGAGCCCCATCTAGGATCTTATTTTTTTCATGTTTGATTATTATGCTGTTATATTTCTTCAGTAATAATAATTCAGAGTCAATTGTTTTTAATAACCTAACTATAAATATTTAGTGAAGAGAATTAGAGGAATGGATATACTCGTTGATATTTTCATAATCCTTACCCTGCCCTGTGGCATTGCCTACTACTGATGAAACTTGATATTGTAAAAATTTTATGCAATGAAACTCAAATGTGAAGAGAGCAAGAGCAATTAAAACTGCTTTGAAAAATAAAACCAAGAGCAACTGACATGAAAAGGAATTACTACCCTTTCTAAACAGAAAAAAATTTAGTGAATGAGAGAAATCTCCTTCTTCATGATTTTAAAGATAATTGGATCTAGCAGTAAAAAGTAAAGAATATGTGTCTTTATATGTACACATACATGTATATACATACACACATAAATAAGTATTCGAGGCCATATATCTTATCAAACTTTGAAAAAGTAACAGGCCATCGTAGTCATGAAGATGAAAAAATAGCTTATCTTGAAAGAAGGATAAATTGTGTACTAGTAATTTGTGAATTAATTTGTGGATAGATAATAAAATTGCATGATCTGAGCCTATGCCAGCAACCTGTACATACCTGGGTATAGCATTTATGACTTTAGGTTAAAATTATTTGTTTACCAATCGTTTACTTGCCCTTTTGACTGTGAATTCTTTGAAAGCAGAGAGCGGTCTTATTTAACTTTGTATCTCCAGCAGGTATTCATAAACGTACTTCAAAGGCTCTCTGATAATAATGTTTACACATGGAATATCAAGTCTTGGAATAACCTATGATGTAGTATTATTATTATCCCCACTCTGCAAGTGAGTTAACTGAAGCCTGAGAACTTTAAACAATTTTTTTTTAATGTGACATTGCTCCTAAGGGACTGGTCAGAAATTTGAACCTGGGTGCCAGGGCTCCAAAGCTCACATTGTATACAGGGCAGGGAATGATACCTACCACTGTGCTCAAATGTTGTAGTTGGTCAATGAAAGTGTTTGAAATAAAGAACAAGAAAGTTATAATATTGAAAGTTACCCAGATTTAGTGAATGAATTTTAACTACATAAATTACCAGAAATCTCTGTATCCCTTAAATATTTTAAAATTATGCTTGAGAGAGTGAAAAGAAAAACATGAGTTTTAAAGAGTATTGTTTCTGAAAACACTGAGAACCCAGTCAGGAAGAATCGCATGGGAGTGACAAGAGTCTCAACTCAGCTGCTGCTACTGCTGTCACTGTTCTATTGTGACCTTGGGTCCATACGTTTCATATATGCATTCATTCAGCAAATTTTTATTTAGGGTCTGCCAAGTTTCTGACCCTGTGCTAGACACTGGGGAGTAGACACAGTTATGATTTTTCTCTCAAGGATCCTAGATCCTAGTGGGAGAGTCAGACTTTTATCGTATAATGAGAGATATAAATATAAAATTACGACAATGTTACAAGTGTTGGACAGGAGAGGTACATGGAACTGAGAGAACATATCACAGGAGAATTAGACATAATTACTAAGATCCAGGAAGTGACAGTTGTTCTGAAATCTGATGACTGAATAGGAGTTAAACTAAGCAAAGAGGGGAGAAGGAGGGAAGAGCATTCTAGGCAAATGGAACAGCATAGGCAAAGGCCCAGTGGAGGACAGAGCTTGGGAAGTATCAGAGAGAGTGGTAAGGAGAGGGAGACAGGACAGGAGCTGAGACTTGGGAGGTAGGGGCTAGTCCTTGCAGAGCCTTGTGGGCCACCTTAAGCAGTGTTATCTCTATCCAGAGAGGGAAGGGAAAACATTAAAGAGTTTTAAGCAGGCGAGCATCAAGACCATATCCCGTGGCTGCAGTGGACAGTGGAGTGGAGGGTAGGACTGAGTGCAGTAGCGGGCTAGGAGGCCATGAGGGGAACCTAGAGACACAATGATGGTGGTGGAGAGGAAACAAGTCAGTGGGTTTGAGCCTGATTTAGGAGGTAATGTCAACAGGAAGAACAGAAGGAAGGGAGGTCGGTCACAGATGATCCTGGGCTTCTGGCCTATGGATGGTGAAACCCTTGCTGAGGTGGGAACATCACCAGAGGACCAGCTAGGTCCAGTTTGCTACATGCTGAAATTGGGGTGCCTTTGAGACCACCAAGAAGAAAGTCTGAGAGGCAGCTGGACATGTAGGTCGTGTGCTCTTGAGAGCTCCAGACTGTGGTCACCCAGGTGAACGTGACCCCTCCTGCCCCTGAGTTCTTACAGTACTTTGTGTCTCTCTTGCTGCTGCCATTAAGAGTTCCTGTTTGGGATCATGGTTATCTCTCTCTGCCTTATATTGTTTGTTAAGTGAAATCTAAATTCAAACGTCTTTGCCCAATAGCACCGAGATTCAATAACCTTTGAAAATGCAGTTATGTCTCACTTCGCATAATAGATGCTTATTGAATAGTCTTGAAAGTTATCCTCACGAGACTCTAAGTATATGGAGAGGGAAAGGGCTGAAGTCTACGGCCGAGGCACTTGGAGTTCCTCCAGAGGCTCCTGCTTCCATCTGGTCAGTTCCGGTGCTGGCCTTTCTTCCTCGATTACAGATTTTTAACGTGAGGAGGTCTGCTCAGGTGGAAGAAAGGGTGCTTGCTTCAGGTCTGGCTCGTCTAGAAGGGCAGTGAGGCATGAAGAATCACAACCTGGGCTCCCAGGGTACTGCCTTCCTCTACCAGGTCTCAAAGAACAAAACGTGTTCTTCCCCCAAGCCTCAGACTATGCTAGGGCAGAGGTAGAAAGATGGACACCCTTTTCATAGGGCCTGTTTGAGGCCAGCTCCCCAGGGAAGTCCTGGTGGCCTTTCCTGAGTAATCAGGAGAGACTGAGGCTAGGGTTTGGTTTCTCATCCACTTATTCAAGGCATAGCTCAGTAAAGCCTAGAATCACTCTGATTTCAGGCCCTTGCTCTCTTAGCTAGTGGGTTCAGCTGCTTTGAAATATCTAGTGTGGAGCATAATAGCAGCTTATTAGGAGCTTTCATTATAATAGTTTCAGACCCCTGTGAAGGATCAGACTTCCAAATTGCAGAGTCTAGAGGATGTAGCTCTCTTGAATATTCACAGTGGCGGAAAGGTCTGAGAGGCCCAGGCAGGGGGGGACTTCTTGGTAGGACTTCTAGGCCATGTGTTGCTCAGACACAGGCACATACTGGAGTTACACTGTGGAGGTTCTCCCAGGTGGCTGGGGTAGGGCTTGGGTGGGAGGATGTGCCCTCAACTGAACAGCTGGAGACTGGTTGGGCAGAGGTGCAGGATGGCTGAATTGGGAAAAGGAAGCTGTTGAACTGAGGTGCTCTGAGTGGTTGGGGCAAAATTTATCCGGGGTGCCATCCTCTAGCCTTGAGGCAGCCGGCCTTTTCCAAACCCCACTTGCTGGCGGGAAAGCTGCTGCCAGTCTTTCAAGAGGCCTAGCTCTCCTTGGCTCAGGTCTGGTGTAGCTGAGCTGCTCGGGGAGACTGTATTAGGTTGGCTGGGGCAGACGGTACCTGACAGTGCCTCAAGTCCCATTTTAGTATGAACTGGTAGGAGAAGGAAGAGTTGAACCTTGCTCATCCAGGTGCTTACCTCTGAGAAAGAAATGGGCAAAGGAACAAATAAATGGACATCTCGGGGATGTTATAAAAGAGGCCACGGTCCAGATCACAATTGTATGAGTCAGGGTTCTCTAGAGAAACAGAACCTGTAGGGTGTGGGTGTGTGTGCATATGTATATATGTGTGTGTGTATATACATGGAGAGAGAGAGAGAGAGAAAATGAGATTGATTTTAAAGATTGGCTCAAGCAGTTGTCAGGGCTGGCGTGTTTCAAATCCATAGGGCAAGCCAGCAGCAGGCTGGAGATTCAGGTGAGTTGATGCTGCAGTCTTGAGTCTAAAGGCTAGAAACGGGCAGATTCTCTATGCTGCCTTCTGGAGGCAGAATTCCTTCTTCTCGGGAAAGCTGTCTTTGCTATTAAGGCTTTCAGCTTATTGGATGGGGCCCACCCACATTGTGGAGGCTAACCTGCTTTACTTACAGTCAATGGATGTTAATCACACATCTAAAAAATACCTCTACAACCACATCTAGACTAGTGTTTGACCAAACAACTGTACACCATAGTCTACCCAAGTTGACACATAAAATTAACCACCACAATTCTCATGGAACATTGTCATCTCTTAAAGGAAGGAAGGTCATTAGGTAAGCATTTTTCCCTCAAGAGAGTGGGAAGAAGAAGGGAGAGGAGAGTATTGTCTTTATTTGTGGGGCTTATTTATTTCAGCCTTCAGCTACTTCTTGAACTTTGAGTCTTCCATTGGCCCACATTAAAGTAGCATTTGAGGGGCGAGCTTATCATAGATCACTCCCTTCTAGAAAGGTTACTCTCATTGGTACCAGCCAGAGTCCCAGACTCCAAGTCCTCGAATGGGGCCCATATATGTATATGTATATGTCTATGTATATATACACATATGTATATATACACATATGTATATGTATGTATACACACATACATATATATATAGATGGAAACACCTTAAGGGCAGAATCCATGTTTGTTCATCTTGGTAGCCCCATAATGTCTAGTATCTTAGTACTGAGCTGCATACCTAATGGACATTATTCATTTAAAAAGCATTTAAGTCTTCCACGTTCAAGGAACTTATGCTATGTGTTGGAATAGCCATTGAATATGTATTTGTTGAGTGAATTATTTCACATCACTTTACATCATGATTTTTATTTCCTTTTTCCTCTGATTAGAGGGGAATGATTTCCGACTAGGGTATCCTAGAACATAGTCCTGTGAGCACTTACTCTTTGGCTGGCATCCCTGGTTCCTGTGGTCTGCCTCTGCTCGCCTCTCCAGCTCAGCTCTCGCTGTTCCCCTCCCACAGCCTGCACTCGGGCCACACCAAGCTAGCTGCCCTTCACAGTCGCCCGAGAGCATGTCTACACTTATGATGTTCCTTTCACCTGAAATGTCCTTTCTTGCCAATTCCTTCCATTTTTACCCATTCCTGAATAAACGGTGAGCTCAGGTGCCTCCCCAGGACCACATGCTCCCTGTATTCAGAGCATCACAGCCCTTTCGTAAATGATACTTACCACTTAGGTCGTTCCTCTAGCTTCTATATTGAAAGCTTCCGGCGGACGGGGTCTGTGTCTTGTTCCATGTTGTATCCCTGCTCAGTACCTTGCACCTTCTGGGTGTTGATGAAGTAGAACTCACTGGAGCCTCCAGCAGCCCTTGCGTTATGTTTGATACGTATGTTAGGAGTCTCTTCAGCCACTACATTATTATTTTGAGCTGATTATCCGGTTTTTGGACAATCGCAAACATTGCTTTTCTTTTTGTATTTGGAATGTGGTTAGAGGACCACATTTTTTTATTGTTGATAAGAGGGTGGTTAACAAAAAAAGGCTACAATCATTGAAGGTTTAAAGTGAATGGCTATAAGACAGATTAAAAATTATTTGTGACTTCTTTATCATTTCACCAATGCCCACAGATTGGTTAATGATGCTTTGCTCTGGGGGCCAGTGACAGCAATCTGAAACTTCATTTTTCTTATTATTCACAGTTAGCTGCCACTTAGGAACTCTTAGTCCAGTAAGATGAGAGAAGGAGAGAAGAAGGGAAAAAGGTATAATGGGATACAGAAAAGGGGGTGGGCAGGAGCTTGTTTTCATTTCCTTTGCAGTTCAATGAGTTTGGATCTAGCCTGGATATCGCCACTAAAAGGGAGAAAAATGTTCTAACCGTGGAGAAGTACTGGCAGCCACGATGTTCTTGGGGATGTAATGATGTAAGGACATTCTTACAAGCTCATTAGTTTTCTCGCCATAGATGCATTGGCACACTCGGATGCCAGATGACATGGTGTCAATGCAACAAGCCCAGAATCCTAGCAACAATTTTAAATGTTGGAAACTTATTGAAAATGACTCTTTTCGCATTAGGAAGTTTTGTTGGCAGAGAGGAAAGTAGATCTTGCCCTTTGCCAAAGCAGAGGAAAACTTGCATCTAATTATCTTTTGGTCAGTTTTGCTTTTCTATTGGAACTTTTAGCTGATGCAGAGATACTCGCCCAAAGAAAATAATTGTCCAGAAAAAATAATTCTAAGGAATGATGCAGGCTTCTTTTGGAACGTTGACTCTTTCACAGCATCAGCAATTTGTTTTGGTGGTTGCCTTGTTTACTTTTGGATGGTATGCCTCTGGACCCTAAGGACCCCAAATAGGAATCTCTGAATTTGACTAATATTTCAAAGTCACCTGATGATGTGACTTACACCTTATAGGAGGCACAAGTCACATTTATTTTGTGATTAAAAGCCTCAATTAAGTCTAAGGCATGACTTCTTGTTTCTTTTAGTTTTTATGGGTATGTTCCCCTCTCCCTCCAGGATATTTTGCATATATGAACACTATTTGCGATTTGTTTTAATTTGAACTCCCACTTTGAAAAAAGTAAAATTTATCAAACCACTCTTAACTACAATTGTCATAATTTGTGTTTGCTGGAGATATGTTTATTTAAATAATATAATATTGACAATATACTGACCAAGTAGCAAAAGCAAAAAAGAGCACGTTTTCCCCATTTGCTTTTATTTTAATTTAAGCAAATTTTGTATCAATTAGATTTTTAAAAATAATAACATACTTTCAAGTTTTATATAGAGGGTTTGGAAAAAGAAAGCCAACAGTAATCTCATGACTAAAACTGTGAATCCAGCTTCATTTTCACTGTCACAGACATGAGTAGTTTCTGTATCATATTGAAATATATGTATTTGGGGCATTATCTGGGGTTCAAAATAGTAATGGAGTTTTCTGTGATTTGGAGATTTCTATGGTTATTTGGTTCAAATGTAGGAACATCTTCTGAAAGATTTATATTTTGTTTGCATCCTGTCCAGAGACTGTACGTGAAGGTTAATTTACTTGTTAACTTGCACCTCTTTGGGTTTCTCTTTCGTAAGTAGAGGAGGAATTGCCAGCCCCTTTATTCCACAGTGCCCTTTATACAAGAACCGTGTGCTGAATTGCATCTTGAATTTGATTTCTGAAAGTTAGTCTCAGCGAGGACTTTTGCTTGCTTGATTTTGTTGGACAGTAAAAGATGTGTAACCCTGTGTATTGCCATTTGTGACTTGTCTGTCACAAAAAATTTCGTGTCTAACTATAGCAGTTTATTCACCTCAGGTGTGTGGTGACATCTTATCGTAAAGTTTCTTTTAGATGTTCTATTTTCTTCACCCCAAATCATTCTTTTTTATATGAGGCTATAGCCATATGCCATTTCAGAATCTGTGTAAGTGGGCATGATACACTTCTAAAAATGTGTTTTCTGGTTAACTGTTTTGTCCCTGTGGAAGTGGTGCAGAGGAGGGACATCGGAGGCAGAGAACGCATTTGCTTCATGTCCAGAAACTGAGAGTACATGAGAAAAGTATGGCTCTCGTGAGGCCCTTCGTGAATCTCTGTCAAACTGAAGTGGATCCACCACATGTATCTTTACCCAAATTGTAAAATTAAGCCTTATTCTCCATGGGTGCCTTTTTTTCTTCATCTAGTCTCTGTCCTGTTTTTCATTTTACCGGTTTATTTAGGCTTTTGCAAGGTTTTAGGAACTATTGTTTGTTCCCCTGAGGATTCCGTGAGAGCTTCTGAGCCTGTGTTTGCACGGTTTGCCATTTCTGTTTTCTTTTCCTGCTTTGGGGTGTGTGTGTTTTTGGGTGAAGGGGATGGTGTTTTTCATCATAAATGCAGCAGTTGGCACCTACCACTTTTATCAAAACCCAGGAATGTGGCCCAAAGCCAAGACAGAAATGTACACTTCTGGGCAGAGGGTTTTCCAGCCATTTTGAACTGAAAAGCAAGTTCAGAATTGTTTTTGGGAAGTACCAGTGTAGGTAGATTCATTTCTGATTTTTGGACGTAGGTTTGTATCTGAAAGAAGCAGAGCCTGGGACGGGATGTTGTCGGACCTGCCTGGTTTACTTCAGTGTTTAGTGTCCAGCAATTGTGTCCGCTCTTCCCCCTCTTACGGATGAGCCCCTTGGGGCTGGGGGAAGTGACTCCCTTTATTAACAGCGTTGACCACTCCTGCTCCATTGCAGGCTTTCTTCTCTTCCCTTTACTCAAAGGAGAGAAACTGTTCTATAGCTGCATGTTTTCTTACAGAACATTAAAAAATAAAAAGAGGAAAGCCATAGTGGAGGTTTCTAAAAATGAAATCCATTCCTCCCTATTTAATGACAAAAATAAACTTACTTTAATCCATGGGTATATTTTTATTTCTATATAATTGTCTTCACCCATATCTACATTTCTGTCTTCTGTGTAAATACTGATCTGTTATTCTGCCATTAATGGGCCGTTGCTTTGAGTTGTTTTTCCATGGCAGTGGTGTATTTTTTATGTCTTTAAATATTTTGTATTAATTTAAAGATGATATAAAGCATATATTAAAGAACATTTTTGGGGAAAAAAAATCCCTCTAGGTCTCCTCCCTCCCACACAGCTGTTTCATTGAGCGTGTTGCCTTTCAGCGGTACAGATATGCAGCATAGCTGCTCCTAAAGGACGCGCCTTGTTTTGTTCAGGGTTTGACTTGTTGTGATCCAGCCACAGTCTCTAATCCACTCTCCTTAGGATTTATAAGATGCCCAACCAAGTTTAAAAGTCTGTGATTTGTGGTCATAGTTCAAAGCAGAGCTAAGTGATTCCTGGGGGGGGGGGGGGGAATAAAATGGTCCATATGGCATAACAGCTTCAGTGTCTTTAGAACTACTCTCTCCCCAAATGAGGTGAACAGAATTGTCCACCACTGACTCATTCATTTTGTTCTGCTTGTAATGACTAATTTAAACTGAGGTGATTTTAATAGGGACAGAGAAATTCTCACTGTAAAGACCGTTTCTACTTTATCCAGAAAAGTATTCCAAAACATATATAAGATATCATTTGAGCAGATTCTTATTCCTTAATTAATGTGGAATATCATTAAAGCTTCCATTGTACTTCAGAGTCACATTTTCAAATGTAATGAATTTGCACCTCATTGTAGGTCAGCAGCAAACTACATTTTTCTATATATTGTGAAGATAGTCAAAATATGAAACCTATTTATTTTCAGCCATTTAGGTAAATTGTTATTTACAACTAAGACAGGAAATGGGATAATTCTATGTTTTCTACCAAAGACATGTTATTATGTCTTTTCATACTTGAATGTGTGAAGCGTATTTCTTTTCTAACAAGGCAAAAGCTTAAATAGTAAGTCCCCACTGACAGGTGTTGATACTTGTTTTTAAAAGAAATGAAGAATTATATAAACAGAGCTAATTTGTTAAGGTTATGATTTTTTAAAGAAGAAATAAGGATCTAATAATTCTAAGAATAAAAATAACTTGCCACTAGCTATTTTCATGGGTTCTTCCTTTCCATTTCACCTATTGATTTCGTTTAGTAGACTTGTAATTGGTTGTAAAGTTCTGAAATTTTGGGAAAATAAGCTTTTATTAAATAATAAATCATTTCCCTGGTTCTTTGTCTATAAGACTTTCTCTGTGGACGGGAGTGTTAGAGTTTGTTGTTTTTATGTGAATCTTTTCAGGGTTCACATCTTTGGGTAATCTACTTAGCTTCTGACTTCCATAAATTAGAAAATGAGAGTAGTGATAATTCACAGTTGACATGGAAAGTCAGAAAGAAGAGGATGTCATCAATAGGGGGAAAAAAGGGTTATGATTTAAGGGTTGTGATTTAAGAATCAGACCCATCCCTAGCAATTTCAGGCATAAATAGATTATTTAAAAGAAGCTAAGATTGCTTTTGGTAAGTACAAGTGTAAGTACGTTCATTCCTGATTTTTGGACATAGGATTGTATCATTTGCAAAGAGAATTTTTTCATGGAATTCCTTTAATTACTTCTTCTCTTCAGTAGAGGATGTAGTTACTTGATCTCTGTGTGTCTTATTTTAAGGCTCAGGAGTCCCTAGGAAGCCTTCTTTGAACTTTTTGGCTGGGAATGGTGTCTCCTTGGGCCTGCTTCTCTATTAGCTTCTAGTCACATGCTTTTGAAATGGTTATTTTTGCCATCTCCTCTAGACTATAAGCCTTTTTAGTACTTCCACAGTACCTGGCTGATGATGCTTAATAATTGTTTATTGAACTGAACTAAACTAAAAGCCAAAATAGAAAGCATAAAAATGGGCTGTCTTATGCCCGAAGTTAATATACTTGATGAGTGTAATATTCCATTATTGCACACATTGAAACATCGATGGGTAAAGGTGAGGGAGACTTTTGGCTTATTACTCTAATTCAGTGTCATTTTTAGTTTATTTCCTTAGGGAACTGAGAGTCATGGATGTGTCTGTGCTTCATTTGTGTACTCCATGTGCTTCTGGCTCCACAGAAGTGGTATGTGAAAAGGATTCAGGTTGTTGCCTCTCTATTACCTGTGGTTGGGCACTGCTGAGAGGAGTGATAACAACTGCTCTCCAGTGCCCTGGAAGGCCACCTCTCACTTTCTGTTAACTCACCCCAAGGAAGGGGGCATAGCTGGGCTACACTGACACCCTAGTAGGAGCCGACAGGAGTTAGGCATGGGGGAGTGTAAGCTTGTTTCTAGTGGCAACTTCTGAGGGCTTTGTGAAAGAGACAAAGTTGGTCATCAGCACTGAGGGACAGTTCTCAATATTCCTGGCTGTCCCGTGGAGATACCAGGAGCAGGAGAACAGAAAAAGGAGATGATCCGTGGAACCATGACAGCATGAGCAGTCCATGAGTCTGAGCAACCTTGGAGATGTTGATAGGAGTGGCCAGTGGAGCCCAGACACAGGGAAGTCTGATCTGCAGGAGGGAGATCTTGTCCAACCAACAGGAACAAGCAGAGGGAGCTGTAGGGAGGAACCAGCCAGACATCTACCAAGCTGAGGAGTTTAATGACCCTGCATGTCAGAAGTTGTGAGAAATGATGTTGGGCTACTTGTATCTTTGTCACTGTGGACAACTTTGCTAGGCTCCCTGAGTACTGGGTTTCTTCGTGGAAGTTAGAAGATAATAATGTCTGCGTCTTGGAATGGTTGTGAGGTTTATATGAGAGAATGCATGTAATTCATCTAGCACTGGGCCTGGCACACTGTAATTGTTCACTATGTTAGTTCCTTCTTGACCCTACAGTTTTTCTTCTAGTTTGAATCATCCCACCCATGGAAGGACCACACCCCTAGGGCTTCTTCAGGTTTCGTTTTGGGCATGGTGCAACTGTTTTTAAAGCTCTAGTGGAGGAAGAGCAATGATAACCTAACAATTGACCAAAAAAGGGTCACCTGTCAGAGAGACTTGGGATGAGGGATCAAGCTGGTGATAGACTCTCAGGTTGCCAAGAGCCCTTATTACATGTAACTCCTGAATATTTGACATACCAATACATGTGTAAGATTTCTGATTCGTCTGTCTCTTTGCTTTAAAAGTAGTGTCCACGTAGTATGGAAAGCTGTGTGTTTTTAACGGAAATGGGAGGAGGGAGTCTGACATTTATGGGGCCTCTGAGTGCCAGATTCTTTCCCTTTACCTCCATTATTTCATTTGACTCTCACAACCCTGTAGAATAAATTATTATCTTTGTGTAATGGATGAGAAAATTGAGGCCAAGAGAGGATGAATCTAATAGCCTAAGGTCATCAGCTACTAGCAGGCAGAGCCAGAATTTGGACCCAGGTCTGTCAGGTGTTACGGCCAGTGTTCTTTATCCTCCAACATTTGCTGAAATGCAGAATGTCCTCCCAGCAGGAGAGAGCTCAAAGACAAGCACAGCAGCCCCTCCGCACTGTGAGCCCCTGCAAGGCGGGGGCTGCTGTGTTCTGTTGGTAAATCCAGGGCCCAGCAATGGCTGGCACATGGCAGACTCTCAGTAAATATTTACTGAGGGAGTGAAAGTCAGAAGTTGAGGTAAAAAACTAATTATTTCAGCAAGTGGCAGGTTGTCAGCAATATGAAATTTGTCATCAACATTATCGAATTACTGAAAAATATGTGACATTTATTAACACAGGCTCCACTCAAGTGGCTGTATAGAAATTTAGAGATCTGTGTTTAGAGTTGGACAATATGTGAAAAATTGACACAAAATAGAATTCAAAAGATGTCAACAATTTTTAAAATGACTAAAGAGGCACATGCTGCCTCTGGAGGAAAGTAAACCGATAAGCCTAAAAATATATTTTAAAAAGTAATGATATAAATTTTGATTCATGTATTCTCTGCTTCTTTTCCTTTAAAGTTTAACTTGTCAAAAGTTGCCATGATGGATATTTTTAAAAAACACTATTTATTTTTATATAAAGACAGAACAATTTTCAATCAGATTGAAAATTAAAAGTAAATGTAATAATTTAAGAAGTAAATATACTATGCCAGTTCTTAGCCAAATAAATGGAGCTATTAACCATATGTTTTTTTAAGAATTTTGATGATAAAAATGGAAAGGACTAGCTGAACACTGGTATTTTATTTGTAACCATAGAACCATGCGTTCGTCAAGCCTGGGATCTGATGGGAATTCTACTAGGTTGAATAAAGCAAGTTTTAGTTAAACGAGTATTTTTCACCAAAGGTAAAAAAGCAACTACTTTAGCCACGGAGCTTCTCCTCCACACAGTTGTATTGCATCTGGATGAATCACCTGAGTTCCCCCTTCCCAACCCGTAGGAGCGTCAACAGGAAAGCCGGATACACTGAGATGCCTTTTCCTTTGAATCTATTTGGTCAAAGTGTATTTAGAACAAGCAAAAACCAATCCTATCACAGTAAAGGAGAAAGCACCCTTCCAAGCAAGTGTGCCGTGTGCTAGTTGACTTTTCCTTAGAAGTTCATTTCACAATCTTAGTGAAGATACACCAAGTATTTTGCAATTTCATACAAATTTGTTGAGGCTGACTATTTCCCTTTCCTGAGGGGAATGGAATGCCTCGTGAGTTTTTGAAGAAGCTATCGCTGACAAGTGGCCGCAACCTGGGTAGTCTTTCAGTGGACGGCAGTTTTGGTAGTCAAAAGGAACTTGACATTTATAATTTCTGTACCAGAGGTTGAAAGGCGCTACTGTCTTTTCTTTGGCTATCTCTGTATATTGTTCTCTAAACAGTCTAATTTTGTGGACTTTAAGAACTACAAATTATTTTTAAGTGGTTATCCCAACTGAGCAAGTTGATTTGTATCAACTAGGTAAAAGCTAGCTGTAATTTGCATTTATTAAGCCTCTAAACTTTCAAGTAAAATATGCTTTTAGTAACACTGAGAAAAAAAGATACTCATCATTTTCATAAATTACCTGTTGCAATATTAGTTTTTAATTCTTTTTCAAGTTATGTCTATGTCCTAGGATATATTACAGCTTCTTACATAATATCAGACATATAAGGTCATTTAAATAGTATTTGAATATGGTCATTTATTATGGAGATCTAATTGGGGCCATTTTTGATTTCTCTCTCGCTCGCTCCTTTTTTTTTTTCTTTTTTAGAGGACAGTTACCATTGCTCTGTCTTTATATATAGTGTGGCTTTAGGGGTGATATGAAGGTGAGAGAACATTTTCGGACTTTTTAGCAATGATATTCATTTGTAATTTTTTAAAGTGTAAGGCCCACAAAATGTTATTTCTTTCAAAAAACATATGTTGGCCTTACTTATGTTTCTGAGTGACAGCCCTTCTTTCCAGCCACTCATTCCCAAGTTCAATGATGAAATTTGCTGAGTGCTTGCTTTGGGCAAAGCACTACACTAGAAATGTCAGGGGGGATCTGGAAGTAAAATATGACAAATCCCTACCCTTAAGGAGCTTGTCATCTAGCGCTGTGCTGACACATTAGCCCTGCAGTTCCTGAGTACCACAGTGTGGTTTGTCAGAATTGAGATGTGCTGTAAATGTACACTATGCTGGATTTCAAGGACTTAGTATGAAAAAAGAAGGCAAAATGGCTTACTTTTTATGCTAATTGTGTGTTGAAATATTAGTATTTCAGGTCAAATAAATTATTAAAGTTTATTTCATCTGTTTCTTTTTACATTTTTTAAGGTGGCTACTAGAAAACTTTTAAATTACATGTGTGGCTCTCATAACTTTTTTGGACACTACTGATCTAGACAGTGTCTGGTTCCTTCCAGTGCTATCACTAAGGGAAAGTATCCATCTACCCAAAGATAATGCAGTGTTTTCCCCATAAATATTCATGTTTATAACTGCAACAAACAATAGCAATCAAAGTATAACAGGATAGGAAATCAGAGTATATGATTTCTTATTAGCCCTTTAATTGGCCTTTTGTTATGTAAATACATGGCTAGATAGCACAGTTTTTTCTTTTACAGTATGATAAAAAAAAGAAAGTAATACTGATACCAAGGTTCTCAGGTGCTTAGAATAGAAATAAAAGAAAGGAAAGGAGGGGAGCTATCCATGTGTAATGATGGCTGCTTGAAGCATGTAAAGATGTCCAGGAAGCGTAGCTGAGATTGCCACTTGTCTGGGAATGTTAGAGGCAGAAGACAAAGCTCTGATCAAACCCTTGTAAAATGCTCGTTATAGGTGAGAATGATGATGATGCTAATAATAAGAGTGGTGATAAAATTAACCACGTTAACTACATTTGACATTTATTGAGGGCATCAAGAACTTCAGTACGCGTTTCTACATTATCAGCAACCTAGGAAGCAGGTACAGTCATCGTAGTCCAGGGTTAGTTACACAGGAAGTGGTGGTGCAGAAGTCAGCCCCCGGCTGTGGCGGTCAGGCAGGTATCTGTGGAGGCCTTAGAGATCATGACCAACAGACTTCCCTTCTGTTATCAGAGAACAAAGTGTTTGTCGGCTTGCAATGAGCTCTCAGAAGGCAGCTTTGTGTAATTTTTAACCATTTAGATCCATGAGATTAATTTGGGGGTTAATTTTAGGTGAACCCCTTTTTCTGTCCCACAGTCCCAGTAAATAAGACTTGAGGACTTGTGATGTAAAATTCTTAGTCAAGTCAGCCTGCACAATGCTTTCACATTTATCATCTCATTCGTGCCTAACTAAGCCCTGTAAAGTAATTAAGGGCAGGTAATTACTTTCCTCATTTTGTAAAATTAGCGGCTGAGGTTTGAAGAGGTTTATTGACCTTCCCAAGGCTGCACAGCCAGTAACCGGGGATCTAGGAGAGCTTGGCTCTGGCTGAGTGGCCAGCCAGGGCAGTGGGAAAGACCAGGCTAAGCCAGCTTCAGGACCTGGTTTTGCACATAGCAGCTATATCTTTGAGCACTGAATCAATCAGGGTCCAACCAGAAAAGCAGTATTTTCCTTGAGTATTTAATCTAGGGAATTGTTACAAGTGCTGGAAGAAGCACCAGCCAAATGAGGGATTGCTGAAGTCGCCCAGAGATCAGCAACAGCGGAAAACCATCCCTACCTGCAGCGTGGAGAGACAGGGAGCAGATTGGTCCCAGAACCCAGGGGCCATGGGAACCTCAGAGGGGATGCAGCCTCGCTAGCCTTGCCCCTGCAGAGAGAGGAGGAGGGAACACCACTAGGCTTTACCCTTCCTCCTGTCCAGCCTCTAGTCCTCTGCCAGAGCCTCGTGGGCATAAGCCGGCAGGCATCCAGCTGACTTGGGATCTGAGGAAATCTGCCTCGAGGGCCAGCTCTCTGGCCATACAGAGCAGAGCAGAGTTGGAGGAGGACCCAATATGCCTGGGCAAACTATTTAACCTCAGAAATGGGGATGATAGGCCCCGCCTCCCAGAGTTGAGGATGCAGAGACAATGTTTATAAAGTGCCTGTGTGCGTAAGAGTAGCTCAACAAAGGTTAGCCCAACTCCCCTTTCCGTGGAAACCACTGTAGGTGAGGTAGATGGTGGTAGTTACTGTGTGGCCTAAAAAGCTTACATGTGTGACAGGTGAGAATGACTGAGATTCTGGTTGTCTGTCTGAGCACTGTGAGCAATTGTGGATTATTCTAGTCACTCTCCACACTTCATTCTCTTCATTCTTTTTGGAGTTTTCTTCTTTCTCACTTAATGCATAGAGAAAATCCATTACATTATCTAAATCAAGGGCACTTCCCATTTTGTCCAGTGGCATGGGCTACAGGAGCCAAGACTGCTCAGAGGGAGCTGATACAGGCCATGTAGAGGGTTGATTTTCCCGTATTCCTAGTTCCATCTTATTTTGAAAAGGCTTGGTCTCAAGTTTTAGTCTTATTAAATTAAAAACTGCTCTACAATAATGCTTTTAAAAGGACAGCTAAATTACTTGAAAAACAAGTTTATAATTGGAATATACATGGTTCAGCTAAAACTCGAGCTCTTTCCAGAGGACAAAATGTGATTTCTGTGTTGCCATTATAATTTCCAATAAACCCCAGTGAATTTTACATCATATTTGGGTTGGGGGATGAGGGGACATGCGTCAAATCAGATTAAAAGATAAACTGTTAGCTAATCTAATTTTTAGATGCATCTCTTAAGTGCCATGAGCCACAGACTCATCTCAGCAACCTTATAAAGGATTTCTGAACTTGGAGAGTTGAGTTTTGAGGTGACTCTGGGATGGAGAGTCCTATATTGTCAAAGATGACACGTATGACAGTGATTATGTTACATGTGTGTAATACATTCATGTTTTGATAAAATGAGAGGTACAGTACACATGCGTATTTGGGGGGCATGATTTGATCCCCAGAAGAACTGATCTATGGTCTGTTAAGTTGGAATGGCCCAGCCATCAATTCCTTTACCCTGCCTCACGCCTCACTTCCTGCTCCAGCTCAGAGAACTCACACTCGCCTCCAGTATCCCTTCTAACAACTGTATCCCGTCTGTGAGGGGCTCCCTACCATTGCCTGCTCTCCATGGTGCTCACCCACATCTGTGTTCATCACATCCACAGTTCATAACCCCCATCTGTGTGTCGATTCCCCTTTTGTGGGCTACACAGGCATTGGCCTGAGATTTGTAGGAAGGCCAGACTGTGGGACACACATGAGTTGAGAATGAGAACTTGAGTGGCAATGTCGAAAGGTGTGTGGTGAGCCTAGGCCAGTGCCTGCAGTGCCCTCATGGGAGTTATGGGAAAGCAAGACTCTGCACAGCTAAGCAGATGGTCTCATTGTGCTCCCAACAAGGTCCATGTAGATCAAAAGGGTGCTTCAGCTGGGAGCTGGGCAAGGACTCAGTTCTAGCCAGGAGGCTGGGGATTGGGCTAAGGGTCCATTCCCTCGAAGGAGCAGAGGGTGGGGGGAACAGTGGCAGCCTCAGGAAGTAAGAAGCAACCATAAGGACTAGGTTACCGTGCCCAAAGGTACACATGGCTACCTGTCCCCGGTTCAAGGCAGCAAGACTAAGCCAGACCTCACAAACAGGTAGAGGTGGGTTCCCGGCCTGGGTAAGATGAGCTCTCAGACTGGACAAGGTGAGGCCTGCAAGTTGGAAGTGTCCAGACAGACCAGACTGAAAGCCTGCCTGTCTGCCAGTCAGGATGGGAATTAGCTGAGATTTGACTTTGGTATACCTGAATCTCCAGTGCCTGGCACTTAGTAAGGACTTAACACATTATTAATAAGGTCACTTTCAAGAAGGGTGACCATACGTTTCAGTTTGCCCAGGACAGTCCCTGTTGTTGTGGCAAATTTATTGATAATTCCCACTTTCATTCCCAGAAGTGTTCCAGTTTAGATTTCACTCTACGTTGGGGGAATATAGTCCATCAGTTGCTGGTAGTTCCAACCATCCCTGCAGTCTGCGGGGCCTGGGGGCCTCATGTCTTCCCCGCTTCTGTTGGAGCCTTCTGTTGGGGTGCTGCTTCCTTCCCCAGTGCTCCCTCTGAAGGTCTCTGTAAGAAGCTTGGGCCTTAGCGAGTCAGTAAAGAGTTGCATAATAGACTGAAAGGTCAGCTTCAAAACGCTTAGAGATTAAAGCACTATTTAGAAGGGGTAGTTGGTATAGCAGCTTGATTCTTGGAATAAGGACGGCATCCTGCTTAGTAAGGGCTTTTGGTGATTAGTTTGCAAGTAGACTCAGAGTTAGTCCTTGTTTTTACACCTGGATAACTTTAATGAAATAAAATACAGTATAATTAAATGTGGCATTTTAAGCTTGCATTTTAATACCTTTATAAAAAATCTAAGCATGCGTTTTAAGTGCCTATATTTCATTCTCACACCGGTATCCTGAAACATATTAATAAAAAGCCCTTCTAGTTCCAACTCTCAAAACTAGTTTACAGTATGTACTTTGTGGGATTGCCTGACCTCTTTGGTTTTATATTCTATACAAAATGGCTGAAGACCCCTATTAATAATGTGTTCTCTACTGTATTATTTAAAACATGAGCCAGGTTTAGGAAGCTGTATTTAGAATGAGTTTTGTGTCTGCTGCTTGGAATTAATTGTACATTTGGTACTTGTAGTTTCTCTCAGTAGTTAGGACTGACTTACAGCAATGAGGGCTGGAAATGGTGACACAAGATTTCATTGAAGCCGTTAATTTGCTTTAGTCACTGGCAGCATAGACCATTTAAAAATGCATTAATGATGAGATTTTGCTGGTTTTTAAAACTGCTTTTCATTTCAGTTTGATGAGTAATTAATTTGGAAGGAACTTGTGGTTTTAAAAGGGTATACAATGATTCAGGAAAATGGCAGGCTGGACCTTGTGCAATCCAAATTGGCATTGCTGTATTTTGCAAATGCTCTAAATCAATCACTCAAGTCTTAGGGATTCCTGCCATGTAGGCATTGGCATTTTTATTGATTTCTTAACCCAAGTGTGGGTTTTAATTTAAAAAATGGGCCTACTCTGGGCATGACGTAAAGTGTGTACATGTTCTTGCTCTAAGTCAAGTAGATACAAAGATTGTGAATATCTGCCACTGCAGCAGATGTTTATATTAGAAAATCTTTTATTTGCATATAATACCTCTAAGTAGAAAAACAGTAGGTTTGGAATTGACTGTAATTCAAAATTTTTTCAATAATTAAAAAAATTTGGATTATAACATTGTGTAGTATAACATTTTGAAATAATTATAGCTCTTTAAAAAAGTTATTTTAAAATGATCCTGGTTTCTATCTGGTGTTAAAATGGTGATCGTTCAAGTGGTGACCTTTGAGTTCATTTATTCAGGAGGATCGATAAACCGTGTAACATTTAAACATTATATATCCTTTAGCTCAATTTTATTAGACAGTTAAGGCAGAAACTAAATACCTACATGAATGGGCTGGTGATTCTTAAAGTTGTAAAGCAAATGAGGCCTTTTTCATTTGTTGACCTTTTAAAATAGGTGGTGAGTTGAATTTTCACACACAGGAAAAATACACGTGATTATCAGTTTTGTACATATTTGTATTTTTTCTGTCTATGGCACAGGAACATGTACTCCCAAGGCCGAGGAGGCCTTCTCAGAGGAGGTGCTGACTCCTCTCCCACAGAGGCTGGCAGCCTCACTCTGCAGTGTTGCCTGCAGGTCTCACATCCAGCCTCCTCTTGCCTGCCTCCCCTTACCCTGCCCCTAGGCCCCATGAGCTTCTTTAAACACTGCAGGCTCTTTCCTATCTCATGTCTTTGCATTTGCTGTTCCCTCTGATTAGTCTTCCCTTCCTTTTCATTTTCCATCAGGATCCAGCTCAAAAGTCACCCCTTGGGGAAAGCAAATGATGATTCCATTTCCTCTTGCTTTCCCCAGGACTTTGTTCCTTCAGAGATGTGTTCCCTTTCTGCTGCATCATTAATTTTCCCTTCTTTACCGGACCAATCCCTTCAGTGTAGAAACCTGCTCTAATATTTTCAATCTGTATAAACAAAGAAACACTCTCTCCCTCTCTCTAACCACCAGTTCCTTTCCCTGGCTCCTCCACAGAGTTAACTATGCTCACTGTCTCCATTCCTCATTTCCCTTTTAGTCTCCAGCTCACTCCAGAAGGCCTTTTGGCAGTTTTTACTACACTGAAACTGCTCCTGCCAGGGTCACCAAAGAACTCTGTGCTACCAAATCTCAAACATTCCTCACTCACTTAACATCAAAGAATGCATTAAAGAAAGAATAAAGGAACGGAAACACATGAGCCATATAGAAAAGAAAAAGTAAAGTAGCAGATGTGAATCAAACTATATCAATAATAACATTAAATGTGAATGGATTAAAAATCCAATCAAAGACAGAGATTGTCAGACTGTAATTTCTTTTTAAAAAGATCCAACTGTGGGGGCTGGCCCAGTGGCGCAGCAGTTTAGTTCGCGCTTGGCAGCCCGGGGTTCGTGAGTTCGGATCCCGGGCGCCTGCTGATGCACTGCTTGTCAGCCATGCTGTGGCAGCGTCCCATATAAAGTAGAGGAAAATAGGCACAGATGTTAGCCCAGGGCCAGTCTTCCTCAGCAAAAAGAGGAGGATTAGCAACGGATGTTAGCTCAGGGCTGTTCTTCCTCACACACACACAAAAAAAGATCCAACTGTGTGCTGTCTACACTTTGATTCAAAGATACAGATAGGTTGAAAGCAAACGGATGGGAAAAGATATATCATGCAAACAGCAACCACAGGAAAGCTGGAGAGACTATGCTAATATTAAGCATACTTCACTTTTCTGACCTGACCTCTCAGAAGCATTGTTGACTACTCTATTCTTATTTAAATGCTTTATTGTTGGCTGCTGTAACACCACAATCTTCTGGAGTCACTGTTACATCTCTGGCTTCTGCTATCTTGCCTCTTTTGCTGGTCCTTCTTTCTCTACCCAACCTAAAATATTGGAATGCTCCAGATTCAATCCTAGCCATCTTCTCTGCTCTCTCTCTCCTCCTTCACTAGGTAATCTCATGTGGCCACCAATGTGCCAAATTTATATCTGTAACCTTGACCTCTCTCCTGATTTCCAGATTCATTTATGTAACTGCCTACTTGACATCTCCACTTGGATATCTAGAGGCATCTCAAATTTACCATGTTCAAAGCGAAACTACTGATTTCCCCCCAACATCTATTCCTTAATCTTCCTCATCTAAATAAATGGCGCCATCGTGTACCATTTAATCAAGCCAGAAACTTGGCAGTTATCTTAGCTTTCTGCATTTCTTTCATTTGCTGCATCCAGTCCATCAACAAATGTTGTCAGCTCTATCATTTAAATTATCTTGAAGCCATCCACCTCTCTCCACCTTTGTTGTCACGACCATGGCCCCAGCTACTATCAGCCCATGTTTGGGATACTGTAGTTTTCTCATAACTATCTCCCTGCCTCCGCTCTTACCCCATTCTAATCCACTCTCCTCTTGGCACTGTATTAAAAGGGTAAATCAGACCACAACACTGTCCTTCAAGGAGTTGCCCTTAGAATTCAAATAGAAATTCAAATGCCTTCCTATAAGATTCTACAGGATCTGGCCTCTGCCTCTCTCTGTGGTTTCATCTCCTTCCAGTCTCACCCAGCTAACTACATTTCAGCCACAGTGGTCTCCCTTTAGCCCTGGAGTACTCACGTTCGCTTGAGCCTCAGGGCCTTTGCACTTGTTATTCCTTCTTCCTGGAAGGCAGAGCAGAGTGAGTGGTAGAGGGCAGATTCACCAGGAATTATAGTGTTTGAGGGACCTGGCCAGAGGCCTGTCTAGGTGAAGAACAAGAAGGGAAGGCATGGAGCATCCACCCCAGCTGGGACCAGCTCTGTGAGGTGGAGACTTGGGATCCATGGAGAAGACCCTCAAGGTGTTTTTGGCTGAGGGCTTCAAGGCAGGGGGTGGGAGGGTGGGAGGAGGGTCTCTAAAGGGACCATAGCATTGAGCATGGGGCTCATGGTTTAGAGCTGTAGTTGCCATGTTGAATAAGCCTGGAAGAAAATATTAGAACTTCAGTTTAGTTTTGTGAATGTTTTCCAGCATACACAATCTGTTAGTAGCTAGCACAAGTATATAATGTGCAATAAAAAATAACACATCTTAGAGGCATCTCAGTAATAAAAGCATGTGATCAGTATACAAAAAGCACTTTGTTAAAAAGTTAGTGCTTTAAAATTGTTGTGAAAACCTCTCAACAAAGAAAAGCCCAGAAGCAGACAGCTTCACTGGTGAATTCTACCAAACATTTAAAGAAGAATTAACACCAATCCTCCTTCGACTCTTTTTTGTATTTCTGTAGTATCAGTTGTAATGTCTCCTCTTTCATTTATGATTTTATTTATTTGAGCCCTCTCTTTTTCTTGGTGAGCCTAGCTAAAGGTTTGTCTATTTTGTTTATCTTTTTGAAAAATCAGCTTTTAGTTTCATTGATGTTTTCTGTTGTCTTTTTAATCTCTATTTCATTTCTTTCTACTCTGATCTTTGTTATTTCCTTCCTTCTGCTAACTTTGGGCTTTGTTTGTTTTTCTTTTTAGTTCCTTGAGGTAAAAAATTAGGTTGCTTATTTGAGGTCTTTCTTATTTCTTAATGTAGGCATTTATTGCTATGAACTTTTAAAACTGCTTTTGCTGCATCCCATAACTTTTGGTATGTTCTATTTCCATTTTCATTTGTCTAAGGCATTTTTAAAATTTCTTCTTTGACCTATTGGTTGTTCAGCAGCACATTGTTTAATCTCCGCAGATTTGTGAATTTCCAGGTTTCTTCCTGTAATTGATTTCTAGTTTCATACCATTGTAGTCAGAAAAGATGCTTGATATGATTTCAGTCTTCTTAAATTTAAGACTTGTTTCGTGGGCTAACATATGATCTATCCTGGATAATGTTCCATGTGTACTTGAGAAAAATGTGTATTCTGTTGCTTTTGGATAGAATAAACATGTCGTTTAAGGCTAATGTTTCCATATTGATTTTCTATCTGGAGGATCAATCCATTCATGAAAGTGGAGTATTAAAGTCCCCTGCTATTATTGTATTGCTATTTCTCCCTTTAGGTCTGTTAATATTTGCTTTATATATTTAGGTGCTCCTGTTTTGGGTATATAAATATTTATAAATGTTATATTCTCCTGTTGGATTGGCTCCTTTATCACTGAGATTACCAGTTCATCAAAAGGGGTCACTGTTCTGACTGCCAGCACTGGTCCAGCCAGGGGCTGTAGAATGTAGGACATGGCCCATCCCCTCAAAAAGTTCACTTTCTACTTGAGGAGATAAGGCTAACCCACATAAAACAATTAGAGAACTGAATAAGACTATAATTAAGTGTTAAATTATAGGGTAGAGACTATAAATACTGTATTAATTGTAGAAGAGACAACATTGAAGGCTGGACTAGTGCAGGCTCATAAATGGCTTGAAACTTAAACGAATATTTTGTACAAAGCTGTTTCCCTTTTACATGATTCATTATTTTGTTTCTTTTTTTGTTTTTCTTATCTAATTGTTCTTACACACACATACTAATTTCATATGCAGATAAACCATTGGATGAAAAAGTGCCACAGGAAAAAGGTTTTCTTCCCTATAGGACAAAAATAGAAAGAAAATAATAAACAAGATGATTGCATAATAAATTGTCAGTGAAGCAATTTTCCTTAAAAAATTTAATTTTAAAATAACTGTGAAACTATTAAAATTTCTGACTGAAAGAGCTACTGTTCTTGCTTCTCTATGGTGAACGTGGCCTGAGGCAGTAGCTTGGCCAGCATACGGATCTCTCTGGAAGCCTCCTCTGACTCCTGACTCCCTCTGGATTGTCATCATTTTTCCCTCAACGCCAGGCAATGACAGACTTAAGGATTAAAAAAAATGAGGAAAATAAATTCTTCTTCCTAACCTATCCTGAAATAGTGAAGAAACAGCACAATTTAGGGGAAAAATTGTGACTGAGAAGTTACTCTTAGAGGTGATCATGTTTGTAGCTAAGAATTCACAGTATGTGATTGACTTGCATACCTTTTAAAATTCAGTATGATTTACCAGACAGTTATTAACAGTTGAAGTTATAGAACCACATCTTGAAATAGCTCCGTAGTATAGGAAGTCAACAGGCTTTATAATGTGCTGAATAAGGAATTACTGTATACACAGTTGAGAAACACTGACAAGTTTTCACACCAAAGTGGGCCACTTAAGTACCATTATTATAGATCATAAATTAAAATTCATTAGCATCAATATTTTCACTGGAATATAAAGTAGTGCTAGTGTAGTTTTTAGGAGCTTGGTGCTCACCATTAAGCTTTTCATTACTGGAGGAAACGGACGAATTTTATTACAGTTTACATTGGGCACAGATGTACATTATGGTTTTGTAAATTTACTTTGAATAAATATTTCAGTAGTAGTGAAAATGTTTTGCCAAAAGAGTGTTGTCATGAATATATTGTGTTCCATTGTGGTCCTCTGATTTCATAATTAAAGACCCCATTGTTTTAAAAGCAGGTGTAACCTGTTATAGCAAATGATTTGGAAGCCTTAACCTGCCCTTG
The DNA here is from genome assembly GCA_031878705.1 of Tapirus indicus. NCBI lineage: Eukaryota > Metazoa > Chordata > Mammalia > Perissodactyla > Tapiridae > Tapirus > Tapirus indicus. Next base: position 22,518,758 of record CM062920.1, read on the forward strand.
AAAACTTCATTTTGCAAGAATTGGAAATTTGTTTTATTTACATAGAGTTGTTTTGAGCACTGTAGGAAATAACATGGAAGTATGAAGTAGAAGAAATCATCTGAATAATTCTGATCAGAAGGTGCTTTGAGCAAAGTCATTTGATTATTTTTTAGACAAAAATATTATGGAGATGACTGCTTTAAATTTTTATTTTTATATATGAATACTTATACATGAGTTAAATTGTAATTTTAACTAAATTGATGGGATATAAAATTAACAAGACTAAGAAATGGTGTACTTATTTGTTCCCTACAGATGTGGGGATACAGCCTTCTGAAGCTTTACTTTGAGAGGGCACCTGGCTATCTTTGTCAGTTTCCCAATATTATCTTGGGCATCACATCCATTTGCTTGTGCTCAAAAGTTCTATGGTAGCATTAAATAATGCCCTCAGTTAAATAAGACCCAGAGGGAGTGACGTTCTTTCTGTTTCTTCTGGGATGGGACTAACTTTCAACAAATCCTAAGTGATCAGAGTATTGCAGTTACACCATTATGATAGTGTTTCTTTTTATTTTTCGTTCATGAAGAAATAATTTCAGCCTGAAATGTATTTATTGAACAGGGTCAAGGATAGGATGTACAAAATTTCAGGCAGCATTTAGAGCACTTTCCAAGTACGGACTCAGTTTATCATTATTACAACCCTATGAAGTAGGTACTGTAAATAATATATGGGGGGGTGTAGCTATTTTTTTGACCTGTATCTTACAGGTTGGAAAGCTGAGGCATAGTTATGCAATGCTAGCTCACATCATGTGGCGTATAGTATATCTGTGAGTGATTTCTAGAAAACTAGAAAGTTTATAAACTATTGGATTATTTTGTTCTACCTTGGAATAAAGAAAACCATTTCACAGCTATAATTAAGAGCTCTTTCTATGATTGATTGATTTTGCTGTTTTTATTAGTAAAATTCTATTACCTGTATCCATAAATTATGCAGTTTCCTTTCTCTTTCCTGTCTCTCACTTTGTCATTTCTCTTGAAGATAGCCTTAAAATTTCCTTTACAACCCTGTAAAACATTTATCCTTTACCTTTAACATTTAAGGCTGACATTCTTTCTTAGGAAATGATCATCTTTTTCTTTGCCTTCTAAAGTTTATGTTAGTAAACTTGATTCTAAACTTTCTAATGGAAGAGGGATGGGTTTGCAAATCCCTTTCAGAATTCAATCACAGTCTTGTGGGGCCTCTGAAACCCGCTTGTGGCCCCTCAAAGACATATCTAGATTAGGGACACCTTGTCTGTGGAAGCACAGGGAGATTTAGGAACAGGGAAAAAAAGGAATAGTCTTTTAAAAGAGAATAACTTTTCCCATAAAACTATTTATAATATGTAGTATATTTGCAAGCTGAGTCAAGTAGACAACTAAGCTGTGGTTAGATGTAAGTGGATCACCTGTGATTTATCTGGACTATAATTCTTACCTGTGTTCCTCTGTATATAACTTTCTTTCTTAGTCTGGCTACCTTAAAGCTTTTCTCTTTATATTTGTTTTTCAGCAATTTGACTATGATATGTCTAGGTGTGTGTGTGTGTGTGTGTGTGATCCTGCTTGAGTTTCTTGGGTCTAATTTTGGAAAATTCTAGGACATTATTTTTTTAAATATTTCTTCTGCCATATTCTCTCTCTCTCTCTCTCTTTTCCAACTGGGACTCTATTTTCACATATGTTACACAACAGCTCTGAGATGCACTGTTTTGTATTTTTTCACTCTTTTATCTCTTTGTGTTTTAGTTTGGATAATTTCTCTTGACCTCTCTTCAGGTTCACTGATTCTTTCCTTGGCTGTGTTCAGTCTGCTTATAATCCTATCAAAGGAATTCATCATCTCTGATATTTGGGGTTTTTAAATAGCATTTCCATTGGACTGTTTTTTATAATTCCCATCTTTCTGCTGAAATAGCCCATTTGATCATGAATATTGTCCACTTTCCTCACTAGACTTTTTTTATGTATTGATAATAGTTGTTTTAAAGTCCCTGTCTGGTAGTTTCAACATCTAGGTCACTTCTGTGTCTGGCTCTGTTGATAGCTTTATCTCTTGATGATGTTTTTTTTTTTTCCGTGTGTGTGTGTGTATCCTGTAATTTTTATTGAATGCTAGACATCATATTTAATAGAGGCTGAGGTAAATATTATTTATGGTCAGAAACGAACATGCCTCTTCTTCTTCCAGGCCTTTGGCGTTGGGGCAGTTGAGTCAGTCTATTCAATAATTGAGCTGGGTTTGTGTTTTGAATTGCTCTTGTTACCTTCGGTGTACCACTGACTTCAAATTCCTCAACCAGAGGGCCACCGTAACCTTGTGTTTAGGTGGGGGCTAGGGTCCTGGAGGGTTTACTCATCGTTCCTGTTCTACCCTCAGCTTTCATCTGTGAATGCCTGTGTTAGAAAGGGGTCTCTTTCCATGCTCTTGCCCCTCCTCTGTGGTACACTGCTTGCTACTTGGTGCGAGGCTTCTGGTGGAGTCGGGGGGAATTCTTAGTCCTCCTGGTCTAGTTTCAATCTTAGGCAGCCCTGTGCACCTGGGCCTCAGGGGTGGAACCTTCTCAGCATTTCTGCCCTACTCCCCAGGGCAGCCAAACTCTGCCTGCAACTGTGGTGAGTTTGGACAGGAGATAGTTTTCTGCCTCTCTCCTGGTGGTAGCAGAGTTCTGCTGTGAGTGATACAGGCTCCTGAGTCTAAGAGGGTCTTCTGCCCCTTGGGGCAGTAGATCTTTGCCTGGCTGTAGAGGTAGATAGATTTTGCTTCTGTTCTTCCCCCAGTGGCCCTGGGAGAAAGAGGGCTTGCTACCCTTCCCCCAGTGGCTTAAGGCTTTTGCTTCATATGAGAGGGTGGTTGGGGAAGTAGGCAGATGTTCGTGCTGTCCCCAGTGGCAGCCGTCACCTGCTGCATGCCTGTGCCCTGGAGAGGGGTTATCTCTCTGCTCTGTCCTCAGTCTTTCTCAGGAGCACCCATGAAGAAGGCTACAAGTGAGTACAAACTCTCCCAGTGTCTGGGGCTCCCAGTTACTCTGAACTAATATGCTAGCCCACACTTGGCCTCCAGAATTCCTTAAAATTTTAGCTGATTTCTTCTTAGGTGCTTCCATGGTGTCCTGTTCCTCCCCTGCTCGCCAGACATGGAACAATTTCTGTGTCTTGTCTCTCCATACAAGGGCTTGTCACTTTTTGGAATTCAGTTCCCTTGGCTGCCTTGTGACCACAGTTCTCTGATGGATATAAGAAAAGTTATGACTTTATAGTCTGGCTTTTTCTTATTAAGTAGGAGTAACATTCTCTTTTGGCTTTCTGCATTCTAAGCTATCATCTGAACTGTACTGGCCCACATTTGTGACTTTCAAGTCACCCACCGGTTCCCAAGTCATTAGCATATCTGTGCCCTCATCAAGTTGTTGCCAAACTTGGCTGGGTGAGCTTTTAGAATGCAGTAGAAGGCATCATGGATGAGGAGACCCATGAGGAGAGGCATCCACGGGCGAGTAGCTTTCTGTTGCTTGCAATAAAGTGCTCTTCCACGTGAGTGGGAAGCAGCATTTGACCATACCTAGATTTTCTTCAACTTATTTGATTCTTTTTCAGTTCATCTGACTTTATAAAACGACCTTCAGAGTGACCGTTTTTGCTCCAGACCCTTTTTTATCCTTTTTGCTCATCTTGGGGAGCACTTCAAAGTTTCCAAGATGTATGAAAAACCTTGCGAGGTAACCCTGATGTGCCCAGCATGACTTACTCCTTCTATTCAGAGTTACTGTTGTTGAGCTGAAGAAAGGGCAGGCCTTGCTGTGCTCCTTTCATGGGTCTCAGGTTGTTTCTGGGGTGATTTGTTTTGTTTTGTTAAGGATAGAAATTTCTTTAACCCGGTGTTTCTCAACTCTCTTTAATCCTAGACCCCCTTCAATGAACATAAAGATCTCATACTCTGCTTTAATGTTATATAGAAATCAAATTAAACAACTTGACTTAAAACAATCCAGGAGGATGAGCGGCTGCTCTGTTTTCACAGCACATCCCTTCCCCCTTCTGAGATGTCCCCACCCCCACACCAGACTCACTGCCTCGACTCCTTCACTGCTCTTGCCGGTGTCTTGAATCTACATGTTGATTCATCATTTTCTCATGGTGTTTGTTGAGAAGTAATCCAACAGAAAACGGAAGCAAATCAGTTTTGAAATCCAAGAGGAATGCATTAGGACACAGGAGGTGATTCTCTTCCAGCAGGACGTTGACAGTGTGTCCTGAGACGAGACTGCAGCTCCTCTCCTCCAGAATGAGCCAGGGGACTGGATCAGTGCCAGGCCCTTTGTTGCCGGGAGAAGAAATGAGGCCCACCTATTTGTTACCTCATTTCAGGATGAGAATTTATGAAATTGCCCACTCCCATTTATGAAATTGCTATTACCTCTTAAATATCCCAGATGATAATATTAGTGACCAAAAGGTAGTGACAAACTTCTATTAAATAAAGTAGGCAGTCTGTTAGAAATATTTGTGTTTTTCCATGGGGCTCTATATGGCTATTTCCATTTTTAATGTTACATGTAAGTTCTACAAACATTTTTCTTCTTCCTGTATTTGCTCTGGTACAGAAAAACTTGGTTATCCTCTTTCTAGTTCATTGCTTTCTTAAAATCATTCCTGGTACAAAATTGTTATTCTGTAAATAAATGTTGGTTAAATGTATAAATGAATCTTTCAGCTTTTTTTTCAGTTCAAAATTTTATATTTCTTTATCTAGAATTCAAAATTTCAGGATTGATATGGAGGTGGGTTCCTTTGGAAGCTGGTTTTCTTCCAGACTGTTTGTTTTGTGTTCCTCCTCTGATATTAATAAGTGCTGAGAGAGTAGCAGAAATGCACCGTGGACCAAGCTTACATTTTGTTGTTGTCACCACTCAGAAGCTTTAGGTGACGAGTACTTACAGGATAAGAGCCAGCTCTGAAACATCATTTATATTATTTTAAAAATTATTTTGAGGTACCTCCGTCTCAGCAGAAAGTTGTGGTTTTTCCTCTGGTTTTAGATGGTTAGTGCTTGTAAGTTATATGCATTTAGTTTTCTTTTAGCTAAAAAAAAAATGATATGTGTAGCACAAATTGATCAGTTTTCATTATTAAATTTAATGAACACTAAGAGGCAACATAGTAAATAGATTCCAACTCTGCTACTGACCAGCTGCTTAGCTGATGTAAGCACTTGCTCACTACTGGGCTAAAAAGTGAAAGGCAGGTAAAAATGAGTAGGAGGCGGATAGATTCTGGAAGTCAGGCAAGTTGGGGGCCTGGATATCCTGCTATTGATCCTCAGTTCTCCTTCCCTCCCACACAAGTGCTTCTGTCCTCCTCTTCCTTTCCTCTGGGCTGTGGGGGACCAGCTTGCCTTCACATCCACCTGTTGCTTCCAATCAGTGATTCTGGTCCGTCCAGTGATGAGTGGAAGCTCACACCTGTTCTCCTTTTTGGTCTCTAAGCAAGCACACTCTTCTAGCCATGTTTTCTACTAGCTTTATCTGCTAGCGAGGAAGGAGAAACAGACCTTTTCATTCAGGCCTTGGTGTGCTATGGAGAGGACAGGATGGTTCTAGGCAACAGCAGAAGAGGGGGAAGAAGAGACAGGAGGTCTCTGGAAAGGGAGTCCCTGCTGTCATGACAGCAGCCCGTGCTTGGGTGACCCTCATGTTCATGGTCTACAATCGATGGTCAGAAGTCACCAGGCAAAGCCTGGGCTGGCTTGTGAAAAGCAAGACCATGTTTAAACGTGTTTAAACAGCCACAAGTATGGTGTTTAAGCTGCTGCCTGTCCCACAGATGTGGCTGTGTGAGCACATATGTATGTTGTTAACCTGCTTTGCAATTTGGCTTTTCCCTCGTTAATAGCAAAGCGACCTATGAATTTGAAATGTATCATTTCTAATAAATTAGAAAGTGGTAGTCGAATATTAATCAATATGGTAAAAGTGACAGAATAAAATATTACAGTGTTGAGAAAATGCCATATATATTTTTAATGGGTAAGCACCTTCCTTTATCTTTGTGACTCCTTTTCACTAGTGGCACCTTTGAGATGTAATTTATAAAGATTATAAAATTCCCTGACTTAATTAGTATGTTGTTGTTATTAAAGTAAATATGTGTTTTTAAAGGTAAAGACAACCTTCATTCTGAAAAATAGGAAGTTTGTACATTTGTTTCATGCCCTTACACATGGGCCCTTATGCATGGCTGATTACAAATTTAATTTCATGCCAACTCGCTTGAATAGATCGAATACAATCTACGCTTCAGGAATTTGGAACAGCTACAATACAATATATCTTATGGATACAATTACCACAGTTTTTATGTCTTTTGCACTTTATTGTTCTGAGGATACGGTTGTAAAGAAATACTCTGCCTTGTGGCTTCTGTGTTGTATCTTGGCATTCAGATCACAAAAGCCTCTATGGTTCATTTTGAAACTTTTAGGGAAATGATACCCATATGATTTAAAGTCTAAGTTTAATTACCTTCTGCAAATGGCTTTGGAAGTATAGGTAGTCAAAAAGTAAAAGTGGTTTTAAATTTCAGGCACAGAGAATAGCATAATCGCTTTTTAAAATATAGAGATTTTATTCAAAATAGATTCTCTCTAGAGCAGGAAAGTTAGAATCATGTTTGTATAATATTTTGCATGCTCTTTTCTTTATTGCCATGAAAGTTATATAATCCCAACCTCCATCTCTGTCCCTAATTTATGAATATAATGACTGACTGAAAATTTATCACAAATTTCATACACCTCCTGAAAGGCAATATCATGTTTTAGGTTAAAATTGTGAAAGATGTTGTGAGATGTTAGCAATCCTTTTTTTTTTTTTTTTAATAATAAAGGCTTCCGTACAGGAAAAGAGCTTAAATACACATGTAGATGTGGTGTCAGCTCCTTAAGGTGGGCACCTGCTACCTTATGCAGGAAAGTTGAGGAGTGTGTTATTGGTGGTGCAAACTTCTTTGGAAATAGATGCTGCCTGAAGTTTTTCACCTGACAGTGTTAGTCATCTGTTAGCCTTGGAAGTACTTGGTGACATTGTTCTAAGCATGAGCTTGGTGTGTGGTAGTAGCTTTAATAAACCCAACTCTAACATTTTAGAAGCACCTCCAGCTGGAATCTAGGCCTCCCACCCAGACTTAATACAATTGCAACAGTAAAACCATATCTATTTGAAGTATTTAGGACCCTGGCTAATCTAATATGAGACTCTGAAGAGCCAGGAATTTCTGTTGGAATTCCAGTGTCTACTCATTTAACACACAATTTAATGGTTCGTACTTAGCTGGTTCTGGTCGTTTGGTATGTATAGTTTCCAGAAATAGCCCAGGCATCGTAGTGAGTCCAAGTGGTCAGGAAGTGGTTTTCAGACTTCACTGTACATCCCCATAACGTAGAGTGTTGCCTAGAATGCAGATTGCTGGACACCACCCCCTAGAGATCTGATTCCATGAGCCTAGGAATCTGCGTTTTAACCAGGTAACCCAGGTGATTCTGAGGCAGGTGGCCAAGTGACAGTCCTTTGAGAAACACTGATGTAGGAGCTGTGTATACAAGCAGGGCCTGCTTCATGGGTGTATGACCTGTGTGGTTGTACAGGCCCCACACCCTGCACTTGGCTTAATGCTCTTCTGTCGCCTTCTTTAAATTCTTAATAAATTTTGAACAAGGAGTCCTGTATTTTCATTTTCCCTGAGCCCTGCAAATTATGTAGCCAGTTCTTTATACAAGATTTCATTGAATGTTACTGAAATTGTGTTTCCTGACACCCATGGGTTGCAATTTTCAATAATGATTTTTTCACCTGTTTGTATTAGGCTGTAAACTCCAAGGCTACTTTTAAGCTTTAGAAGTGAATAAGTATCATTCATCATAGGACACGCAATAGGAAGTCCTAATAGCATGATTTTTTTTTCAAGGAAATTAAATTTTTATTCCTAGTCCTGAACATAGAAACCTATGTTTATGTTATTCTAATGCACTAATTTTTTTTCTCCTAGGATGGTACAAAACAGAAAAGAGAACGGAAAAAGACCGTCTCATTCAGTAGCATGCCGACAGAGAAGAAGATCAGCAGTGCAAGTGATTGCATCAATTCAATGGTCGAGGGCTCAGAACTCAAAAAGGTCCGCTCCAACTCTAGGATTTACCATCGGTACTTTTTACTGGATGCCGACATGCAGAGCCTGAGGTGGGAACCATCTAAGAAGGATTCTGAGAAAGCCAAGATTGATATTAAATCCATCAAGGAAGTGAGAACAGGAAAAAATACAGACATATTCCGCAGCAATGGCATTTCTGACCAGATATCTGAAGACTGTGCATTTTCAGTCATTTATGGAGAGAATTATGAGTCACTTGATTTGGTTGCCAACTCTGCAGATGTTGCGAACATCTGGGTTACGGGACTGCGGTACCTAATTTCTTATGGAAAACATACACTCGATATGTTAGAAAGTAGCCAAGACAACATGAGGACTTCTTGGGTTTCACAAATGTTTAGTGAAATTGATGTAGATAACCTTGGACATATAACTCTGTGTAATGCTGTGCAGTGTATTAGAAACCTCAATCCTGGTTTAAAAACTAGCAAAATTGAGCTTAAGTTCAAAGAATTGCACAAATCCAAGGACAAAGCTGGTACTGAAGTCACAAAGGAAGAATTTGTCGAGGTTTTCCATGAGCTTTGTACCAGACCTGAAATTTATTTCCTTTTAGTTCAGTTTTCAAGCAATAAAGAATTCCTTGACACCAAGGACCTTATGATGTTTCTTGAGGCAGAACAGGGTGTGGCACATATAAATGAGGAAATAAGCCTTGAAATTATTCATAAATATGAGCCATCCAAAGAGGGTCAGGAAAAGGGCTGGCTCTCCATAGACGGGTTCACTAATTACCTTATGTCACCTGACTGTTATATATTTGATCCGGAACATAAGAAGGTCTGTCAGGATATGAAGCAACCTTTGTCTCATTACTTTATAAACTCATCTCATAATACATACTTAATAGAGGATCAGTTCCGAGGTCCCTCTGATATCACAGGATACATTCGAGCTCTTAAAATGGGTTGCCGGAGTGTCGAATTAGATGTATGGGATGGGCCAGATAACGAACCTGTAATTTACACGGGCCACACCATGACCTCCCAGATAGTCTTCCGCAGCGTCATTGATATTATTAACAAATATGCATTCTTTGCTTCAGAGTATCCTCTTATCTTGTGTTTAGAAAATCACTGTTCTATTAAACAACAAAAGGTAATGGTTCAACACATGAAGAAAATTTTAGGAGACAAGCTCTATACAACATCGCCCAATGTTGAGGAATCTTATCTACCATCCCCAGATGTCCTGAAAGGGAAGATACTAATCAAAGCAAAGAAGCTGTCCTCAAATTGCTCTGGAGTAGAAGGAGATGTTACTGATGAAGACGAAGGAGCAGAAATGTCTCAGAGGGTGGGAAAAGAGAATGTGGAGCAGCTCAACAATGTGCCTGCGAAGCGCTTTCAGCTCTGTAAAGAACTGTCTGAACTGGTAAGCATCTGTAAATCAGTTCAGTTCAAAGAATTTCAGGTGTCATTTCAGGTTCAGAAGTACTGGGAAGTCTGTTCATTTAATGAAGTGCTTGCCAGCAAATACGCCAATGAAAATCCAGGGGACTTTGTGAATTACAACAAACGTTTTCTTGCTAGGGTTTTTCCCAGTCCAATGAGAATTGACTCTAGTAACATGAACCCTCAAGATTTTTGGAAATGTGGTTGTCAGATCGTAGCCATGAACTTTCAGACCCCAGGACTGATGATGGACCTGAATATTGGCTGGTTTAGGCAGAATGGAAACTGTGGCTACGTCCTGCGGCCAGCCATCATGAGGGAGGAAGTTTCCTTCTTCAGCGCCAATACAAAGGACTCTGTCCCAGGAGTCTCACCTCAACTTCTTCACATTAAAATCATCAGCGGGCAGAACTTTCCCAAACCCAAAGGATCAGGTGCCAAAGGTGACGTGGTGGATCCTTATGTCTATGTTGAAATTCACGGAATCCCTGCCGACTGTGCAGAACAAAGGACAAAAACAGTGCACCAGAATGGAGATGCTCCCATTTTTGATGAAAGCTTTGAATTTCAAATCAACCTACCTGAACTGGCCATGGTGCGCTTTGTAGTACTAGATGATGACTACATTGGGGATGAATTTATTGGTCAGTACACAATTCCCTTTGAATGTTTACAGACGGGCTACCGCCATGTCCCCCTCCAGTCATTGACTGGAGAGGTCCTAGCACATGCTTCTCTGTTTGTCCATGTGGCTATCACTAACCGAAGAGGAGGAGGGAAACCTCATAAAAGGGGCCTTTCTGTGAGAAAAGGGAAGAAATCCAGGGAATATGCATCTTTGAGAACATTGTGGATTAAAACTGTAGATGAGGTGTTCAAGAATGCCCAGCCGCCTATACGGGATGCCACAGATCTGAGAGAGAACATGCAGGTACGTTCTTGTGTTCAAGTGTTTACTCAACAGTTTTCCTTCTTAGTGCATGTGCATAGTTTATGAATATGTTGGGGTTTATTGTTTTTACAATAGTATATTTGATTTTAAATAATTTGTAAATTCCAATTGGTTATTAGAATTTTACCACTAGTCTCATTTGTTTTATCATTTAAATTTCCCAAACCACAGTTGGTATTGGTAAATACAAAAATACCGATAATGTGTTAGAGTAAACCAGTCTTGTTGCTGTCTCACACACCACATCCTAGTCCCTGTTAATGACTGCTCAACAGTTCCGCGTTTTCTCTAATAGTGTACGTGGGAATCTCTGGTAGTTCTGAATATTCGTTAACTGGAACACAAATTGACGGCCTATCAAAATAAAAGGTACATATTCCAGTCCTTTCTTATGGAGCTATAGTGCTGGGGAAATAGCAAGCCCTTAAATGAGCCAGTGTGTTTGCACTGAGCTTCCTCTTGATTTTAGAAGACAGCTATTTAATTGTTTAAGTAAAAGACATGCGGTGTCTGTATTTATTAGAAGTCTAAGATAATAATTAACTCTGAACTATATAATGGCTAAAAGCAATCAGTTAGGAATTATGTATGTAATTAAGGATCGTCCACATGTCTAGCAGTGTTCTAGGGCCCTGAGTGATACAGGACTAGGCAGCAAGGGCCCGCCCCCCTGGAGATACCAGCCCTAACCTGTCCCAGTGTGTGAGAAGTGTCATGTGAGTGACAGCTGCTCAGCGTGTGTTTATTAAAAAAATATATATAATCATATAGTATGTTAGCCGATTATATATGTATACGTACATAAGTCTTATGAGAAGAATGCCACCAACAAGTAAAAATCTGACTCAGAAAATTCAACGTATTTCACCCCTCTGCCATTTCTCTGGATACTCCATTAATCAAAAGACCTTCCCACAAGAGAAAATTTAATTCTCTTTCTCTCAGAGTAAAAGCATAACAGAAATCTGAAGGGCTTTTCCTGTTTCTGAGTATGAAAATGGTTTGGTCAACTCTTAACTCTGAGCGAGCCACATTGTCCCCTGCCCTGTGGCTGCTGTTGTGCGTGTGGCACAGAATTCCCTTGAGGATCCTCTGGAACTTGAGCATCATCTTCCCAGAGCTGCGTGTCTGTGCTGAACCCGACTGAGTGGTCAGTGGCGACGTTAACGTGCACCTGCCATTCACAGGCAGTCTAGGCCTGCGGATGCAGTAGTGAACCAGCAGATGACTGTGGTTGGCGGTGGGCAGTGGGGAGGGGAGACAGACCATAAGCGGGTGAATAAACAAATAGGACGACTGCAGACACAAGCAAGTGCCATGAAGAAAGTAAAACAGGGAGGTGTGGCAGTGAGGGCGAGACCCCACTTTAGATATCATGGTAATGACTTACTGTTATAAGCAGTCAACATTGAAGTGATTTTGAGCAAAATGACTTAACAGTTCGATGTCCATGCTTAAAGCAATATTAATAACAAGAAAATGTTTAAGTTTAAAACTAAAGTGCTGCTCATTTCCAAGAACTGGGGTATCTGAGAGTGGAAGGCACAGGACTTGGAGGGCATAGATCCCTCCCCTCTGGCCGCCATGCTCAGCCCAGGTCAGAACCTGTAAACAGGTAAACTCTTGACTCCTTCACTTACCAGATGTGTGACCTTAGACACATGACAGAGTGAGGTCATAGCTGAGGCCCAGTTTCCTCGTCCGTGCCCGGCTTGCTGAGCGGATTAGATGAGGGAATGTGTAATGAATATGCCTACTGGAGCTCAGCACATGGCGAGTGCTCAACGAATGCCGGCTCCTGGCAGTTTACAGTGTGAAGTGTTTTCTTTAATGGGTATTTGAATGACATACCTCTGGTGATTAGGAAAAGCGAGGGGGAGCAGCGGAGATCAGTGGAGATGCTGTAGGGAGGCTGTGGGAAACCGAGGTCCCCACTGGGCAGACCGCAGCAGTTAGCTGCAGCCTCCTCAGAGTTCCTCTAGATTTGGAACCAGTGGTCACAAAAGGTGAGAGAGATTCTAGTTTCTGCCTCACAAATATTCTTTCCCTTTTTGGATGGCTGGCATATGTGATACTTATTTTAAACCTGATTTGATGTTTTTTCTTAATCTTTACCATTCTTGAATGCAGAAGCCGTTCTTTTTGTTTGCTCATAATTGCACATCAGCACCAGCACTGCTGTGAACTTTGATCTGAAAAGAGGCTCTGCCCTTCAGAAGAATTTAACTTATTTGCATTTTCTATACTTTTGATAAATTGGTATTACAAATACCTATAACTGTATTTACTTTGGAAAATAGCCATTTTTCCCAGGATGAAATAATCATTAGCCAATTCTGTCATAACATTGCTAACAACTGTCGTACCGGGCGGTTCAAGGATAACCGAGTATATCAAGTATAACATCCATGAGGAATGAAAGCCCCTGGTTAATTTCAAAGTGCCTCCTTTCTTTCCCTTTAACAGAACGCAGTGGTGTCATTCAAGGAGCTGTGTGGCCTCTCCTCCGTGGCCAATCTCATGCAGTGCATGTTGGCGGTGTCTCCCCGCTTTCTGGGGCCTGACAGCACGCCCCTGGTGGTCCTGAATCTCAGCGAGCAGTATCCCACCATGGAGCTGCAGGGCATCGTGCCTGAGGTTCTGAAGAAGATTGTGACAACTTATGACATGGTGAGTCTTTGTTTCTACTTTGATGTAGCTGGGTGGGAGAGGCATCTGGAGACCGTAAACCAGCCATCTGTAGGAGCTCTTGCTGAGGTGTGCTTTCCTGCTTCATCCTTCATTTACCTATGCTAGAAAATTATTCCCCTGACCTTGCTGTATTTGAAAGAGTTTAGTGTTTTGTTGTTGTTGTTTTAGAAAGCAGGCTTCAGAGACACTTGCCTCAGTTGGGTTAAATAGTAGTTAGCTTTTCAAGAACTGTATCTGAATTGATTTCTAAACAATACACTATTTTCCACACATATATAGTAAAGAGTTTTTTCTTTTCCCGTGCAACCAGCCATTGATTCACTTATTTTTGTTTTGTTTTCATTTTTCAAACTGGTAAAGGTGAGAAGTTTAATTTTATAGAAAAGTAAATTTTAAGTACCATAAGGGGCAGGTGCTTCCATCACAAGACTCTCTACTGTGCAGTGATTTCCTTCCTAACAGCGGCTTCTCTGAGGCATCTATAATTTGTAATCAGCTTAACATTAGTGAAGTATCCTCAGGACACCTAGAATATTACGTGTTTGCACTTAAGGTGTGTCTTGCATTTTCTTAATTGCATCCTGCTCTTACTGTATTTTTTGATTTATTATAACTATCAGGGAGGATTTAGTGGATGAACAACACCCATTTCTTTCTTTCTTTCTTTCTTTTTTGAGGAAGAATGGCCCTGAGCTAACATCTGTTGCCAATCTTCCTCTTTTTCTTTTTTCTCCCCAAAGCCCCAGTATAGTTGTATATCCTAGTTGTGGGTCCTTCTAGTTCTTCTATATGGGACGCCGCCTCTGCATGGCTTGACGAGTGGTGAGTAGGTCTGCGCCAGGATCCAAACCAGCAAACCCTGGGCCGCCGAAGCAGAGCGTGCAAACTTAACTGCTGCGCCACTGGGCGGGCCCCAGCAACACCCATTTCAGGCTCACAGCGTAGATAAAGCTGTCAGAACTTGGTGTGAGTGCTGGCAGGTACTCTCCAGCCTGTCAGGGTTAAGGGTGGTATTGGACACTCCCCCTCCAGATGGGCCTGGCTGTCGACTTTTACTGCTCAGGGTTAAGAGGCCTCACCCACCGCCTCCTCCACACTAAGAATGCGAGCTAAGACGACAAGACACTAGGCTTTTTCTGACGTAGCCTGCTGTGGTCATACACCTTAACAGAAATATTTTTAACTGTTTTATAACTTGATTGGAAAGCTGCAATTCAGAGGATTTATACAATTCAAGGGAGAGAAAAAGCACTTTAGGTCAGCATTTCCCACAGTGTGTTCTGAGGAGCCTTGGTTTCTTAGGATGTTAGTAAATGTCACCTGGGAGAAAGGGTTCCATGGTGAAATAATTTGGAGAAATACTGGTTTGAACAAAATTAATCAGGTGTCTTTCTTACAGGACTTCTCAGGGCTGGCACAGTGAGTTCCTGAGAGGGTGATGGATCTGGTATGCCCCGTTTCACAAATGGACTTGACTATGGGGTACTATTTCCTTGGGGTACTACATCTTCACTGCTTGATCTTATTCGCCCAAGTCTTTGGGTGAATAAAAAAAGTGATATTTGACCTTTTACCTCGGTTCCTATGCAGTAGCCACACTTTGTAGCAGATGCTTATTATTCCCTGCTGTTTCCAGCTTAGAGTTCATGGTAATGTCAGAGATATAAAGGACTGAACATTGGACACTGCAGGCAAACTACAGAGAGTGACAGTCAGCCTGCAGAAAGAAGGAAGGCCAGGGGCAAACGTGTCTAAAAAACACTGGGGGAAGCACCGTGTTGGGGCTAAGGAGCCACAGAGACGAGCGTGAATGGCCCCTGTCCTCAGGGAGCCGTCCAGTCTACCAGACGGTAAGGGAGGCAGCTGGGGAATGAAATCAACATGGGAAGCTTCTATTGAGAATCCTTTGGGAAAAGAAATGGAAAGATAGGAAAAAGAGGTAAAAATGAAAAAAGTTTAAAGAGCTCTTTCATGCTGTGACCCAGGCTACCTAGTTAGTTCCCAACTCTTTAAGTTTTATGAGAGAAGCCAGAATAAGTAGCTGATATTTGTAAATGCTTTTTAAGCTTAAGCCGCAGATAAGATCGTTTCACATTTTGCAAGCCTGTTTCACTGACCAGAATCTAATGTGACTCACCCGCTTCGGTGTTTCACTGGTTTTGTGGCACTCACACAGTGACATCTCTTCCTGGTAACAAGAGCGTCCTGGGAGAGGGGTGGTGTGCCCTGTGTAGGTGATAACGGAAGAAACTGGACGAGGGTTAGTACCCAGGACCTGGCTTGGGCTGAGAGGTGATCCGGGGCAAGAGTGTGATCATGGTGGGTTCTCAGGTTCTGTGTTAGAGGGTCCACAGACACCAACAGGCTTCACAGCACCCACCACAATGTTTGGCACAGGAATTGCCCAGTGTTCCTTGGTTCCCTGCCCCTTCCTCTTCCCGGACTAGAAGATGGTAACACTTAGTATGAAACTCTTACTTGCATATAACTTTACCAATGTGTGTTGTTGTGGAAGTGATAAGACAGAATGTATTAGCTTGTTTAAATTTGTTAAATTACTTTTACATAATGTTTAATTGAAATAGATGTGCTGCATTATACTCCTAGCTTTATTGATTTGTTCTGTTTTTAATTCCATCTGATAAACTAAGCTATAAAATACTTTAAATTTAAATTGCAATATTATAACTCTAATATTTTACAGTCCTTTTTTTTAGTGACCTAATGGTTTCTCACCTGTAACAATTAATTACTAAAGCTAGCTAAAGGATAGGTTAAATATTGATGGAAATGTACTAAGGTCTTGGGCAGTGTGTAACTTTAAATGTAGCTCTTTATTTTTGTAATGTTCTGTTGAGCTTAACCCAAAACTAACCTTAGAAATAAGATCTTATTTCACTTTATTGACTTCCATTTATAATTTGAAGACTCCAAATGAGAAGTAAGGGTAGTGTGAGAAATCCCCTCCAGAACTCCTGCGTCACTGCATGTGCACACTGCTGAAGCTTGCCCTCCAGTGAGGATAAAAAGACCGTGGTATCTCCTAAAAGTGTGCAGATATGTACTTAGGCTATCAAGATTGTGATTACTTTTCAGTGTCTAAACTCTTATTAATAAACTAGTAAGTCAGAAATATGCCAGTTGCTTTGTGGGAAAGAAGAATGCAGAGAAGGACTTGATGATGGGAATGCAAACACGTAGGCCAGTATGGAGGCTAGAAAAGAGTGCCCATGTGTGGGGTGGCCACACATCCCAATTTTCCTGGGACAGACCCTGTTTATACACCTGTTGTTCCAGCGTAATTATTAATAATTCTCCCTTGAACCCTTAAAAGTGTCCCTGTTTAGATAATTAGTTATACGGTCACCCTGCCCATAGCCCCTAGATTGTCATAATGGCTTCTGTGATTACCACCAACAAATAGATTTTTAAAACTGCCCAGTTGTGGTTTTACCCTATTTGTGGTACCCCCTTGGGTCCTGGAAGTGGTGAGGTTGGAGCCTGGGACCTAGGTCAGGAAGGTAGGTGTCAAAGCCATTCAGGAGTAGAGGAAGGAGAGAAGTACAGACATCTTCTTAGACTAGGCAGATTGGGGAGGGACGGGGGGGGGGCTGTTAAAAATGAGGACTGGACTGGTATGGAGAATGAGAATGACCATGTGTTGTCAGACAAATAAGACTTTTCCCTTGAGGGAAAATTGAATAGAAGAGATGAAATTTATCCATAGATAGTAAGATGATACATGATTAGTAGACAGATTTTTAAAAACATGTAAACAAATTATTTGAATGTTCATGGGAGAGAATGGTCAGTTTCAGGTTTAAGGATTAGGAAGACTTCAAGGAAACATTGGCCTTTGAGCTAGACCTTTAAGAATGAGTCAGATTTCATCAGGTAAAGATGAGAAAGAGCCTGTTGCATGCTGAGTTCACAAGGTGAAACGTACTCAGAAATGGGAAGCACATATTCTGGGAAATCCAAGTCTGGGCCGTGGGAGTTCTTGCACACTTTTGAGCAATAAAATGTCGTGCTCAGAATTAGGCGGTATGGACCGTGGGAGGGTTGGAGTGAAGGAGAGCTCAGAGACCCCCTGTGGAGAGCCCTTATTTTGCAGATGAGAAAATGGAAGCCCTGTGGTACATCAGATTAGTGGGAGAACCAGGGTTAGAGCCCCAGCAGTCCCTCTGTTCGTGTTATCCTGCAATCCAGATCAGGAAAATTAGCCACATGTGGTATGTCGATGAATGATCAATATACAGCGGAAGCCTGTATGTCTTCAGTAATGACGATCTAAAGTTGTTTGTGTGGGGCTCTTGAAGTCATGGGTACCTTGTTTCTGATTCTTGCTTGCCATGAAGGTGGGAAATAATTCATTTTGCATATTTTGGTGTATATTAAAAGGCAAATTTGATGAGCTTAAAATAAAGGAGACTGTAATCAATAGTTAGATCAAATTCCACTCGAAGAAATCTGATTATAAGTATCTGAACATATCTTTTATGTTATTATTTCAGAAAACAAAATTTAAATATTCCTTAAGATTTATGTAAATGAACTTGAATGCATCCACTGTTTACAATCAAATATCAAAGTTGAACTTGTTCTCGTATAATTAAAGGCTGGCAGGAGAAAATAAGGATTATATAACCTGAGTTTAAGAGATTCTAGTGATTAACTGGATACTCTTTATAATACACACTGCTCTTAAGAATGGATCTGTGCTGGCATTTCAGTACTATATCCCCCCTCTCCCATCGGTATAAGTGGTCTGATTCATCTTTTTAAACTAAAGTGATTTTTACCATCCTTTTAATGTTGATGAAAATAATAATTCAACTCTCTAGCTATCTTTGTTTATTAGTTTTAGATTTACCATATGCTCTAGACAAATTTTTAAAATTTTTATGAGATCTATGCTAACATATGGAGAGCAAGGAGTCAGCATTCTTCCTCTGTAGAGAAAAAATATTGGCAATTATAATATTTTGTGTAGTGTTGCATAAAAAGAAAGTTCTCTTTAAAAGTTTTTCCACTGGACTTAGAGGACAGTATTCTAAGTGAAATAAGCCAAACGTAGAAAGACAAGTACTGCATGATTCCACTTACAGGAGGTATCTGAAATAATCAGAGCCATTGAATCAAAGACTGGGATGGCTGGGGGAGGGGGAAATGGGGAATTATTAATCAACAGGCATCAAGTTTCAGTGAAGTAAGATGAATAAGCTCTAGAAATCTGTGTATGGTATTGCACCTATAGTCACAGTAATGTGTTGTACACTTAAAATTCCTTAAGAGGGTAGATCTCATGTTAAGTGATTTTTATCACAATAAAATTTTTTTAAAAGAAAAAAATGTTTTTTCCTTGATTTTGCTACAATTTTTCTGTACTATGGAATATACTTCAGTCGTTGTAATTAAATTGAAGATGAAGTCATAGGGAATGGAAAGGAGAGAAGAGGAAGAAGTAAGGGAAATGATGCCCGATGCTGCTGCAGGCAGTGTGGCTGTTCATACACACAGCAGTGGACTCGGGCAGCCCTCATCTGTTCAGAGATGACACGTGATTCATTCTTAGCATTGCAGCTCCTTTGTCTCTACTTTCTATTTGAAATTAATTTGTTTTGGTCTTTCACAGCTTCACGAAAATCTTGATTTTAGTTGCCTTCACGTTTAATTAAGAAAGCATACTCTGGGGAATCCATTTATCCAGTAGAGAACAGTATTTTTTTAGTGTTAAAAGAGAGGAACAACATGCTTTGTCTAGAAGGCTGTTATTTGCTCTCTGTGAATGTTTTTATATAAGTTTCTGAATAGTTCCTTGTAATTCATTACTTTAAATATTTCTCAAAAAAACCCACACAAGGTTCTTTAAATAAAATGTGTGAAATGAAGGTTTTTTTTCTTACACAGACGTGTTGGCAGTCAGCATAACATCAGGAGCACTCTGCTGTATGTTGTTGGTATGGCTCCATGTGTTTTGTCTTGCCACTGCTTAATGCAGTGAAGAGATAAATCACACTTCATAATTAATGGAGTCTGCCAGTCTCAACTGAGCCAGGGATGATCTGTAATAAGGTTACTATTGATCCTCATCTCCTTTGTGGCTCCTTTTATCCCTCTACTGCCTCAGAACTTGACATTAAAATCTTCTTTTAATTGGAGGTGTCAACTTTCCCTACTTTTATAACTATAAAAAAAGGACAGATAGAATATTATGCTTTGGGATAAGACTGAGCTAAAAAAAAAAAAAAGATTGGGGAAAGGTGGATTTGTCCTCCTGCAGAGGGAAGATCAGAAACCCAAAGGCTGTGTGGTTAATTTGGTGATGCTGGAGGTCCAACCAGTACGTTTCCAAAAGCACTCTCTCTGGAGTCATCAGAACCGTACAGCTGAGCAACTCCAAAATGGTTCCAGCTGCCAATGGAAGGGGAGAAGAAATGTTTAAAAGATATGGTGCAATGATGGGATCACATGTATCATCCGATCAGATGTAGCAGGCTGCCACTCAGTCATCAGATGCAGAGAGATTTGGAAACTTCTGAAAGATAGTGCTTCAGGGGGTGCACATGGTGGTGATTATAAGACTATTTCTGATCTGGTTTTCTAGTTTCACACATCTCGGCAGAAACCATCGAGGAACACATATTTAGAAGTCCGACACACGTACATACACGTCCCAGACACCAAGCAATGAACAGTTGGGGAACAAGTAGCATTTTGGCGGCTGGCAGTCCCCTTGAAAGAGGCTTCACCATATAGCAGTTTTTATCAGTTAAATTTGATGCCCAGCTCCAGAGTCTCTGGGAGGACAGAGGTGAGAACCTTAATGCAGTTCAACATGTCAGGTGGTGTCTTCAGACAAGAGACGATAGATGATATTAAGCAAGCCACTGTATCATCTGACATACTAACAGTCTGATGTGAAGTTTCTCAGTAAGCCAGGAAACAATAACTAACTAGGGTGCTACTGGGTGAGAAATGGGAGCCTGCTGGTGGCGTCTCCTCTGTTCTCAGGTAGATTTCACTGCGCCAAGCCACCTGGGGAGCTGTTGACAGTGCAGTGGTGGGACCAGGTATTCGGTCGAGTCTCTGCTGTTTTACTTCTCTGCTTAGAGCCTTTCTGTCGCTTTTTAAAGGGGGAGAGGAAGATTGCTTATTTTTCAAAAACACTTTATTTCACCGAATCTGATGGAAAATATGTGTAAAATATATCTGAAACATAAAGCTCCACAAAAATTAGGGAACTTCCTTCTAAACCTGTGCTTTATGCAAAAGAACACTACTGCATTTTTGATAAAACTAAGATCATTGAAGTACTGTAGTCTTTTTTTCTTCCTATGCAAGAGCAGCCGAATTACTTCTTATGTTCCCATCAAATTCCACATTGAATATTGGATTTTGCTTTTGTCAATTCCTTCAAAGTTTATTTTTGATATATTCTCTTTCTGACCGGAAGTATTTTGTTTATGTTTCTGCAGTGGCTAAAGGTCGTTTGCTAAGTTCTCCTTTCTGTCAAGGACCTCTGCGGCAAATTAATAAAAAAAAAAAAAAAGGGACCGAATACATCTTCAAAATTCTGTACTTGTTCTGTAAATAACACGCACAGTTCTTTTGGTCAGTCACGATGTGCACTGGCGGCTTTTCAAAGCTGTGAGGAAGTGTTTAGCTTCCTTACCCTAGTTTATTCAGTAAGCTTTTTGTCTCCATTAGACTTTGAATAAATAAACTTTAATTGAGCAAAAGAGGCAGTGCTGGCTGTCTTTCTATCTCTGTGGCCATCATTCTAGTTCGGCCCCGCCTCACCTTATGCCTCACACTCGACTCAGATGGCAAAGAAAATGTAGCTTTCCTCTCTCTCTCACGGGGGAGGTGGGAATTCCTAAATTTGAGTTCAGTTTGGTAAACTTGATGCATTGCTTTAATTTACATTATCCATTCTGGACTGTAGATGCTCTGCTCTAGGTAAAATGCTCGGTCTCTCAGACTTCCTCTCCTCCCCCCTGCTCCTCTGCACAGGGGCTACTGGTTGCCTGGAGGGGAGTGGTTGCAGAAGTCTTCTTTCTGTGTCCTCACTAATGAACGTCTTTCTAAAGCTCACCGTTCTCCCCCTCCACCTCCCATTCACCTTGAAGTTGGTCCATGCAGTGGAGGGATTTCCTCGCTCCATCTCCAGTCACTCAGGACCGCAAGAGCTGGACTTCCGGCTTTTCCTCCACTGCTCCTTCCGTCCTCCTGTCCCACAGCTGCAAACCCGTGGCCCAGCCTTGGTAGGTGGGAGGGCAGTCTCCTCTACCCTAGGGGATGAAGCTTTGTGATCTATGGGTTGTTTCTTGATATGTTAAAATAATTTAGAAAATAGTTTCTCCTTGACAAATCCTGACTTTTAAGCCTTTAGTTTTGGTGGGACCCCCCCCCCAAAAAAATTAATGTGACCTTTAAAACTGAGAATTGTTTTTGTTTTTACAAGAAAGCTGCTCTTCAGCCAGGCTCTGAAACTTGCTGTTTGAATAGGTGGAAAGCCCCCAGGGCAAAATGATTTATAAAACATGGCAACATATGTGGGGGAAAAAAATAGCATTACACTATCCCCGTTACACTGCTGTTATTGCTGTGGCCGCCCAGACTGCAGCATTTCCCTCCCCACTGCCCTTCATTTCTGGGTTGCTATAAACACAGACTTCCTGAAATACCACCTAGAGAAGGACTTGCGTGTTTGAGAGAAGAGCAAGAAGGTAGAATTAGAAGTATGATCTGACAACTTTAAGAACTAGGCCAGCCAAAGGGATTGTATGATAATCATCAAGAGAAATAGAGCCAAATTGCTGTCTGTTACCTTGACTATTATTGCTAACTGAATAATATTCTTCCCAGAGCATCTTGGAACAGTGGCATCCCTTTGGTCTATTGGGAGTGATGAAGAATTTATGTTAAGCCTCATAATTGCCAAGAGAGAAAAAAGAGGGAGAAGTAACTTTAAGGATGTGTGCCTCATCCATATATTCCTCTAGTAATTGAAGTTTTCCAGAATCAGAATTTTTGATTTGCTGTTGAAACATGCATGATCAAACACTATCAATAAATACTATATAGCCCTTTAAAAAAAAAGTTTTCACAGCATCCAGGAACTGTTTGACATCTTCAAGTTTGCAATTATTTTTGTAGTGTCCGCAAAATGGTATCATCTCTACGTCTTGTTTTGTGGATATGACTGTCCTCTTTTGTGGAAATCCTTTTCAAACAGAAAAGCAATGATCAAAGAAACAAAGAACCTAATTGGCTTTCAGTGGGTGATAATTTGTGTGTCTTTATGCAGCTTGTGAGCTCCAAATCCTTTCAGATTCACAAAAATGAGGATTGACTGCCCTAGAACATGCACTTCATAGCTCACTAATGCATCAGCCTGCTTCTCCCCTTGTGTTAGGAGCCCTCTGGCTCACTCTTCCCTTGAACCCAGAGGAGAGCTTGTGTCTCTCCTTAACCCTCCAACCTGTGCTCTTGGCACCGAGGGCCCGTGCCAGTGTGTGCTGGCTGCTCTGAAAGAGAAATGAATGTGTTCATCTTTGTCGCTCTAAGCTTGCAGAGACCTGGGATAGAAACCTCGTAGCTCGCCAAGTAGGGGCTTCCCTTTGGAACACCATCACTCTCTGGGCCACACCCCACTGGAAGACCCAGGAAATGCACCCGCTCTGTTTAACTTAGTTTTCCTGTCGGTGGCAATTTCTGACCGAGTGGGAGTTGGGGGTGTGAAGTTGGGTCTGATGGTTCTTCCTTCCACCTGGGAAGGTGGCTGTCTTTGCCGTCTGACCCTGTAGTTTGCCCTGGTGTCTGGCTCCCTGTGAGGTTCAGAATGTTCTCCAGCCTCCAGTGAAATGGATGTTTTTTGGCCTGAGTGATCATTTTAACAGCGCTGGCTTCAAAGTGCTGACTGCACTTAACCAGTAAGAATCACCCATGTGGATTTCTTTTCAGAAGTATTTTTTTGGTCAAAGATTAATCAAAAGGATGAATCATTTAATATTTCATTGTGTCCCATTGTTGTTTATGTTCAGATTAGAGTTTAGAAAGCATGTAAGTTACAGTGAGAGAATGTTATTGTTTAGAATATTGATGTTGTGGATGTCTTTCCCTGACTTTGTAAATGCAGGATCCATCCGTCATGGATTAACTTGATGTCTTGCCGCCCATTCTTGTGTGGTTTAGAATGGCCTGTGCTTTTCCATTTAGAAATTCGGCAGCGTTGAGCTGAAGAAAATTGAAATTACATCAGATACTTGTATGAAATTGTTAGTCGTGACACAGATCTGTTTGTGAATGCAATGATGAGCTCCTCTGTTCTCGTGGACACATGCTCTTTGGATGTGCAATCACATTCTAGACGACAGCTCTCTAAGAAATGAGATAATTTGGATGGAATCAACCCCATAAAAATAAAGCTATTGAAGTAACCAGTTTATATGAAACATCATATATTTCAGAAATGTTTTGGAGGAACTGGAATTGTAGACACTGACTTGAGCCACCCTCTGGCATATTTTCTTGGGCAGTAGGATGTACTCGTTTCTGACCTTTTTTCCTGTCTCTTGTGTCTCTAGTCATCAACTGAAAAAAACATTTTAAAGGTGTTTTTCCACAGCCGTTTGAATAATGAGGTAGTGATTTTTCTCCACAGCTAGATGTATTCCTATAAATAACACTTAACCGCTCCCGTTTTTCATTCTGTTCTCTCATATTCCCCCCGATTGCTGCGAAATAATTAATACCACTCACCCCACTAAAATAACCACCTTTAATACCAGCAATCTGATTTTCCTACCACACGAATTTATTAGGAATAAAAATAGCACTTAATAATGGTTTTAAAGTCTTTTCTAACTTAATTAAGGCATTTTAAATTCTGAACCATAAGAAAATTACTCTCACAGTAAACTCAGTGGGTGGACAATATGATGTGTTAAGAGTTAAGTTTAACTCTCCAAGCTTAATTACCAATTAACTTAAAAATAACATGTTAAGTAGTTTAAAATATTTATTTCCCTACTACATTTAGTATTAGCTAAATCTTTAGGGCTAAATGTTATAGATTTTTATATGGAGATTTTATGTAGGAGATCCTTTATCTACTGATAGAAATCTTTAATTCAAGTATTTTCTTTGAAATCAGTGTTGATCATCTAGTTTTTTTTATGATTATTACACTCCTACGCTGGAGAGTGATCAAATGTAGTTATACCATCATTTATGTCATTATATGGTACAAAATAATTTTAGCTTTTAAATCACTTATCTGGTGCCAAAAGCAAAAAAAAATAAAAAATCTATCTTTGTGAATAGAAATGACTATTTGAATATTTAGCTAAATATAATTGGGATGGTACTTACTAATTTTTAGTTGATTTTCCTAAAATTGAGCCCTATCTTTGTTGTGAGTCTGTGAAAGTCTTTGATTAATGTTAGGATTTTCCATAACCAAATTTTTCCTTTGCCTATGTATATCATAACATTTGTTTATCCTTTTAAAATACTAACTGCGCTTGATTTTTCATCTTCTTTCTAAATGTGCAGGTAGCATATCAAACTATATTCTCTTGAATGCTTTTAATCCAATACTATCAAATGGTGTATCATGTGACATGTTAGGAGCTGAGAGACAGTGGCCAGTGGGCCAATCTGGCACCACCTGTTTTTGTATGGTCTGCAAGCTAAGAATGGTGTTTACATGTTAAATAATTGAAAATAATAATAATGATAGTATTTCATGACATGTGAAAATCATAAGAAATTCACATCTGAGTGTCCATAAATGAACGTTTATTAGAGCACAGCCACATCCATTGTGTATTCTCTGTGACTGCTTTCCCACTAGAGCGGTGGAGCCGAATAGTTGCAACAGAAACTAAGCCTAAAAGTCTAAACTATATACTGCCTGCTCCTTTACAGAGAAGTTTGAGGATGGGGAAAGAGGATGGGGGAAAAAGTCCTTAGGGTATTTCAATGCAGGGGTTTCCAAATTCACTTTTTCCAGCTTAAATTATGATCTTAAAGGTTCTTCTTTCTTTCTTTTTTAACTAGTGTAATCAGTGCATTTTGAATTTTGATCCCTAAGAACATCATTCTACGTGTTAACCCAGTAGGAGGAGAGTGCCGTCATTGCCCGAGTCCTCCTGTCCTGGAAAAAGCAGTGGGTCCCTAAGGCAGGAATCCCAATTGTTAGTATTTTGTTAATTGTTAGCATTTTGTTAGCATTCGAGCGTCAGGAACTTAAAGACAGGAGAGGAAGAAACTAGAAGAGGAAAGGCAATGAAAGTTCAAGTTCACTCTGATTTCTCATAGTGCTCACGAGGCAAGCGTGCTGTCTGTAGAAAATGGTGACAATCAACCAGAGTTTTGTGTTATAATCCAATAAAATGTATCACTAAGTTAACTCCACACATATTCAATGAGATCATGATTGTGCTGCTTGGTAATGAGGCATGAAAAATGAGCCAAAGAATTGAGTTAAAGCCATGCTCCTTCTCTCAGTCAACTGGAGCATTTCCTGTTGGGGAGGGTGAAGGGCTGAGTGGAGAAAGGGGAATTGGGTGGAGTTAGTAGGCAGGCTCTGCATCTTCTCTGAAAACCCCTAGTTTCCTTTCACCCTCCCCTCACGGGGAGGAGGGCTTTCTCTCAAATCATAAAATCGAGGCTGTGCTAACCACATTCTATTTAAAGCTGTCTCAGAAGGGAAGGGATTATGAAGTGTCCTGGAGGTGGAGATCAAACCTGTGAAACTCCCCCCGCCCCTCCTGGGGGGAGGGGGAAAGCTGCTCCCTAGCCACTTGGTGGATTCCCACACCCCATTACTCTTTGTGCTGTTCATTTCCTTCTTACACTCACTGCAACTTGTAATTATACCTTCATTGGTTTGATGCCTTTTTTTAATGTGCCTCTCTCCCCCTGCCCCAAATCTGAGCTCCAGGATGGCAGGGACAGTGTATGTCCTGTTCACCACTGTGTTCTCACAGCAGAGCCTGCCACAGAGTGCCTGCATTTCACCAATTTGTATCATCACAAGGAGCCTTCCTTGGAAGGATTAGGTTTGGGGGCTGGCGAGGGGGTGGAGGGTGGAGCGGCTGCTCCTCAGTCTTAGTTCTAGAAGGTAACACTCACGTCCTAGGGCAGTGAGTGGGGCCTTTGCTGGTCCAGGAGGAGGAGGACGCCTGAGGAAGCTCCAGATGCTTGTGGGAAGATGCGGCCCGAGGCAGGAGGGGTTGGGACTAGAACAGGCAGGAGGAAGGAATACATGAGGGTCCCAGCTCCCCAGATCATTTACCACTTGTTCAGACCCTCAAAGTCTCCCCTACCCTTTGCCAAAGGATTCTTTACTCTGTCTGAAATTCCCTTCTTAAAGATTCATAGACCCTAACAAGAAAATATAGCAGAGCTGAGGAGTGGAGGGGAGAGGAGGAGCAAAAAAGTAAAGGCTCCTAGTTGTTCATCTGGCCAGACAGGAGAGCAGCTTGATTTACTGAGGCCACCTGGAGATGGAGACATCACTCATATATACATAGCGTTTTATGATTTTCTAAAGCATGCTCATAAGTTGATTGTCATGTGACCAAGTAGGTGGGCATGGGCCCCTGGTGGGCCCACCACACAGCTGCCTTCTCTCAGTTGTCATACCCGCCTCATCTCCAACACTCATTGGCCCTGGTAAGTGAGCTGTACCACACCCCTGTGCTCCTGGGGGAAGAAACCTTGACACCCGCCCCCCCACGCAATGTGCGTCAGCTCTGACCCCACCTTGGGAAATCCTTGTCTTCATCCTTATCTCACCTGCTGTTGTGAGCTGACTCCCAGGGCAACAGGCACCCAACAGAAGATATGTCCTGCTGTATTTTCCCAAGGGCACATCTCAATAAGTCCAGTTGTGAATTCACACAGACCATCCGGGCAGGTGTGCCTGGAGGGTGACTACATGTGCACAGAATTGTTCTCATACAAAGACCCTGTGACTAGAAACAGGGGGCTGGAGGAGGAACCTGCCTACACCCTGGGAAGTGGATGAGTGGGTTTTCTTCGGGAGGCAATGCTAGCAAAGAATCTGAGTCCTGAAAATGAGATAGTCCCTGCTCTGGTGCTTACTTACTCTGTCACTGTGGGCACGTCCATTTCTCTGTCTGTAAAATGAACATAGTATCATCACCTCGAAGGGTATGAGTTTACGTGAAAATAGACCAGAATATAATAAATTCTCAATAAATGATAGTCATTATCATGCCGTTATTAGTTTTCAAAGGCTGGAAACACGCATCTCTTGAAGCTTTAAGACCTTTACATGTGTATGTTTTAACCTCACTCCAAACTTCAGAGCAGCAGCACGGTTACTCCATTTCATAGAGGCAGGGTTGAAATTACTGAGTGAAAGGAGAAGGTAAGGTTTCCCAGCACCTCTAGAGGTGAGTGGTCTCTTCCTCTGGAAGGGGAAGATGCAGGAACACGTGAGCTCTGTGGTCAGCAGCCGGAAGAACGCCTGCATTTGCGTAGTAGGTGCTGGAGTAGCTGGTTGAGTGTACTCTTGTCTTCTAGCTCTGCCATTCCTGGAGTATTGTGGACGCTTCACCATACTCAAAAACATTGCTTTTCATCACAGAGAAGTCTCCAATTACTTTTCTCTCTTAACTAACATCTATACTTAGTTATCACAGACCTGAGAGAAACTAATGATACTTTACAGTAAGACTGTGATTGAATTACCTTCTGTTAATTAGGAGTTTCTAAATCACCTTGCTCCCCTTGGAGAAAAGGCTTGATAGAAGTAGGCAGTAATAAAAGTGGCACTATGTTTAATTCAAATTGTATCTTTTGAAATTTAATTAATTTAGTAATAATAGTTTTAAACGAGCATGTCAGAACTCTAAATGGTCCTTGGTGACTTGAAAGAGTTAATGTAGCATCCGGAAGTTCCTAATCTATTCTCTGGAAGTAGCTTGCTCATTGAATAATTGGGTTTAATGAGCTCCAGTCCCCTTTCCTCCTGCAGGGATGATTCAGGCCAGGTTTTAAGCCCTTCTCATCTGCTCCTTGGAAACACTCCTTTCCACCCAAGACGTAGCCTCTGAGCTCACTATCTTTAAAACCTCCAAGCCAGGGGGAGTCATAGGGGTGTCTTGCCCCTTCTTTCCCTCTTTCCAGACATTTACTGGAGGCAGAAGTGAGTGGCCGCCTGTAGACTACATCTCCACTGGACTGTGCCTGGCTCTCCACAGGCCTGGTAGAAAGTTCCTTTCCAAGTTGCTAAGGTCCTCCCTTACTTATACCTCTTCCTGCTCTCGTGACCACAGAGGATGCTTGAGCACAAGGTGCACTTAAATTTCGTGCCCTCTGAGATGGTATGAGGGTGTCATGTAAGCACATCGTTATTACAGTTTAGGAACGCAGAGAAGAGTTTTACAGTGTTGAGAGGCTGACATGACCAGTCCCAGAGAGGATGGGGTGTGTGCGTGTGTGTCCTTGAGGTAACCATGGTGCAGGATTCGTCTTGTGCTATAAAGTAGCCTGTTTGGTGTGAGAATGTTGCATACGTCTTCCCGCAGTGATCATGTACAAAATGATACGTAGCACACCAAGTTCTTCCCTAACGAGACTTCCGATCGTGTAAGGTTGATCATAAAATGGAGAAATAAGAGGATTATCATAATATAGGTGCATGTGAACATACTATATACATGCTCTCCACACAGAGAAGCACAGCATGATACGTTATTACAGGAACTGGTAGGAATTAGTATATAGTTTTTCTGGATAGTTTTATAATTGCAATGGAGTTCCCTTTCTAGGGTAGTTTAGGTTCTGTTTTGTTGCTGAATTTTCAACAATTTTTGTTTTCTCTGAATATTATTTTGTACAGGACCAGAAACAGTATAAGATTGAAACCTAAATTCTTTTCAACTTTTTGAAATTTGGTTTACCTCTTGAAACTAAAACTACTCAGAAGTTTTAAAACTTTGCCAACAATCTGTACTGAGATAAACATTTAAAATCTGCACACTGACTTCATAACTAATCTGTTGGTATATTGGAACCCCTGATTTTTCCAGAGCCCTTAGCTATTTTCCCAGAGCTCTTCTGGGCAATGGAGCTTCTCCAGCCTCTGGTCTATTTAAATATGTTTGGGAACATATGGAGACTTCTAGTAATGCTAAATCCCAATTAATCTAGAAATATGAGTGAATTCCTTTTAAACAAAAGTTGAGTTGTGGCTTTATATTTTAATCCAGTTGTCTGCACAAAATAAAAATTTCTTATCCTATTTAAAATATGGTCTGTAATAAGATAAATCACTCTGATGCATTCACTGTTTTAATTGCTCTAAGGTCTGCCTCTGTGATTTTGTCATTTTTTTAAATTCCTCTACATAATGCTTTTTTCCTCCCCAATTTCCTCTTTGTGGTGTTTTATCTCATCTTTGCTCCCTTCTCCTCTCCTCCAGCCTGACAAATTGTATTACTAAGGACTTCTAGTGGCTAACACTGGAAGTACCTCTCAGAAAGACCCACAAGGGTAAACATTTGGTCCATCCCGGGCGCACTGGGCTCCAGAGCACCTGGTAGAAAATAAGGAGGGATGGACTTTCCCTCTCGATGGGGCTGTGGCATGTACGTCCAAAGAAGGAAGGAATTGATGGCCGCCACCTTTGGAGGCAAGCTACCACCCAGAACAAGGGGCAATCCCCACTCCTCAGGCACCTGAGCTGCCCAGCTTGGAAGGGCTGTTGCTATGACAACACGGGGGGTCTGGCTTTGGTTGGAGTGTGGGGACAGGAAGAAACCCCTCAACAGAACCTAGGGCGATAAATTGATTATTTTGACTACATGATACTATTTATTTTCGTGAATTTTATACTGACTGCAAATGGTTCTTTAGGTGAGTACAGGAGAAACCTATTTTACCCTGTGTATGATAAGCATAATGCCTTTATCTTTTGTTTACATGGTGATTCACTTCAGAAACTGCAGTTTAATTAAAACTTGAAGTTTAATCTATGAAATGCAGGCCTAAGTATGCAAATATAATTATATATTCTTGAGAGTGAGAAGCGATAGATGGAGGCATTGATTGTGGTAGAGGAGGCCTTTTGTCATGTGAAAATTCAGCCAGCTCCCTACAGATGAGATGGGATGTTACTTTATAGGATTTGATCTGAAATTCACTGCATAAGAGATTCCAATTGTACCAGTGTTTGGATAAAAGTTATGTAACAAGAGAGCCACAGTCATTCTTGGGTACGCACCACCCGAGCTCTGAAGTGAACTTTATGAAAAGTTGGAGCATACTGAAAAGCTAGAGAATTTTGGCTTCCTGTACGTGGACCCTGGGTCACTCATAACTCATAATTCGCTCCAGATTTATATAGCACTTGGCGTCTATTTTCTGGCAAGAAATGATTATTAAAATAGTTGAGTACAGTGTCAGGCTTATATGATGCCAAAACCGTACTTAGGTTGAATATGATAGAAACTGAGAGTTTTAACTATACTTCACAATAAAATTGCATAGGAGACTTTGAAAACAATTTCAGAGAGATTTTGATATACTCTCTCTTTTAGTTCTGCTATAACACTTGTTTTGAAAATGCAAATTTGTTTGAGTGTGATTGATATGTTAGGGAATCATTTTAACCTGACAGGAATTTTTTGTTTTCTTGTGCACAGTTTTGACCACAAGAAACACTAGTGAACGCAGAAGACTGCGCCCGGGTGAACTGAAGGTGCATATACACACCTCAGACATCTACCAGCCACCTCAGCTGAGTGTGTTAGGAGTCTGCCTATCCACGTCTTGTGTTAGAACTTTCCATCAGATTTCAGATCCCTCTCCTTCCACCCCTCACAGTAACTCACAAGCTGCAGCCCTGCCGACACCCACTTCTATAGGCAAACAGCAGGTCTTTTTCAAGGTCCAGTGCCACATTCATTGTCGCATTTTTGCATTCCTGAGCTATTTAACATATGCAGAACTGTGCTATCACTTTTATTCAGTTCCTGTCTTTTTTTAATGTGTCACTGCAAAGTTTTTGAATGTTGTGCCCCTAGCCTTATTTTTCCCACAAACCTTGTGGGTTTTATTGCACAATTTTGTATAGTGCAGTGATTTTTAGAAACATATATGTCACATCATAGCAGAACTGTCGGTACTGCAATTATATTCTCCACAGTGATCAAATGACCAAATCCAGAGCTAATAATACCACAGACCCACCCTCCTTCCAGAAACCCTCCTCACACATCTGTAAATGTTTAGTATCCTTGTGCTGTTCCTTCCCCTTGACCACTCCTTCTGTGTCTCTTACACTAGTTCTCTCTGCTTTTTAATTTGAGTCATTCTGGAGCATCACTGTGATGTTTTGATCTCATTTATCTTTAAAATTCCTCCCTTGGAGATGGAAACATTCTTTCATCTCAGCTACTACCTCTATGCAGAAAATTCCCAATTTTCAATGCCAGAACCAAGCTTTCACACAGTTTCTGGTTGCTGCTGCAGATTTTCCCAAGACTGCCCTGTGGTAACTACCAGTTCAGCTCAACTAAAGTTCTTAGTTCTTATCCTGCCCCCTCCCCATCATGCCTGCAGTGGGGTCCCGTGTGCGGTAGCACCCAAATATGCTCCTCTCTACATTTGTTAACAATTCAGTAGGGCTTTTTATCTGGCAGAGCTTCAGGTTCTCTCTATAATTATTCTATTATATAGGTTTTTCTATAATTTGCATAGTGAAAAATGTGGAAGTGGAAGCGAGGTTTCATGAGGAAACGAGGACGAGTTTCTCTGGATACGGTTTGTTATTCAGAAGATGTTTTCATAGTGGCCTTGCTGGAAGGGATGATGACCACAGCTATTAATGACATGGCGTACCGCGGCCCCTGGACAGTAACCAGCTCCCTGCCCTCCCCCACACAGCAGTGTGGCCGAAACCCTCACCTGTGGGAGATGGAGAGGGGGGCTAGGTTTAATTGTAGCATGCAGCTGGGCAAAGACCCCACAGAGACATAACCTTAGCACCTCAGTTCAAATGTGTGGCACCCCAGTTCAAATGTGTGACTTTTATATTATTTTCAAGTATTAAAAACCATGTTGTATTTTCCAACAATAACCTTGTAAATGGTTTCTCTTCCATTTGTTCAACTTTGTGACATTTGGCTGTACTTGGAAGCTTTAGTGGAAGAAAATGTTACCTCTGAATGTCAGTTTAGAAGTCCTGGATCCCAGTGTTCCTGCATTTGATTCTAAAATTCTTCACCCACATATTAATAATTATCGTAAAGTGTTAAAAAGAAAGGCAGTGTTAACTCAGAGAGATGTTACTTTCGAGAGCACAGAAAAAAGCACCGAAGCGTACAGATTCCTGAGGGAATTTCATTCTTATTTTCTGCTCCATTCTCAGCTCGCTTTGTATGCCCGTGTAGCACAAGGGTGACAGTCCTCCAGTGACATTTAGCTTTAGAGGCTGCCATACAGATAATTCTGATTAGCGGGAGAAGAATGCTTTGGATTGAATTAGTTCTTCTCAAGACCTCCATCCTTGGTTGACATCTGCTGTTTTGTTTTTCATCCCTGGAGTCCTGAGAGGCAAGTCCTGCTTTGGTCCAATCCTCCCAGGGTCTGTCCTGAACCTGGTGGTGCCCGAAGCCACACCTGCCACTTGGGCATTCACTGTCCACCAAGGCCTACCATGGATCTCCAAGATGGCCCTGAAACTCTGGGAGTGTTCATTGGTGGGGGCCACGTGTATTATTTTTATAAGTCCACTGGGAAGTTTGAGATTGATGCTCAATTATTTGAGTTTGGGAAGATACTTACCTGTTATGTGTCACATAGTCAAAGAATCTGTGTGAAAGAACAAGCCTTTTTTGCTATCTAGCCATTCTCTTTTATATACTTTTATATAAGTTTAGCACTTCTCAGACTTTGTAACTGCATTAGAAACAGCTGCAATGGAGCAGCAGCAGCAGCCGTGTGTTATGATGGGAATGGCAAAGGAAGGATTTAAGAGGGGGGCATTTTCTATCTGAAACTGAGGGTCAAAGCAAGTTAAAGGGAAAAAATCTAGAACTCAGAAGATGTTATTACTGTTATCATTAAACTTCTTTCACCCAAGGACTTAAAATATTGGCAAATTACTTTTGTCATTATCAGAATCTGTGTTCCTGGGATGAAAGGAGATTCGGTGTATTGTCCAAAACCAGACATAAGATCCTTACATAAAGCCATACACTTGCTTATTCTGAAAACAGAATTTTCTGACTGGATATGCAAACTTCAAAACAAAATAAAAATGCAGTCTACAGAAATCTAGTAAATATTTCATATTAATAGTTCTTCGTAACCATACCCATAAACAGAGAAGTTTGCCTTACGCTAATGTGAGGAGTAAATTTCGAAACAGAACATATATAAAAGGCATTTCTGGTTTCTTTCCAGCTTGATAAAATATGAATTTTAATTTTTACTTTGCCTTTAGTTGAAAATTCCTGCTTTACATCTGCTTGAGTCCTGTATTAAAACCTTATATTAGAGTTGATCAAATTTATGAAATGGGTTTCTGGGCTATGTTAAATCCATAGATTTTCCTAATGCATTAGTTCCAGAAATTTAGGAGATACTGGTAACTGGACACTAGTATGAAATCCATTAGCAACAACTATATAGAAGCATCTTGTGCTTCATGAACAATATGAGTGTCCACGTGATAAGTTACTAGGGCTGGCAGCAGGATGTCTGATTGCTGTACCAAGACTTACACCTACGCGTTTAAAGGGGATTGATGAAATTAATGCATTTGCATTAATGCAAATAATTCTTATAGAACCAACCGCTCTACTGGGCCTTGTGCTGTGCTCACGTATTAATGTAATAGATACAGAGAAAAAACGATAAGGCAATTTTTCCCTTTGACGCATCTCTTGATCTTGCTTCCCACATATCTGCTTTTGTCTAGTCTGAGATGCTTATTCTAGTAGTTTCACATTAAATATAAATGATTTCTCTTCTATAATAATGAATTGCTAAGTGGAGCCAAGTAAATTGTTTATTGTTGTCATTTTTAAAAAATGTTTTCCTACAGCACTTTGTGGAAATATTATTTTAAAAAATGGTTCTGGATCAGTGTCAGTAGTTGAGATGATACTACCATACTGTGTGTAGTAGCTGTCGGGAGTTAGTAAATCCCTCTGCTCTTGTACATCTTTCTGGTTGGAATTCCCTTTCCTCTTCTTTACCTGGGCAATTGCTACTCATGTGTCAAGACCCATCATGAATTGTTGAAAAAGCAGAGGCTTTGAGGTCAAATGCAATACCAGTTCCAGTTTATTAATTACAGCCCCTCCTTTGCCCATAATACCAGATGACCTTGGGAAAGTTGCTTAACTCTCAGGTCTTCAGTGTTCATATCTGTGAAATTAACACTGTAAATACCCACCTCACATGGATTTTGTGAGCATTAAGTGAAATAGAAAGCGTGAGTACATACCTGAGGCAGAGGAGGCGTTGAATTACTTTCATTTTGATTCGTTCAACCAACACTTGTTCTATTTATACTCACAGCTTGTTATCAAGTAGCAAACCCAGACAGAGATTGGTCCCCACTAGATCTAATGGCACCCCCGTGTTGTCCCCGCTGTATCCTCAGTGCCATGTGCTCTCCGTTCAGTTGTAGTGTCAGCTGAATGAAAGCAAGACATCAGCCAGCCGGGTAGGCAGACGGAAGGCGCATTGCTTGGCCCTGCCTCTCAGCCTGCTGGACCCTTAAACTAGCGTGCTCCTAGGAGCTCACAGTCCAGAGAACTTCCTTAAGAACACCAAGAGGGGCTCTTCTCTCTCACTCAAGGAGAACTTAGGCAATTACTGCAAGAGTTGAGGATTAATGAACTCGTGCTATGGATAAGAACTACAAACTATTTACCATAAATTAATTTCATTATATATGCACCCTAACTATAAATATGTACCCTAAAACTATAAAAAGATATAAACTGGCAGTTCCTCCTCCCAAAGGAAGTGGTGAAAACATTTAATACCAGGTGTGGCAAAGTGAATCATCTCGGCTAAGGTCTGGATGTGTTTTCTTCCTGCCTTGTCTCAGTTCTGCTGATTGTTTACTGTGTGCCTGCCTTCTCCTAGGCTGATTCCCTCCCAACTCCCCTCTGATGCGGTCTGCAAATACCTGCTTCTGTGTACTTCCAAACCTGCTAGCAATGGCTTTTCATTCTGTTTGCATTCTCCACCCTGGTACATTAGCCACCTTCATATTGTATATACTGCTCAGAAGTGAGGGTAGGCATGTTCACTCCCATTGTCAGGAGAACTTTTGTATTGAGGTCCAAGCCACAAATGGAGCATCAACATGGCCGCCATGACAACACCAGTACCCCACCATTAAGTATCCCACCAACCTGCCATGGTTTAGGAATATTTAACTTTGTTACACCCAATAGCAGGTGGGCTACAATGACAATGCCACATTTTATTGTGATTTTTGTTTGCTCATAGTCCTGGGTCAGCAACTCTTCTTTATTTGTTCTCAGCGCTTAGCCCCAGGGTCCCACACTTAGGAGGCCTCAATAGATGATTGTCCTGAGAATAAAGTATCAATCCTCCAAGCATTACAGAGTACAGGAGGCAAGAGAGCATCCCTCTCCAGACCCTTGAGAGGGATGTGCATTTCTTAAGCCTTGCATGTATTTTACAGCTGAAAGGTGCATAACCATTTAACCTTTGTTGATACTTTTAAACTGGAAGATGCTTCTAAGAATCATAATGCATTTTATTGTTTCTCTGAGCTTCATCACACCAGGCTTTTCAAGTGCAACTAAAATTAGCATTGGGTGTTTGAAACATTGCCAGCAAACATATGAAAGGAGGGCATACTCATTCAGCTTATTTTGGGCTACCAGAAAATGCTCTGCCAAGTCCCCTGGATAAATGGGAAGTCAGCTGTGACGTCGGCCATTTGCAAGTGTTTTCATTGTGCCAGTCACAAGCATCCTTTCATTTAATCCTCACAACATTATGAGGGTAGTGTCTTTTATTAAACTCATTTTACAGGTAGGAAATTACGACTCCATGATGTTTAATATCTTGTCCTGGATGGCAAAGCTAGTGAATAGCAGAGCCAGGATTTGAACCCATAGAAACCTGTGCTCTTCTGCCCCACACCACCCCCTGTATGAATCTGTTTGACTACCTTTCCCCCACAGATTGTCTATATGTGTGAGCCTGTGCTTAATGCTGCTGTTTTGTTCTCCTGCATTCCTTTGTTATTGCCCCTGTCCTGCCCATTTGCTTTATGACCAGGTTCATTGCATTGCTTGTGTGGTTTTTGCTTTTCCTTTTTCCTATTTGAATGATAAAGGCACTTTTGGCCAATTCTTTGATACTGAGCTGTGACGACCACCATCCTTGCTTGAAGAAGTCCTTGCTTCTTCATATCTCTCATTTGGCTTGACATCAAAGCTGAAAAAGGTTACTGATGACGGTATGAACCTTTTTAGTATGCAGATTATGTAATGGTACAAATGACTGTATATCAGTATAATCGAGTTCTTAACTATTCATTTTTATCACTTCCTGTTCAATATGTCAAGCTGTAAAATAGAGTATTTTAATTTACAGGAATGACTCAGATGTTGAAGAATGAATGTGAAAATACTGAATTCCGATGTGCAAGCTCTGCCACTAGGCTGTGGACTTCTTGAAGACAGGGGCTATATCCTGTAGGTCACTGTGTCCCCAGTTCCTAGTCAGGGGCTGTCTATAGTAGACCTTTCATGAATAATGAATGAAGACATAAACGAACACCTGCTTAGGCCTTCAAACCCTTTGATGTTTACTATACTTGTCTTAGAACAGTGGAATTTGATAAATGCTGTGTGACTCACTTTGAGGATCTGGTGCACTTCTTAAGAGGCTGTTGATTAGGCTTTAGTTTAAATAAGTGTAACTAATCAAAATATGGTGTTCTTTGAGTTATACAAAAAATTCAACCTATGTGTAGTTAGTTTCTATAAAATAATTACCATGGGGGGCCGGTGCGGTGGCTCAGCAGGTTAGTTCGTGTTCTGGCAGCCCGGGGTTTGCGGGTTCGGATCCCGGGTGCCTGCCGACGCACTGCTTGTCAGCCATGCTGTGGTGGTGTCCCATATAAAGTAGAGGAAGATGGGCACGGATGTTAGCCCAGGGCTGGTCTTCCTCAGCAAAAAAGAAGAGGATTGGCAATGGATGTTAGCTCAGGGCTAATCTTCCTCACACAAAGAAATAAATAAATAAAATAAAATAATTACCATGGCAGTTAGTGATAAATACTATAAAGAAAAACAAGGCAGAATTTAAAGGAATGGAGAATGCTGGGTTGGTGTTTGTTATTTAAAGTAGAATGGTCATGTAAAATAGGTGAGTAATATTATAATGCAAAGTATTTGTATGTTTAAATACAGAAAGTTAGAATCTACCTTTAAGGCAAGCATCATAATTGTACCCATTTGAGTCATGAGAACTGAATCTGGTTATCCATTTTCATAGTAATTTTAGAGCCAAAAATATTACTTCGGATCTTTTCCTAACATTTTGGTGAGTAAAATAATTGATCAGCTGTGCCCTGATCCTTTTTCTTATTCAAGCTTGGCTCTTAAAACAAGCACATGCAATTTGAAACAAGAACTCAAAATTGGATGTTTTAAAATTGTTGATAGGAACATTAGAGATACTACTTTGAGTGATATCATTAGTGATGCATCAACTAAATGCTGCTTTTTGATCCTCATTGTAAGTTTTAAACCAGTTTTCAGATGAAGGCATTTTGGCTGAAGCAGGTAAGGTGTGTAGGTGTTGGAGCTTTCTGTAAGATGAAGTTGAAGATTTTGTTAAAATGAATGACTGAAATGTCAAAATGTGTTTATGACGTAAAACACAGATCAGATGTGTACACATATTTATTTGATGCTTTTCGCACTGAAACGAACTCAGTTCGGTACCGGCCCAAGGTTCAAATTCCGTGTTGTAGAAGCCTGACTCCACCGGAAGCGTGATCCTCACAGCCTTGTTTAACCATTACATGGAGATGCCTGGTTTTATCATTTTTCACATACACTTTTGAACTTGAGTAATGAGAAGTCAGATAAAAGAGCGTTTTGCCTCATCACCTCAGCCTGTTTTAGGGGAAGAGCCCCGTACACGTGCGCAGACCGGTGTCCAGGTGTCAGGTGTCATCTCCTGTCTGATGTTCCCTTTGCAGATGATCCAGTCCCTCAAGGCGTTGATCGAAAATGCAGATGCTGTGTATGAAAAGATTGTCCATTGTCAGAAGGCAGGTAAGTGCAAGTTTGTTTCTTTTCCTTAAAATAAAATTAATAGCATCATATATTTTGCCTCTAAACATTGCATCTTTTTGATACTATATCAAGAAAATCAGGTATAAAAATTATTTTTCCATGGCTATAGAAAATACAAATTCACTGGTTCTCAAGCCTGGATATCAAACTCAGCTGGGGGGGTAGCTTTTAATGTATACTGACATTGGTCTGGGTGTGGCTCAAGAATTATAGCTGTTAAAACCTCCCAGGTGTTTCTAATGAGCAGCAAGAGGAGAACCTCTGCACTCATCTCTTTCCTCAGTGTTTCCGGTGCTGCCAAACCCCCCAGGCACCCCTGACTTTCTAGCGCAACGCTCCGTGGGAAAGGTGAGGCTTGAGCCGAGAAAGAATGAGTCCTTAGGAAGGAAAATGGGCACCAGTTACAACCTCTTAACACTTCTTAATGCACCGGCATTTTCAAATGCTGATGAATTCATTAATTTAACATCCAAATGTTATACTAGATTATAAAATTCTACTTTCACACACAACCATCTAATTAATTTTAGCTGTGATAAAACCAAAAAATCAAGTGTTCTGCATTGTAATTAGAATAGACAAAATGGAGTTCTTTCAATTTTTAAATTTTGTTTGTGTCAGTTTGGAAGATTCTAGTATGGAGAATACTTGTAATTCATAAATAAGAGTGTCCTTAATTTCTAAGGTTTTTTGGTTGCTGTTCTTTAAAATCAAGAGATTATAACTATTACTTAGCCTGGAAAAAAAATCGTCTCTTATTTCAGAAATGAACTTGTTTAAAATAGATTAAAGACAAGGATACGTGTGACAGTTTTCTTTTTTGGTGTTTATTGAAGGAATATGCACATTAGTGACTAATCAACAGACAAAAGTCCTCCTCTTATTGGCAAAATATTATTAACGAAGTGATCTTTCTACATCTAGTCCTTTCTGGGCTAATATTCCCTACAACCACAACTAAAACAAGTTACTTCAAACACCATTTTTGTCATGTCACTACCCTACACAAAATCATCCAGTAGCTTACTAGAGTCTGTGTATCAAATCTAACCTTCTAACTTCCCAAGCAAGGTCATCTACCAACTGGCCCACCCATTTTGCCAATATTATATAAAATTTATTAATTAACTCATCTGTTCATTTAATAAATATGTTTTGAACTTCTACTATGCATAAGGTACTTATAAGAACATTAAATACCAAAATGTTAAAAAATAGGCAAGATTGGTTTTTGCCTTCTAGAACCTTCAAATCGAACAGGAGATATGAAAATAATCACACACAATCAAATGTATTGAGTCCTTACTGTATGTTACTCAGGAGTCTGAACTTGGCTTCTGAGGCAGTGGGGAGCCATTGGCTTTTGAGCAGAATGGGAGAGAGACTGCGCTTTGAGGTGAGGATCATAATAGCTGTGTGCAGAGGATTTTCATGGACAAAACCTGATTGGGAGGTTCTTGGGAGCAATGAGGAAGGAAAGGAAGTGATGTTGTCCATCCAGCCTGGCTTTTGGGCTGTCCTTCCCCAGTCCCTGTGTGTTCCTACTTAGATTTTCACAAGCCATCCCTCTGGTAAGACTTCTCTCTCCCCACTCTCTGCCAATCTGTACTTTTCTTCTTTTTGTCTCAACAGTCTTCCAGGAGACCTTTTACGATTCCAGGGTTTATGTTACCTAACCATTCTGTTCAGCCCTTCACATATGTGTTTGGTCAGCTGATAGAGCTTCTTCAGTTATTGGGTATTTAATTAATGTATTTCATCTTCCAAACAGGATAGTTACGTCCTATGGCACCAAGTTTGCATATTGAGCTACTCTCTGTATTTCACCCATGGCATCTGTTCTAACATTATGCACAGAGTAGTCATTTCAAATATTAACTGACTAAATGTGATTTGACTTCTGTTGAGTGTTCAATTCTATTAAACGCATGTATTACTGTGAGAATTGTGGACTGTTAGAATTTGAAACTACCTTTATCAGAAAAAAAGAACTTAATTTGAGTTATTGTCAATTCTTTGCAACTTCATTGGTTTATGAAATTTGGTAATTTCTAGCGTAATGCAGCTTTATGTTATTCTTCTTGTTTGATTTCAATGAGGAATGTTTTTGCTTGTATTTAAAATGCTGAAGAGTCTTGTCTATTTAGGATTTGCTTGGAGGGGAAAAAATAACCACTGTATATGGGTTCATGTTGCCCTGGGTTTAAAGACCTTTAGAAGCATGTAACGAGTATCTTTTGGTTTCACAGTTACTGCTGAATGCCCACACAGCCCTCTGTTATCCTAAGTTCTTATTTTAGAGTCCTTTGATCTTTTGTTTCTTATGTTTACAGTTATCGCAAGGGCGTATAGTCATTAGTCATAAGAAGAATTGCTAATTTGTACTGGGCTCAAAAACATTTGCATAAGATTTTAGTTTTGATAAGTAATTATTATTCTGCTTGTAGAACTTTA
The DNA here is from genome assembly GCA_031878705.1 of Tapirus indicus. NCBI lineage: Eukaryota > Metazoa > Chordata > Mammalia > Perissodactyla > Tapiridae > Tapirus > Tapirus indicus. The sequence continues at coordinate 22,559,851 of CM062920.1, forward strand.
ATCTTGCAATGACAAAGTGAAGATGTAGGTCACCGAAGTGCTGCAAGAGAGGATTATTTTAGAAGTATCTCAAACTTTTAAACACAAATTTATATTCTTATTAGATAAACCTTCATTTAACAATTAAGTGAAAATAAGGACTTACACTCCCACCTCCAGCCCCATGTTAAAAAGTGCGCCCCGAGTGTGGACAAGTTCAGACTCCTGGCTATGAAATTGATTTTTTTGGAGATAGAAATGTGTATGCCGATGCTACTGGGAAGAGGGAGTGAGGCAGGAAAGGAGTGCTGAGAAAGACCTGCAGCCAAGGTAAGCTGAGAACCTGAGGCCATCTTCCTAGGAACATGAAAGATCCAGTGAAGAGGTGAAGAGGAAGGCAATAAAAGATGAGAGGGATTGAGGCTGGAGGAAGTGAGGAGGGCAGGAATCAAGTACAGTTGTGAAACACCTCACCTTAGAAAGGGGGAAGGACCCCTCTTCTTCCAGTTAATACAGAAAGCTGTGACATTTAGAGGAATTCTGAGAAAGAAAGGAGCGTTTTCCATTAGAAGACAGACAAAGAAGTAGTGTCATAGAACAGCAGCTTTTGGGTGAGGAAGTGAAAGAGGAGACTAAGAACGGGCGAGAGTGTGGGAGCGTTTTGTTCAGTGCCAGTAAAAGGAACTAATTGGATGTGAGATGGTGCAGGAGTGGTGTGGGGTGAGTGGGTCTGGGCCCCCACCTGAGTGAGAAAGATGAGTGAGAAATGGCAGGGCTATACAAGAGTGAGTGTGTACACATCGAGACAGGTGTATACACTCACACGCGCACATGCTCCTAAGTTAACAAATGCTTGTTCGTCCAAGAAACAGCGAAGCAGGTGACACGTGCAGCGGAGCTGAACCGGAGTCTGCAGAGGGAGAAGCATCGTAAAAGTTCATAAGAGTTCTTTTTTAAAAAGTTTATAAAAGTTGATAAAAGATTAGCCAGATTGTTTTGGGGAACAGTCTTTTCCACTTTCTAATGTCTCTTTCTCTCTTTCAATGGCCAAAATCAGCAGCCTATCTTTGAATTTGAATTTCCTTTTTTGGTCACTGAATTGATCTGCTTCATAAAGGATAGGAGGATGTTCTAGAAGGAAACCCACACTGCTCTGCTTCAGTGAGTTGGGTGTTTTCATCTGGTGAATTTAAATGGAAAATAATTTGTTCTCTGGAATGAAAAAAGAAATCAATGACATACTTCCTGTCAAAAATGGTGAATTAACACCTGCATTTAATCTCCACTCCCTTCTGAGCCTCATTAAAATGACAGTAAGGGGTTTTTTTTAAGACATAAACCCATAAGGACAATGAAAATGAGAGCAACAAAATTTTGGATACTGAAAACCAGCAGAACAAACGATAATTGACTGAGCTGAGTCAGGAGAGCTGAAGCTGAAGCTGTTTGTGGGGGCGGGCTTGACAGGCATCTGATTTGCGCTGCAGACCACCCCCTACGAGCTTAGAGCGTGGTGGCACCTGGTGCCTCTGGAATTTGGGGTAAAGGTGGGGATTAAAGAGAAGAGCTGCCCAAAAGCTGGATTAAGAAGCAATTAGACTCCAGATGGCCGAGAGACCACATGTGTCCTGACAGTGGGGAGATTAAAACTAGCAAAATTCTCGTCTCATATGGGAAGTTTAATAGGTGACGCTTGAAAAAAAAATCTAACTAAACAATATAAGCATGTTATTTAGAAATATGGACATAAATACTGAAAAAGGAAACAAACTCAGCTAAAGGGTTTGAGTGTAACTGGCTTCTGGAGAGGGGGAATTGGTGACAACTATTTGGCTCTTTAAACTATGTGCATGCATGATTCTGATAAAATTATATTACTACTAAATTTAAATTACTCAATTGAAAAAAAAAGAGAAGGAAGGAATCAAGGACTGGAAGCTGCCACGGGAATCCCGGACTGTGGATGTTTCCTGTGAGGACGTAGGCCACGCCCACAGGTTGGGGACCTTGTCAGGTGAGTAAGCTGGGGTTCCTGCAGAGGCCCCCTGCCGGCCTCGCTGGCTTCATGGGCAGGCCTGGTGCAGAGATGGTGTCTGTGTGCCCGGGTGGGCGAGAGCCTGCTTCCTCTTCTGGCAGGAGAATTGCTTCTGCACTCTCAGAATGACGGAGGGAAGATCAAGCTCTAAAAGAAAGAAAACCCAGCCCACCCAGGCCTATTTAAATAGATGCTTCTCTCTTAAAGCTCTAAGGGATTCTCAGGCATGGCAGGTTTGCATCTGTGGGATGTAAGGTAACTGTCTAGATAATGAAAGCTTTAATTACCCTTCATTTTAATCAGCCTAATGGAAAATTTTCTGTAATGAATTCTATACATCCCTGCTTTCTTAAATCTGGTTTGCCAAAAATTTGTACTTTTGATGACTCAGGGTCATTTTGAGAGGCGTGTATTATTATTCTGTGGTTTAATGCAGCGATTCCTCCAGGAGCATTTACGTTTTGGAGGTTCCTTAACCTGCCCACTCGATGGCCTTGCTCTGCCTGTTCATGTCAGGGTTAATAGTTTAATTCCACCTCCTCTCAGCTTTCACTTCCTACTGCTAATTTGTACTGTGTTTCCGACCGTCTATTTGTACACCACTCGGTTTTTTTTCCTTTCTGATTTGCTGCTTTTATTCTGCTGAGTAGTTGGCATCTCCCCTGTGACCACGCTTGATAGATTTATCTTACCTGAAAGCAGGTGAGAGCCCGATGCACTTCCATATGGGGAGAACAAGCGGAATGTCAGGCCAGACCTACGTGACCTGGATTTGATTGCTCTGAGACCTTTTTTATTTCACAAACTCCTCGGATCTTAGGGTGTTCTTAGGACCTGAGGTTACCAGATAAGTAACCTGCCACCATCCATCACTTGGTTTGCTCACGTCATTATCTTACCCAACTCAGTAAATATTAAATCATCTGTAAGATTGATCCCAAAAGCACCTCACAAGTGTTCTTTTTGAAAATATTTGCAAAGGAAAACCTGGGAGCCTATAACTTTTGTTTTCATTTATGTCAAGATGTTTCTCAGCTCTGTTTTACAAAAATAAGAGGTTCTTCCCTGGGGATCCAGAGACACATATTCTGTGCCCGCTGTACCATGTCTTGCTGTGCGATGATGGTTAGTCACTTGACCCTTCTCTGCCTCATTTTCCAAGTGACATTGGTTTATTTGATTCCCTGCTGGCCCCATGGGTTCTAAAGTGCAGTGACCTAAGATCAGTTGCCTAAGCAGCAATTTTGGAATGGCTTGATAGCAGTTACTTAAAAAGATTACAAGGTGAAACAAGTAATCCAAATTGCAGCCCATCAGCATGCGTTTCAAGGGGGAGAGTGAAGGCCTAACTTTGAATGCGAAGAGTGGCCTCTGAAGGTGAGACCCACGAACCTGAGTCAGGCTCCCGGAACTCCTTTGGAACCCTCAGCATCTTTCCTCTCCTTAAAGGTTGGGTGTTGAATCACCAGATCCTCTCTTAGGCACTAATTAAGTAACAATTAGTGAAGCCATGGGAAGCCAAGAAATAGCAGGGTCTTCAGTGGCCCACCAGCCTGCCCCCCACCCCTTCAATTCCCCCAGAGGAGTCATCACTGATAAGGGAGGGTGGAAGGTATGAGCACAAAGGTGACAACTAGGCCAACTCAGGGCAAAAGCTTCAAAATAAGCAGCCGGTCTCCAGCTGTCTCACCACACCCCTCCATCTCCTGTACCCATCACCCCTCCGGCTTTAAGATCCCCACATCGACTGTCATACTAACAGTGTTTCTCCCAAATGTGGTCAGAATCTCCTGGGGTGCTTGTTTAAATGCGGGTTCTTTGCTTCTCCCCCAAGTATTAAATCTTTGGGGTGGGGCTCAGGAATTTGCATTTGAATGAGCACATTCAGGTTTTGAGAATCTCTCTTTAAACAGTGGAGCAGAGAAGGGCTCTCCTGGGTTCATGCTCACCTCTGAGCCTCTTTCCTCTGTCCCTCAGAGGAACAAGTGACTGCTCAGACTCCAACATGCACTTGCTTGAGGGAGTAATTGGCAGCCAAGTTGTCTTTCTTGAGGAGTATGTTCCTTCCTCCTATCAAAGCTCTCACTAGTGAAATCTCTCCAGTGCCATGAATGAAGGGGAGGGAAACGGGGGATGCTTGACCTTCCTGGGATACTTACCCTGTGAGCAAGTCCCAAAGCTGTGTTTTCTCGTCACTTCTTCCTCCCTCCTTCCTTTGCAAACCCACAGAGTCTCTGAAGGCGTCACTTTTCACTTAAATAGCAGCTCTCAGGGTCATCTCAGCAGATGCTCTGCTGGGGAGGAGTTGGGCTGCTCTCAACTCTGGCATTCCCATAAAAATTTTTTTGTTCTTATTCTGTAATACTTGTTTATTAAAGCTGAGAAGAACTACAATTCAAGTAAAGTCCTCAAATAAATTAAATCATCTTTCTCAGACGAATACCAGAATGTTATATATATATATATATATATATATATATATATATATATATATCCTTGGGTCTAAAATGAAGTAAATAGCCTAGATGACCTCTAAGGCTTTTCCAGCTCTCAAATTCTATGGTCTACAAATCCTGTAATATAATATGAATAAGGGATAATAGTGGGTAAAGTGAAAAAATGCATTCTAAGAATGCTTTAACAATATTTAGAGATAAATCTTCTAATAAGAATAAGGAATTTAAAGCAACTTTAACCTATATCCTTTCATTGTAGGTCAGTGCCATGTCAAAAATGTGTCATTACACATGCTAACATATTAAAGGGAAGACACAGTCATGTGTTTGTGGAGTGTGTTCAATGACAAGATATTGTACTAATTACTTATTGGAGATGCAAAAAAATAATGAAAGGTCTCTGCTGTCACTGAAAGTTATAAAACCCAACCAAGCAAGTGGTGTAAATAGATAGTAGGTACAAATGAAGTTTGAAGAAAGGAGCAAGCCCAGAGGGTTTTGTCAGTAGGGAAGGAGGTGGGCCTTGAGCCAGGGGCTTGAGGGAATACAGGATCCCTGTAAGCAGAGCAGAAGGAACAGGGCTTTTTAGGTGGGCCAACGGGTAGAGGGCTTCATTCTCAAGGTGTGCTTTCTGTGCACATGAAATATGTTGTCCTGCTGAAGGGAAATGTCTGCTTCAGGAAGCAGCAGAAATTAGGGTTGGAAATACAGGTTGGGTCAAATAATGGAAGCCTTTTAATTCAAGGATAAAGTGTTTGGGGTTGATTTTCTAGGCCAACATAGCTCAAAGCCTGATTCAAGAAATACTAGTCATGCTCCTTGGGCAAAGGATTTCATCACCAAATCTTCATGATACAACTTATTCCCCTTTGGAGATTCTCAGTACACATTAGCATGCTAAATATCCCCTGGTTTAACTCAGCGTTTCCCAAACATGTTTGGTTATAAAGCCCTTGTTTCAAGTTCTATCTGTCAACGTCTTGAACACTTTAGGAAACTGCCGTAGGCAGTGGGGTCACTAAATAGCTTAGGGGACTCATTGATTGACTCATCTTTCTCCTTTGCCCTCCATGTTCAAGTACTACTCCCAGCAATGGGACACAGATGCCTGAAATTTAGAGGAGGAAGAAGTTGACTGTGAAGGACTGTTTCAGGTGTGGTGAGCGTGAGATCACAATCGGATGGTGTCTTGTCCATTCAGGCTGCTCTAACAAAATACCACAGACTGGATATCTTATAAACAACAGAAATTTATCTCTCACTGTTCTGGAGGTTGGGAAGTCCAAGATCATGGTGCCAGCAGATTCAGTGTGGTGGCTGCTGAGGGCCCACTTCTGGTTCACAGACAGCGCCTTCTCACTGTGTCCTCACATGGTGGAAGTGGCTTGGGAGCTCTCTGGGGTCTCTTTCATAAGAACACTAATCCCATTCATGAAGTCTCCACCCTCATGACCCAAGCACCTCCCAAAGCCCCCCCCCCATATAATCACATTGGACATTAGGATTACAAAATGTGGGGTGGATGGAAACATTCAGACTATGGCAGATGGTCAAATGGAAATAGCTAATACGTTGTTGAAGCAACTATAGTGAAGCTAAGATGGCGTCAGGTCTACAGATAGAATTGGTGTCACCCAAATGGAAGAGTCACTTGGGTGGGTGAGTTCTCTAAGGAAGAAAGGGTTGGGAGGAAATACAGAAAATCCTGGGATATGATTACGAGTCTGTAGTTCAGAACTGGATGTTTTACTTCAAGCTCAATGCATAAAAGTATCCCAGCACACCCGATCCCCAGGCCTGCTCTGCTTTCTCTTTTTTCCATAGCAATTGTTACCTTTTAACCTACCACATAGTTTACTTATGTTAGTTGCTTATTGCATGTCTTTCTCCAAGTAGAATGCAGACTCCCTGAGGGCAGGGATCTCTGTTTATTCATAACGCATCCAAACGCCAAGAGCAGCGCCTGGCACAAAGCTGGACTCGGTAAATATACATTGAATTGAATTGAACGTGAAATGCTGCATTTATTTGTACCTTCATTTATTCACCAGATATTGATTAGGTTCTTTCTCTCAGTCTGACAGAGCTGGGGACTTCACTTCCCGTCCTGGGGGGCGCCGGGTTGAGGGTTGGAGACAGGCGGATGAAGAGCTCCCCCTACACAGGGTACTCCATCCAGTCGCGAGAGGGCCCTGCTGTGCGGGCGTGACAGCACACCCTGTGATGGACTTTGTCGGGGGTGATCGTTGAACCAGATTTTAGAGCAGGAGCTGAATCAAGAAGGTGGTTTTTCAGGGAGCAGGGCAGCTGGGGACAGGAACTCCAGACAGAGAGAAGAGCACCTGCAGGGCAGTAAGGCCCACGCTAGCCGTGGCTGTGACAAAGACGCCGTGATGAAGACGGGAGCAGCAAATGAGGCTGGGGATGCAGGCAAGCAAACAACACAAACCCAGAAGCTTTAACATAACATTAAACCACAAAACTTGACATCTCAGACTGCATGGAAAGAATTCTGTGTGGCAGAAACTGTCAGAAGCAAAGTCTCAACAAAAACTACAAACAGAAAAAATGTGAGCAATACATATCGGAAAGGGCTAATATCCGTATATGTAAGGAATTCCTACAATTGGTGAGGAAAAGGCCAGCAACCCCAATGTGTGTAGTCTTTGCAAAGAACATGAATACAGTTCACAATAAGGAAAATTCGAAAACTCTAAAATGAAATGAAAAGATGTAAAGCCTCATTTATAAAAGATGCAAACCTGTTCCAGGTACAGGAAATACAATTATGAACACAGTCTCAGTCCCAACCTTCATGAAGCTGAAACCTAGTTTTGGGAGACAGAAAAGAAACAAAAAAGCATATAAAACAATGTGTCAGACAGTGATGAGTGTTTTGGAAACAAGGCAGAGAAGGATGGGGGTGCGGAGGTGGGGGTGGAGGGTGGCACTTTTAAATAACGTGCCCAGTGAAGACCTCAGTGAAATGGTGACCTTTGTGCAGAGACATGATTGGAGGTGGAGCGCTTGCTTTTCAAACATCTGGAAAGGAATTATCCCAGAAAGAGGGGTCACTGAGGCAGAGGCCTTGAGGTGAGAGCATTTGATGTGTCAGAGGAGGAACTAGCAGGCCCGTGTGGCTGTTGTGCAGTGAGCAAGGGGAGGGGAGGCAGGAGCCAGAGTTAACAAGGGACCGGCCAGACATTGTAAGGATGGCAGTTCTGCTCTCAGTCAGATGGGAGGTCTTTCTGAGGATCTGAGCTGAAGTGGGTGCCTCAGATAGCCTGGAGATAGGGATGGGGGCAGGAGCAGAAGCTGGAAGACCACTCAGGAGGAGGCTTTTGCAACAATCCAGCCCAAACAATGACTGTGACTTGATCTGGTGTGGTTGCATGGAGGTGATGTGAAATGGTTACAGTCTGGATATTCTGAAGGTCATCCTGTGAAGACTTATTAATGGATTGGAGGTAGGAGGAAAGAAAGAGGGGAGTCAGTATGACTGCAAGATTTTTGGCTAGAAAGATGATGCTGCTATTTATGAGATGGGGAGGACTAGGAAGGAGAGGGTTTGCGAGGGAAGATCAGGGGTTTGGTTTTGCCCATGTTCAGTTTGACATGCACTGTTGATTTCCAAGTAAAGTTTAGGAGAGAGGTCCAGACTGGAGGTAATGAATTTGGAATCCATAAGCGCAAAGGTGGTCTTTTAAGTTTGGAGATCGAGATTGTCTAAGAAGAGACTGTGGATAGAGAAGACGGAGCCCTGCCCTCTGAGGTTTAGATGGCAGGGAGATGTGGAAGAACAAGCACAGGAGGTGAAGATGCAGCCAGGCAGGTGGAAGGAGAACACTGGGATCTTCTGGAAGTCAAGTGAATGAGGTATTCCAAGGAGATTCCATTTTTCATGCATCAGATCCAAACATTTGTATCAAAGACCCCAAAGTTCTATCACATAAATGTCATGATGGATTGGTGAGCATATAGGGGAGACTGATAACTGTCATCTTGTTGGGGGGATGTAAATTGGGTCCACACCTGGGGCATGCCATATGGCAATAAATTTCAGAATTACAAATTATATACATTTTGACCCAGCAATTCCATTTTTCAAAGTTTCTTCTACAGATATGACCACATACTTGGAGAAAGACATATGTGTGGAATTCTCTTTGTAACATTGAGAACAATCTAAATGTTACAACCTAGATGTTCAGTAGGAGGGCCCTTGTTAAATACATTATGATAGATCCATGTAATGGAAGATTATGCTACCATAAAAAAGAATAAACAAATATATATGCGTGTATATATGTCCACCTGCACACATACATACACACACACATTACATATATATACATATATAAGGAAGATCTTATATATAAATATAGGTAAATATATGTATATATTGTTTTAAAAGGCAAAGCAAACAGTGTGTGCTATTTGATAATACTTATTTTAAAAGGTGGAGCAGGGGAATAGAGCCCTCGGTACTTGTGAATGGGTCACTGTCTCTGGAAGGAGACCTGAGAGGGAATAACGGTGGTTGCACCTGATGGGAGGGAAAGGGGAAGGGAAAGATAATTTCTGATACCAGTTTATACTTTTTAAATTGTTGAGCCATACGGTATATTTTCCGTTCAAAAATTAAAATAAGAAGAGGTGTAAAAAGAAAGGCAGATGTGGACAGGGCGGTCACCAGGGCCTGGTGTGTTATGGTGATCATGCCACACTGTGATAGAGAGGAAAGAACGACTGAAGAGTAGCAATCCAAACAAAGATGTCCTGGGTGTGAAAAACTGATCTTTGAGTATAGTCGGGCGAAGAAGGCCTCTTCATTTTTTAGTGAAATGAAGTAAGGAAGGTCCTGCTAAATACATTATTCCTCATAGGATCCCACCCCAAGTGAGTCATATGGCCTGTGTTTAGAATGGTGGCATGGTAATTAGATTCCACAAAGGACCACAAGTGATGCAACTTCAGCTCACCTAGATTTACCCAGATGGAGCAAGCTGGCGGAGGAAGGAAAACCACCTTCATGTAATTCATTCACAAACTGTACTGCTGTGGATTTGGCCTCTCCGGGATCTTGTCATCCATTTGGGTTTCATGGATATATTTAAGAGACCTGGTTTATCTATTCCACCTCATGTGGAATGGGATTTAACAGCTCAAAATTCATCTTAAAATAATTTGGATATTGTTAATGCCAAGATTGTTTGGGAAGAAGGCCAAGAAAAAGAGACTACCAACTGGAACTGTATGAAAGTAATTAGGCATTTCCATGTCTCCATGGGGATTATGGTGTAAACGCCCACGTGCCAGTGGCACACCCACTGGAGTTTTGGGGCAGAGTTTATAGTTTACGAAGACTGTATGTTTTAACAGGTACTATAGGTAAATTAGTTGGAAAAAATGATCAGATACCATATTTTGTTCTCAGGGTACTTTGATGTTGTGTCACAAGACATGCGCAGACTCTGTCGTATTGAGGTACTTTGAATACTATTGATAAATTGACCTCTTGAATGGGGTCCCAGATAGACCTGTGTTATATGGAATTCCATCTCCCAGGAAATATCTCATGACACCTAATTTGGGAAATTTGAAATATAATTATAAATATATATTTCCCTTGTCACCAATTGGAAGATTTTTACCCTTTGCTTTTGTTTTCTATTTTCAACACACACACAAATCTTTTTGCACTGGATATGTTTGTGATAAAAGAGCTTTTTAGACAGCAAAGTAAATTTTCATTTGAAAAACTAATCTTTAAGTATATCAGTTTAAGATCAATATGTCTCTTTTATGAGTATTTTTTAAAATCATATTTGCTTCTAAAAATTTTTGGCCATGTGCTGCACAGTATATTTTAGATTCATATCATTTAGATTGGTGGAAAAGATCCCAACCAGAATGTTTGAAAGGTCATCTCCTTTATGTTTGGCAAGAATAAATGGCATTCATTTCAATGGAAGAGGAAATGATGCCGTGTTTCCGACTGAGCCCCCCTTCCCTTCAAAGCAAAAGCCTCTTTTTTCATATCTTAGTATTGTCTATATCATATATTTTTAAATTTTTATTTAATTTTTATGACTGGTTTTCATCTAAGCTTATCTGTGATGGGAAGGAGGAAACTTGATAGAAGTGGAAATTTCTCTTCACTACATTTCATTATATTCAGTTGTAATAATGTTCTTAGTTAATTATATCATCTTGGAAAATTTACACTCGTATATTAATTTTTATAAAACATGATACTTAATCTGTCAGCACTATATTTCACTTTTTGTCAATAAGCTTTAAGGCTCTCAAAAAAATCTTTAAAATATTTAAGTTATAAAGTATTTTGAAGTAATGGTTGGAAAATTATGTGAAACCAACATCTACCTATATAAAAAGTCTGAGCTGTTTAGACTTTTGAGAGATGACATCGAAAGAAGCAATGACTTCCTAAAATACAGTTCTTTACATAAAAATCAAATAATATACTTTTGTGTGGCCATACCAACTTTTAAATTTTAATGTTGTAGCGGAAAATCGAAAGGCTAAATGATTCGTTCAGTCTCCACCCTGGACCCATGGCCTAGCCTTGTTCTTTGTTCACATGGCCTGTGTCTTCCATTCCCTTTAGACCAGAACAGAACTAAACTCCTGTAGAAATCACCTAGTATAGGTTTTCCATTTGTCCTTTCTCTGCTGTTTGATGACCTGCTGTTTATTTCCTTAGTTCTCAAGTTCATTACCACAAAGGAATTTGAGCAGATTTTTTCCTTGGTTAACGTTCCAGAAGAAAAATAACCCACAGCTTTTCCCTAGGAACTTGGGGTCATGGAGTCGGAGGAACCTAACTGTAGTTCTTTGGCCCAGAGTAGCCAAGGCTCAAAGACAACCTTTCTGGCAAAAGAGCAGCCACAGCAGGCCCAGCCAGGTCTATGTAAGGGACATGGCCATTGGCTGCTTTCTGGACATCAGTCACCGCAGGCTTTAATCCACGTTCCGGTGCGTTCATTGGATTTGTGTAATATGTTCACAGACTTCAAACTTGAATGCCTTTAAACACTCTGTGTCTTTTGACTGTTAAATAATATAGCACACTGCAATTATATAACATGTCACACTTCTCAGAGGACTATTAACCTAATTAGTATTGGTTTTCAAATGAAATTTACCAAAACTTACAAAGATTTCAAGTTTTTGGCCAGAATTAACTGTTACCTCGTCTTACTTGGCTGGCAATAGCGTAATACAATCAAGGAATCCTGCTTTCTTCCCCTACCTCATTAACAGTTGCCCCAAAATGTGACATTTCACCTTTAAAGAAAACATGGGCAAGGCCACGCTTTGTGTGAGTCTCTTATGCCATTGAGTTGAAATCAGACTAGTATCCGAGACATTGACTAATAGAAAAAATACAATTATTTTGTATTTTTACAATGTACAAGATAATGTGAAAAACTACACATGGCTCTAAAATATATAAACTTATGATGAAAATGTGTTGGCATAGTATTTGGAAAATACTGGAAACATACAGGGAAATAGAACTTGTTCTTGAAAGAAAAAACAATCCCACTTCTCATTCCCTCATTATTATTGGCCTGGTTTCTATTTCTGAGCCTGGAGATTGTTTTCACGGTGGGGATTCTTGTCGCTAAGCAGCAGCAGCAGCAACACAGGCAGGAACTTGCCTCCATCTCGCTCCCCCGCCGTGTCTGCCCGGTAGCACTCCCTAAGACCACTAGGCAGTGTTTGGTCCACCTGAGCCGTGTTCTCTTAGCTTAAATCTATAATTTAGAAACTTCTGAATATTGATTTTGCAGATGGTCCCCCAAAATAAATTTTCTCAGGATCAATAAAATTCTAATTATTTTCAGAGGTATGTAGGTTTTTTTCTTATCTCTAATTCATTGGTGAAAAATAGTTGTATTTTAGAGCTGGAAAACCCTCTGTGTCAGCCCCTAATGCCACAGATGAAGAAACAGAGGTTCCACAGAAGGCCGCCTTGGTATGCATCTGCCCACAGTCCCGCAGGGCCCTGCGTGGGACAGCCCTCAGTGGTGTCCGCTTGCTGAGGGGACGACAGCAGCAGTGTTCTGTTCTTTTTGCTTGCTCTGGAGAAGCTGGTTTGAATAGTTCTCCTGCATCTTCTTATCCTTTTAACAATTATGAAGGCCCCACTTAACAGGCATTATTAAAAGCCTGCTTATGAGGGCTGCTTCTCGGCACAGCACCTACGTAAATGAACAGACCCTTTCCCAGAGTGGAAATGTTGGCAATATACACAGGCAGATAAAACAAACATTGATAATTGGTAAACAAGGAATGTGCAAAAAAGTCAGATATTTACTTTGTGAAAATACAAAAGGATAATTGCATGTCATTGGGGTTAATGGTGTAGTTAGTAAGAAGGCAGGAGGTAGAACTAACCTCTGTAAGCTCACCAGAGGAATAGCCACCAGAAGTGGCCAGGTTTTGTTTCTGAGCAGAGTAATAGGAGGTGCAGGCGTCTTGAGGCCCTGCCTGCATCCTAAGGTCACGATGGGCCGTGCGGGCTGCTGACGTGCCCTGCATCCCAGGCTCTGTCTGGTCGACGTCTGCTGAGGACAGGAGCTAAGCAGATAGCCTTTCTTTAATCAGAGTTCAGCTTTCCTATCACTTCACTGAGGACGCTAAGGCCAGTAAAGGTCGACCACAGGAAATGGGAAAGGACTCCCTGTCTTCCTGTTATATAACTGAACAATAAAATTGCTTACAATTTTATAACAGGTGCAGGGGCAATCAGCTCCACCATAGGAGTTATTTACTATCTTCTCCTTTTCTATCTAGTCACTTAAGTGAAAACACAGGATGGACTTCCTCAGGTTTTCAGAAATTTAAACTTGTCTGATTTATTATTTTTAGTTTACTTTGTAAGATTCAATAATCTAATCTTAAATTACCAGATGTTTGTGATTTATTCTGTCAAGTTTTACATTATAATATATAGTCCCTATATGCCTACTGAATCTCCCGTACATAGTGTTTCCTGGTACAAAAGTTCTGATTTGATATTGTACCTACAGAATTTCTTTTGGCATCAAATTTTAAAAAGCAGCAATTGTTATGTATTCTCACATCATCATTTTTATGCTGTTGCCCTATTTGCTATACTAATGCCTCTAAACTCAGCCATTGTATTCCAAAACAAAAACATCCGTGCCTATCTTCCTCTACTTTATATGGGACGCCGCCACAGCATGGCTGACAAGCAGTGCGTCGGCGGGCGCCTGGGATCCGAACCCGCAAACCTCGGGTTGCCAAGCATGAACTAAACCGCTGCACCACCGGGTGGCCCCGTAAAGATTTTTTAATGAAAGAGTTGTCAATCAGCTAATAATATAAACACTAGTTTCCAGGCTTAACTCCTCACGCTTCTAGAAATCTGTAGCTTCTTATAGAATGTTCAGCATATTTAAGTAATGGGTTTTAATGGGACTCAACACAGCATATAGTCAAAGGACCTGCACATGGTCTGTGATCAATAAATGTTATTGGCTGACCACTTAGTGTTACTACTTCAAGCATCAAGAATTACTTTCATTATCCAAAATGATGAGACCTTTTGTATCTCAATATTATGGATATTGACTATTAATTACAGAAACAGAATTATTCTGAAAAATCCACGTTAAATCTTAGAGAATAGTTCAGTTTTACCTCTTCAAGTAAATATTCCTGATTAAGTTTCATGTTGGGTTTGTTTAAATAAAAGTGAAACTAGAAAACAGGGGAAAAAATCTTGTTCAAGATAAACAAAATAAATAAATATTTGTATATTTGAGCTGGGCCAGTCATTTAAAAAAAAAGTCAAGTCTTGACTGTCTTGCCTGCCTGCCTTCTCCTCTCTCTTCCTCTTTCCCCTTCCCTCCCTCTCTCTCTCTCTCTCTCTCTCCTTACCTCCGTCCCTCCCCTCCTTTCTTCCTTCTTTCCTTTCATCCTTCCTTTTTTAGGATAGACAGAGTTGAAAGTATCATAATTCTTAGGTTTTCTGAAATGCCCCTATAATACTACTGGACATGCTCTCCATCTTCATCATCACTTTCGGTCTCAGTCCCATCTCCGCATCCTCCTAGTCTGATTTTCCTCAGAGTAATCCCTAGTAGCCCTCTTGCACGGAAGTCTTCTGGGGTGCTTGCCAAAAATGTCCATGTCTGGGACCACCCCAGACCTTCTGAATCAGAATCTCAGGGGAGAGGCAGAGAATCTGCATTTTAAACATGCACCTCCAGTGACTCCACTCTTCTGTCTCCGTGTGACTTCTCCGTGAAGCCTGTCCCCATGATCCTCTTACGAGCTTCCCCAAATCCCTTGCCACATTACCGTTCTAACATGGTCTAACAATCAAGATCAAGTGCTCTTAAAATTCTCCAGATTACTGTAACGGCCTCCTAACTGGTCTCCCAGCTTCCACTTTTGCATGTTCATCTGCAGCCACAGATTCACACCAGCTCCTTGTCCACCCAGGGCTCTTGCCAGCACCGGTTACCGCCCCATCCTCACGCTCACCCGCCGCGGTGGGAGCTCCCAATCTATTCACCTTCCTCTAGCTCCTAACCCCACCACCCCCAACTGTAGTTAAAGAACAAGGGGAAACAACTTGGCTTCTTGGTGGGGGTCAGGGGAGGTGGTGACTTAGTCTTAAAATTTTTACTCGTCTGATTTTCACCAGCTACTTTAAAACTCACTCTGCTCTTTAGACAGAATGGTATGACTTCCAGAGATACTGCTTTTAAGTTTCTTAATAAGATAAGGACCTTTTCATTGGGCTAATGTTTCTTTGCTGAAAATAATTTGGAGAATAGGGAGAAAGTTACTTAACATCTAACCCAGACAAGTTCTTTATACTCACTGTTGATGTAAAGAACCAAAAAGACCTCCTGTGACATGTTAGAATAGATTTCCTGGTAATTTAAATAGCAAGGGAATAATGCAGTTTGCATTTTAGGTATATAATTAGATTTCCTTGTTATATACGGACTGACCCAGTTCAAATGCATAATCTCCTTCTCTCTCCCTCTGTACCCCCTTAGAACTGGCTCGGTGCCTATCCCAGAGCCCTTACAGTGTTCCTCCTCACGGCATAACTGTTTGATACTCAGAACTGTCATGAGCTCATGTTAGGGGCTGGGACTCTTGTTTAGAAATAACGCATGGTGGTTGGGAAACCTTGGGACATTGGGCTTGGACAAACCAGTATTCAAGTCCTTCTTTACCATTTCCTTGGGAAGGTTCTATAGCCTTTCCAAGTTTCTTACATAACATACGTAAAGTGTCTAGCAGGTTGCCTGTGCTTCCCTTGGTTGTATACCCCCAGTACTTGCCCTAGGCTTTGCATGTCACAGGGGAGCAGTGAAAGGTACAGCCATGCTGTACAGGCCAAGGTGAGAATCCTTTTATTTCCTTAAAAAACAAAAGCAACATATGCTTCGAATCAGTGGATTAGCAGAATGTTTGCAAAGGTCAGTCTTTAAATTAATATAAAAATCTTTTTAAAGAAACAGCTGTGTTACGCAGCAAACCAAATAATGAAATAAGTAACGATGGGACGGATAGTCTTGGTCACTTTTTAAAATTTTGAGTTTTGTATTTTTAACATAATTTTTCCAGTTTTCAACTTATCACCTTTTTTGTGCTCATTTTAAAAAGAACTTCATTAATAATACATTTTGTACTCCCCAATGGACTTTTATTGGACTACAGATATTTTAAGAGGGGGAAGATGAAAGGGAATTGTCTAGTCTTACTTTTTAGTAGACATGTAAAATATGAGCTTTTTAGACACCTGTACTTGTTTCTTTAAATACTTCCCTGCTTTTATCCTTACCAATGTCATTTTTTATCATCTTGACTGTTTTTCCCTCAAGTCCTCAGTCCTTCTCAAGGCAGCCTATCTTTTTACCGGCTCTGGCCCCAGGTTCTTCTGAACTTTCTGAAAGCTACCTTCTTAAAAACTGGGTGGATGTTTGTCCAAGCTCAGCATTCCCTTCTTCTGCTCTTCCATGTTTGTTTGCTCTGTAGATTGTTACTTGTTAGTTGGAATGAAGCCCAGGGAAGCAGATCCTGTCATTGCCTCATTACCTAGTAAGGTAATCACCTAGTAAGATGATCAAATGTTACCTAGTAAGGTGATCACCTAGTAAGCTGGTCAAACGTTCGGCGAGGCAAGATAAACAGTCTGCCTCTAGAGAAGTGAGGCTTCCAAGCTGATAGCTGGGTGGTGGGAAATCCCTCAGTATTGTTTATCACACCCTTGTGCCAGTTTTGAAATTTGTAATAAACAAGCATTGTGAATAGCCCACATCTGGTCAACTAATTGTAGTGTGTAGTCCCACGTTAATATCACTCCGGTTTCCCTTCCCAATTTCTTTTCCTAGGCATCTGGAAGACCATATAGTTGTCTACCTTCTTGTTTACAGGGAGCTGCTCCCCCACCACTTCTCTTGTGTCTCTTCTCTTTCCCATATTCCAGCCATGAATTCCATCTACCAAGCCTTGGTGATACTTATAAGGCTATAGCGCCTCCTGACTGCCAGAAATATAAACAGTATGACTATTAATGATTCGTGTCCTGAAATCAGATCTTGCTGAAGTCCAGTATTAAATCTTAACAGAAAGGCCAGCACATCAGGGTCTTAACCATTAGGGCCTCACCTGGCCCTGTTCTAGAAAGTGGGTGTGAGTCATCGCAGCACACTGCAGGGAGTCTCCCAGATGTGACCAGGGAGAAAGTGTGTGTGTATGTTTGTGTATGTGTGTGTGTGTGTGTGTGTGTGTGTGTGTGTGTGTGGTTTAATGCTCTAGCACATCCAGGGAAAGTCAGAACTAGATACAGGGGATGCGGCCCACTGTCTGAGCCAGGTCACCAGCACTGGGGTGGAGGGGTTAGTCAATCAAGTTGAGATGTTCTCAAGTACCATCATTGGTAAAAGAGAGGTTGGAGAAAAGGAGCGTGATCCGTGTGGTAGTTTCCTAGACAGTGTAATGAATTTTACTAATTACTGTTCTTTCTTGAAACCAGTGAGGTTCTTAAGCCTCATTAGCATGACAGGAATTGGGACCATAGTTCCTATCTAGTGAGGAAGAAAATACAGAGAGAAGAAAAAAGATTAATTTGGCAGCTTACTCTATTTATCATATGTGTGTCAGCTTTTGCTTACTGTTTAAAGACACGATGGAATAAAGTTGCTGTCAATCACCGTATAAAGAGTTGCTTTGAAATGGTCTTGCATAGAAATGGAGTTAGAAATTGAAATGCCCAACTGAACAGTGAAAGTGCACAAAAGAACACAGGAAATGTCTTGTAAAACTTATGACTGTTCCACATTCGTTGTAATAGCAAAAGATTTGACACAACCCGATGTCCGTGAGTAGGGGACTGGTTAAGTGAAGGCTGGTCCATCCACACAGTGGAGGCTGTGTAGCTGTTCCAAGAGGAGTTAGGAGAAGCTCTATACGCTGACACGGAGTGATCATGTAGTCACGGGAGGAACAACAAAAACCGAGGCACGGAGCGATGTACACAGTGTGCTAGTTTCGTGCAAGAAAGGGAGGATTACGGATATATGTGTACACATTTGCTTGTGTGATCAAGGGTAAACAACACGATAGAAAGATAAGTTAAAAACTAATAAAAATATACAGGGGGAGGGAGGGATCGGGGCAGATGACACCGGGAAGGAAGCAAGACTTAGCTGACTACACCTTGATATGTGGTTTGACTTTGGAATCATATAAAGTTTTGTCATAATCATAAAACAAATTACATCCAAAAGTCACTCCCCTAACCACACACACAGAATGAAAAAAAAAAGAGACAAGGGAACCTCATTGTACTTTGTTAGTGACATAACCACCTAGAGGAAAGAATTATTTTGACTGACCTTAGAACGTAATATTTTTATTGTACATTCGCAATGAGATATACTCTAAGGACAAAAAGAAGAGTGCAAAGAGAGTTTAAATTGGATTCAGCAGTCTAATTATTAATAGGTATGTTGATGTGGTTAAGAATTAAGATTTTCAACCTAAGAGGTAGGAAATGCACATGAAGTTTTAAAAAATTATGTAAAAACCCTATACACTTAAATTTGAATTAGAAGTATTAACAAGATCTTATTCTTCCCTTTTAAAAATAAATGCAGGTGTCCAAGGTCTGTCCAATGAAAAGGCCTAGAAAATAAGAAAACTCAGTAACAATGAGCACTCCTAGCTCCCACATTTTGGCCTTTAGACATCATTTCCCACTAAAAGAATCCAGAGGTCCTTGGAGGAATGCCTGGTTCCAGGTCTGAGATGGGAAATGCACTCAATGAGTCTAGAAAATCTTGTGCCAGAAAGCAAGGGACATATCAAAGGCTAACTGGTCATTTCAAAAGGACATAGGAACCTGTCTTAAGGGTTCTCGTTGGCCAGAGACGGGATTATTGACTGCAATGAATATGCAAGAAATCCATGAGTTGTTTGGCAGGGTTCCTGCCTGAGGAGCCTCTTAGAGACTATTTTGAATGACAGTAGAGAATATTCATTTGATTATGTAAATTATGTAAAGCATCGTGATACGGATGCCAGTTAGAGGTCATGGTCTTTCTCCCATCCTCTCCCCTTTACAATGGCCTGGTATCTGACTTCAGAGTGACTCTTACTGTGACAGGAAGTACATTACTTTGCGTTCTTTTCATCCCTAATTGCCAACATTGTGTCCTCAGCAGAGATGAAATCCGCCTTCCGAGATCCCAGAGACCTGGGTTCTAGCCCCAGCTCTTCCTCCTCTCCCTCCACAGCCTCCAGTCTCTGAACCTTGCTGAGCCTCTGATTCCTCATCTCTAAAAGGAGAATGAGAATGGTCCCTGTTCACTCTTCAAAACCATGAGGAACCATCGTTGACCTCTAAGATGCTTTCGGCCTTGTTTTACCGTAAATTTCAGTGTTTCCCCCCATTATTACATTCTTAAATAGGCATGTTTACAAGATTCCATTGGAGACTGGGATCATTTCAGCTATACCTAGAAAAATAAATATTGCCGGTTCATTAGCACAGATTGGATGGGGCAGTAACTTGCCTTGTCTTTCTGTTTCTTTCAGCCATGGAATTCCATGAACACTTGCACAGCATCGGCACCAAGGAAGGTTTGAAGGAACGGAAACTGCAAAAAGCGGTGGAGAGCTTTACCTGGAACATCACCATCTTAAAGGTATCAGCTGAGTTTTTTCTGATGCTAGTGATGTTGCCGTCTTTTTCAGCAGGTTTCTTCCTGCCAGGATGACGTTTCCTGCGGTGGATATCCTCAGCACTTGAGGCTGTGGCGTGGCCACAGAAACCCAGGAAGAACTCTGTCCTCCAGAGAGTCTACAGGCATGATAACTGGGCAGGGGGCTCGGATGGAGAACAGGGGACCGTGATGGTTGGCACGTATGGGTTCTGGTGGGAAGCGAAAGGAGCTTGCATTTCATCCCTGAAGGATGTAAAGTTCATCAATGCCAGTTGCTACATGTGAAATAGAAAATATTGGTTACAGAGGAATGGTTGGGAATTGAAAGATTCTAGTTACTCAGATTTCATTTAACACTTTAAAGTATAATCACAGCCTTAATATTCATATGATCCCAGAAAAAAATAGGAAAGAATTGCGTGGGGCATAATCAAAAGAAATAGGTAAAGGAATTGCCATTTGAAAGAAATTTTCCAAGGGAAAATTCATCTGTATCCATCTGTTTCTTTCTCTCTTTCTCCCTCCCTCCCTTCCTCCTTCCCTCCTTTCCTTCCATCTATCCTTCTACCTATCTCAGCATGACCATTTAGAAAAATTAACTTTTATTAAAAAAGTAATACATTTTCATTGTAGAAAATGTCAAAATAGCATAACCAAAGGTCACCCTGGTCCCACCATCCAGAGACGACCACCGCTGGCCTTTGCTGTGCTTTCTCCCCTCTCTCCCCATAACACAGAAACGTTATTTCACTCCAGATCTTGGACAGTGAAATGTAAAATTACTCTCTGGTATTCAACCTCCAAACTTTCTCCTCGGGTGAATTCAAAACTGTCAAGACATTACCACAGCTGCCTCTTTTAATTTCTCTTTTCCCCTTCAAGTTAAAAGATCCATCCCTGCAGCTGACAACAGTTTTCTGATCTGATTTAATAAAAAGTCACCCTTCCAAAGCTAGCCAACTTGCATTTTCTCACGTTAAACCCCTACTCATTTTTATAATTAAAATCATTTTCTTAACTTCTTCAAACACTTCCCTTCCTACACAAGTACTTTTTTTAATCTCTACATCTCCTGCTCAGTATTCAACTCTGATTGTTTGCACCTCAGTAAACAGCAGATACAAGAATTTACAATGAGAAAGAATTTGGCTTTACAGCTTGCTGACTCACTTGCGACCAGAGGTGAAGGGTACACTACAACTTTCCTGCAAACCCCAGGAACAAATAGCCCAGTAGTTTTTGTCCCTGTGTTAGGAACAAATGTTCACTTGGCTTTTATTTTATTATAGGTGGCAATAGACAGGGACCAAACGTTCCTCTGTCAGCTGTCCTGCTACTCATTTGTGGTCTGGGAACCCGCAGCCTGGGCCTCACCTGGAAGCTTGTTCGAAATGCAGACTCCCAGGCCCCACCCCAGACCTGCTGAATCAGAATCCGCATTTTTACAAGGTCCCAGGGGATTCTTATCCACATTAAAGTTTGAGAACCACTGGGCTAAAAGCCACTGAAAATGGGAGCCTGGCACACGTACTGATGAAAACCAGCTGATGTCAAGTGAGGGACCAGATTTTAGAAATAAGTAATTGAACCAAATAGCTACACTGAGGCAACCTATTTTCTTTTGAATTATATCCAGGAGAGAGAGTTAACACCTCAGACGTATGTTCATACGGAAACAAATGTATAGAACAGGATAATTGATCTTTTTAAAATTTCCAGGATAACATTTGCTATAGATGGTGTTGGAGTACGGTAGAACCCAAGCGAGGAACGGGGAAGCATTGGAGAGATCTGTGTGTCATTTCTGTACACTGGAAGGGCTTTTTTCATTCCTGTGTATTTCACAGGTTTAAACTTTCTTTAGAGGAGTCAGTGCCCCGGGAGTCTTGGACGTGAGTTTGGGTCTGTGTCGAGCTCCCCGCCTTTTCCTGAGGGGATGGGGTCCTAGAGTCCTCTCACCACTGGTTCTTTGTGGAGCTTGGAGAGGGCAGCCCTCCAGGGCTACGTGCAGTGTGCACGAGGGAGCAGGGGCCCTCATGGTGGGCACAGAGGCTTGGGGAAGGTTTCAGATGACACTGAATGTGGAGAGAGGAGGTGGAGGACAGGAAGACGTGCTGAGGGAGCCCTGGAGCTTGAGGCCAGGCATAGGAATTACCTGGTGTGCTTAAAATGCAGTCCCCTGGGCCCCATCCAGACCTCCTGGATCAGATTTTCCAGGGTGGAATGCAGGAATCTGCTCATTTAACAGGTCAGTCAGGGGATTCTGAGGCCCCCTAAAGAAATCGAGTACCACTGCTCTAGAATCAAATCAAAAGTATCTTTCCTTATGTATCACCCCACTCATGTGAACAATAAAGGAGGCGGTGACCAGTCATTCCCAGACGTGGGGCTTCTAGTGTGAGAACTGGGACAGTCCTGGACAAATGGGGAAAACTGGTCGCCCCGAGAGGAGGCACTCTGCCATGAACTCCTTTCATCTAAGGATGTCCACCCCAGTTTTTATGAATCATTGCTTGCTTTGTTTAGTTTTTTAGTCTTAAGAATTGCTGTAAAATCCAGAAATGAACAAAGAAGAAATGTCATCCATGATCACCACACCCAGAATGATTCACTGTTAACAGCTTGGCATGTTTACTTCCAGTCGATTTTTTTTCTTTGAATAAAAATCATTCATTTGTTTTTGTAAATGCATCTTCATTATAAAGAACTTTTTTTGATGCAGAAATTATAAAAGTTTTAAAATGATCCCAGATCCTCCCTCTGAGAAATTACTGTTATTAAATGTAGGTGATCTTATTCCAGGAACCTTTTATATGCATATAGATGGATGGATGGATGGATGGATAGATGGATAGATGGATGGATGGATGGAGGGATGGATGGAGGGATGGATGGATGGATGGAGGGAGGGATGGAGGGAGGGAGGGATGGATGGATGGAGGGATGGATGGATGGATGGAGAGATGGAGGGAGGGAGGGATGGATGGATGGATGGATGGAGATACATTTTATTGATTCTGAGTCATACCTTTTTATCATATTTTTGAAATTGGTATGTATCTTATAATGAGTGGCATCTTTGCATTGTATCCTAGTTAAATTGCAGTGACTTTTCTTTCCTAGTGGTATATAAAATGGTGGTACATCTCACAAGCAGTAGTGTCTCAGATATGAAATAAGGTGTGTCAGTAGATAGAATCCTACTATAATTGTTCTTTTTAATTTTTTTAAAAAGTACTCAGTTTCACTTAACAGAAGAAAAGGAAACCATAAAGAAGCCATTTAGTAGCCCATTTAAATTACTGAACAATTTTTACTGTAAGCAGTATTTATTTCCTATAAAATCCCTCTGAAGTTAAGAAAAGAGATAATGAGGGGCCGCCCCAGTGTCGTAGCAGTTAAGTTCGCTGTGGCAGCGTCCCATATAAAGTAGAGGAAGATGGGCACAGATGTTGGCCCAGGGCCAGTCTTCCTCAGCCAAAAGAGGAGGATTGGCAATGGATGTCAGCTCAGGGCTGGTCTTCCTCACAGAAAAGAAAACAAAAAAAAAAAGAAAAGAGATAATGAAAAATGTTAATAGGGGTCATTTTGTTGTGTTTTTTTTGAAGCTACCCATTTCAGTTATGAGCTTTGTTGGTTGACCTTCTGCTGTGAAAGATGAGACTATTAGCACTTTCTAATATTTCTGGGTGAGGGGTTAGGCATATTGTTATTTTTCCATGTTCCAGGTTTAAATATTTGCATTTGGTCCCAAAACTATAATTCTCATGTTGCTTGGTATAAATTCAATATTTAAATTGGTTCACTGTTACCACCAGTCCAAGAAGTCACCCACGCTTTTTTGTAGCCTGAGGGAATGGCAGAGAGAAGAGAGAAATCTCCGCTGGGGTCATAGGCAGCTTTTGTTTGGATATTTGCACCCAGCTTTCTCAGAGTTCGTAAATGTCCTGTTCTAGAGTATCTGCTGCATAAGTGGGAAGAGGGTGTGGTCTGTTCCCACAGGCTTCTGATTGCTTCTTTAATTCAGAAGCCAGCCCTCAGGACCTCACTCCCATTAGATAGTCAGCATCATTCTCTCTTTTTTTTTTTTGCCAACTTTATTGAGGTATAATTTACATAAAATAAAATTCACTGATTTTAACTGCACAATTCAGTGAATTTTGACAAATATATATAGTCATGCAACCCCACCACAGTGATGACAGGACATTTCCATCACCCCAGAAGTTCCTCGTGCCCCTTTGTAGTAAACTCCCCCACCTTCCAACCGCTGAGGTGATTCCTGTCTCTATAGGTTCACCTGTTTCAGAATGTCATGTATGGACTTGTATGTAGTAATCTTTGTGCCTGGCTTCTTTCACTTACCATAATACTTTTTGTGTGTTGTGTGTGAGGAAGACCAGCCCTGAGCTAACATCTGTTGCCAATCCTCCTCTTTTTGCTGAGGAAGATTGGCCCTGGGCTAACATCCGTGCCCATCTTCCTCTACTGTATATGGGATGCCGCCACGGCATGGCTGACAAGCAGTGCATCAGGGGGTGCCCAGGATCCAAACCTGTGAACCCCGGGCTGCCAAAGCACGAACTAAACCACTGTGCCACCAGGCCGGCCCCTACCATAATACTTTTGAGATTCATCCAGTTGATGTGTGTTTCAGTGATCCATTCCTTTTTATCGATGAGTGATATTCTATTTCATGGATATACCACAGTTTGTGCATTCACCAGTTGATGGACATTTGGATTGTTTCCAGTTTTTAGCTGTTATGAATAAAGCTGCAGCGAACATTCATATACGACTCTTTGTGTGGACATATGTATATGTCTTTATTATTCTTGAGTAAATACCTATGAGTGGAATTGCTGGGTCATATGGCAAGTGTGTGTCAGACTTTATAAAAAATTGCCAAAATGCCTTACGAGCTGTTTAATTTTGTTCCCCCCAGCAGTGTTATGAGAGTTCCGGTTACTCCACATCCTTGTCAACGTTTGCTCTTGTCAGTTTAGCCAGTTTAGTAAGTGTATAGAGGTTGAGTATCTTTTTGTTTTGGAGGGGTTGTTTTTAGCTTTTTAAAAAAACTGTGATGGGCTTTGGTGTGGTTTTCTGTATGTTTCTTCTGCTTAGGGTTTGTTAAGATTCTTGGATATGTGGGTTGATAGTTTTCATCAAACTTGGAAAGTTTTCAGCCGTTGTTAAATATTTTTTTCTGTCTTACTCTTTCTCTCCTCCCTTCTGCAACTCCAATTATACTGCTGGATATTATCCCACAAGTGACAGATGCACTATTCCTTTGTTTTTAGGTCTTTTTTCTGTGTTTTTTTTTTAAATTTTTTAATAGTTTACATTGCTGTATCTTCAAGCAGTATATCTGTATCTTCCACAGCATCTAATCTGCCATTAACCCTGCACAGCATATTTTTTATTTCAAATTTCCCACTTCTCTCCTCTTTGTGCTCCTCATATCCTCTACCTTCTTGAACGTACATGATATGTTTACCGTAGCTGTTTCAGAGCTCCCTGCCCCCTCTCCGTCCCTCACATTCTGGTCGCCTTTGCCTCCCTGACCTCCAGACTCTGCCTCCTCAGCTTGGTGGGGCCGCTGGGCTCTGTTTGGGTTCCACCTTCCTGCGCTGCAGCGGGAATCTCTCCAAGCTGCGTATTTGCATGCCTTCTCTCAGGGATCTGTCTTGCACTATCTGAAAATCACTATTTTATATACTGTGTCTGGTTTTCTAGTTGTGTGTCCACCTCATTCCTAACTTTTCCTACGTCACCTCTCTCCTCCCACCCTCTGTCCTGTCACCTCCCTGCTCCATCGAACAGAGCTAAAAAGACAAGGGCACTCACTCAGTCTGTGTCTCTCCAGTTCGGTTGGCTGTTAGCATTTTCAGGATTTGTATGAATTCTGTGAGTTTTAGAAATTTGTTAACTTGTTATGCCCTTTTTTTGTTTGGTTGCTGCTTGTGGTTTATTGTTTTTGTTTTTGCCAGTTTTACTCTTTTTGCTCATTTCGTCAGGAATGTGCGAAGGAAATGCTATAATCCGTTTTCAACCCACCAGCTTATTCAAGAAGTTCTTCTTCCTTTATTTTCCATTTGCTAAAATATTCACTGTACTGGTGATAATTTTCCTGTTTCTATTTATTGCCATTCCTAAAATGGTAGAATCTCATAGTAGCAGAGTCCTGTTTTAATTGGTCTGTTCTGGTTATAAGGAGCAGAAACTCACTCAGGGTAGCTGACAGAGGAGGGGCGAGAGACGCCAGCTTACACTGGGAGCATGAGGGGGACAGGGTTCTTGGGGAAGTCTGAGACTAGGAACTGCCGTCCAGCCTCATGGGATTAGGAACCCCGGCAGTGCCCGAGGTAGCTCTCCTCTCTGTGGGCCCACAGTTATTGATTCCATTCTTCGCCCTGTGCCAGCAGCTCCTTCTGCTCACTTGTAATTTTGGCTGCTTTTTTTTTTTTCTTTCCATTTTTTTTTATTGATGTCTTAGTTTATAACACTGTGGGGTTTTAGTTGTACATTTTTGTTTGTCCGTCACCTTGTGGATGTAACCCTTCACCCCTTGTGCCCCCCCCCGACCCCCCTTCCCCTTGGTAACCACCAATCAGTTCTCTCTGTCCGTGTGTTCACTTATATTCCATATATGAGTGAGTTCATGCAGTGTCTGTCCTTCTCTCTCTGGCTTATTTCACTTAACATAATACCCTCTAGGTCCCTCCATGTTGTTGCAAATGGGACAATTGTGTCTTTTCTTATGGCTGAGTAGTATTCCATTGTATGTATATACCACATCTTCTTTATCCAATCATCAGTTGAGGGACACTTGGGTTGCTTCCACTTCTTGGCTATAGTGAATAATGCTGCAGTGAACATAGGGGTGCATACGCCTCTCGTGATGGTTGATTTCACGTCCATTGGGTAGATGCCCAAGAGTGGTATTGCTGGATCATACGGTATTTCTATTTTTAATTT
Source organism: Tapirus indicus (assembly GCA_031878705.1). NCBI lineage: Eukaryota > Metazoa > Chordata > Mammalia > Perissodactyla > Tapiridae > Tapirus > Tapirus indicus. The sequence continues at coordinate 22,586,547 of CM062920.1, forward strand.
TTTGAGGACTCTCCATACTGTTTTCCATAGAGGCTGCACCAGTTTGCATTCCCACCAGCAGTGAATGAGGGTCCCCGTTTCTCCACAACCTCTCCAGCATTTGTTGTTATTTGTCTTTGTGATTATAGCCATTCTAACTGGTGTCAGGTGATATCTTAGTGTAGTTTTGATTTGCATTTCCCTGATGATTAGTGATGTTGAACATCTTTTCATGTGTCTATTGGCCATCTGTATCTGTTCCTTGGAAAAATGTCTGTTCATATCCTCTGCCCATTTTTTGATCGGGTTGTTTGTTTTTTTGTTGCTCAGTTGTATGAGATCTTTATATATTACTGAGATTAATCCCTTGTCGGACAAACGATTTGCAAATATTTTCTCCCAGCTGGTGGGTTGTTTATTCATTTTGATCCTGCTTTCATTTGCCTTGTAGAAGCTCTTTAGTCTGATGAGGTCCCACTTGTTTATTTTTTCTTTTGTTTCCCTTGTCTGGGTAGACATGGAATCTGAAAGGATCCCTTTATGTCCAATCTCAATTAGTGTACTGCCTATATTTTCTTCCAGGAGTTTTATAGTTTCAGGTCTCACTTTCAGGTCTTCGATCCATTTTGAATTGATTTTTGTATATGGCAATAGGAGATGGTCTACTTTCATTCTTTTGCATGTTGCTGTCCAATTTTCCCAGCACCATTTATTGAAGAGACTTCCCTCTCTCCATTGTATGTTCTTCGCTCCTTTGTCGAAGATTAGCTGTCCATAGGTGTGTGGTTTTATTTCTGGGCTTTCAATTCTGTTCCATTGATCTGTGTGTCTATTCTTGTACCAGTACCATGCTGTTTTGATTACTGTAGCTTTATAGTATATTTTGAAATCAGGGATTGTGATGCCTCCAGCTTTGTTCTTTTTTTTCAGAACTGCTTTAGCTATTCGGGCTCTTTTGTTGCCCCATACGAATTTCAGTCGTTTTTGTTCTATTACCGTGAAGAATGACATTGGGATTCTGATTGGGATTGCATTGAATCTGTAGATTGCTTTAGGTAGAATGGACATTTTAACTATATTTATTCTTCCAATCCATGTGCATGGAATATTTTTCCATTTCTTTATGTCCTCCTCGATTTCTTTCAATAGTGTCTTATAGTTTTCATTGTATAGGTCTTTGAGCTCCTTGGTTAAATTTATTCCCAGATATTTTATTCTCTTTGTTGCAATTGTAAATGGGATTGTCTTTCTGAGTTCTCTTTCTGTTGTTTCATCGTTAGTGTATAGAAATGCAATTGATTTTTGTAAGTTGATTTTATACCCTGCCACTTTACTGTAGTTGTTGATTGTTTCTAGTAGTTTTCCGATGGAATTTTTTGGGTTTTCTATGTATAGGATCATGTCGTCTGCAAATAGTGAGAGTTTCACTTCTTCATTGCCTATTTGGAGTCCTTTTATTCCTTTTTCTTGCGTAATTGCTCTGGCCAGAACTTCCAATACTATGTTGAATAAGAGTGGTGAGAGTGGGCACCCTTGTCTTATTCCTGTCCTCAAAGGAATGGCTTTCAGTTTTTCCCCGTTGAGTAGGATGTTTATGGATGCTGGATCTTGTCGAATGCCTTCTCTGCATCGATTGAGATGATCATGTGGTTTTTATTCTTCATTTTGTTAATGTGGTGTATCACGTTGATTGATTTGCGGATGTTGAACCATCCCTGTGTCCCTGGTATAAATCCCACTTGATCGTGGTGTATGATCTTTTTGATGTATTGCTGTATTCGGTTTGCCAATATTTTGTTGAGGATTTTTGCGTCTATGTTCATCAGTGATATTGGCCTGTAGTTTTCCTTCTTTGTATTGTCCTTGTCTGGCTTTGGTATCAGCATGATGTCGGCCTCATAGAATGTGTTGGGAAGTATTCCATCTTCCTCTATTTTTTGGAATAGTTTGAGAAGGATAGGTGCTAAATCTTCTTTGAACGTTTGATAAAATTCTCCAGGGAAGCCATCTGGTCCTGGGCTTTTATTTTTTGGGAGGTTTTTGATGACTGTTTCAATCTCTTTACTTGTGATTGGTCTGTTCAGATTCTCTATTTCTTCTTGATTCAGTTTTGGGAGGTTGTACGCGTCCAAGAATTTGTCCATTTCCTCTAGGTTGTCCAATTTGTTGGCGTAAAGTTTTTCATAGTATTCCCTAATAATCCCTTGTATTTCTGTGGTGTCTGTTGTAATTTCTCCTCTTTCATTTCTAATTTTATTTATTTGAGTCTTCTCCCTTTTTTTCTTAGTGAGTCTGGCTAAGGATTTGTCAATTTTATTTATCTTCTCAAAGAACCAGCTCTTTGTTTCATTGATCCTTTCTACTGTTTTTTTGGTTTCAATTTCATTTATTTCTGCTCTATTATTTCCCTCCTTCTGCTGATTCGGGGCTTTGTCTGTTCTTCTTTTTCCAACTCTGTTAGGTGCAATTTAAGGTTATTTATTTGGGATTTTTCTTGTTTGTTAAGGTGAGCTTGTATTGCTATGAATTTCCCTCTCAGGACTGCTTTTGCTGCATCCCATATGAGTTGGTATGGTGTATTTTCCTTTTCATTGTCTCCAGATAGCTTTTGATTTCTCCTTTAATTTCATCAACGACCCATTGGTTGTTCAGTAGCATGTTGTTTAGTCTCCACATCTTTGTCCCTTTCCTAGTTTTTTCCTTGCTGTTGATTTCTAGTTTCACAGCATTATGATCAGAAAAGATGCTTGTAATGATTTCAGTCTTCTTAAATTTATAGAGGTTTGCCTTGTTTCCTAATATATGGTCTATCCTTGAGAATGTTCCATGTGCACTTGAGAAGAATGTGTATTCTGCTTTTTTTGGGTGGAGTGCTCTGTATATATCTATTAAATCCATTGCGTCTAGTTTCTCGTTTAAGTCCATTATTTCCTTATTGACTTTTTGTCTGGATGATCTATCTATTGTTGTAAGGGGGGTATTAAGATCCCCTACTATTATTGTGTTATCGTTAATATCTCCTTTAAGGTTTTTTAGCAGTTGTTTTATGTACTTTGGTGCTCCTGTGTTGGGTGCATAGATATTTATAAGTGTTATGTCTTCTTGGTGAAGTATCCCTTTTATCATTATATATTGCCCTTCTTTGTCTCTCATTACCTTTTTTATCTTGAAGTCTACTTTGTCTGATATAAGTATGGCTACTCCTGCTTTCTTTTGTTTGCCATTAGCTTGGAGTATTGTTTTCCATCCTTTTATTTTGAGTCTGTGTTTGTCTTTAGAGCTGAGATGTGTTTCCTGGAGGCAGCAGATTGTTGGATCTTGGTTTTTAATCCATCCTGCCACTCTGTGTCTTTTGATTGGAGAATTCAATCCATTTACATTTAGAGTGATTATTGATATATGAGGGTTTAATGTTGCTATTTTATTGTTCATCTTCTGGTTCTTTTGCATTTCCTTCGTTTCTTGTCCCTTGTGTTTCGGACTGCAAATTCAATTTGGTATTTCTGCATAGTCATTCTCTTGGTTTTCTCTTTATTTGTCATGTGTGGTTCTCTTCTGGTTATTTGTTTAGTGGTTACTGTGAGGTTTATATAAGCAATCTCCTGGATAAGAAAGTACATTTTCAGATGCCTCCTTTTTCCTGAGGCTGGGTTGATTCAATCCCTTACCTCTTCCCCTCCTTATTTGTTATCTCTTTATTCCAGATTGTGTCATGAATGTGTGTTTCCAGTGATGAGCTTGAATTAATTTTTGATGTTATCCAACTGTATTTTGTTCTGGTTTAGTCTCCTTGCTTTTCTCCTTGCTGAAATCTTTGTATCCCCTTTCTCATTTGTTTTTTTTTTCAGGCCTAAGGGCCTTCTTGAGCATTTCTTGTAGTGGGGGTCTTGTGGTGACGAACTCTCTTAGCTTTTGTTTATCAGGGAGAGTTATTATTTCTCCATCGTATTTGAAGGATATTTTTGCTGGATAAAGTATTCTCGGCTGAAGGTTTTTGTCTTTCATGATTTTGAATATATCATTCCAGTCTCTCCTAGCCTGTAGAGTTTCTGTCGAGAAATCAGCTGAGAGCCTGATGGGGTTTCCTTTGTATGTTATTTTGTTTTTTTTGTTTAGCTGCCTTCAATATTATTTCCTTGTCACGGGTATTCTTCAGGTTTGCTACTATGTGGCGAGATGATTTTTTATTCCTGTTTGTATATTTAGGTGATCTATTGATTTCATTCACTGTTATTTCCCTCTCATTCCCTAGGTTGGGGAAGTTCTCAGCTATTATTTCTTTGAACAAACTCTCTGCTCCTTTTTCTCTTTCTTCTCCTTCTGGAATACCTGTTATCCTTATGTTGCTTTTCCTCATTGAGTCTGATATTTCTCGAAGAATTTCTTCATTTCTTTTTAGTCTTAGCTCTCTCTCCTCCTCTATCTGGAGCATTTCTGCATGGCTATCCTCAGTAATGCTAATTCGTTCCTCCATATTGTCAGTTCTGCTCTTTAAAGACTCCATTTTTTCCACTATCTCGTTGATTTTGTTTTTCATCTCCAATAATTCTGATTGGTTTTTCTTTAGGGTTTCAATCTCTTTTGTGACATAATACCTGAATTCGTTGATTTGTTTCTGTGTGTTCTCTTGTATTTCATTGAGTTTATGATAGCTATTTTGAATTCTCTGTCATTCAGGTTATCAAATTCTGTGCCTTCAGGGTTGGTTTCTGGGTGTTTGTCATTTTCCTTTTGGTCTGTAGCCCTGACAAATTGTCGCAAGGATCCGACGGGGACATCCTTATTTTTTCCCCTCATGATAATTTGGTCCTGCAGTTTCCCCCTGCTGCCACTAGATGGAGATCGCGAGCGGTTTGCTCTGAGGTGGCTGCAGTGCCCAGAGGGATTATGCTGAAACGCCGGGTGTGTGTGTGGGGGGAGGGGTCCTCTCTTTCTCCTGCTTGACCCGGGGGTTTCCTTTCTGGCTCTCTTAGGGTGTTTGCTACACCCCCTAAACAGTCCATCGTCGCTTCCCAGTGGGGATCTCGCGACAGTCTGTGAGAGCACCTGGATGGCGATAGTTTTCCCCGCTGTGGGCCACCCCTCCCCCCTCTGTCTGCGAACCACGCTGTCTTTGCCGATCGATTGGGGAGGGGGAGTACAACTTCTTACCTCTCCCCCCGTCCTTTTGGGCTTCCCGCGCCTCCACCGTCAGATGTATGGCAGCAGGGGTTTCTTAGAAGTCCTTTGTAGTGTTTGATTGAGCTCTGTTGGAATGTGAATGATGTTTTCGTTGTGTCGTAGGGGGCAGAGATTCAAAGAGGGAATCTGACTCCGCCATGATGCTGACGTCACTCCCCTTTGGCTGCTTTTTAACCTGGTTTTGCCTTGGTCTGGCCCTGACTGTACCTTCAAAGGCTGTATCTCCTGTGCTCAATCTATTGCTATTTCCTAGTTCAAATTCCAAAGAGGGGAAATCTGATTGGCTCAGCCTTTCCTTTTAGCTGCAGACCAGCGATCCTAAAGTTATAAGCCTTCTTTTGTATTAGATCTCCTTGGATTGGATTCTCTCCCTGCTTCAGTCCACTGTGTCCAGGAAGGTACTGTCACACAGCACAAAATATGGCCACCTTAAGTGGCTATTTCAGGTATCTAGTGCCGTATAACAAACCACGCCAAAAAAAGTGGCTTAAAATGACAAATTCTTATTTCTTATGATTCTGTGGGCTAGCTGGGCTCAGCTGGGCAGTTTTTCTGCTCCATGTGGGGTTAGCTAGGATCGCTCATGAGGCTTCATTCAGCCAGGAGCTGGGACATCCAAGAAGGCTTCATTCACATGACTGGCATCTCATCTGGGGTGGCTGCAATGGCTGGGTCTCTCTCTTCTACTTCTCTCTCCTCTCTTTCTCTCTCTCCACATGGTCCATCATCATTCAGTAGTCCAGTCCAAGCTTCTTTATATCTCAAGAAGAACAAAAGCAGAAGCTGCCAGGCTTCTTAAGGCCTAGGCCTAGAATTAGCACACCATCACTTTCTCCACATTTAATTGATCAAAGCAAATCAAGGCCAGTCTAGATTCCAGGGAAGGGGAAGTGGACTCCATCTCTTAATGGATGGAGTAGCATGCCTGGACAGGGATGGAAGGAATTGTTGGTGGCCACCTTTGCAGATAACCTACCACAGTGGCAGAATCTGTGAATGAGGCAGTTTCCCCTCGAAGGGTTTGGGAGACATTGTGAGGTTGGCCTCACAAAACGGTAAAGTCATCAAATCCAACTTCCTGCTGCTTCTACTAGATGGCCAGCCTACTCCACTGTCATGAGGTTGTAGTTATGTTCTGTTGTACAACATGTACAATTTGACCTCTCTGTAACTTTGCTTCTTTCCGTTGGTTACAGTAATACCCTCAAAGCAGCACAGAATCGTTCTGTACCCTCTTCACCAACAGCCCTTCATATACTTGGGCACTATATCTTCTTCTAGACCTCCCCTTTTCAGGTCTGACTCGCTCAGCCCCTTCCGCAGATTCTAGGATGAGATGGCTTCTGGTCCCCTCCCCATCTGGTCCCTTGGTCTTCTGAAGGCTCCAGTTTGTCAGTGTCCTTCATAAGATGGGGTGGCCAGAATTATCCAGTACTTCAGATGCGGAGTGAGACTCGTTGGTCTGATTTTGCTCATAGTCTGAAAATTATCTTACTGTTAATATAGACCAAAATTATATTGGATTTTGTAGCACCTGTGTCATATCATGGACTTAAAAGAAGCTTATTACAACCCAAGATGTTTTCCAGGTAAATCGCTACCAAGCCAGCTCTCCCTATCTGTGCCACTCCACACTCAGAAATAAGACTAAAAACTAAACCCTGAAAGTAATTAGAGATTTGTTCTCTTTAATAACATAAGACTTCTGCCAAAAATTAAACCATACAGTTTTTGCACTTGGTAAAACATTAATCTTGATTTTCTTTATTTTTACCTGAAGTGTGTTGTTTACCTTGAAGACCTGAAAACTAACATTTATTTTCTACCAAAAATTGCTATAATAATCTATATGTAACTCCATTTCTTTATTGATGCTAATATCCCTTAGTTATTTTATTTATTATAGGTGATGTATTATATTGCCTGTTTTCCTGAAAAGCTATAATTGACTGAAAGCCATTTCTCTATTAATGTGTGAAAACTCCTCAGGATGGCTCAGAAAATCAAACTACAATAGCGTTTGTCATTAGGGAGGCTGTACTTTCTGATCCATTTAAAACATAGTAAAATTTCAGACATTTGGATCCCACTAACATGGAATTTGTGATTACTCAGCTAATGTTTAGTTATGCAAGAGGTGTGATTAATAGTATGGGCGCCCGCCCCGTGGCGTAGCAGTTAAATTCGTGCACTCCGCTTTGGTGGCCCGGGGTTCACAGGTTCTGATCCCGGGTGCAGACTGACGCATCACTTGTCAGCCATGCTGTGGCGGCGTCCCATATAAAGCAGAGGAAGATGTGTACAGATGTTAGCCCAGGGCCAATCTTCCTCACAAAAATAAAAACAAATGATTAATAGTATGAAGGGACCGCTTATGCATGTACTGTTTTTATTAGTGTTTTCAGGAGCTTTCAAACACGTTGTTCTGGCCCTGCTCATCTCTCAGCATCCCCTCCTCTCCACCTCCTCTCTCTGTGCAGTGGGCCCACACTCTCCTCCCCTCAGGCCCTGCTCCCTCTCTTGACCTCCTACCATCTATGCTTAGGTCTGGCTCACTTCCACCATCTGGGAGGATGATGGCTTCTCCTGAAACCCTCACCCCACCCCTGGCAAGCCCCCCTCCCACTGCAGGGGGCCAGCACTCACCCCCAGTGTGAATTTAGCCCTTCTCATGGCCAGGTCTGTAATGGAGGAAGATGCAGTTGCAGTTGAAACTTAGAAGTCTTTGTAGTATAGAAACTATGCTACTCAACCATGGGGAGGCCCCAGAGGCATCATCTGTGGGCGCCGTGGAGTCATGTGTGGAAGGCAGCGTCCTCCACAGCCCCTGGGCCCCCTTCCTGACTTTCTGTCAAGGCCCAGCTCAGACACCACCTCCTCCATGGTGCTGCCTAGGAGCCCCCCACCTCCATCTTTGTTGACTGAAGCATAAAATTATTTCTGAGGAGAGAGGCATTCATTTTGAATTTAAATTAAATTGAATCTTATATTTAAATTTTTAAATTATTAACTTTTGTACAAACCTTTGAGTATAACCATTGTTAAGTTGAGGAATAACCCTAAATGTGATGACATAGCAAAAATAGAGGCAAAACAGTGGGGGGCACCACCGTCCTTGCATAACGAAGACAGTGCTTAGGACCACGGAAACGTCTCTGTGGATAAGAGCGAAATAAGGGTTCGGAGCATGTTCACAGCGCCGTCTTCACACTCTCACAGAACCCGCTCCCACCTCGTCAGCACCCCCGAACCTTTGCGGAGGAAGGCAGGAGGGTGGGGAGGCAGTCTTCCTGCTGCGGTGAGAAGAGTTTATTTGCAGCTCACACTCCACTCCCTTCAAACCCGTGAATGCACATCAGGAGAAGCCAAAAGGACAGAAAAAATAATGAAACACTTAAAACGAATCTAATGTCCTGTAGAAAAACATGTGCCACGATCCCTCTTGCTCTGGCTTGAGGTGACTGTTGATCAGGGGCTCTTTTTCCAAGAGTGAGGTTTATTGAGACTTCGGTGGGAAGAAGGCCTGACCAAGCGGAGACCTTCCATAACTGATGAACGTGCTGCAGTCATAGCAGCCACACACGTCCACTCGAGGGGGGCCCGTCAGAGTGTAACGGGTGATTTAGTCAGTAGCCGAGAGTCCCACAGCCCGTTCATTCTTTGTTCACTCATTCTTCGTTCAACAAATACGAACTGGAAATCTGTATTCCTGTTCCTGTGCATAATCACAGGAAGAGAGAATTGTCTGCGCAGTTGGCGATATGCCGAGTGTACTTTGCTTTAAAGTGTTTCATGTGATGTGTGGGCCCCGTGGTTTAGTTTACTCAAGAAGAAAACAAAACACACACACAGAGAAAGCCGTGTATGTTTAAGTGTAATTTGCTGTGCAGACTCTGCCATGGGGGAGGCCCTTGGGCTCTGAGACTCAGGTTCCTCATCTATAAAATGGGGATAGTAATCACCTCTCTCGCAGACTTGAGAGAGTCTCAAGAGATGATCTTTGTAAAAGGCTTAATGCAGCGCATGGCACACAGTAGTCACTCATTAAATGTAACTACTGTTCCCAGAAGGCTTTGCTGGTAATGTATTCCCACATATCTAATTTTTGACATATCGTAGGTTCTGTGGTTTCAAATTTAGGACTGTAATTACATTTGCAGCCCTTCTGTGCCAGTTTGAATTGTGGTTGTAAGAAATACAACATATTAAATAGTTTCCATAGCACTCTTGAAGGAGGTTTGTGCATTTGGCCCGTGATTCTGAATACGTATGAAATACTGGATTGAAATGTATTTAGTTTCTATATGAGTCTCACATCACCCCAAACAGTGACTAACCACAAAATATTTACTAAAAGATTGCATGTTTATGACTACATACTATTAATATGACAGATAAATAACCAGTGAAGAAACTGTAACTTCCTGTCAACCCGGCTTTTGTTTCCTGGTCATGAGATTGTGTTAAGGTTTTACAGGTTCAATTGTCTGGTTTTCGTTGCAGAAAACACTCAGGTGAGAGACAGCAGAGGGACCCTAGACCCGGTGCCGTCATCTCAGAGTGACGCTGAGGGTACCTGAGGCCTCTTGGTGACTTGCAGGTGACAGGAAAGATAAGGATGCGTGCATGTGGGTTGGTGTTAGGCTCACTCAGGGCAAGTCTGTCTTCCTGCTGGGCCTTGGTGCTCTCCAGGCTGTGCGCCCCTCTCTGTATCCCAGAGTCAGTCTCACCCCCTGGGGGAGCAGAAGGTATCAGAGAAGCTACCTAGAATCTGCTGGGTTCCTCTCTGTGTTCCCAAGAAGCCAGGAAGGAGGCAGCCTGGTCCACACCCCTCCAGGTGAACCTTCTCGGCTTGGGGCCTTTGGGCCCAGAACAACCCAAAAGTCGGTGTGGGCCCCAGACGTGCTGATGTCAAACGAGACACTGGTAACTCACATTCCTGTTTACATTAAAACAAAAAGTATTTGACTACTTTTCTGCCTTCCTCAGACTCCCAAAAGGGTAGGAGTGTCCTCCTCTTTCTCCTCCTTCCCACTGCATGTAATTTGGAAGAAAAGTGTCAGCTGGCTCCCAGGGAACAGCAGGTGGCCATCTTGGCTCTCTCTGGCTCTCAGCTAAGCAACATTGCACAGGTTGGTGGCAGAGGTCGGGGGAGTCTTTGTGGCCACACTGGGTCACTCACCTCAGAAGTAAGGCAACTCTGTTTTTCTCTAATAGAGAGTTTAACGAAAAAGCTTTGAAAAAATTAACTGACGTATAGAATCCCTGTTGTTTTAGCTCTAGGTCTAAATAAAAGCAATGAATTGTGATTGCTAATTTTGGTGTCAAAAACTATGTAGCAGTAACAGAGGTGCCTTGAAATATTTCTAATATATTAAAGAATAGGATATCTTTTGTGGTCAGACAGAAAGTTTGGTGATTGAGCCAAGAGTTGAGTACAGCTGGGGCGCCGGCGCTGGTATTCAGCGCCTGCCGTCATTCCTCTCCTGGCTGCTCCAGCCTCTGATCCGTTCCCAGGTGAGCCCCAGGCAGAGCCAGAGGAGTCCCTTCCGCCAGACTCGAAGCAAGAGCTACTGGGATCCAGCCCTGCCTGTAGCTACATCTTTTAAAGATTATTTTCTGAGTCTAAGAACGAACCTTAGATATTTTGACCTAAGGTTGTTATAAATCTTTCAAGATAAAAACCAAATAGAGTAAGTTATGGAATTCAGAACGGAACGTGTGAAACCAAATAGAGTTTGAGTTTCTCAACTGAAAACCTTGCAAAGCCAGTTTCATGGGAGTCTTCAAAACCAGACACCCTGTGTCAGTGGGCGGCAGCATTTTAAATAGCCTTTGCTCTTTTGAAGTCTTTTGAAGCAATGAGATGTGAACACTGCTGCAGCAGACACCATCACCTCTTTCAGAATAGTTCTTTATTCACGCTAAATGCCAGAATGACAAGACATGTCAGACACACATGGAACAAAATTAAAGTGATGTGGACAGTTGGCAGCTTCCCAAGCCCAGGTTTATCACCTATAGGGGTTCTTTGTGTCTCACCTGGATAATGGCCGAAGGCCTGGTGTGTTCAGTATTGCATACATTCATTGTCTGAACTTGGGAAACATAAGATTCAACCAGATAAAGAACTTTGTTATGTCATCTCAATAGATGTAGAAAAAGCATTTGACAAAATCCAACGATTCATGATGAAAACTTAGCAAACTAGGAATAGGGGAAGAACTTCTTCAACTTGACAAAGAACATCTACAAAGAACCTACAGCTAACATCATACTTTGGTGAGAAACTCAAACCTTTCCTGCTAAGATCTAGAAGAAAGCAAGGATGTCTCCTGTCACCACTGCTTTTCAAATTGTTCTGGAAGTCCTAGCTAATGCAATAAGACAAGAAAAAGAAATAAAAGGTATCCAGATTGGGAATCAAGAAATAAAACTGTCTTTGTTCACAGATGACATGATCATCTATGTGGAAATTACAAGAGAATCAGCAAAAAACTCTTGGAACTAATAAACAGGATACAAGGTTAATGTATAAAAGTCAATTGCTTTTCTATATACCAGCAATGAGCAAGTGGAATTTGAAATTAAAAACATAATACCATTTACATTAGCACCCCCAGAAATGAAATACTTAGATATAAATCCAACAAAATATGTACGAGATCTATATGAGGAAAACTATGACACTCTGATGAAAGATACCAAGGAAGAACTAAATAATCGGAGAGATATTTCATGTTCATGAATAGGAAAACTCAATATTTTCAAGATGTCATTTCTTTCAACTTGATATAGATTTGATGAAATCCCAGCAGTTAAAATCCCAGCAAGTTACAGATATTGACAAACTGATTCTAAAGTTTATACGGTGATGCAAAAGACCCAGAATAGCCAACACACTATTGAAGGAGAAGAACGAAGTCAGATGACTGACACCTCCTGTCTTCAAGATTTACTGTAAAGCTACAGTAATCAAGACAGTGTGGTATTGGTGACAGAATAGACAAATAGATCAATGGAACAGAACAGAGAGCCCAGAAATAGATCCACAGGTCAACTGATCTTCGACAAAGGAGCAAAGGCAATACAATGGAGCAAAGAAAGTTTTTTCATCAAATGGAGCTGGAACAACTGGACATCTACATGCAAAAAAATTAATCTAGACACAAACCTTCCACCCTTCATAAAAATTAACTCAAAAGAGATCATAGACCTAAATGTAAATTGCAAAACCATAAAACTCCTAGAAGATGACATAGGAGAAAACCTAGATGACCTTGGGTATGGCAATGACTTTTTATTTTTTTATTTATTTTTTTTTTTTTGGTGAGGAAGACCAGCCCTGAGCTAACATCCGTTGCTAATCCTCCTCTTTTTGCTGAGGAAGACTGGCCCTGGGCTAACATCCGTGCCCATCTTTCTCTACTTTATATGGGACGCCGCCACGGCGTGGCTGACAGGCAGTGCGTCAGTGGGCGCCCGGGATCCGAACCGGCGAACCCCAGGCTGCCAAGCGCGGACGAAACCGCTACGCCACCGGGCGGCCCCTGGCAATGACTTTTTAGATACAAGACCAAAGGCATGATTCATGAAAGAAAGAATTCATAAGTTGGACATCAATAAAATTAAAAACTTTTGCTCTGCACAGGACAAGTCAAGAGAATAAGAAGGCAAGCTACAGACTGGGAGAAAATATTTGTAAAAGGCACATCTGATAATGGACTGTTATCTAAAATATACAGAGAACTCTTAAAACTCAACAATAAGAAAATGAACAAATAGGTTAAAAATGGGCAAAAGATCTGAGCAGACATTTCACCAAAGAAGCTATGCAGATGGCAAGCATATGAAAAGATGTTCAACATTATATGTCTTTAGAGAATTGCAAATTAAACAACAATGAGATACCAGTACACACCTATTTGAATGGGCAAAATCTGGAACACTGACGACACCAATTGCTGGTGAGAACGTGGAGCAACAGGAACTCTCCTTCATTGCTGGTGGGAATGCAAAATGGTAGTCTCTTTGGAAGACAGTTTAGCAGTTTCTTACAAAACCAAACATACTCTTAAACCAATCATGCTCCTACCAATGAATTGAAATGAATCTACCAAATGAATTGAAAATGTATGTCCACACAGAAGCCTGCACATGGGTGTTTATAGCAGCTTTATTCATAATTGCCAAAACTTGGAAGTAACCAAGATGTTCTTCAGTAGGTGAATGGATAAATAAACTGTGGTACACCCAGACGATGAATATTATTCAGTGCTAAAAAGAAATGAGCTGTCAAGCCATAAAAGACATGGAGGAACCTTAAATGCTAAGTGAAAGAAACCAATCTGAAAAGGCTATATACTGTGTAATTCCAATGATATGACATTCTGGAAAAGCAAAACTATGGAGTCTATAAAAAGATCAGTAGTTGTCAGGGATTAGAGGGAAGGAAGGAGTGAAATAGTGGAGCACAGAGGATTTTTGGGACAGTGTAACTATTCTGTATGATACTATAATGGTGGATACATGTTGTTATACATTTGTCCAAACCCATAGAATGTACAACACCAAGAGTGAGCCCTAATGTAGACTATGGACTTTGGGTGATAATGATGTGTCAGTGTGGGTTCATCAGTTGTAACATATGTGCCACCCTGGGGCAGGATGTCAGTAGCATAGGAGGTAGTGCGTGTGTGGAGACAGGATACACAGGAACACTGTATTTTTTGCTTAATTTTGCTGTGAACCTAAAATGGCTCTGAAAAATAAAGCGTATTAATTAGAAAAAAACTATTTGGAATTTTAAAGCTCAAATAGAATATCTAGTTACAACCTATTAACCATGAACGTATGTAGTAATTCTAGGTGTGAGGGCAAATAAACAAGAAATTATGTTCCTGGCACAATATGCTGTATTTATATACAAAACCTCACAACTTGTAAAATTTCAGTATATGAGTTCAGTGACTAGTAAGAATGAATAAAAATGAAGCTCCTTCAGTTAAACTAAGCAATGGAACATCTATTTATAGTTACTAATTAAAGGTCTCTGTAAAGCAGGAAAATCATGAACGGTGAGTGGTAAACAGCAAACCATTCTGTGGATTCAGGCCTCATGGTGGCTTAAAATTGCATTGCAATGTGGTCTCACCAGCGGCTGGGCTTTGATTATAGTCCAGTTGCCTGCTGAGGTAAGTCCTTCCCCATTACCCGCTGCAGCTGGCCCCAAGCTTTTGTTGTGCAGGAGTACTTTAAAGGGGACACACATAGGGAGGCAGTTAAAGAATGTAAGTATGGCAAAGAAAAAGCCAAACCATAGAGGAATCATAAAGAGAATAACGGAATAAATTGAGAGCCTGCGGAAAGGACAAACAACAATAAGCAAGGAAAATAAGAAAGAAGGAAAGGTATAAGTAGTCAGTAGGAATATAAGTAGAAAGACCCATCAGTAGAAGGCAGATTAAATATCAGAAGGAAAAATAGAACAAAAAAGCAAAGTAGGAATGTTGGAATTTACGACAGTGGAGGACCACATTACCTCATCTACCTAATAATCATGAAATCGTTGGCTGATACATTAGCCCAGTGGTTCTCAAGCAGGGGCAGTTTCACCCCCCAGGGGACATTTGGCAATGTCTGCAGACATTTTGGTTATCACAACTGGGGGTGCTACTGTTATCTCGTGGGTAAAGGCCAGGGATGCTGCTATATACCCCAAGATGCACAAGACAGCCCCCCCTGCCGCTCACCAGAAGAATTCTCTGGCCAAAGTGTCAAGAATGATGAGGGTGACAAACTCTGCATTGGCCCATCATCAGCTCAAATTCCAGATTCCCAATGACTGTGCTTCGATCCATCCCACTGTTTTCTGACCTTTATATGTGTTAGGCTACATGTATGTCAAGCTGATGGTCACACCCCATAAAAGAAATTTGAATTTGGCTAAGAAAGTTTATCCAGAGTAGAGAATCCTTTTCCTTTATTCCTTCTTTTAGCAAGTTCTCAGTGAGGACCTGCCGTGTGCCTGTGATGCCAAAGCTTGCTTCAAAAGCAGGTCGTTAGAGATGGAGAACAGATCAGGGGTTGTCTAGGGCTCGGGATGGTGGAGGGGTAAGGGGTGGGTGTGCCTGTGGAGTCATAGTACCAAGGAGATCTTTGTGGTGGTAGACTAGCCCTCTGTGAGGCTTGCAGTGGTGGTCACGTGAACCTCCATGTGGCGTGAAGTGACACAGAGCTGTCTGTACACACATGGTACCACTGTTGGTTTCCTGGTTTGGATGTTGTACTAGAGTTACTTAAGATGTAACCTTTAGGGGACATTTGGGAAAGGGCACACAAGACCTCTCTGCACTATATTTGCATCATTCTGTGAATTTATACTTATTTCAGAATAAAAAGTTTAAAAAAGGCAAATCTTAAAAGTGAAAAAAAAAAACAAGATGGGCCAAACAATGAGAGAAAGATGTAATTTTAACCAGGATAGACAGGAATGGTCCATATGCACAGAACTCTCTTGAGATTTCTGAATGGAAAGGACTAAAAAGGCAGCACACTCTTGCAGTATGGTGTTGAAAACTGGGAGAACAAACTTGTCTTTTATTAAAATTGGCCTATTCAGGTGCAGTGCCAATGCGAAATAAATATGCCCTCTTGCAGAATCAAAATATTTCAATTTCAGTGGAAGACCTGTATTGTCAAACTGTAACAATAAGTCCCGTGGTATCTGACACTGTTTAATTGCATGTTTTGTTACAGGGACAAGCTGATCTTTTGAAATACGCGAAGAATGAGACTTTGGAGAACTTGAAACAAATCCATTACGCTGCTGTTTCATGCGGACTGAGTAAACCAGGCACAGAAAATGCTGACGGTCAGAAGCTGCACCGGAACCTGGAGGTCATCCCCGAAAGAGCAAACGATGAAACTGGAGAATGAGGGAAATTTCTAGGAATCATTATGGAGTTTATAACTCTAGGACCAGTTGTAGTCAGACGGGACATTTGCTTTGCACTCACTAATGAAAATAATATTTGGGATTTTAAAGCACAACTGGAATAGCTAATTACAGTCTATTAAAACTGTGAATGTATGTAGCAATCCTGCGGGTGAAGGCAAATAAACTCTTTAACAAGAAATTATATTCCTGGCCACAATATGCTATATTTGTATACAAAGACATCATAACTCACTTCCAGCGTGAACAACAGACTATTCACTCTAGTTCCATTGAGAAACAAACGTTTTCCTGACTGAAAACTCTTTCTTAATATGGAAATGGATTGTATTGTCAAATTAGTATTTATTGGAGAAAAACCTAATCTACGCCTTTTACTTAATGTGTGATTGCCAGAGCCTCTGGGTTATAGGTGATTTTGGTGGCATGCCTGCTGAGCCATAATTACTAAGGAGAATGTAAGTGGACAGACTCCCTGCATCCCCAGGGACCCTGGAGAGCCATCACATACAAGGAGAATGTGCAATCGGACTGAAGCACCTGGCTGAAGACACACGCTGGGTATACACACGATGTAAAAGCAGCCAATCTGGAAGCAACATGTTGTAAATAGTTTTTCATTGTACGAAGTAGAGTTCACATTAAAAAGATGTTTTATGATATTTCTCCAATAGCAGTACATGCATTTAATGAAAGTGTAACTTTTAAAATTTCTACTTCAAGATATTCTGCCCTTAAGAGTAGCCAATTACTTGTTGAACAGCTTTGTCAAAAATAAGTTGCTTGTCTGGCTTGACAATTTTGCTTTTAGTAAGGTGTCCGCAACTTTACGTAATGGCAGCTGATCGTAGAGCAAACCGAGACACCTCTTTCTGCTTCTCAGCTCGCACTATGGTGAAATGTGCCTTGAAACAGGGCAAATGGTCAGTCAAGGGCAGTTGGAGGGGCTGGAGCAGATGTAGCTTTCCTATGGCCTGCTGCATTTTTTAATCCAAGCTTTTATTTTCCAAATCAGTGTAACCTCATGCTATTTTTGAAAAGATACCAGATACTGCAGCCTAATTACTGCTTCTCCCAAACCAAAATTGCTTTGAAATTTTGGAAGAGTAAAAGCTGTCTAAATCTTCAACAACCCCTTTTTGATTTGTCCACTTCCTTCTCTGTGATCCAGGTATGTAAGCCAGATAAGTATGTGTAGTCTTCATCTTATCCAGTTCTAGTGGTTAGGATCTGGCGCTCTCACTGCCATGGCTGGGGTTCATTTGTGGTCAGGGAACCACACCGCCCATCTGTTGGTTGTCGTACTGTGGTGGCTGCGTGTTGCTGTGATGCTGAAAGCTCTGCCACCGGGATTTCAAATACCAGCAGGGTCACCATGGTGGACAGCTTGCAGCAGAGCTTCCAGATTAAGACAGACTAGGAAGAAGGACCTGGCCACCCGAAAAAATTGGCTATAAAAACCCCGTGAATAGCTGCCGAGGATTGTCTGGTATAGAGCTGGACGATGAGAGGATGGTGCACAAAGACCGGGCAAGGTTCTGCTCTGCTGCACACTGGGTACTAGGAGTCAGAATCGACTGGCAACATTTAATCTTCAACTTGGTATCTCATTAATTATTTCCTTACAGTTAAGGAGATTCTCAGGTTGATATATTTATTTCTGCCCAGACTCCTAAATATCCTCTTAAAAAAACAATTCCTTTGCTCATTTCTTGCATTTGCATTCTAATAGTGTGCTTAAATTAAGGTACGCATCTCCACTGACTGTTCGCTAGATGTAATTCCAGTTAGAAAATTAAACCTATCTGTTACTTGAACCGAGTGCGGTTCCCTGCACACACCAGCGAACAGCCAGCCCCAGCCTAGGCTCTTAGCTCTGAAATGAACTCTACATGAAAAAAAAAAAAAGAATAGAAAATAGCAAAGAATTAAAAGTAGATTTGTAGAATGAGAAATAAAGTAATGTGTAATTTAGATTATTGTTAGCAATCCTTGAACTTAGCTGGCAAGTAAATAGCAATATTCGGTTTAAAGCCAAAATCCAGAAATCATAAAAAATGACTTTTAAAATATAATGAAATTGAAAAAAATTGCTACATTTATGGTAATGGCAGGCATTATCTAATATGTGACTTGAATGACTCTGAGAGCAAGGCACATGTAATTTGTTGTAGTTCATACAGGCTTGGAATCAGCGAATTTAGAGCTGAAGGAGTCTCTGAGATCATTCCATTTGACATCTCCTTTTCTAGATGCAGAAGTTGCAGACAAGAACAATAAAATGCGTTGTCCGATGTCACAGTCTGTTAGGGATAGTGTTGGCACTGGCCCAGCCTAGAGTTTGCTCTACTTTTCCTTGCTGAAATATCAGCCTTCAGTGAGTTCCCCTTCCTTCATTCAAGATGATGACCCAAATCAGCAGAGCATGCCTTCATGGCTAATTGAGTTATTCTCTTCTCTTTTCTGCATTCAAATGGAAACGGAAAAACATTTATCAAACAGGCTAGAGCCAAGGTTATGATTATGACCTTTGTAAACAGTTTTCTCTTGCAAAGGACTAACTGGCCCACTCTGGATCCAACCTGTGGAGGCCTTATTATAACCCCTGCTGACCACATGGAAGTGAGATTCCTATTCCTGGGTTCATAAGGTGTGGTGACAGTGGGGTACCATGCTGGCTTCCTGCCATCATCTACATTCCTTAAATGGGGGGAGCACCCAGTTAAGTCACTTACTGGACATACAAATAATGCCCTACTAATTTGATTAATGTGTATGTGAGTCACACTGTGCACAGACACTGTGCATCACTTCTAATTAGGGGACGTGTCTGATCAGAAGTGTGTGAAAACAGCTGGTAAAGCTCTGCGGAGGACAATGAGGAGTTGGACAGAAGTGCACAGAAACTATGCATACAGCTGGTCAGATCAGCGGGAAATGAAGTCACACTTGTAAATCGAGCCCAGTGTCAGGTTTCCAGCACTCGTGTTGATGTCCTGTCCACGGAGTGAACCTCGAGGCATCTCTGACACACTAAGGACATTCTGCCTCCTTTTTGCATCCACTTGTTAAATCGACCCTTTCAGCTACTTAAGCTGTTGCAGGTGTTGGTCTATTTTCTGCTTTTAGCAGCTCGGGCTTCTGAATAGTGGGAGGGAAGGCCTCTAAACCCCAGATGCTCACCTCCATTTCAGGGCAGGGGTGCCCCAGGAGCCGGGGTCAGGGGTTCCTCTCAGGCTGGGTGTCCCACATCCTAGGAGGATGCTCTCCACCTTGTGGCATTGCGGCTGTCAAGCACTGGATGGGGCAAGTCCTCCAGCTTGCAGTCTTCACCACGTGGTCTCATTCAGTATATCACTTTAAATTTGTTGAATCTTTAATCAAGGGTTAAAAAAATTGTAAATGCAAATTTTAGTGCAGTCATGGCCTGGTTCCACTTCACCCAGTGAGTGAGAATGCCCAGGGTGGGCATCTCTCTCTGCCATTTTCAGTGGGTGCTCATGTCTGAGCTGATGTTTGATATGAGCAGACCTAACATTTGCCATGAGTTGGAACAATTTTCTATTTGTTATGCTTGACAGTGGAACTCTCTGTTGGGTCTGTGTGCCAAGGACTCTGTTCAAGGTACTTTGCATATGTCATTTCATCCTCTCAACCACTGGCAAGGTATTTATTTAATATTACAGGTGAAGAAATGATGACTTTAGCCAAGGTCAAAGAGTGCTCAAGTCAGGATTTGAACCCAGAGCTGTCTGCTCCAAAGCTTATATTCCCAAGCAATATGTCCATATACTCTTCTGAATTCCAAATGCACAGTTCACCTCTGAACTACAAAGCGTAAAGAATAATGAGGTAATTGGCATATTCTCTCATGCTGAATGTGAGCTCCCTAGAGGCCACTGAAATTTACTCACTCTGATTTTATTGAGCACATTTTAGGCTCCAGGGATTTACCATGAACAAAAACAGACATGGTCCCAACTCCCATGGAGCTCACAGTTTAGTTGGAAAGGAGGAGACATTAATCCACATAATTACAAAGATGCAGGTACAGGTGCAAACCATGGGAAGTGCTACCTGGGTTCACGTCCTGGCTGAGAAGTGAGGGGAGGTGTTCTTAACCTTCCTTACCTCTGTAATTTAAGAAGGATTTAAAAATGCTTCTTTTCCTCACAGGATTCTTGTGAGGACTGAATGAGATGGTGTTTGTAAGGCACTAGGACCAGTGCGTGGCTTGCAGGAGACTTACTGTGTTATTACCATTAGTTCTCCTTGAAAGGTGGGGCATGAGAGTGTCACGGGGGCCTCACCCTCCTGGGAAGATGGACTGAGTATCTACTGCTCTGAGACACAACCCCCAGGACTTAAAACAGTAATTTATTATCTCTCGTGGTTCTGGGGGTTGGCTGGGCTCGCTGCAGAGGTTCTTGCTTGGGGTCTGCTGTGCAGTTGCTGCAGATGTCAGCTGAGGCTGTGGTCATCTGGCTGGGCTGGACATGCGAGAGGGCTCACTCACATGGCTGCTGGCAGGGGGCTCGTTTGGGCTGTTAACCAGGGATCTACACGTGGTCTCTCCGTGTGGCTTGGACTTCTCATAGCAGGGCACTGGGTTCCAAGAGGGATCATCCCAGGAGCTAGCGTTCCAGAAGACCCGTATGAAGCTGCAAGTCTTCTTGAGGTTCGTGGTTCTATCCTCGGAAGTCCCAGAATGTCAGTTCTGCTGCATTTTATTGTTCAGGAAGGTCGCCAAGCCTGCCCAGACTCAAGTGGTTGCAGAAATCAACTCCTGGTCTTGATGGGGGGTAGCAAGGTCACGTTGCAGAAGAGGAGATGGGATAGGAGACGTTGTTAAGACCGTCTTTGGAAACTTCAAGCTGCCACAGAAGGTTTCCTGAAAAAGTAGTATTTGAGCTGAGACCTGAAGGCGAAAATGGTCAGGGGAAGGTAAAGCAATTCAGGCAATTTAGGCAGAGAAACCAGCGTGTGGCAAAAGCCAGTGGCGGGAGGGGGGGTGGCATGCTTGAGGACCTAAAAGAAGGACAGTGAGACCAGAGAGCAGAGACTGAAAGGGAGAGGGTGTGGAATGAGGTGGGGAGGGTGTCGGAGCCCATCATGAAGGGTTCTGCAGGCCTTGTCAAGGATTCTGGTGTGTTTTCCTGAAAGGTTTGGCACTAACCTAAAAATAATAAATCCACCTTTAATTGGTTTTACTTAATTACAAAAGAAATATATGCTCACTGTTACCAAAAAGGTCAGATGCTGAAGAATGTCAATTAAAAGTGCATGTGCCCTTCGCACTGCCCATCTCCTGCTCCCCATGGGAAATGGCTCGGCAGCGCCTCCTTACATGGAGATGTGCAGGTGCCACCAACAAACGCCCCTCTCCACTCTCGAGAAGTTCCAACTTACTGTCAAGAAAAGGTATAACTCTCTTTAAGGATCACAGAAATCAAAGAATTAAGTATTTAAGAAGTACAGCTCTGTGGCATGGAAGGTGATGAATACCAATTCAATTTTATGAAAAAGAATAATTTTGTGTCTTATCAAAGCCACAGATGTCAAGTAGAAAATATGGATTAACAACTTAAACATATGTTTAAATATGACTATTAGAATTCATAAGAACAAATATTTCTCCTCTAAAAATATTTTTTACTCTAAGCCAAAAATCATAAAAATCCTTTGGGAAGGGAGTGTTGTGGCCATTGAGATGAGCATTCTGGACATATAACAAAATATGACATCGATAAATAGTCAAGGCATAAAGGGGGTATAATATGAGAAGTAAAACCCTCCTCCCATTTCCCCCAGCCTCACTACCAAGAACTTATCATGCTTAATCATTTCTGGTTTTGATTCTTCTGATAATTGTCTTCCAAACTCAAGACCAGTGCTGTCCAACAGAACTTTCTATGATGATAGAAATATCTATATATGTACTATATAATGTGATAGCCACTAGCCACATGTGGCTATAAATTTAAATTTTAATTAATAAAAATTTAATAAAGTAAAAAATGGTGTTACTGAGTCACACTAGCCACATTTCAGTAACTCAGTTGCCACACGTGGCTAGTGGCTACCATATTGGACAGTGCAGCTGTAGAGAATATGCTTATCCCTCTGCTTCTGCTTTATCAACTTTAAAAAGATCTGTGATTCCACACGAGGGAAGATGAAAAACATGGCTCAATTCACTGCTCCTTCTCTTTGCCCTTCCTCTGCTCCTGAGCCCTGATTTTAATTTTAGTTCTGTTGGTTTACCTTTGTGGCTCTTAGTAACATATTTAAAACTGTTTCTTAATACATCAATTATTGCCTGTAATACTTTGATCCACCACCACATTAGATCAGAAAAATCAGCTCTCTCCATTGTCTCCCTCCATGACTTCTCCACTTGCAGCTCCCTACTACCAACCACTGTTGTCACATTGGCAAGGTCCCTGGATTGCACTGATGTTCTGTCCTGTAAATATAAACTTCCCGTGCGTTGTCTAAGATTGTTCTAAAATTAAAAAGTAATAACCAGCTTTTATAATATTATAATTGCATAAGAATTAGTTTGTTACAGAAATAGTGTGGCTAAACCTGCCCAGAAGGAGACATTTGTTATCCCGTGCGACCGGTGTCATTCAAAGGTAAAGATAGCTCACATCCACTTCCAGCCAAGATAGAGTAATGGGGAACAGATTTGCCTTCCTGCATAAAACAACCCAAAGCCAGGAAATATGTATGAAACAATGGTTTTCAAGACACAGGACATCAGGCATAGAGAGGGGAAACAAATGAGATGAGCCCTGTAATGGCCCCAGCTGATTACCTTGAGAGAGTTTCCAGGCCATGGTACAAGGAAGGGAAAGTCAGACAGACCCTAGACCTCTGAGTCAAGGATGGAGCTGAGAGACCTGGAAGGCCAAGGTGGCTAGAGTGCAGGACGGGTTATCGGAGGGGAGAGAGCTACACAGAGAAAGGACAGAGGTCTGCAGAGGGTCACCCTCCAGTATTCAGCAGAGTACCAATCAGCTCGTGTGAGGAAACTGCCTGAGGCAGGGGAAAATACCACTCAGAATCATTAGAATAGCATTTCTCAACCTTTTTAAGGTTATCAACCCCCTAAGGAGTCATTTTAGACATCTTTTTCATAATCGCTCTCCCTCATGAAATTTTAATACCACAGGTACTAATGTATATCTGTATCGCTATCTATGTATTGTATGTATGTATATATGTATATGTAAATTTATGTATACCTCTGCTTTATATAAAAACAGATAAAATACAAAAATTATTCTCCCAAAACTAAATTTTGCCCCTTTGGGGGCAACATCACCCCTGTTGAGGATGCACGGATTAGAGGGAACAGTACGTGGTGTTCACGGGGCCGGGAATAGTGTTGCTCGCCACCAGCCAGACTGGTATTCAGAAGGATGTTGCCTCAGTGTGGGGAGTATTTAGCTCCAGACTATACACTGCTCTGGTCCCACCTAAAAATATTAAAAGCAAGACCTGAAAAGATCAAATTTTTCCAGTAAACAAAGCTCAAGAATATTTTTAAAATATTAAAAAGATCCAGGACCCAAGATCCAGGACCCAAAAAAAGGTAAAATTTACAACGTCTGGTATCCAAAAAAAGGAATTACCTGGCATGCAAAGAAGCAGAAAAATATGACCAATAATGAGGAGAAAAATCCATGAATCGAAACCAGCCCAGAAATGACACAGATGTTAGAATTAGTAGACAAGGGTATTACAACACTTACTATAACTCTATTCAAAAAGTTAAGAAATTACATGGATGATATAGAGAAGGCCCAAACTGGACTTCTAGAGTGACATGAAAAATACAATGTGTGAGGGGCCGGCCCGGTGGCGCAGCGGTTTAGTTCGCACTTGGCAGCCCGGGGTTCGCGGGTTCGGATCCCGGGCACCTGCCGACACACTGCTTGTCAGCCATGCCGTGGCGGCGTCCCATATAAAGTAGAGGAAGATGGGCACGGATGTTAGCCCAGGGCCAGTCTTCCTCAGCAAAAAGAGGAAGATTAGCAATGGATGTTAGCTCAGGGCTGGTCTTCCTCAAAAAAAAATACAATGTGTGAGATGAAAACTACAATGAATGTGATTAATGGCAGATTAGACTTTGCAGAAGAAAAAAATTAATGCACTTGAAGATATAGCAATAACAGAAACTCTTCAAAATAAAACACAGAAAAGAGAATTTTAAAAAATGAACAGAGCAGTAGTGAGCTGTGTGACAACTTCACGTGGTCTAATATATGTGTAATTGGAGTACCCAAAAGAGAGGAGAGAATGGGAGGGACAGAAAAGATATTTGAAAAAATAATAAACACTTTCCACAATTGATGAGCACTGTAAACCCACAGATCCAGGAATCTCAACAAACCCCGAGCACAGGACACATGAAGGAAACTACACCATGACACATCATAATCAAATTGCTCCAAACCCACAGTGATAAAGAGAAAACTCTTAAAAGCAGATAGAGAGAAAAAGAAACATTTTGTACAGAAGAACAAAAATCAGGATGACAGGAGATTTTGCAGATGACAGCAAGGCAAGTGAGAAGTCAGTGGAGCAACATCTTTAAAGTACCGACTGAAAGAAAACCACTCTCCCTAGATTTCTGTGCCCTGCAAAAATGTCTTTCAAAAAAGATAAAATAAAAAATTTTTTCATATGCACAAAAGCTAAAACAATTCATTACCAGTAGGTCCACACTACAAGACACAGTTTTTTAAGAAGTCCTCAGGAAGAAGAAAATAATACCAGATAGAAATATGGATCTGCACAAAGGAATGAAGAGTCCCGGAAATGGTAATTATGTGTATAAATATAAAAGATTTTTTCTTATTATTTAAATCTCTTTAAGAAAGTAATTGTTTCTAAAATGGTATACCAGTGTGGGGTTTGTAGCCTAAGTAAAAGTAAAATGTATGACAACAATAGCACAAAATCCTAGAAGTGAGAAATGGAGGTATATTATTGTAAGGTTCTGATGCTTTGTGTGAAGAGGTATAATATCATTTAAAAGTAGGCTGTTATAAGTTAATGATGTAAATATAGGCAGTAGGAAACCACTAGAACAACAAAACAAAGAGTTATAGCTAATAAACCAACAAATGAGGTGAAATAGAACAATAAAACATACTTAGAAGAAGGCAGAAAAAGAGGAAAAAAGGAACAAAGAATAAATAGATGGGGTAAATAGAAAACAATTGGCAAGATAAATACAAAATTCCATAAATTTAACTTTAAAGGAAACTTCTGCTCTTCAAAAGACACTGTTAAGAAAATTAAAAGTCAAGCCACAGACTGGGATAAAATATTTGCAATACTTTATTTGACAAAGAACTTGTTTCCAGAACATATAAAGAACTCTTACATCTCAATAGTTAGAAAGCAAACAATATAATAAAAATCATGGGTAAAGGACAGTTGACAGAAGAAAATACAATGGCCACAGAGCACTTGCAAAAATGCTCAGCATCAGCCACTATGGAAATGCAAATCGAAACCACAATGGCATACCACTCCACACCCACTGAAATGGCTGAAATTACAAAGATGGACAATACTAAACGTTGGTGAAAATATGGAGCAACTCTAACTCTTATACGATATTGTTGAAATGTAAAATGGTGCACTTTTGAAAACAGTAGGACATTATTTGATATAGTTAGACATATCCCTTATCTATGAACTAGCAGTTCGAATCCTAGATTTTCTGAAGAGAAATGAAACCTTATACCCTCCATAAGACTCATATAAGAATGTTGACAGCAGCTTTATCCATAATATTCAAAAGCTTAAACTACCTAATGACCATCAACAAGAAAATAGACAAAACTGTGTTATTTTCATGAAATGTAATACTCAAGCCAGCCCTGGTGGTCTAGTGGTTAAGATTCGGCGCTCTCACTGCCACAGCCTGGGTTTGTTTCCCAGGCAGGGAACCACACCACCCGTCTGTGTGTTGGTTGTCACACTGTGGTAGCTGCGTGTTGCTGTGGTGCTGAAAGCTATGCCACCAGTGTTTCAAATACCAGCAGGGTCACCCATGGGGGACAGGTTTCAGCAGTGCTTCCAACTAAGACCCACCAGGAAGAAGGACCTGGCCACCCACTTCTGGCCATGAAACCCTGTGAACAGCCGGGGAGCACTGTCTGATATAGCGCTGGCAGGTGAGGGGATGGTGCAGAAAGACCAGGCAGGGTTCTGCTCTGCTGTCCACAAGGTCGCTAGATTCAGTGGCACTAACAACAACCAATACTCCCAACTCTGGTTGGGAGAACTATACTGCTCATCCCTGCAACAGATGTGAGGGACTCTGAAAACCTGATGCTGAGTGAATAAATCTAGACACTGAAGAGTACCCTGTGATTCCATTCATAAGTTCTAGAACAGGCAAAGCTATGATACAGCAATAGAAATCTTGTCAGTGGTTGCCTGTGGTGGGGTGGGTTGTGGTGGGAGTTGACTGCAAAGGGAACTTTCTGGAGTGGTGTAAATGTAATACAGATGTAAATCTATATCTTGATTGATTGTAGTCACACTGGTTGTAGTTAAAATGTACTAGATATTTCTCAAAGCTCATTGAATTGTATATTTGAAATCTGTACACTTTATTGTATATGTTATACTTAATAAAGTTGATTTTACATTTTAAAAAGGACACTACAACTTAAAAACTAGGAGGAAAACAATTGGGAGTCGGAGTGGGAAGAGGGAACATGATATATTATTGTTATTATTTTATGCTTTTCTCTTATCAGTAAAATCTTTCCTGTTTCTTAATCATATAATTTGTTGCAGATTATTTTCTTTTGAAGACTTTTTTTTTTTTCTCTGAACCCTCTGATTTCTTATTTTTAATTTGGACTAATTGCTTGCCAGGCCTGCTGTGCCAATTTAATTCCGGGATTAATTTTATTTATTACAATGCTGACTTAGTTTTACTATCTGTTACTCTTTCTTGGGTTCTGTGTTTTGTTTTGGGGGTTTTTTGTTTTTGTTTTTTTGCTGAGGATATCTGGGAGTAATTCTTTCAGAGACTGTTTACGGAAGGCAAATTTTCTGAGTCTTTCCGTGTTCAAAAACTCTTGACCTTGTTCTCACATTTCATTGAAAGTTTAGCTGGGTTTCTAATTCTAGGCTCTAAATCCTTTTATCTTGGAACTTTGAAGTGTCACTACATTTTCTTCTAGTACCAACATTGCTTATGAGAAGACTGGTACCATTCTGACTCTTATCCCTTTATAGGTAACCTGTTTCATTTTCCTGTGAACTTTTTTGAAGTTTTTATTTTTGGTGTTCTAAAATGTTGTGATGACATATATAAGTTCATTCATTCATTCAACAAATATATATTGTAGATGTTGATTACCAGGAGCCCTAGAGGCTGGAAATAGAGCAGTAAGTCCCCTATTCTAGTGGAGGTTACATTCTGATGTGGGAGACAGACAATAAAATATAAACAAGTAAGTAGGTGAGATCCCTTCGACTATTGACAAGTACCAAGAGGAAAATAGAACAGGGGGATGGGATAATGATAAATGGAGGCAGAATGAAGCCTGCTTTAGACCAGGTGGTCAGGGGAGGCCTCTCTGAGAAGGTGCATTTGAGCCAGAGCCCTGAATTATGAGAAGGAGCCATGCAGAGATCTGGAAAAGATGATCACAATAAAGGGAACATGACTGCAAGGGACAGACACGGGAATGGGCTTAGAGTGTTTGGGGACAGAAATAAGCCAGGGGGGCTGGAGAGTTAGTGAGTAAAGCTGACAGTGGAAGGAGACGAGGTCCGAGAGGCAAATAGGAGGAATCCCTGCAGAGCCAGCAAGGAGCTTGGATCTTAGTCTAGGTAAATTAGGGAGTAATATGATCTGATTTATATTTTAAAAGATCATTCTGGCTGCGTATGAAACATGGGATTATGGAGGGTCAAGAGTAGAAACAGGAAGACCAGCTAAGAAGCGCTTGCCGTCAGCCAGGCAAGCAGGGATGGGCTTTGGCATAGAGGGTGGCAGCAGAGATGGGGAGACATGATCAGATTTAGGGTCTTAATTGGATGTCAAGAGAGGAAATGAAATCAAGGATGACTCTCGGGTTTTCATCTGGGCAGCTAGGTGAATGGTGTGCCATTAACTGAAAGGGGGAAGGCTTTGGGAGAAGCAGGTTTGGAGGAAATCAAAAGTGCTGCTTGGACACGTCTAACTGAGATGACAGATGTCCTGGACCGGCGAGAGGTGAGGGGGACAGGTTGCAGAGTCTTCGGCGTGTAGTCTTCGGTGTTTAATGCGCTGCTTCGTATAGATGGGCCATTTCGTTATGAAATCTCATGTGTCTTCAACTCGGGACATTTTTCTTACTATTTATTTAATTATAACCTCTCCATTCTGTCTGTCCTTTCTCTCCAGAATTCCTATTAGACGGATGTTAAACCTCCTGGATCGATCCTCAGGATCTCTTAACCTGTCCTCACTTTATTCATCTTTGTGCTTTTGTTCCATGTCTGAGGAGATTTCTTAACTCTTTTCTGTCTGGCAGTTACATTGATCCATGTGATGCTGGCTTCGATGTTTTTTATTTCCAAGACCTATTTCTTGTTTTCTGATGATAGCTTATTTTTTATAGCAATCTGTTCTGTTTTGTGGCTGTAATTAGGACCCTATTCAGATCCTGCACAAGTGCTTTTCTTTCCCTTCTATTATTTCCTCCATGCTCAGTTGTTCTGTTTATTTATCTCGGGTCTTCTCTTTTGTACCAATGTTTTCCATCGATTGTCAGGAGGCCCATCGTGCTCTGTTAACTTTTATGAATGAGAAGCTACTAGCCTGGTCAACGTGGCTGGGAGAGTTTCCATGCAAGTGTGTGTTCTCTTTGTCTTTCCCCTGAATGGCAACTGACTTGGAGGATGGACTGTGCCCATTAGCAGGGTCTGCTGTATTGCACACGCAGGAACTAGCAGTTGGACTTTTATCTCAAATGCTTTTCAATTTAGTGTAGTGTGAACTCTTCAGACAAAATACATTATAATTTAGATAAGAAATGGTGAACAGAAGTTACTCCTCTCTGAAAACACATGCCCAGGCAAATATTACCAATTGATGAAGGCTCTTTTTGAGCCATTGATCGATTAATGATGTCTGCTGTGGGTGTGGGAGGGGAAGGCTCATAGCAGCAGCCTCTCCTGTGTCATTCCTGTTTCAGACCACACGACTGTCAGAGGGTCATAGTTGTGGAGTCTGTAGTTCAGGCTCAGCCTGGAGGGGATGCCCAGGAATTGGTCTGGGGGCCCATATGGCAGTCATTTCATTCAGTGATAACTCACAGTTAAGTGTATGTAAACTTACTGTGGTCTGCATTGTTAGAATGCCAACAACAGGGCTGAGCTGAGAGGAAATCAGTTTGACCATGAAGTGGCTGTGTGCGTTAGTCCTAAAATGTGTGTACGATTAGGTACGTGATTATATGCCAAGCAAGATGCAAGCTATTTTTGGAATATTCATACTTCTGTTACTGCCACAGACATGTTTAGCCAGAATTCACTGCATTTGATGGTATTTTAATGGGTAATATGACAGACACATATTTATCGGCCCTACAAAAGAAAACAAACTGGATGTTGTCATTAGCAGCTTGGAAAGACAGATTTGAATGTTTAAGAAGGTCCCTTTAGTAAAAGGGGACCTGTATCAACAGATTTTATATCCACAAGGGAAAATTCAGAGGAATGAACACAGGGAGGACAAAGAGTTCAAATGCAAGATGGGCCAGGCCTGATTCATGCAGGTTTAACAGGATACCCACTGGGGAAATTTATAGTGGGTCAGTCACAGCTTCATGAGCCAGTGAGGCTAAATGTTAATCAGAAATGTTTAATGATTAGGAGGAGAAAATGGGCAAGGGCTGTAAACCTAAACGCTTCCAGAAGCCAGGCTAGTGGCATAAATGTGTGAAATGGATGGGAGGACAATAGGGAGTGGTGAGGCCTGTGGCCAACTGGAGAATTGATGTCCCTTCTGAAGACATTCTGATTCAGATTTAAAAACAACAACAATGTACTGGCCAGTCATACAGAAATTTCTCAGAACCCACAGGCTACTGTATTTTTGGCATCATTAGCAATCAGCAGCCCCTGCTTCCGGAACTGTTGCATCATTAATGGCTGTGGCAGTCATACACCACTGGGGTACTTGTGAGTTGTGATAATGCTCATAGTTACCAAGCCTGTTGTTCTGCAATGCTGCTTTTTTACTCTTCCACTTTACTTCAAAATTACCTTCAGTATAAAGAGCATTATCAACGATATCTTCATCTAATTTGTAGAGACATATAAGAGAAGGAAAAGAATTATCCTGATTGGGATGGGGTTGGGGTGGGGGATCTTTCTGTGATCTTCCTCCCACATCTGCTGTGGGCTCATGGCATTTACTGTGAATATGAATATTCATATGAATGTGATATAAATGCTGATTAAATGAAAAAGGCACATTGAAATCATGTTCACAAGACTCAGCAGGGGCTCAGTGAGACTTGAATCTTGGAACTTTGCAGTCTCTGTAGGAGCAGATCAGCGGTTAAAATGTGTCTCCTTTGGGCTTGGGTAAATGAATTCGATGACACGATAGTATTTCAGACCTAGCGATGGCTTCTGGGATCGTCGAATCCAATGTCTTGTTCAAAATGCAGAAACTGAAGACAGAGATGTTAAGAGACTATTCAAGGCCACAGAACCAGCCAGGATCAGATGTGAGACCAGACCCTGGACTTCTGGTTCCAATTTCAGTTCTTTTTCAAACATTCTTATAATTTTGTTTAATTTTTGAGCTGATGCCTGTTAGCAATTGTATTTTCCATGGAAATGCCTCCACAGGACCTGTCGGTTGGCCATTTGAACTGTATCGGTCAGAGCGATGTCATGTGTCAGACGTCCATTTAGATGTTGGTCATCCTGGTTGTTCTGAACCTGGTGCCTAAGCAGTAGAGGCAGAAATGGCGTGTTGTGTGGCAAACTTCCGTTCTCGAATTTGCATCCATCTTCACTTAGGAATTTTAATAGCACATTTTTACTAGTAATAAAATAGAAGAATATAATATTTGAAAAGTGACATAATTGAAGCAAAAACTCATGTTGTCTGCTATCTCACTTAAATCAGAAGTAGAGATTTTGGTCTGAAAAATAGAAATCCATATACACTTGGCATATATACATATCTTTCTACCATGTAAATTATATCTATTCTTAAAATAACTCTAGGAAACGTGAACTTTATCTTATGTACAAGAAAGTTAAGTTCAGCTTCTGAATATAGCAGAAAAAGGTAGATAATATTGACAGGTAAAATATAGCCGGAAAACACT
Organism: Tapirus indicus; assembly: GCA_031878705.1. Lineage (NCBI taxonomy): Eukaryota > Metazoa > Chordata > Mammalia > Perissodactyla > Tapiridae > Tapirus > Tapirus indicus. The sequence continues at coordinate 22,618,044 of CM062920.1, forward strand.
CATAAAAATTCACCTGAATAAAGCAAACATATGGATTGATTTTTATTGGCATGTTTTACCAACAGTACAAGTTTCCTCTCTGTAACATGTCAAGTTTTCCCCGAAAATGAACCTGTACAAAAATGGCCCTAGACTTGAGTACAGAGCATTAGTGAAGACAGGAAGAGAGAAATATTTAGAAAAAAAATTCTCAATAAATAAAATGTAAATATGACTATGGGGCCTGAGATTTTGCATTTATAATAAGCTCCCAGGTGATGCCCACACTGTATGTTCAAAGATCACACTTTGAGTAGCAAGAGTCTAGATAATATCCTGATTATTGGTACTAAAAGTTACATGAGTTCATTCTACCAATAATATATAAAGGGCATTTAAATTTGCCCAATGGTTTTCACCAGAAAAATTGAAAGTTTTGGGAAAATTGGGTGAATTTATAAGTGAGAGTATGTGACATATTTATAATTACTATAGATTTATCATAAATTTTTATGATATAGCATAAATGCTCACCATAATTTGTGATAGATCATTAGTAAATGCTCATTTGTATCCTGGATTTTTCTGAAAGATTAGAAAATCTTAGTGTTGGCTCAGGTGAGCAAGAGAAAGCTCCTCCCGTTGTCCCCATGCCTGTGGCCAGAGAAAGGAGCCCCAGGGGCCCTCAGGCAGATGACACTGACCACACCGAAGGGTTGGCTGGAGCCACCAACTGCAGGAGCCCTTGGGCTCCACAGAGGTGACTCAGGGGCTACCATGGGGGAGGTGCAAATGTAAATTTTACCTCTGTTTTTAAAACGGTGAATATTTAAAAAGGGAAGTTTGGAAACCACGGCTTCCAGACGAGGAAATTTTGGCCTAGAGAGGTGAAGTGACTTCCCCAGAGGGAAGTCCAACACTCCAATCATCTCTGTTCTCACAGCACCACGCTTCCCTAAACTACCCTCGTTTCTTTCTCATCATTGGCATTTTATTTCTGAGAAACAGATACTGTCCCAGTCACATGACCAGAATTGTGGATTCAAATTGATTTCTCCTTGTGGTGGGTCCCACTCTCCACTCCCCAGTGTGAATCTGGACAGGGGGCCAGAAGAAATGGGTTTTGTATCCTAGGAACAAGACGGCCTGCTGCTGGGGCTCAGCGAGGAGACGTCCTTGCTCCCCTGGCTGTCAGGTAGTTTAGCTGAGCTGAATTATGTAATTGAACAGGGATGAGCACTGAAATCACACAACAGACCTTTATAAATGACTTGGTGAGTCCAGCCCAGCCCATCAAGGCTGATCACACACAGTGGCTTCCCCCCAGGGTCTCTGGCCAAGAGCTTTTTGTCTTCTTCACCTGTTTTTTGGAGCCCTCTCTCTTCAGATATTTCTTTGACCTGGACAGAACACATCTTGTGGAAGAAATGTGTCAGCAAGAAGAAAATTCTCCCAAAGTATTTCTCATAAAGGCGTGCTTGTGACAGGATCCTTGTTCTTCCTCACCAGCAACAAAGGAAGGCACGACACAGTCTGCATTCATTCTACACTTATTCCTTGGGCACCCACATGTGCCAGGCGCCATTCTAGGTGCTGGGGAAGACCTAGGGGAAGGCGAGACCTCTGAAAATATGACATTGAACAGATTGGATTTACTCAGATGCAGAGTGGTAGAAATAGCATTGCAGGCAGAGACAAGAACATGTGCAAAGCCTCTGAGGCTGGGAGGAGCTAGCTCAGTGTGCTGGAGAGTGAGAGGAGATGCGCAAGGAAGACTGCCATTAGATGACTCTGGAGAGAGAGGCAGGGACCTGATAACTTGGAACCTTTGTAGGCCAAAGGTGATGAGATGAGTGAGTTTTATTCTAAATATGACTGGGCAGCTATCGAAGGGTCTTAAGGGTATGATTCAATTTTTGTTATAAGATCCCTTTTGTTACTCCAAGGAGGAAGCAGTGGAGGGTTGCAAGAGTTTTAGCAGAGAGACCAGTCAGGGTGCTGATGCAGTAACCCATGGCAAGAAGGGATGGTGGCCTCGATGACAAAGGTTGTAGTAGAGATGGAGAGGAGGGTGTAGCCAAGATGTATGTTGGTGATAAAGACTTTCTAAGCAATTGGATGAGTAGGATGAGAAAAGGAAGGAATCAAGGATAACTTCTAGGATTCTGGCTTAAGAAACGATACCTGAAAGACCAGGGAAAGAGCACATTTTGGGGAGATCAAGAGTTCCTTTTTGGACATGTTGAGTTTGACGTCATCTAAGTGGAGATGTCAAGTAGGCAGTTGGATATGTGAATTTGGAACACAGAGGAGCAGTCAAGATGGAAAGACAAACTTGGGGGTCCTTAGCATATATACCGGTATGTATTAACAAGGGAGTTGATGAGAACATCTGCAGGGAGGGTGTTGATAAAGCAGAGGACCCAGGACAGAGCTGTGAGGAGCCACAACATTTAGAGCTGACAAGCAGCTTGTTTTGAATTCTCACCATTGACTTCATTGTGTTTTTTCTTATGGCATTGGGTGACGTTGCTTTGAGTAGTGTTTCCCACACACTTTTAAACAGTGCAAGAGTTATGTTATATGGAGAACCAAATGTGTCATTTTGGAGACTGTGTAGGACACAGGAAACAGCAGAGGTACTCACTGTCGATGGATTGTGACCGACACCATTTGTATCTTCCAGCTACTTTCCTCATCGAAATGAGAGGAAATGAGGCAGGGCAAGATTTGTGTGTGTCAGTGAAATCAAACAACACTATAAAATGGTGTGTAGCGTGTATCTCCTTCAGAATAAGCCCAAATGCCTTCACAGGCAGCGCCCTCCAGAAAGGGCCCCCCTGCTCAGCCTCCCACCACCCTTCTTTGAGCACCCCTCCCTCCAGCAGCACTGGCCGCGATACTGATCCACCTTCTCTTGGCATGTCTCTCTCCCTGCACCGTCTCCCATCCCTCAGAACACCTGGCCACCTTCTACTTAACCTTTATTCACCACTCCATCATGCCCTCCTTGGGGAACACATCCTTCCCATCCCTTTTGCCCCCAAACCCTGGCCCAGTGGTTGGGGCATTCTCTCTGCCCCTCCACGTCACTCTGGGCACCTTGTATCAGGTGGGATGATGTATGTGAGATCCCAGTATGGAATTTTTATTCCTCTCACTACTTTCACTTCCTGCCTGCCCTTCCTGATGGTCTGCCCTACAGATTTCAGACTTGCCCGGCCCGCCTCCATAATCTCTTTAGCCAATTCCTTGCAATAAATTTCTTCATATGCATCTCCTACTAATTCTGTTTCTCTGGTTGAACACTGACTGAAACAGGCAGATTTCCAGTTATTTGTTGCTACATAACAAACATCCACAAAACTGTGTGGCTAAAACAACAACCAGTTTGTTCTGTTCATGGATTCTGTGAGTCAAGAAGTTGGAAAGGGCACAGCAGGCATTTCTGTCCCCTCTGTGATGTCTGGGGCCTCTGCTGAGATGACTTAAATGGTTGGGGGTGATTCAGTCAACTGGGCATATCAAACTACTGGGTCTTGGGGGACCCAATTCCAAGATGACTTCCTCATACACACACCTGGCTCCTGGGCTAGGGTGGAGGATGGCTGGGCTCAGCTGGACTGCCATCCGGAGTGCCTCTAAGAGACCTCTTCTACGTGGCGGTCTCTGGGAGCTAGAACTGCTCAAGGCTCCAATAGGGAGTGTTCCCAGATGACAAGGCAGAAGCTGTCTGGCCTTTACAACCTTTTCTCAGAAGTCACATAGCAGTATTCCTGCCATAATCCATTCCTTGAAGTACTCACAGGCCCAACCAGGTTCAAGGCGAAGTGACATAGACCCAATCTCTCAATGGGAAGAATGTCAAAGAATTAGTGGCCATATTTCAAAATTGCTGCCAGCAGCCAGCCAGGACCCAAGTCCCAGCAAGATGAGCGGGGCTCTGTGCCCCAGATTAGGTTCAGTCCCCACTGGACCCCCTGTGTGGACATGTCCCTTGCAAGGTCCAAGCTCATGCATAAACCCAAGAGAGATTGGGTGAGACTCTGGACACCCAGAGGGGGTGGGGTGGAGGGCAAACTTCCCACCTGTACTTGGATCTGCCCAGAGCAGCTCTGTTTTCAAACTTAATAATTGCTGTTGAATGAATGAATGCATGCATGAATAAAAGACAACCGTAAGTAAGAGAAGCAGTTAAGGCAGAGTGTTTTATTCCACTCCTGCTCGGGTCGTAGGCTCTGTCTTCACACACCGTTTCCACTGTCCAGGAACAGCAGGGAAACAAATGCACAGGAAACACTGGATGCATTTATTTCTCTTCTTTTGCTTTCTGGGCGTTGGAGACAGATGGCCTGAGTTTGAATCCCAGCTTGGCCATTGACTGCCTGTGTGGCCCTGGGCTAGTTTCTGTATTTGTGAAATAGAAATCACTGCGGCACCTACCCCAGGGTGATGCTGCGAGGCCCTGGGAGCTCCGACATGTAACATGCTCGGAACTGTGCCGGGGACATGGTGAGGCTGAGTAAATGTTAGCTGTTATTGTCCTTATCACCATCTCTATTAATATGATTATTACTCTTGTTCTCCGTACCTCTTTCATCAAGGATCAAAGTTAGCCATCAAAGCAACTCTCACTCCAACTGTCTGAGGCAGAAAATAGGTCCCAGGAGGCAGATGTGATGTTCCAAATGCTTAACAACTGCCACAGCGCACTATGGATACTGCGGGGACGTGAGGTGGCCCCAGCCTTGGGGGGCTGGTGGGTGTCACGGTCTGCAGTACCAGGTACCTCTCCCTCCCACCAGGTTCAGGCCTGCTTTGGCCAGAGGGCCAGAGGCTGGGGCACAGGAGCTGTGGCAGGCTGGCGGGCTAGTGGATATCCAGGGAGCCCCAAGCAGGGCCTGGGTGATAAGGAGGAGGCGGGTACAGGGGAAATCGGGGCAGGGGCTATTTTCCTGCTTTTGTGGAAACATGTCAACATTTTAGCAACAGGTATGATCATTCCAGCACATATCTGTTGACCTTCAGCCTGGTAGGGACAAATGAACCCAAAACTGAAAGTACTCCCCGCCCCATCACTCCCCGCCCCATCCCTACCTCCACCTGTGTACACTTCCTGGGCACAAATCTAGATTGTTGATGCTCCTTTATCTGAAATCAATCAGCTCAGGTTCCAAGAGTGGCGAGGGGGTGGGGGGCAGGGCTTGTGGGGAACTCACTCTCACACCTGCTCCTCCTTGTCTATTAGGACCTACAGAACTCCAGAGACCCAGAGCCAGCCAGCACCAGCTGCTGACCCAGGGCCTGGCTGTGGGACCAGCTCTGGGTGCTGGCACCTGAATCAAACTTTTGAAGGTTCCTGGGTACCCAGGTATTCCTTGTTATGTAGCCAACAGGGGAATGTGTAAATAAATTGTGATATATTCACACAATGGAATACCTTAGAGCAATGATAAGAAACGAAAGACCACATCTCACCACACCAGGAATCTCACGGGAGTAATGTCAAGAGAAAGAAGCCAGACCCAAAGAGCACTCTTAGTCAATACAAGGAATATGCACTTTTCATGCTCTTCTCCCTCTTCCTCTCCCCTTCCCTTCTCCATCTTTTCCTTCTTCCTCTTGCTCTCTTTCTGCTCCTCCTCCTCTTCCTCTCTCTTCTTTTAACTCCTCTCACTAGCCGGCTCAAGTAGCATATCGATGCTTCTGGGGATTCTGTGCAGACCACCTGCGGGCCCTGCTATAATTCAGCATATTATTGATGTGAAGCCCTAGATGGAACCACGTGTCAGACCATGTCATACTCCTGCTTAATGCCTTCCAATGGTAACCTATTGTATCTGGAACAAACGTCAAACTCTTTGCCATGATTTAAAACAAGAGCCGGCAAACTACAGCCTGTGGGCTGAATCCTGCTTGCTGTTTTTGTCAATAAAGTTTTATTGGAACACAGTCACACCCACTCTTTACATATCATCTATGGCTGTTTTCAGCTACAACCGCAGAATTAGCAGTTGTGACAGAGCCCATATGACCCACAAAGCCTACAACATTTATTATCTGGCCCTTTACAGAAAAAATTGCCAACCCCTGATTAGAAGGTCCTACACGATCTGGCCCCTGCCCACCCCCCAGCCTCAGTCTCCGGGTTCTGTCTCCCTCCCTCATGGGCTCCAGCCACACTACATGCTCATTCCCCTCTCAGGGCCTGGGCGCATGCTCTTTCTCCACCAGGAATGCTCCCCCCACCTCCACTCCCCTGACTCCACAGACTGGCCCCTTCTCATCATTCCACCCTTGACCCTAATGTCTCTGAGGCCTTCCTTGGCCACACAGTCTCACTCCTTGCTCTCCAGCTCATCAACTTAATTATTTCTTCCAAAGATATTTTTTTTACTTGTATACTGACTATCTCCCCCAGTGAGAACGTAAGCCCCATCATGCCCGGGATTTGGTCCATCTTGTTCACAGGTGCATCCCCAGCACCCAGTGCTGTGACCCATTATAGGTGCTCAGTAAATATTAGTTGAACAAATGAACAAAAGGATGAGGCTTTTCTGAAAGACAGCACTGTACGATGAAGACCTGTCTAACAGGGTGTGTTGTATGTAATGCGCTTACCGTCCAACCATCACCTACGATGCAACTCAATTCCCTTTAACAGCCTGTGCAGTAGGTAGTATTATGCCCATTTTACAAATGAGGAAACTGAAACTCAGAATGGTGAATCAACTTGCCCACAGTCACACAGTTAGTAAGTGACAGAACAAGACCAGACCTGTCTGAATTCAGTGCTCAGACTTTCCCCAGTTGCCTTGTTCTCAAGCCCAACCCAGATGGCTTTGGCTCTTGCTAATATTTGAAAGGCACTGTCCTCCCAGAAACTTCCCTCTGGGGGCTGTAGCCTCAGAAGGGCACAGAACACAGCTGGCAGACAAGATACTAGAATGTGAGTCCAGGCTGCACATATGCTATTGCTCTGCTACCCTCATTCATTTTTTTTAAATCCAAGTAAAAATGAAGCCCAGCAGTCAATCTAATTAATTAGCTTTTCTGGCAGCTGCCATCTGAGAATTAGGAATTATCCTGAGCCAGTAAATTCTGATTCTTTTTTTGTGGTGTCAGATTGGATTAAAGGAAATGTTGTGGGTAAAATTAAATGCTACGCCTTTCTTATTGCTTTAGTTGCCCGAAGATAAATGCTTTTCAAGATGATAAATATGCCATAAATTATTGCAACAATAACTGAAATTCAAATAAATAGGCTGTATAACCCCATGTGACTGTAATTTTCCTTTTATAGTCAGCTTGTTTACTGTTTATTGAAAAGAATGCCTGATCCTTGCCTTTGAGGGATGTTAAATCAAGGGTTAGCCCAGATTTCTTAAGGAAAGCCCCAAGCCAAGTACCTGTCACAATCTTTGATTGTGTTCTCTTGATTAAGAGATTACAAGGTCGCAAAGTCCTTGACCCAGAAAGTTGGAATAGGCACAGGGGGGAAATGAGAGGGGAACAAGAAACACTTTGGCCAAGAGTCAAGAGCCCTGGGCTCTGGCCCACACTTTGACCTTGGCCAAGTTGATTCATTTCTTTATGCCCCAGTTTTCTCACCTGTTAAATGAGGGTATTAATAACTGCCTTGCATACGTCAATCAATCAAAGGGTTTTACCCATACCTGAGACATTAAATGTGAAATACTTTAGAAAGGACAAAACTTGCTTCTTAGGTTGATTCTCAGCCTCACAATAAGTGAGTAGCTTTGCTGGGTGTCCAAAGGCCACTCTAGACACCTGATTCACAAATTACAATGACAGTAATGAGACAGAAACCACCAGGCATTGGCATTCATAAGTTAAATCTTACTTGCATTAAGCTAAAGGTAAAGTTTAGCCAACAAACATGTTTCTAGATATGTAACAGTGTGTTAAGTTGGAAGTTCTGACCAGGGCACAGTAACATAATAACTATAAATTTCCAAAGATTCAATCTACAGATTCAATGAAATCCCTCTCAAAATTCTAATGACATTTTTTGCAGAAATAGAAAAAAAAATCCTAAAATTCATATAGAACCACAAAATACCTCAAATGGCTAAAGCAATCTTGAGAAAGAAGACCAAACCTGGAGGCATCACATTTCCTGACTTCAAAATATATTACAAAGCTATGATAATCAAAACAATATGGTATTGGCATCGAAATGGACGTATAAAAGAATGGAACAGAATAGAGAGCCCAGAAATAAATCCACACATTTACTGTCAACTGATCTTTGACAAGGGTACCAAGAGCACATTAATGAGGAAAGGATAGTCTTTTCAATAAATGATGTTAGGAAAACTGGATATCCACATGCAGAAAAAATTGGACCCTTATCTCATATCATATGCAAAAATTAACTCAAAATGGATTAAAGACTTAAACATAAGACCAGAAACTATAAAAGTACTAGAAGAAAACATAGGGAGAAATCTTCTTGACATTGGTCTGAACAATGATTTTTTGGATATGACCCCCAAAGCACAAGTAACAAAAGCAAATACAGACAAGTGGGAGTACATCAAACTAAAAAGCTTCTGCATGACAGTGGAAACAATCAATACAGTGAAGAGACAGCCTATGGAATGGGAGAAAATATTTGTAATCCAAACAGCTGATAAGGAGTTAATATCCAAAATATATAAGAAACTCTAACAACTCAATAGCAAAAAAACAAATAACCTGGATTTAAAAATGGGCAAAGGACCTGAAGAGACATTTCTCAAAAGAAGACATACAGATGGCCAACAGATACGTGAAGAGGTGTTCAACATCACTAATCTTCAGGGAAATGCAAATCAAAACCACAATGAGATATCACCTCACACTTGTTAGAACGGCTATCATCACAAAGATAAGAGACAAGGATGACGAGGATGTGGAGAAAAGGGTACCCTTCTGCACTGTTATGAGAGTGTAAATTGGTACAGCCACTATGGAAGACAGTATGGAGGGTCCTCAAAAAATTAACAAGCATTCATTTAGCAGATTGGCTGAGGATTAGCTGGTCTAGGATGATCTTACTTACACATGTGTAGTCAACTGTTGGGTTGGTATATCAGTTCTGCTGATTTTGTCTGAGCTCTCTCATGAGTCTGGATGAATCAGCTGACACAGTTTTGCTCCATAGTGTCTCTCATCCCCCAGAAAGTTAGACTGGGTTTGTTCACAAGACTGTGGCAGGGGCCCAAGAGAGTGAGCACAAGCATACAAGACCTCTTCAGGTCTAGGCTTGGAAAAGGCACATCATTTCTTCCTCTGCATTGTCTTGGCCAAATCAAGTCACTAGACCAGCCCAGATTCAAGGAAGGGAAAGCAAACTCCACCTCTTGGTGGGAGAATCATCAAGTCACATTGGAAACGAGTGCGGCTACGGGAGAGGCGTGGAAATGTGACCAATTTTGCAAGAGTTTTCAGTGAGCTTGAAATGGTGCAGTTATGGGGGGGACATTGGGTTTAACTTCTTGCACATGACTAAGGAATTTCAAGGTCAGAGGATATGGCTACAGAACTGAGTCACCAGGCAGAGAGAGGGGGAGGGAATCAAAGGCTGATTTTGAGAAGTAACCAAACTGCTACCAAGAACAGGGTGAAGAATTTGCATGTTTCTCATGAGCTACAGGCGGCCACCTAAGAGAGCGAGGTCCTCTGGAGTTGTCCAAGAGGACAGCCAGGAGGGGCAAATGGACTCCAGTAGAGAGAGTTCTGTGCTGAAGAGATCACTGAAAAACCAGGAGTTGGGGCAGGGGACAGCAGCTGGAGGAACATGACTTCCCTTCTCTCTCGTGAGAGCTGTAGTTGGTGGCACCCAAGAGGAGAATCAGATAGATCCTTGAATGGGCTTGTGAAACAATTAGCTTTAAATACTTGCCAGACCCCAGAGAATGCCAGAGTATGAAAAACTATCTCGTGACAGTAGCAGACAGGTAAGAACTTGCTATATCTGCTGTCCTGTGTAACTCTCTGAAAAGACCAGAAGCCACTTCCTTAGCCAGTAGGGAGAGAGGATGAGGAAGAAGGGCACGGTGATCATGCCCACTCCTGGTTCCCCCAGAGCTGTGCTGGCTGTGGGAGGGGAAGATTTTACTCTAAATCGAGTTTGGAGTTTTGATTATTCCATGATTCTGGGCAATCTAATCAGCGAGTTGAGCCTATGTTTGTGATTGTAAGACTGTCTAATACCCAAGAACGGGTAGAAAAGTAACACCAGAGTTTTCATCCCACCCAAGGTGAAAACTTCCCCCAATGAATACATTTTAAAGAGATAGGGGGAGAAAAAAAGATAAAGTTGTGTTTCTGTTATATCGTACGCGTCAATGTATTCACTGTATCAGTTTTTAATATTTTATGCTTCTTTGCAGTGACAGAAATTATTGTAGAATGCTTTGTAAAACTATACAGTGATATACATATTTTCCTGTTGTTAATATTTTTGTGTTTTAAGTTTAAATTTCAATATTAGACTATGCTGTTTCAGAATAGTGATTGCCAAATTTTTTACAGAATAATAAAACATCAGAAAAATATATTTAACATCACTAGTAATCAGGGAGAAGTAAGTTAAAACAAGATACCATTTTTCAACTATGAAATAGGCAAAGATTAAAAAAAATAATGCTCAGTGTTGGAGCAAGTGCTGTGAAAAGGGCAGTCTAATATACTCCAGAAGGGAATGTGAGCTGCCACTGTGTTTTGGAAAAATGATTTATAGTACATATCAAGAATTTTAGAAATGTTCATAACTCTTTGACCCAGCCATCTCACGTGTAAAAAGCATGCCAGGAAATAATCAGAGAGGTTCACAAAGATGTATATATAGCAGAAAACTGGAAACAACTTCAATGTCTGTTCATGAGAGATTGATTAAATACTTAGTTCATGCCCTGGAATATTATACAGCTGTTAAAATTATGTCAGCAAATTATTGAATAATATGCAAAAATGCTTATAATGCTTTTAAAAGCAAGAGAGTTTTCTACATTTTCTACATACATGAAGTTTTTTAAAAATTATTTTATTGAGGTCACATTGGTTTATAACATTGTATAAATTTCAAGTGTACATTATTATATATCAGTTTCTGTATAGACTGCATTGTGTTCACCACCAAAAGTCTAGTTTCCATCTGTCACACACATATGTGCCCCTTTATGCTTTTCGCCCTCCCTCCACCTGCTTCCCCTCTGGTAACCACCAATCTGTTCTCCTTATCCTTGTGTTTGTTTATCTTGCACATATGAGTGAGAGTTTTTCTAAAAAATCAATGAAATAACCTGAAGGAAACTATATGAAAATGTTAACAGTGTTTATCTCTGGGAGTTGGAGATAATGATAATTTTTTTTCTTTCCATTTAATTTTCTACAAAGAGCACATACTGCCTTTATTAACAGGAAAAGGTATTTGTTATATTTGTGAGGCTCATCCACATTGTTGGGCATCTACCTCGAGTTAGAATTGCTGGGAGTGTGTATGTGCAGCCTCAGCGATGTTGCTAGTTTCCAAAGAAATAGACAGTAAACATGGCATATTATTCCTCACTAATTTTTTGCGTTAGAAGTTGAACACAAATGTACACTTCCACCAGCAGCGCACATGAATGGTTGTTGCTCCACATCCTTGTCTGCACTTGAGATTATCAGTGTTGTTTATTTGAGCCATTCTAGTGGGTGTGGGGTGGTGTCACATTGCAGCACTAACCTTCAGCCTGGATAAGAGGGGGCTGCTGCTCTGTGTCCCACATTTCTTCCTGACACTGTCAAGGCCTCAGGGAACCACTTCTCCACGTTTCTGGCCCTCTGTCCTCAACAAAATGCTACTATGTCCAAATATTGTGAAGGTGTGTAGATTATGCCACAGCCAACATCAGACACCAGTGCTACTTTGGGAGGGGGGAGAGTTAGAATGGAGGAAGCACTTAGCAAGAGGAAACACAAATTAATTAACTTGTCAAATCCATCCTCGCCAGTAGCAGGGGTGTGATAGAGTCTTGCATAATGGGTTTCTGTTTCTCAGTCTCACTGGGCACCCATTTCTTGCACTGGGCACCATTTCTTCATGTTCTAATTTGTGATTCTGGACGTACTCACGAGTTAGTGCAGGGTCTGCACCACTGCACATTGCAGCTGAGCAACCTTCGCTATGTAACCAACCAATAACCCTCTTCAATTTGCGTGTGTGCAAATCTAGACCAGGGCTTCTCACTCTTGGCAGCATTGACATTTGGGGCCAGACAATTCTTTGTTGCAAGTGTCTGTCCTGCGTATTACAGAATGTTTAGCAGCATCCCTGGCCTCTACATACTAGAAGCCAGTAGCACCAGCATCCTTAGGTATGACAATCAAAAATGTAGCCAGACATTGCCAAATGTTTTGGGGAGGCAAAATTTCCCCCAGTTGAGAACTACTAACAGGCATGATGTGGGATACTGGTTCTTTACATGAGCAACTAGGTGGACATTGAATGCTGGAATGATGGACATTTAATTTATACAGATACTTAAGATTTAATTACATTTTTTGGCTTTAATTAAAAATAATTTTGATTTAGAATTTTGATATTCAACACATAATTTTTACCTTGACTTTTAATTTTAATAATTTTGAAACTTTTAGAAGAAAAATATTTTGAAAACATAACTAAAAATAATTTTAATTTTCGATTTTTACATTTGCTCAAATTTAAATTTTTGATAAAAATTTAATCAAATTGTGTATACGTGAATATATTTTAAACCTTTAGGTCATTACTGCCAATTGAATAAAAATTATGTGAAAATCTTGATTATAACAACATAATTAGTAATTTTGCTGAAATGAAGGCAAAAAGAATAACTTTTGTGGGATAAATATATAATCACTTATGAATTATTATGCCTTTATTTTACCACTCATCCAAACACCACTGGCCCATTTACAGAACACAGAGATGTAAAAATCTTAAATTCAGTTGTCATTGATATTTAATGACTTTCAGTCATATAAAAACTGTAGTTTTACTCATATTTGCTATGTTGTCATTATGAAGATACATTTGTTCGGGCAAAAGGGTAAAACATATTTTTCCACAGTTTTGCTAGCTTGATGGATAACATGTAAATCTTTAGATAAATAGTATGTAGACCTTCAGTCCTTCCTCTCACCTCAGACCACACAATGGCGGGGACAGGCTCTTTTCCTTGTGGTCTTAGTTTGCATTTTTCTGGTTACTAGTGAGTTTGAGCCATTTTTATGAATATTGGCCATTTGGATATCCAAATGATGTGTGGGATCAAGACACATTTTCCCGTAGGCTATCTGCCTCTTTCTTACTGGTGTACAGGCTTTCTCTCTGTCTTCTGGACACGAGCCCTTTCTGGATCTCGTGTCTCACACACACTCTCCCACGCTGTGGTGTGACTTGTATTCTCTCAAAGTGTGTTGTGAAGAACTGACGTTCTTAATTTTCATGGAGTCCTTTTTATCAATCCTTCCCTTCATTTTCAGTACTTTTTGGGTTCTGCTTGAGGAATCTTTTCCTCACTTCAAGGTCATCAAGATATTCTGTGTCATCTCTTAGAAGTTTCGTCGCTTTACCTTTCCACATAAAGCCACAATCCACTTGGAACTGACTTTTGTGTATGGTATGCGATAGGGGGTCAAGCTTCATTTTTTGCACATAAAAAATTCAAAAGAATCTACAGATAAATTATTAGAATTAATGGAGGAGTTTCGTAAGGTTACGAAGGTCAACATACAAAAATCAAGTATATTTCTATGTCCCAGCAAAAAAATTAGAAAATGCCATTTTTGAAAGATATCATTTATAATAACATCAAAAACATCAAATACCTAGGAATAAATCTAATGAAAGTTAAGAAAGCTCCTAAGTAGAAAACTGTATAACATGATTGAGAGAAATTACAGAAGCCAAGCAAATGGGAGAGGGAGCTACTTATACTTACGGATGGCTGTCTGAAGGGCCGCGGGGTTCCTCTTCCAAACTGCCTCTCCATTGCTGTACAGACTTTGTTCCCGAGGGCACCTCAGCTTGGACCACTTCAGCCACCCTGGGCTGTTCCCCTGCCCCAGCCCTTCCTCTCTCTGATTCCTCTCCCACCTTCCCTGTTTCCTTCTCTACTCCCTTCAACCCTTCCAACTGTAAGAAAGAAATGTTGACCAGGAGGTGTGCCGGTCACCAAGGCCACTTTGGAACAGAGTCCTCAGTGCTCTTAAGGATCAGGGAGGGCACGGGACCACGGGGGCAGTCAGGGGTAAGGTGACAGGGAATGGTGGGGCTTATGGCCAACTCTTGGAGAACATATGCCTACCCCAAATTTTAAAACATTAAAAAACATTTTGACCAAACAAACGTTTGTAGACTAGACTCAGCCCCCAAGCTGCTAGTTTGCACCCCTTGGTGTGGAGCAATGGTTCTCAATCTTGCTTACACATTGGTATCGCCTGGGAAGATATTAAAACTACTGATGCCTGGGTTTCACCTCCAAGATTCTGATTTAGTCGATAATCAGGATTTTTAAAATCTCTTCAGGTGAATCTATTGAGGAGCTATCGCAGGGAACTCCTAGATTAGTAGAAGAGCTGCTTTTAACCAGCCCTGCCTGTCAGAATCTCCTGAAGAACTTTTTCAAAATGGAGTTTCTGTTCCAACACTGGGGTGTCTGATTGGCCAGGAGTGGGCGGGGCCCACACAAGTGCATTTTGCTTTTAAGTTAGAGGCTCAGCATAAAAGTGGGAGGAGGAAGAGAGAACCATATCATTTTTAATAAATGGGCTGATGTCTGCCTCGCGCTTCCAAAACTGAGGGCCGAAGCCAGGGAACCCCGCACCGCAGCTTACCCCTGGGGTGAGCTGGGAATGGGAGCCCCAAAGGCAGATGATTGTAGTCACATTTATGGGACCAGGGGCAGAAAAGCCACAGAATGACTTTTCTGAGAGGACAGAGCTGCGGGCAGAGAAGGTGAATGCGACCGGGTTGAACATAAAGGTGGCTTGAGATGGACAGGGACAAGACGTTACTTACCTCCTAGGAGACAAGAAAGGAAGGGCATTTCTTCATTTGACACACAGCTGATAACAGCGCAGAGGCTGAGAACAGGACAGTGCCAGGCCCTAAAGGGACCGGTTTCTGTGGGGAGATGGGAGCCAGTTATGGCTGAACTGAGCGCCTACTGTTTGCTTTGGCTTCCGTTTGTTTAGACAAGAGCCAGCTCACACACATCGGAGAGCCAGATGGCTGTCTCTCGGTGTTGCTCTGTCAGAAGTGAATCCTGACTCGGGACTCAGGAAACCCCTGATGAAGCATCTTCCTGCAGGTGCCTGGGCCTCCAGCTGAGCACTTTAAAGAGACCTTGCCCTCCCTCCCCTTCAGGCTTCCAGAAGCCAGCTCTACCCGCCTCTCCTCTGCCAAAACCCTCCTTGACTCCCCAGCTCCTTCCAGCCTTTCCCAGATATCAGACGCCCTACTGGCTTCCGCATTTTTACCACTTTTCCTCTCCCCATACCATTATGAACTTACCCTTTTAATTTAAGTTGATTCACCTTTTTAACTCGTACAAATTTATTTTAAAGGAAGATTTAATCACCACAATGAGTAGAATAGCATATTTGCCTGGCTGAAAATCCCAACTCGCCTCTGTGTTTGGGAAGGGCAAAATCTATTCTACTACCTTTTCTGAGAAGATTGGACCTCAACAATTAAGGTAATTAACAGTAGCTGCGGTGACAATAAGTTCAAAATCTGAGTGGCTTAGCACCTCACGCAGAGGCCAGCAGACACCAGCCCATAGGCCAAACCTCGCCCACTGGCTGTGGTGTGAGGCGTTTCATTGGGCGCAGCCAGGCCTGTCATTTATGTCCTGTCTCGGCTGCTTTTGTGCTGGCAGCAGAGTCAAGCCCCTGGAGCACAGGCCCTCTGGATCTAACTCATGTGCCCTTTTCAGGAAGGGATGGCTGACCCCGCTCCCAGGGTTTATTTCTCCCTCCTGTCACAGTCCATTTGGGTTCACAGGCAGCCTTTCAGGGGCTATAAAAGGATTCTCTTTCCATCTCGTGCTGTGACTTGGATTGCATCCCCACCCCTCCTCCGCAGAAGCAGATCCTAGATGACCCCAGGAAGCCCCATGGGGGGTGGGAAAGTGAGGCAGGGAGAAGCAGCATATCCAGGATGTGTGAATGAGCCATTACGGCTGTGGGTAACAGGCTCATCCTGCTGGGGGCCTGGGAAACTGCAGAAGAGGCCTCAGGGTCACCCCACCTGAGGGCCATGGCAGCTGAGCATGCATCCACCGCCTTCTCTCTATCACCGTTGCCGGCCTGACCCCCAGGGAGGCTGAGCCATCCTGCAGGCCACGAGAGCCCTCAGGCGGGAGTAAGGAGCTGTGAGTGGCACGTACAGGAAAGGGGAGAGCCGAGGGCACACAGTGGGGCACCAACAGAGCATGCTACCTGGAGCCATGATCTCCTGGGGCCTCCAGAGTCCTCCGCTTCAGCCTCTGCATTTGGCCAACTGACAAACCTAGCACAAGTGAATGACCTTCGTTTGCCAGGACTGGAAAGGGCCCGCTTCCCTTCCACTCCCATTTCTCCAGCCAGAACCTCCATACATGGCTGCCTCTAACTGTAAGGAGGCTGGGAAATGGAGTCAGCTTTGCCCAATTTTAATTATCTTATTTCTTCTATTATTTGCATTCTCCTATTACATTCCTAGAGTCACAAAAAAAAATAGCCAGGTATAAGAGTCCTCCACAGAAACGCCTGCCACCAAGGTCCTAGAGAGATGCCAGCTGTGAGCTTCCTGGCAGCTAAAGCAACAAGAGAAACTCAGTTCACGGGGTCTTTCAGGTAAAAATTAACAACCACAACACCACAACAAAAGCATGCCTTTATATTTCTAGTCTTTGTTTTCAAAGTTTTCTGTAATTTAGAATGTATGACTTTTATAATTATGAAAAAAATAAAAATTTTTACAAATTAAAGTGCTTTCTAAAACTGTTGCAATCTGCATGTTCGTGGGCCCCTAAGAGTATGGTGGGTCCCGGCACTATCCCACTGTGCCTACAGCAGAAGGGGCCCTACCTGGCACCCGGTCCGTGCTGGGGAGTTAGGGGCAGGCTGCCCACACAGGAGGCAGATGGGTTATTGCCATTTCCTGTGCTTGCGCTGTAACTCCAGGGCTTTCTTTCACAATGGTGAGGGGTCCAGAACCCCTCATAGAGTCAGATCATCAGATAGCTGGGCACTTGGACCTCACGGCTCTGCTTGGGCAGAGCTTCACCGGCTAGCATGCCCCGGGCAGCACAGGCCAGTGTGATGAAGAGTGGCTGTGTGTGTCATGCCTGGTATCGACTGTCACACCATTGTTCTCTCTACGGGGGGCAATTTCTCTTGGATCTCAGTTCCAGGAAAAGGCAAAACCAAAGACCAAAAGACCCTGTGAACTGAGTTTCTCTCATTGCTTTGGCTGCCAGGAAGCTCACAGCTGGCATCTCTTTAGGACCTTGGTGGCAGGTGTTTCTGTGGAGGACTCTTAGGCCCGGCTTTGTTCCTTTTACTGCCCTCCATTTCTCTCAGCTGGTTTTTGTGTGTGTGTGTGTGACTCCAGGAATGTATTATGAAAATGCAAATAAGAGATTGCAACAGTTTTAGAAAACACTTTAATTTTTCAAAATTCTAATTTTTTCCACGATTATAAGTCATATATTCTAAATTACAGAACACTTTGAAAACAAAGGATAGAAATATAAAGGCAAAACCAAAAATTACCCATAACTCTGCAGGCTGAACAGCTGAGAATATTTTCATATATTTCCTTTGAGAGTTTTTCTAGGCTTATTATTGAAACCATACTATATAGAAACACTTGGAATTTTTCCATTTAAATTTCCCACATCATTTAGCATTTTAAACATAATTGAAGCATTTCACTGTGCAAATGTGTCATACGCCATTCATCCATGCCTGTCATTTCTCCAACCCTGAATCTTTTCCAACATGAACACATCTCTGACTATTTCTCTTGGACGCATTACTTCTAGAGTCCACGATTGCACAGGCATGGGTGTTTTGGAAAGATTTCCTCCCGCTATTTATTTGCTTTTCTGATGGAGGGACCTTGGGAGCTGCCTCCGCTCTCTTGGCAGGTGAGTCACGGAGTGAGTGAATAAATGAATGGTTAAAATAAACTGTGGAACAAATAAGTCAAATAATGTTACACCTCCAGGCCAGGACCCTGGGAGTCCTTCTTGGCGCCTCCTGTTCCTGCCCCAAACATCTCTGCGTGACGTTGGTTTCACCTCTGGTTTCCCCCATCTCTCCAATACCGTCTTCTGCCGTTTCTCCTCACATGATGAATAGTTCAATAACATTACAGGCCTGTTGCAGCTCCAGGTGTTTACTCTTACCCTGAACATCTTTCTCTTCCGCGACCACCTGACAAACTGCTATTCATCCTTCAAATCTCTACTCTGGTGACACTAACCTCCATGAACCCTTTCCCCAGGGGGAATGTTCACCCCTGTTGGCTTCTGGAATCCTCTTCTGCTGTCTCTCCCAGGTTATCAGGCTGGGGGTCCCTAAGGCCTCCCAGCAGGGAGGCAATATAGCGGTTAAGAGTCAGAGCACCTGGATTCCAATCCTGGCTCCCCTTCCTCACCTGGAAAATGGGGTGATAACAGCACCTGCCGATTCGACGTGAGGACAAGCTAACACACAGAGGGCTTAGCGCAGTCCTGGCACACAGCGGGCCCTCAACCACAGTTGGCTCTTCCTATCTTAGAAAAGATGGCCGTCTGGAAAACCAGAGGGCAAATTTGATGATCACTTGAGTTTTCATTTGGCTTTCTTTTTTCTTAAAATATTCTTATATCAACATAAAGATTGATTTCTTATAACTCAATGAATTCTTTATGAATCAATTCCTACCAAGTCCACAGTGTGTGGTTTCTAGATTATTCTGGCCAGACCTGCTTGGATGTGGGAGAGGCAGGAGGACTAAGGCCTGGGGAGAGAGCAGGGTATGTTCTGCCTCCGGGGAGCAGGCGCTTTGGAAATTCCCTCATCAGACTCCCAGTCTTTGGCATCTCTGAAACACAAAAGAAACCAGTGAGGATCTCCCGAGAGGAGAGCAGCAGTGGGGTGGTATGAAGCTCTGAGTGGGGCTGCATGTTCCCAAGGGGCTAGAGGTGCGGGGTTGTGAAGCAACACATACACAGTGGAGTCAGAGAGACCCAAGTTCAAATCGGGGCTCTGTACTTACATCCTGTGTGACCATGGACAAGTTGCTTTACCTCTCTGAGCTTTAGTTTCCTCATCTGCGATAACAGTTCCTCGCTCACAGGGGTTCTGTGAGGATGACGTGCCAATTAGAAAACTATCCAGCACGTGGAGTTTGATCATACATGTTACTTCCCTTCCCAGTGAGCTTGAGGGAGAAGGAAGTGTAAGTCCAGTTTTTTTGTTCTTCCATTTCAAGCAACAATAACAGCAATAATAATAGCATTGCTCATCATATTCAGCACATACATTATTTTTGGTACCTCTTCCTCCGAGAAGTCTTCCCTGATGCAAGGCACCCCATGCATCTGTGGTAGTTAGCTGTGCCATTCACAAAACTTTTCCACTTCTCCTTCCAATACCCCACCTCCCTCAAGTTAGCTGTGACCATATGACTCGCTTGGACAATGAAATGTGAGTGGAAGCGATGTGTGTCCCGTCTCGGTGGGAGTTTTAAGACCCAGTACACGAGTCACTCTTCTCTGCTTCCAGATAGCCAGCAATGGGTGGAGGCTACACCAGCTGGTCCCCAAGTGAGGAGCGTGAGTGGCAAGCCTTTGCTGCTGAACGCCTCTGAGGTTATTTGTTACTGCAGCATAACCCAGCCCAACCTGCCTGATGCAGCAGCTCTGTAGTGTATCAGGCCCCCCAGGCCACGAGCAACTCAAGGCAGAGGTATCGCATTCCCGCTTGACCCCCAGCACCCAGCCCAGCACCTGGCATACTGGGTACTCAGGAAAAAACAACAAACCATTCCCCCTCTCCTGTTTCCCTCCGTCTGTAACTCAGCAGCTTGGACCTGGAAGCCCTGGGCTGAGGCAGCTCATCCTCCCCTCACCCCCTGCAGGGGACCATTTCACTGAGCCCAGTAACCTGTGGTCTCTTGGCACCTCCTCCAAGTGTTCGTTCATACAGGCAGTTGAGTCTCTTTCTCTGGCTTCTAAATGCCCTTGTTGCTTGTTTTATCTTTGAACACTACACACAGACTCATGGATAAAAACATCAGCTACTGATTACTGTGAGCTCATCTATTAACTCATTCAGTCCTCAGTCAAATTGCTTAAGCTCCTTGTTCTTCAATTTCCTCATCTGTAAAATGGGGTGAGAATAGCTGTCCCCAATATCCCTTCTTCATTGCTTCCTTTCTAATAGACTTTCCACCACCAGCACCGATTTTTAACTGCACACATGGCTGCCTGGGATAATGAGTACATTTTCCAGGCTTCCTTGAGGCATATGACTAAGTTCTGGACAATGGGATATAAGAAGAAATGTCATATGCAGCTTCTGGGGAGTGCCCCAAAGGAGTAAGTATGCCCTTCTTCAACTATTCCTCCTTCCTGCTGGCTGAAGTATGAATATGATGGCTGGTTCTTGGGCAGCCATCTTGTGCTAGAAGGAAGATACTAGATATTGAGGCTGGCAGAGCAAAAAAGATACCATCAAGACATATACCAGCCTGGGGCTGCTTCCCTTTGAACATCATTTACCTGGCAGAGAAATTAACCGCTATCTCATGTAAGCCTCTGCTGCTTGATCAGCAACATTGGTATCATGTGGGAGTTTGTTGGAAATGCTGATCTAGCCCCCCATCCCAGACCTGCTGAATCGGAGTCTGCATTTTAACGAGATCCTCGGTGATTTGTGTGCAAAATAAAGTTTGAGAAGCCCTGGTTTGAGCTCCTGTTATTTGAGAGGGGCCTGTCACTCACTGAACTTACTAGAGCACCACCCACTGTACAGCTGGGAGGATTAAAAGAGATCATTAAGGCAAAGCGCCTCCTAGCACAGGGCTCTGCCCGCAAGGGAGATCGCGTTCCTGGGTTAAACTGCCCGGGGTGTGGGTTCTGTGACACAGCACAGGGTTATGGCAGCATTGCCACCTGCCCCATAAGTCCGAAGACACCCCTAACTCTGTGAAATCTTGAAAACAGTGGAGAGAGCGCAGTGCTTGTTGAGTGACTCGAGATGTTTTGCATAAACTGAGGACTCAGGAACCGGGGGAGGGAGAGATCCTCGGGTTGGGGTTTACAGAACCTGCCTCCAGCCTGACCCCAAATGATGCGGGCCCTGAGGGCAGGGGAGAAGGAGGCTTTAGACTATTGTTTTCAAAGCCCTTGGAAGGGGGGTGGCATGTGCGGGGCACAAAGGATCCTTCATACCGTGCGCTCCCGTGAGGACAGCCGTGTCCTCCCTCCAGCCAACACACCCTGGCTGCGGAAGGAAAACCTTCTGGATGGTGACGGTGCTGCGGCTGTGCT
Source organism: Tapirus indicus (assembly GCA_031878705.1). Lineage (NCBI taxonomy): Eukaryota > Metazoa > Chordata > Mammalia > Perissodactyla > Tapiridae > Tapirus > Tapirus indicus. Next base: position 22,639,592 of record CM062920.1, read on the forward strand.
GATCCTCTAATTTTCCAGCCGGTCAAGCTTCATCTCTCCTGTTATGTGATTACGGAGCTCTCCGCAGTGCCCCTCGTTGTGGTCTGAAGGACACAGTGGCCTAGTTTTCCAGGGGATGCAGGGAGCCTGCTAATGCAGTTCCTGCTGTGTTGCTGCAGCCTGCCGTGCGGGGTGTTGCTGGGGAAGGACGGCGCGTCTCTGGGCCAGGAGGTAATGGAGATGGTCCTGCAGCAGGAGGCCGCGCAAAAATACCCGCGCTCAGCTGATGCAGAGAGACCTCCTGAAATCCAGGGGGAAGAGCCGGTGTGCCAGCCCGGCCTGCGTGTCTCCAGGGTCTGCTCTCCACCTGCTCCTCGGGTGGCAGGACCTTGGCAGACCCAGACAGCCTTGGGGGCGGGGAGTTGCCGCAGCTGGGAGGTCCATTCAGGTGGCTGGACCTAGCTTAGGGTGCCGTGTGCGTGTGCACCCTCTCTCTGTCTCCACCATCCCCGCCTCCATTCCAGCGACTTCCCCCGAGTGCCTGGAAGCAGAATCACATAGCAATTACGAGGTCTCTGGAGCTAGATTACCCGGATTGTTCAAATCCCAGCTGTGCCAGTTACCAGCTGTTCGATCATGGACGTATTACTTTGCTGTGCCACAGTTTGTTCATCTGTAAAATGGGGATCATAGGGTTGTGAGAATCCAGTGAGGTGCAGTCCTCACAGGGAGCCCTCAATAAACCATAGTTGCTGGTATTGATACCCTCCAGCCCCCTCCAGCGCAAGAGGCTTCTACCCTCGTGGTGGACAGTGTTTATCAGGATAGACATGCCCAGCACAGTGGGTGGAAGCTCAGCACAGCCTGGAGAGCACAGGCCTGGAGCCTGGAGAGCAGAAAGTTCCCCGTCCTTCGTGTTCAGAATAAGTCATCAGGAATCCCTTCTCTCTGAAATGCCCTTAATTCCTTACAGTTACAAACAGAAGGGGATTCTGTTTCTCCAGGGACACTGATCCTTAATTAGCTTTCCCTGTTTGAGGTTTCTTATTAAGTTACTTTAGACTGAGTCACACAGCCTCAAGTGACAGATCAACTTCAAGGAAGCCATTTGTAGAGTTGTTGTCCTGCAGGCCTGCCGCCAGGCCTCGCCCACACTGGCTCCCTGCTCCTAATCTCTTTTTTATTATCATTTTTTGCTTAAATCCCTTGTTGCCATGTGGGTGACCCTGACATTTAGTGGGGCACCATCCTGTCTTTTAAAGCAGGAATTCTTTTGGCAGGATTTTCCCCAGGGGCAGAGAGGCGAGGTGTAGGGGAATCACTGGGGTCCTCGGGCTGGAGCAGTTCCCCTGGGCAGGGGCACTGCAGCTCCACTGTCCCCCTAGCCCTGAGCTGAGCCCCAGGCATCTGAGGGCCAGCAGATGGAGCGGCATTTGGCCTCCAGGACCCATTCTTTCTCCACTGTCCTAGCAGTGTCCCGGCTCCCCTGGGGCCCTGGTCTGGTTTGGGTTCCCCCAGAATTCCCCTCTGAGGCAAGGATTCAAGTGCAAGTAGTTCATTTAGAAAGTGATCCCAGGGGGCCAGCCCTGGGGGCCTAGTGGTTAAGTTCAGCACGATCCACTTCAGTGGCCTGGGTTTGGTTCCTGGGCGCAGACCTACACCACTCATCTGTCAGTGGCCATGCTGTGGCAGAGGCTCACATATGAAATAGAGGAAGATTGGCAACAGATGTTAGCTCAGGGTGAATCTTCCTCAGCAAAAAAAAAAGGGGGGGGGGATGATCCCAGGACACACTGCATGGGTCAGTGGGACAGGAAAGGGCAAGGGCCATAGTGGGCGGACTCCCAGAGATGGTGCAGGACATGCTCCGCACAGCTGGGGTGCTTATCTACCACCTTCCTCTCCGTCACTGGCCAAGGGCAGCTTTGGGGGACAGGAGCCTCCAGCACACCCGCTTGCCCTGTGCACTCCTGCAGGAAAAGACCACTTGGGCAGAGCGTCCTGGGGGTCTGCAATGAGCAGTCTTCCCCGAGTAGAGGTGGATGTCCAGGAGCTTTGCCCCAATCCTGACCAATCAGCATGTCCATGCCCCTGACCACACCATGGGTTCGTGGGCGGGCACCTGACCCAAGGGGTCAGCAGGTGAGGCCCAGGAGTTGGCTGGTTTTGATGGGTGGGGAGCAAACCACTTGTCTGCGGACTTGTTGAGCTGGAGGGGGTGGCCTGGCCATTTTGCCATCCAGTGGAGACTGCTTTTCCACGAAGCCAACACAGAGGAAATCAGAGCTGAGAGATTGTGATGGCATTGTTTGAAGCCCTTGTTTCAAAAAAATTATTGTTAAAAATTGTAATTTTTTATTGTAAAAATTATTTAAAATATATGTAACAAAATTTACCATTTATAAGTATACAGGTTTTGGTGTTAGTACATTCACATTGTTGGGTAGCATTTTTTTAAAAGTTTCTGAATATTTCTTCCTGGGATGTGCACAACAACTGTGATCTATTTTCGATGACTGTTGGTGCATCTGTTTGCATGGCTGGTCAGCAAACCAAAGAAGTGTCTTCTGGCTGAGGAGTTGGAAGTGTCTGTGGGACCACAGGCCTTCTGAATCACCTGGTGTAACTCGGCCGCCTGGCTGCCCTGCCAGCAGCCAGCACAGCTTCTTGGGCCTGCGTTCGTGACTTGGAGGAAAACACTTAATCCTGGCGTGAGGGACGTGCTCGGTGCTGGTGGTGGAATTTCTCTTTCATGGGGGGCCAGCATTTGTTCTGACCCTGAAATAGCTCCTGCATCTCCTTGATCTGAACCCATGTGGCTCTGGGTCTATTTATACCCATCATATTGAGGAGTGTCCCTTTCCTCTGGCTTCCTCAGGATAACAGCTGGGGACAGACAGGCACACACACACAGCACAAGTCCGGCCCTGACTGGGGCCATGATCCCATGTCACCCTCTCCTTGCTTTCTCTGCCTTTACTGTTGAGCTCCGGGCTCCGGGGCTGCACCCTGGGACCACTGGGGTGCTGAGAGATGGCGGGGACAGCTCAAAGGTTTTGGCATTTCTGGCAGCCCAGGACCCTCCCCCTGGGGAACCCGGGGACAGTTTCTAGGGCTGCAGATTGTTTCCCTGGAGACCTACCATGTGGTGGCTGTGGGTAGCTTTTAGCTGTCTCCCGGTTTGGCCTCAGCTGTGTTACATTACAGGGGGAGGCTGGGGACCAACTGTGTGGCCTCATTCTGCGTTGGGGTTGGGGAGGGGTGTGTTCCCGCCGTAACTGTAAGGCCTTTAGTTGAATTTCTCAGAGCCCTTTCTGAGCCAGTGTCTGGGGTCAGGGTCTGGGGTGGGGTGAAAGCGTCGTCAGGCTCAGGAAGAGCTGCGAGCTTTGATCTAGGGAGCAGTTCAGGGAGTTTGCGGGACATGAAAGGCCGGCTGAGCCCTGGTGATCAGCACCCTGCTTAGCTGCCGAGGAGTTTTCTGTTCCGTTTGTTTGTTTCCTCTGCAGATTTTAAGAGTCTTTCCTTGTCTTTCTCTCTTTAGTTCTGTTTCTTCCTCTCTCCATCTCTGTATCGACTCAGTATGTCTCTGTGTGTCTCTCTCTCTAAACACCTCAATATCTTGATGTCCTTCTGGCTCTGTGTCCCTCTCTCTTTCTCTGACTCTGTCTCTATATTTTTCTGGCTGTTTCTCTCTCTTTCTTGGTCTAGCTCTCTTGATCTGTGTGTGTGTGTGTGTGTGTGTGTGTGTGTGTGTATCTCGGTCTCTCTCTGTGTCTGTCTATCTCTGTTTCTCTGTTTCTGTCTGTCTATGTCTGTCTCGCTGGCCCAGTCCAGAAACCTTGGCGCTGGGACATGAGTGAGTCAGGCCTGGCTGCAACTGAGAACCACAAGAAACCAGCCAGATCTGGTCTATCTGAAGGGGAACAATCTATTTACTTCCTGGGGGAGAAATCTGGGTACACAGTCTGTCTGTCCCCCTGTGCCTCACCTGCCCCGTGGGCTCCTCTGGGGAACTTCAGCCCCAGTCCCCCCACCCCATCCTCACCTGCTCCCACCATGGCTGTTCCTGGGCTACACAAAGCAGCTGTACTCTCAGGCTGGGCCAGACCTAACGGGGAAGAAGAGTAGCACAAGACATTCCAGTTTCAAGAGATGCTTACAATTTATGTGCAACCAATTAATAAATAACATATTATCAGGACATTTGAGTAGTTTAGCTCAGTCCCTAAATGTCTGTTCTTAGTGCCTGTCTAGTCGATTCCAACTCCTAGTGACCCTGTGGACAGCAGAGCAGAACCCTGCCGGGTCTTTTTGTGTCATCCCCTCATCTTCTAGTGCTGTATCAGACAATGCTCTGCTGCTATTCACAGAGTTTTCGTGGCCAATTTTTGGAAGTGGTTGGCCAGCTCCTTCTTCCTAGTCTGTCTTAGTCTGGAAGCTCCACTGAAACCTGTCCGCCATGGGTATTTCAAATAACCGGCTGGTATTTGAAATCCTGGGGGCAGAGCTTTCAGCATCACAGCAACATGCAGTCGCCACAGTATGACAACTGACAGACAGGTGGTGTGGTTCCCTGACCTGGAAAGGAACCTGGGCCGTGGCAGTGAGAGTGCCAAATATTAACCAGTAGGCCACCAACCTAAATGTCTAGATGGTCACAAAATGATCCAAGAGATCTTATTGGGAAACTTTATATATGGGGGTCACTTCTCTTTGAGCAAATGTGGTCTTCATGTTTACCTGTGCATTTAGGAGGTATGGGGGCTGGCATGCTCACTGAGGGTGGCCCCAGAAATTGAGAGACCCCATGCAGCAGCCAAGGGGGATGAGGACCAAGGTCTGTCTCCAACACATGTGATTGACAACCCTGCCTCCCCCACCCCTAGTCACCTTAGACACCGGTGCAGACCACTACTGTTGGTCCAGAACGCCAAGGTCTGGCCTCAGGACATTCGATCGAGTACTCCCCTGCTCTCCAGCCCTGCCCCTAGGTGGTCACATAAGTAATGACAGCAGAGGGAGGGATGGCAGGTGACAGTGTGGGCAAATCACAGGCAGAGCATTGGGGATGCTGGCATTTGGGAATGGCTTCATCCAGGAGAGGGCAACTGACCAGCAGAAGGCTTGGGTACAAAGCAAAGAAGGCCCTCCTGCCCAAAGCCCAAAGGCCCTGGGGTGGGAACAGGTCTGGAGTGTGTGCAGGAGGAGGTGGAGAGAGCATGCATCTGTGGGCTCTGGAGTCAGACTGCGAGCATGAATTGTGCCTGAGCGGTGGGTGACATGAGCAAGATAGTGTCTTCTGTAGGAAGAGAAACCTGGCAGCTCTGGGACAGGTGGACAGGGTCAGAGGCAAGACAGGCAGCCAGAAAACAGACTGTGAAATGGTGCCTCCACAAGCAGGAGCTCATCTCAGACGATGCCATCCAACCCCAGTGACACAGCAGCTTGGCCGTGTGTGTGCACGTGTGTGCATGCCTCTGTGTGTGTGTCTGTGTGCATGTGCATGCCTGTGTGTGGTGTCAGAAATCTTTCACTAAATTACCATCTGTGGCTGGTCCCCTCCCCTCCCTGCCCCCGCCTCATGAATCCCTCATTCTGTGACCCTGCAGAAAGGGTGGGCAAATAGAACAGGCGAGATTTTTTAAAACTGGGGAGGAGATGAGGGTCAGGAAAGCCGGGTCTAGTCTGCATTCTCTCCTCACCCATGAAGGCAAGGGGGTTAGAGATTTCAGCAAATCCCCTGAGAGGCATGTTCCTGGATCAGCTTTAATTACCCTAGCCCATAGATGGCTCAGTTGTCCACTAACAGGAGAATGGCCAGTGTGGTACGTCCATACAGTGGAACACCACTCAGCAATAAAAAGGGACCACTGTGGACCGCAGCAACTGGCTGATCTCACAGACGGAGTGTTGAGCGACAGAGGACCAGCACCAGAAAGCACACCTTGCGTGATTCCATCCATGTGAAATTCTAGAATAGGCGAAAGCATTCCTGGTGATAGAAAGCAGATCAGTGGTGCCTCAGGAAGGTGATGGGGTGACTGGGAAGGACATGAGAGCTTTCTGGAGTGAGGGAAACTTGCTGTGTCTCGATGGGGTGGTCATTACACCAGGGTGAACACCTGTCAAAATTCATCAAGTTGAATCTCTAAGATCTCCTTCACTGGACGTAAATTCTAACCCAGTTAAGAAAAAAATTAGACTGCCGATTATGAAAAGGAAAGAAAGAAAATGTGGGGGAAGGAAGGGAGCAGAAAGAGTAGTATATGGCTTGGCTTCTCAAGGGTGCCCTCGGGGTAAACTGAGGCATCCACCAGACCTGAAGACAGGCGTCACACATGGATGCGCCTGCTCAGCCGCCCTGGCTGCCTGGAGAGCCCAGATCTGGTGTGCAGCTCCTTCAGTTTAAGGCCAGTTGTAGATGGATGTTAATAAAACCCTCTTTCCTATAAGTAAAAAAATTGAACATTCATTCTCAATTTGAGTCACTGCAGGTTAATAATATGGAGGCTTTACCCTCGAAGAGAATGTGGGTGCAAATCTCAGCTCAGCTGGCCAACTGGAGTATTGTTCTAGCTCCTCCCTCCCTCCCTCGTCCCACGGCAGGCTGGCATACTTTCCGCCCCCTGACTCTGGGCTCGGCCGCGGGACTTGCTTTGGCCAGCGGGATGTTAGCAGGCTTGGTGCGAGCAGAGGCCTGGGGTGTGTGCTGTCTTGCACAGCTGCCCTCGCCATGAGAATGTGCCCTTGCTTGCTGGTCCAGGGATGATGACCTTTTAGAGAGCCTTACATAAATTATCTCCTTAATTCCCACTGCTATCCTAGGAGAGGGTCTTGTCATCCCATTTTGCAGATCAAGAAACTCACACCTCACTGGGGTCCCAGGACTTTTACCCCGGTCACACCACTGGCTGGTGGCACCAGGAGCCTGTACCCATCTGACCCCAGCACCTCTGGTCTCAGGGCAGAGCTTGGGATGTGAGCTTCCCCGAGCTGGAGATTCTCCCGGATCAGACTCCCCCTTGCAAAACCCCATCCCCTCCAGTAGGTATGAGAGTTTCCCGAACAGCAAAGGGGTGCCCACATTTTCCTGCTCAGGCTGACTGGGGCGTTGAGCCAGACTCTCTCAGAAAGAAAACATTTGTCCGAGTGAATCGAATTAAGTGGTTTGTATCTGATGTAGAATGAGCAGCTCCTGACTGTCACTGGGAGGTTTAGACGTTGACAGTTGATGGAAGATAATTTCATCAGACGAGGCCGCAGCCTTTACAGATGCTGCCCCCAGGAACCCTCGGATCTCTGGAGAGGAGAGGTGGTGCTTGTCTGCTGGTGGAGATGGAGAGAAGGGGGTGTGGAGAGGAAGCCTGGGGTGGGGGAGTCTTCAGGGGTCCGGAGTCAGATTCCTCACCAGCCAGCTTGTCCCCGAGGGTCCAGGAGTCCAATGAAACTCATAGTCTTTGAGGTTGGCAATAGTGGGGAGGGGTCATATAGGGTAGCGACAGAGGGGACACTGAGGCAGGAAGTGGCTGAGAACGGAGACCCCACCGCAACTACCAACTGGCTCCGTACACCCCCACGTCAAGGAGAGGGGAGAGTTGAATCTGCTTCAAGGGAAAGTTACTTCTCACGAGAAAGTTGTTTCTCACGTGAATGTTCACAAGACCTGATGTGCTGCAGACCTTCATCCTGTTCCATTCTCATTATGACCCTGCAGATCGGGACTGCAACTCCCATCCACCGATGGAGAAACTCAGGCTCAGTGAGATTAAATGATTTGACTGAGGTCACCCCACTGAGCGTCACACCCGGGTGTGTGTGGCTTCAGAGCCACGCTTTTTGGGGAAAATTGGATCCCATTCTTGTGTCTGCCCTGTTTATAGGCATAAAGCATATGTGGTCCTCCTGGCCTGTCTTCTGTTGGGATGTGTTCATAAAATTAATAATGATGCCTTATTTATCTGGCATCAGGGAACGTGGTATTCTTCAAGTCAATTTGCTAGTGCTTACTGCTGGAAGCATTTTGATGTCTGTAATTGTCTGTGGTTTGAGGTGAAAATCACTCTTAAATACATACCATCTGTTGTTGCCTCATTGAGGAGCATACGAAACATAATTCAGTCTTTTCTGGAGCACTCTGGAGCTACTGTGGAAGTTACTCTGCTGCAGTAACACAGGTGCCCTCCTGAACTGCTGAAGAGAATTGGGTTATTTACCCCGACTGGATAGCCCGCATTTCTAGCTTTATGGGATGGTTTTTAAGTCTTACCCCCACTGTCATATTATCATCTATAACTCCAGCTGCTGTCAAAGGCTCTCTATGCCTTCTAAACTGCTGCGGACAAGGAGACAAGATGGCCAAACCTTTTAGGTGTGTGTAAAGCATGCATTAAAAATTCGGGGCAATGGCTGACGGACCTTCTGTAGTGACATTTTTGTGACATTTACAGCACCTATTATTGCTCCTCCATGTCTTGTCTGCTTTCTTCCCAACTCTCAGCTGTGTTGCAGACATTTGTGTTACTATGTATATTCCATCCAGATAAGTGAATATTTTGCACATGATGTTGGAGTAATATAAGGAAAACCCACTGGCTGGAGGTGGGCAGAAAAAATAAAGGCCATGCATCAAAGGCTATTTAAGAACCTGCATACAGATGTAATTAGCAGCTTTATTTGTAACAGCCCAAGACTACAAACAGTCCAGATGTCCTTCAGTGGATGAACAGATAAACAAACTGTGGTAGGTCCACAACATAGAATACTACACAGCAACAAAAGGGAATGAATTATTGACACACACAACTTGGATGGATCACAGGAGCATTAGGCTGAGTGAAAAAAGCCAGTCCCTAAGAGGTTATATCTGATTCAATGTATGTAACACTCTCAAATGAGAAAGTGATAATGATGGCAAACAGCCCATCAGAGCTGGGGGTGCAGGAGGCCGTGACTGTAGAGGGGGAGCATGAGGGAGCCTTGTGGTGATGGAGACATTCTGTGTCACGACTGTGGCAGTGGCTACACGAATCTATACTTGGGGTAACATTTCATAGAACTAAACACCGAAAAAAAAGTACATGTAAAAAGGAGTGGAATCTGGGGCCAGCCCAGTGTCATAGTGGTTAAGTTTGTGAGCTCTGCTTTGGTGGCCCAGGGTTCTCAGGTTTGGATCCTGGGTGTGGGCCTACACACCGATTATCAAGCCACGCTGTGGTGGCGTCCCACATATAAGGTAGAGGAAGATGGGCATGGATGTTAGCCCAGGGCCAGTCTTCCTCAGCAAAAAGAGGAGGATTGGCAACAGACATTAGCTCAGGGCTAATCTTCCTCACACACACACACAAAAGGAGTGAAATCTGAGTAAGGTCTGCAGTTTAGTTGATAGGAATGGATCAACGTCAATTTCCTGGTCTTGATAACTGTACTCTGCTCAAATAAGAAGTTATCATTTGAGGAAGCTGGGTGAGGGGTACATAGTAACTCTCTGTACCATAGTTTTGCAACTTCTATATGAGTCTAAAATTATTTCAAAATAAAAAGTTAAATTTCCTTTAAAAGCCTATGTAGGAAAGCCAGTAGAAACCATTTCTGGATTATCTTGTGTTCTTAATTATCTCTATCATCTTTCCATTCCAATTGTGAGTTTTCCATTTATGTATAATGTTGCAATATAATTTAATATGCCGTTATGGCCCATAAAATCATTTTTTCCGAGTTCTCCTTTCTGGTTTTTTATTATTATTATAATTCCAAAAATAATTATTATTCATCATGACTTTTCCTGAACTCTTTTATTTACCCAAACCAACGATCCAGATTTACAACATCTGTGAGACCTGAGGAGGCTGGGGTGGGGTGGGGGCCAGCAGGAATGGTGACATTAGACTGTCACCTCCTTAAGGACATATCTGGATTTTTATTTTTACTACTGCTTCCCCAGTGCCTAAAACAGTATCTGAAATGCTCAATAAATCTTTGTTGAATGAATGCGTGAATGTGGGCCCAGGGTTACGTGTCCATATGACTACGGGATATGCATGTGTCCTTTTCTTGGATACTACCAACCATATTTGAATATTTGGAGATGGAATACAGTTTTATGGAGAGAAAGAGGGAAAGGGAGGGAGAAAGTGGAGGGGGCAGTAGTAGGGAGTCGGGAGGGGTAGTATTTGCATATATTTGCATATAATGCAGATCATTTCCTCTGGCTCTTCCCAGGGAACCCCTGCTTCCACTGATGGGCAGCAACTACTCTCTGATGCCTATCACTGTGGATTCATTTTCATCTTTCCTTGAACTTTATCTAAATGGAATCCTCCAGTAGGTATTCCTTCTTGTTTGGCTTTTGGGGCTCACCCCCCTTACATCTATGAGATTCATGCATGTTGGGTACCAAGAGTTCATTCCTTTTTATTGCCGAAGAGCTTTCCATTGTATGGCTGTTCCACGACTTGCTTGCCTGTTCACCTATTGATGGACATTTGTTTCCAGTTTGGGGTTTTTATGAACAAAGCTACTGTGAACATTAATGTGTAAGTGTTTTTGTGAGACATGTTTCATTTTTCTTGGGTAAATACCTAGGAGTGTGATTGCCAGTAAGTGTTTGTTTAACTTTCTTAGAAGCTGCCAAACCCTTTCCCAAACTTGTTGCAGCATTTTACACTCCCACCAGAAGTCACGAGAGTTCCAGTTTCTCCACATCTTTGCTCTCCCCATCAGAAATAGCCAGTTGTTACTGGAAGAGATTGTAGTTTCCTTCATTGGTGGGTGGATTCCCTCCTTCCTTCCCTTCTTCCCTTTTGCAGGCATTTTCTCAGTGCCCCAGATTCCAGATTCTGGAGGGACAGTGAACAGGCCCTGCTCCATGAGCTCCAGGAGTCCACACAGCCCAACAAATGATTCCGTTCAGTGCCCACCTCTCATTTCATCAACGAGGAGACAAGACTGGGGCCCAGCGAGGGGAGGTGACTTGCCCAGGATCACCCAGTGAGAAGCAGGGCCAGAGTGGGAACTCAGATCCTTCTTATTTCCAACTCACGCTCCTTCCTGACACCGGATATGTCTCCCTAGTTGTCTTTCTTTCCCTCTTTTGTCCCGGCCTCTCTGCCTTTGCTTCTGCTGTTCCCCCACAGCAGGGCGAATCCCCCTAGGTTCCCATCTGGGACAGCCTGGCCATTCTGAGGTGATTCCTTAAATCAACTTAAGTTCAGCTTTGAACCTTAGATATTCTAGAAGCCTTCACCCCCAACACATTCAACCCCAGAGTGGTGGGGAGGTCCCCGAGAGGCTTTGGAGTCCTCAGACCACATGGGATCTCACTGAGCAGCCCCCCAGGCACCTCCCTGAGCCAAGCTTAGCTCTGCGAGGGTGTCCAGCTCAAGTCCCTCCCCATCCCTGGGACTCCAAGCAGCACAGCCACCTCCCCTCCTCCCTGCCCACCCAGGGCCTCGCCTCTGTACACACTGCTCCCCCTGTCTGTAACACCTCCCCCCAAAACTGCCCATTCATCTCCAAGTTCCAGCTCAAAACTTCATTTCCTTGGGGAGGCCACCTGCCACCCCTTCCTCCTGGTCTAGGGCAGATCATGTCCCTCCTCTGCTTTTGAGTCCACCTTTCCCAGACTCACAAGTTGTCCCACTTGGACTTGTCGGGGGGATACATGGTGGCAACGAGTTTCCCAAGGGTGGTCCCTCAGCTAGGCTGGGTGTGTGGTCCTTAAGACACACCACAGTCCACATATATGGATTTCTGATAAAGGGTTTGTTTGGCCAGTCATATCCATATTGGAGGTCAGTGAAGTCTACATCCACAAAATAACCGTGGTTATGTGGCCTTTCCTCATGGCAGCAAGGGGTGGGGTGGGGGACAGGCCAGCATCTATTGGGCACTCATCATGAGTTTTGCTTTTTATTTACTTGAACTCATCTGCTCCTCACACACGTCCTGAAAGACAGGTAATGCATCCTGTTTCCAGGTAAGAAAATGGAGGTTCAGAGAGGTTGTGCAAGTTGCTCAAGGGCATACAGATTGTGTGGGGCAGAGGCCCTTCTTGAATCCAGATCCATTGACTGCCCAATCCCGTATTCCTGCTATCATATACCTTTTCCATGGGAAGCCTCCTTGTTCTGGGTTCATAATAGGAGAGTTGTACAAATTGCAGTGCATGGACTAAAATTAGTTGGAAATTTTGAAATCGGATCTATACAGGAAAATCGGAGTCACTCGTTGAAGTCTGATTTGTCTCTTCAAAGAAAAAGGCCAGTGTCCCTAGTGTCACTTTCAGTCATACGTCATGAACTGAGTCATACACAGTTATGGGGCTCTTTCCCAGGTGTTTCTGAGAAAAGGGCACCAGGGTCAGAAGATATTTTGCAGAACTGTCAGAGCTCAGGGAACATCAGCAATGAGGTGGGGGGGCCCAGACCTTTCCTTGGGGTGTGGGCAGGGTGGGAGAGAAGGGTGATCTGTGGAGACACCAGGATGTTTCATGGCAGGTGCTAAGAGGCATCCTCCTTCAACGTTCTGGTGAATCACCACTGCCACCGAGTGGGAATGTTGTCCAAAGTCAACTGCATTCTGGGAAAAGCACTTGCCAAATCCCTCTCAGGAGGAGGCTGGGAGCCAGCATGTCCCTCCTCCAAACTGGGTCTGTGATTCGCTTCAGAAAATGTCCTCCTGGGCCCCAAGGGCGCCTTCTGCCCCTGGCCATCTGGCCAGGCCTCACTACTTTGGACAGATGAGGAGGAAATACTTATCTATTGTGGTTAAAAGCCGCTTTTCCTGCATTGCATCTTCCTCTGAGTGACAGCTATGGCTTCAAGCAACTCTCTTGGCTGAAAAAATCCTTCAAGACATGTGGCCACTGAATTCTGTAACTCTACAGAGCTGGATAATATTATAGTCACTTCTTTAAGGAATCATCTGAAGTTTTAAGCTGTAGGCATTGACCCAACAGTTGGTCATGAGATTAATTTAGTGGGTCACTCCCAGCACTAAATATGATAAAAGGTGTCAGAGTCAGAAGGCATCACATGCGTGTGAACAAGTTTGTTTCCTGAACCTTCTATTTAAGTTTATGTGTGTGTGTATGTGTGTGTGTCCAGGGTGTGGCAGAGGCAGCTAACTGGCTGCCAGATCTGTGCTCCCCTCCCATAGAATAGGTGTGTCCCTAGGGAGGGGTTGCCCTGTCAGGAATGACCATTCCCAGCCCCTTGCCTCCAGGTAGGCCCCTGGGTGACTTGCTCTTGCCAGTGGAACAGGTCATGGGGGCTGGGTCCCTGAGTTACTGCAGGGAGGAGAGCCAGCCACAGACCAGGAGACCTCACATTGCAGTTGTGTGAGTAAGAAAGGAACTTGTGTGAAGCTACTGACATCTTGGGACCTGCGAATTGTAGCACCTGACATTATCCTGTGTAGCACATTGTAAAATGTATTTCTTAATGTGGGTTATGGTCAAAAAAGTTTGAAAGAAGCACCTGATTTAATCTACCCACTTAATTTTTCAGATGGAGAAACCAAGTATCAGAGAGGGTGAGGGGCTCCCCAAAGTCTCCTGAACAAGCTGGGACGGAAGCCTACCTAAGCCGGAGGGTGAAGGCTGTGAGGCCTGGGGTGGCTTTGTGCACCGAGGAATGGAGCAGAGCTGACCGCCGGGCTGCAGACTCCCCAGCCAGTGCTCCTCCCACCCCTGCACACGCCTCAGGATGGATCTGACATTTGCGCTCTGCTACAAGTGTCCTCCACCCACAGATGGGGACAGGAAGGGTGACCTCCGCCTGGCTCTGCTGAACAAGCTCTCACCTGGCTCCTGCTCAGGCTCTGTGGTTAATGTCTCTGCCGCACACCGACAGACTTTCTCTGAAAGTCTGAGTTTCTCTGAATATCTGAGGCGCAGGATTCTGAGAAACCCACAGTAGCCTCGCCACTGCCGTCAGAGCGCTCCGTGAATCATGCTCACACATGCCAGGAATGGCGCCTCCATATTTTGCCAATGGTGAGTTTGGGCCCTGGAGTGACGCTGACGACAGTGGATGGAAACAGAGGCTGCTGTGATCATGCTGGCCTTGGTCTCACCAATGGGCAGAGCCTGCCACCCCCAGGTGCTTGAAGCCACCGCAGATCCTGCTGTTCAGCTGCGGCGGCGGAGGGGCAGGGCTGCAGGCAGCTGCTTGCACACGCTGGCCAAGTGAGCCCAAGGCTTGTGCTTCCCCATCACCGATCCCCATAGGGTTATTGTGAGTGTGAGTTAATGCAGGCAGCAACTGGGCACAGTGCCTGGCATGTAACAGACTGGATTCCACTTGCAAACAGCCCTGTGAGGTGGCCAAGCTTGGCGTTCCCCCCTCCATTTTACAGATGAGGAAAGGAGGCTCACAGAGTTTACTTGTCATGCTCCAAGGCCCCTCTCAATTGGCTGAGAGTGGACTGGGGCCCTGGCATCTTGAGGGTTGAGTGTGACAGGCAGGGCCCAGGGCACTGGTGTCTGATGGGCCCTACAATCTCTGAATAAATGAACTGGGGTTGGCTAGGAATGACACTGGCCTCCATCTCTCCCCAGTCCATCAGAACTGGCTCTGGCCCTTTCCTTAGGGGTAATGTTTGTAGGAATGAAAGCAAAGAATGACAAAGAGGCTTTGGGGAAATCTGGGACAGGTGGGCCTCAAAATCTGGGGAAAGAAGGGGGTTTCTCAGCCTCCCCTATCTACCCTACAGGCTCCCAGGGTCGTCTACTCATCTCCTTCCTCTCCACACTCCACTCCTGGGTCATCACTCATATTCCAGTGGTCCAAGCTCAGTCATTGCAGGGAGGCCGGGAGATGTGGTTGAGCTGTGTCCCTGCCTGGGGGGAAGGGAACTGGACTTCCTGAAGAGTCTCTGCCACATCATTCTCATCTGAAATGATCTCCTCCATTCATTTACAAAGGCAATGCATTGAATAAGAAGGCATTGTGGATCTTACCTATCTTGTTCATCGTATGTCTCCAGCCTCTCGAACATAGTAAGTGCTCAGTAAATATGGGTGAATGAATAGGTGAAGCTCAGGCCCTCTTTTCAAGAAGGGAAATGCAAATTCTGGACTGGGAGGGTTGGGAACGATGTATGGTCCCAAGATGAGGGAGTTTAGACGAGATGAGTCCTGCTAGTCAGGGCATCAGGGAAAGGTGTCCATTGCGGCATGGCCACCCACACCAAAACTTAATGCCTTAAAACAACAACAATCATCTTGTTTGCTCACGATTCTGTGATTGGGGGAAGGCTCAGCAGGTACACCTTGTCTCTGCGCCACGCAGTGTCGACTGGGGCCAAAGGATCCACTTCCAAGATGGCTCACTCTAAGTTGGTCCTGGCTGTTGGTTTCCACAGGTCTCTCCACAGGGCTGCTTGGGCTTCCTCGCAGCATGGTGACTGGGTTCTAGGAGTAAGTGTACCGGAGACAGGAAGTAGAAGCTTCTTAAGGTCTGGGCCCAGCAACCGGCATTGCATCATGTCCTCCATATTCTACTGGTTGAGAAGTCACAGAGCCAAGATTCAAGGGGCTCTTGATGGGAGGAGTGTCACAGAGTTTTGGGGGCATGCTTTAAAACCATCACAGAAGGCTTCCTGGAGGAGAGGAATGAGAAGCTACAAACTAAAGGTTTGGATGGTACCAGTAAGCTCTTCAGTATGGCTGAAGCAGCCTTAGTCTACCACAGCATGACCGAGGCCTCGTTCTTGCTACCTTGAAGGAGACTCCAGTCAATGGGCATGGCAGATTGTGTTCTCTGAAAGTGGCCTAGCAATACTTCCAGTCTCACATGTGCTTCTAGAACATTGCCCACTGCATCAAAAACTTGAATCTATTTCCCCTTCTCTTGAAGCTGGGTGGGCCTGTGACTACCTCAATGAATAGAATGTGGCAGAAGTGATGCTGCATGACCTCTGAGGTTGTCATAAAATATGAAATGGCTTCCACCTGGCTCACTCGCTCTCAATCTCTCTCTCTCTCTCTAGACACTTGCTCTTGGGACCCAGGCACCATGCTGCAAGAAAGCCCAGGTCACATGAAGAGGCCACCTGTAGGTGTCCCAGTTGACAGCCCAAGCTAAGGTCTCAGCATCAACCAGCAGACGTGTAAGTGACCCAACCTTCAGAAGATTCCAGCCCCCAGCCTTTGAGTCTTCCATCTGAGACCCCAGACATCAGAGGCACCAGTGACAAACCATCCCCACCATGTTGTCTGCATTCCTGACCCACACCACCCAGGAGCATAATAAATGGTGGCTTTATGCCACTGTGTTTTGGGTAATTTGTCTGTAGCCATAGTAACTGGCACAGTGGGCAAAGTGAACTATGACGATGGGACTCCAGAAAGCAGTTCCATGGGCCAGAGGAGTCTGGGGGAACCTTACCAGAGCAGTCTGGCCACTGAAGCTGGTGTCCACCGGGTATAAACTGGAGAGCCAGGAGAGGTGTTTTGGACAGAGGAAACAGCACGTGTGAAGCCCTAAGCTAGGAAAGGGACTAGCAGGAGGAAGGCCAGTGGGGCTGGGGCACAGCCCTGTGGGGTGTAGGCGGGTGGTGCAGGGAGCACCCTTCATCCTGAGGGCTTGGAAGAGGACCCTTGGTCAGATCTGTTTCCAGGTGAGGAGGTGAGATGGACAGTCAGAGGAACAAGGCCACTGGCCAGGCCCAGCAAGTGGGGATGACCCGCCCTGTAGTGGGGAGTGAAGAGGGCCTGACCAAGCTGTGGGATGGACCAGGACGGGGGGCTGAGTAGGGACCAGTGGCGCCTGGCTTGACAGCTGTATGGATGCAGGACAAGGGCCAGAGCTGCGGAGACAGGAGGAGGGGATACCGGTGTTGAGGGCCAAGGATATCGGTGGAAGGGCAGTGGATGATGCTCTCCTCTTTACAGCGTGGCCTTTGCGGGTTGTCCTTCCCCTGCGCGGACCCCCTAGGATGTGACATCATTGCAGCCCCGTCACCCCTTCAGTTATACCTTGTGACATATTCCTTGATTCCTCTGAGTCTGAGAGACATGGGAAGGTTCCTGCTGCAGGGCTGCTTCCTCACTACAGCCGGGATGATGTCAGCCCTCGGGAGCCGTCTGGGGGTTCCCTGAGCTGGGTACACTTTCTGGCTAGAACTGAATGATGGGACAGCATTGAATCCTTAGTGAGGGGCCAGCCCCCCATTACAGCACATGTCTGTGGGAAAATGCAACCTGCTTGGCTGCTGTAAGTCCACCGGTCAGCTCAGATTCTAGCATTTACCGGGCAGGAAGTGGGGTGGCCCCTCACTCACCACAGAGGGGAGGATGGCTGACTCACACTGGGCCTGGCTCACCGGTCTCACCCCTGAGCCTTCTGGAGCCTCCCAGGCTAGAGGGAGCACTTCCTCTGGGCTCCCTTAGTTTTTAAACCTTTTTCTGTGTTCCTAGTAGAGAAACATGTCTCTCCCTCCCTTTCCTGCAATTTGAGGGGTATTTGTGTGTCCCCAGCACCAGTGTGGCCTCACCCTTTGAGGGTGCTCGGTTGAGTCTGCTGAAGGAACGAGTGGACCGATGTTGAATGCATTCTCTGGGTCAGCGTGTCACCCAACTGTTTCCAGGGCCCTTCACCTTTCTGTGAGAACCACCCCTTCTCGTGAACAGATGTGCCTCTCAGAGTGCAGAAATTTCTGGTGATACCTACACATCATTAAATGCTAAGAATGCTGTGATGGGGGAAGTTACTAAATAAAAATGAAGCTGTCAGTAGCTCTTCGAACAGGGCATTATTGGCTGTGGGTAATGCTCACTTGTAGGAGGAACTGGCAACTCGGTGGGCCTGGGAGCAAGAACTCACTCACAGAGGGCTGCCCCGGCCCTGATGGCACTGGTGAAATTGTCCCTCTGCCGACCACAGGAGCGAGGGAAGGGGCCTCTCTGCACAGCCCTCGTCTGTGAGGACTCTGGGCCACCTTGACAACCTGCAGCCTCTTCCCACTCACCCATCACCCCAGTTGGGGGTGAGCCAGGGACACCGCTTCTGCCTGAAGGGGCCAGGAGGGAAGGTGTGTTAGTGCAAGTTCCCCAGAGGCTGGCCCTGAGAAGATTCAAGAACAGCTCGTTTATGTGGGAGGAGGAAACACCAGTAGCGGAGTGGGGAAGGGAGTCAGGAGAGGGAAGGCAGTCACCAACTGGACTCAACCCTGCGGGGAAGCCACCCACACCCACCTCTCCTCGGCCTTTGGTTGAGAGCTTCTCCTGGGAGATGTAATTCCCTTGCACTTCCCAGCAGGCAGCAGAGCAGCTTCCCGGGGCTTGGGAAAAGCCCCCAGAGACGCAGGGAGGGCAGGAGGACGGTCCAGCAGCCCTGAAGTGGTCTTCCCGAGGGATATACGCGAGGCACTGATGGTGCCTGCTGCAAAGGGTCTCTGCTCCCGGCGCCCAGTGGGGGACACCAATGTGTGGTTGTCACTGGTCAGGGGAAGCAGGGCTCACCATCACCAGCATGAGCTGTCTGAGAAGTGTGCCAGGCCCTCCAACCTTTTGATGGCCAAACCTGAGTTTGATGAAGTCCCTTGGGAGAGATGGTGTTGTGACCCATGGGAGGGAAAGCCCCTTGTTGGCTGGGCCTGGGACAGAGGCCTGGGCTAGGGATGGGCCCAAGCACACATTCTAAGGTGCCGCTGGCCTCACGGCTCTACCTAAGCTAGAGAGATCCCCCCACCTGTCCTAGTTCCTAGCTTCAGACTTGGAGTGCACTCCCCTGAACCCCACCCTGTGGCCTCTTCACCAAATCCCCCATTGGGTATAAGTGAGGCTACCCAGCAAAGTTGGTGCTGAGGGGAGATAGTGGGGAGCAGGTGGCAAGGCCTTGGAGCCACCCCCAAATGGCCTCTTGGACCAGCAGGCCGAGCAGGCCTGCCTCATGTGGGTCCCTGGGGTTGAGGCAGCCCCGGGAGCAGATGACTAGGCCTCTGGGAAGCTGCTGGGGTCCTCGCTGTCAATGGAAGGGGTGGGACTACATGACCTCCAGGGGTTCCTTCAGAATTAAGCATCATCTTTGAAACTGTCCTGCATTTCACCAGGTGTCAGGCTCTAAGTGCTTTACATGTGTTGTTATCCTGTTTGATCCTCACCACTCTGTGAAGTGGGTGACCACTACTAGCCCCAGTTCACAGATAGGGAAACTGAGGCCCCAGAGGTTAAGCAACTTGTCAAAACCGGAGAGGAAGGGAATGGCAGAGTTAGGTGTGAGCCCTGGGTCAGGCCTGAGTCCCAACTGCCCCATGCAGCAGTGTGCGTGAGGCTGGGCTGGGGGCATGGCCCACCATGCACGCCCCACCTGGCCATTCGCTGGATGAGGGGGCTCCTTGGGGTCAGGCCTGGTCAGCACCTTGGGCCCCCGCCCCCAGCCTGGAACAAGTCAAGCTTCATTCTCAGTTTGACATTAGTCTTTTATTATAACCATATTGAATGGGATCATTTTGCCAAAAGGATAAGTCATTTCTTAAATCAATATGAGTTACGGCATAAAGATGAATGAGAAAAAAGCGACAGGAGATACATGGCAGAACTGAATATCCTGTAAATCAAATGAATTGTGCCATTGTGAGAAAATTATTTTGACAACTTTCACATCAAAGTGATCTTAAGCCTGTTTACAGGAACTTTATATTTCTTTTCAACACTACAAAAAGAGAGCTTTTGAAAGTAACACTGAGGAAGCCATTTGGGCCTGTGGGAAGGAAGCCCGCTGGCCAGCTGCCGTCTCTAGTTCATTCTGGCCTCCTCTCCCTGCCACTGGCCTCCCCATGGCCCTGCTCCGGACACACGGTGGGCAGGGGCCAGGTGTGCATCTGCTGGGCAGAAGGGATGGGATGGCAGTGGACCGCCACGCAGAGCATGGGGACCTAAGTCCTCCACACACTCTTGTTCTGTAATGACCCCCGCAGGCAGCTTCTTAAAGAAACAATAAAATAAAAATAATCAATCTGGGTCAACTCTGGCAGGTTATCATTAGGAGACAGTTTTGTATTTGTTCGTCGTCTCTGACACAGCAGAGGGGCACTGTGTTAATGGTGGGCAATCAAACCTGGAAAGACTGACGCCGAGATTCAGCTCGGTCACACGTAGAGAAGGGAAATCCAGGGAGGTTGCGGCTGACTTGTGGTCACATTCATTCTGCAGGGGTATGATTTCTTACCAGACTGCAGTTAGCAGTGAGCATTAGCAGGAGGTCGTCTTTGGAAGAGTAATCCAGTATAATTAAATGTTTCAAGTGTTATATGACCTCTTGGCAAACACACAAGGTAAGGCAAAGTCATAATCACTTTCTTTCTCTAATCTGTAACTCTCATATGTAACGTACAGAGAAAAATTTTAACTCATTTCCAAACCGATCAGAGAGGAATGCATGAAACACAGGGATATGTATAAAAAAGTAGGTGACAATGAGAATTAATCTAAGCTTTATGTATATAAAATATATTTAACTGCTCATAATCAAAACATGAGAGGGTTCCACTGATTACATTTGTTCAAGAAAAACAAAAAGGTTTCATATATTCAGGATATAAAAAATGTGTAATTAAACATAAGTACTGATAAAATAATAAAAAAGGAAAGAACATATATTCTTTGATAGCACTGTAACTAATAAAAATGTGAACAATGTTCAACTATGAAGAATAAAAACAAGTCACTTAAAAAAGATAAGACAGTAACACAATTCTCACTCATGAACCTTTGGGAATTTGAGGGTGGCGTTGCTTGTACCCCACTCCCCCCTCATGTGTTTCTTTCCTCCGAGGAGGGAACAGCTTGTCGGGGGCCACAGAAGCAACCCCTCTGAGTGACCTCACTGGATCTCACGTGGCACCAACATGGAGGCACAGAATGGAGGAGCCACGTGAGCATGTGGGCAGGGTTGGGAGTTTCCAGTGACTGTTCCACACCCGGCCAACTGAGGGAACTAGCCCGGCGCTGTGTCGCTGTGGTGCGTCTGGGCTACTGTGTGGCCAGTGACGCCTGGCTCTCAAGACTCTAGCTCTCAGGGCCAAGGAAATGCTGCATGTGAGCAGACGGCTGTGGCCAGCAGCCAGAGGACAGCCAGCTCGTGGCCCTTTCCAGTCTCTGTCCTGGAGCCCCAGCAAGGACAGGTCCACACTTTTTACCTTAGAACAGAAACCACCAGCACCTTTCCAGACCAGGTCCTTTGAGAGAAAGTAATGGCAAGCCCAGCACAGTTGCAAGGCCATGCACTGTATGGGGATGTTGGGAGCTTAGGAAGTGTCGTTAAGGGGACATATACGTGGCAGCAACTTATTCAGTGAGTCACCTCCATAGGGTGCTGAGTGACCACTCAGAGTCAGAGCCAGAGAGCTAATCAGCGCAACTTTGAGTAATTGTGGTGCCAAACAACCCCGTTATCTGAGCAAAACCAGAGTTATCATTCACCTTACATGCCGATATGTTCGGAGGTTTCCCTGCTAGAGTTTAAGAACAAACTGCAGAGCTAATTCGACCCTCTCTGCAGTAGTTGACTCTCGAGTCATCACTCTTCCCTTGGAGAGCAAGTGGGAAACCGTGTCATTACCACATTTGTCTGTAGAGAAATACACGGTTAGCAGTGGGAGGGATGTAAACGGTGTCCACTCTTTCATACTTAGCTTTCCACCTATTGCCAGGAAAGCTTCCAAGGCCCAGAGGATGGTGACTCAGAGGAGAAACCCAAAGAACCAGTCAGCCCAGGGCAAGGGCAGCTCTTCCCTGATGGACATGTCTGTCCTGTTAGAATTCCTGCTCAGGCAAAGGAGAGGAAAAGTGTCCTTTTCAGGGCCCTTCTCCTTAAGGAGAGAAACAGCTCATGTGATGCCTGGTGCTCATCACGGTTCCCTAAGTTGCAAATGACAAGGGGAAATCTCTATTCTGTGCTGAAACCCAGGAAGGCACGGGCAGGTCAGACCCAGTCCTGTCCTGGCGTGGAGCCTGGGGTACAACTGCGCCCAGGCCTGCAGCCCCTACACTTGGTTCCCAGTCAGGGAAGGGTTGTGCAGAAGTCCTGCATCCTCCTGGCATCTGGAATGTTCTCTAGGAAGCCCTGTTCCCCCAGAAGGGACTCCAGGTCTAATTCCCTGTTACTGCTACCTTAAGGCCAATGGGAGATCCTGACTCTGGATGGGAACGAGCTTGGGTTTTTCCCTTTATTCCTAAGTTGACAGGTAAATACAACCCTAAAACTACAGAAACTTTCCCAGAAATCGACTGAAAGGTGTTTATCCCACAAAGTCAGGGTCATATTTTCCAGTTCGAGGAAGTAATATTCTTACAACTTTTGAAATCAGTGCAGCAAAGATTGGCTTAAAGTGACGTGTCTTCTGGCTGTGAAAGGTAACGTGAAATATAGTTGTTTAAGGAGGGACGGTGATGATGAGTTGATCTGGCCCGAGGTCACATTCTTCAACAAATGAAAAAATCGAAAGCACATCACCCCAAAATACGATTCCCAAGTGTAGACCCTGTTTCTAAAGATCATTGTAACTTTCTGAGAGGTTATAATGGGTTTTTTCCAGCCCTGGAATACACTAGTTCTAGTCCATTCTGTTGCATTTGGTTCTGCTGTATGGCTTCCCAAGGGAGGAATGATGGAGTAGGTTGAGATAGAGATTTCCAGAAAGTTCTTGATATCAATTTTCCTATGCCTGATGCTCTGAGGGAGGGAAGATTTGAAACCAACTCTTCTTCCTTCTTCCACATATGACTGATGGAGTTGCCATACCTGTTTAGTTGGGGAGGAGAGGACAGAGGAAGAGTGATTTTACTTGTGGTTTGGTTTTTCTTGACAGTGAGTGTGACACTGGGTACTTAACCCAGCTCTACCTCGGGCAAGGGTGGGTGGGGTTGGGTTGGGCCCACAAATCCCCATTTGCATTTTGGTGAACATCAGTCTGTGTGCTCTGGGCCCAATCTGCTTCCCTCTAAAGGGTTCCGGTGGGCTGTACCAATGCCACATGCATGCTGGGAAAGAAGTGTTGGTTTCGGAGGGGTCTCCACCTGAAGCCTCAGCCTGGGGGAGCCTCAGCCTGGCCTTGGGGCTGCTGAGGCGGGTGGCTGGGTCCCCAAAAGGCAGGCCTGGGGAACTGTGGTCAGATGTCCAGGGGGCTCACAATAGTGAAGCCAGAGTCCTTGCTGTTGTTGCTGCTGTCATCCTCGGGGCTGGAGCTAGGATTGCTGGAGGAAGCTGAGGCTGGGCCCATTAGAGGGTCGGAGAACACCAGCGGGGAGCGGGCCAGGGCCTCGCTTTTCCCAGATGTGCTTCTGAGGGTGCGAAGAGGCTGGGCCTGGCCTGAGAAGGATCCCCTGGCGCTGCCCCCCTCGTCTTCTTTGGAAACCAGGATGAAGTCATCTGAGCTCCCTCTGTCTGTGCGCCCTGTTACTTCTGAAGAGGCCTGTGAGGTACAATCAGAAGTTCAGGTGGTGAGAGAAGAAACCAGCGAGTGGAGCTGGGCAGCACGCCATGGAAATCTAGGCCACCTCACCCTATGCTCTTCCTTGGAAAGACACAGTGTGTTGGGGGTCCTGCTTCCCTGAAGCCCAGTCACTTCCCAGTGGAGCAGGGCCAGCCCCTCTGAAGCCAGCCAGCAGGCTGCAGACACAATCCCTATCAGCTTCACGTGGCACCCAGACATGCAGATCACTCCTGCTCCTTGGGCTTGAACTCTCTCCTCTGTGAAATGGGGATAAGGACAGTGTGTGGTCACCATGCAGGGAGATGACGTGCACGATGTGACTCCCATAGCACTGGCTCCCTAATGTAAGCCCTAGATCCAGAGTGATTTTCCTACTTGCTTAAAGGATAGCTTTAGGAGGGCCTAGTGTATTTCATCTCACAGCTAGCTCATCCTGGGCATGCACTTGGGGGTCCTCTGGGACAGCAGTGGTAACTGGTAGATTCTACAAAGACGAAAATCAGGAATGGTCATTGCAAAGTATACAGCAAAAAGTACAGAGATGGAATTCTTTACTCTACAATTATTTTCCTCTCTTTCTAAGCAATTATGAGTAGCATTTTGTTCTTTAACTAAAGAAGCTGACATCCATGAACCGGTAAAGGTTTTAGGTTAAGACCAGAGAAGCTCCTGCCTACCCTGTGATGGAAGTAAAGCCATAGTCTGACCAAGGATGTTCCAAAGCCAGCCTGGTAGGAAGGGCACCTTACCTAGTACTGATTGAGCTGGGGTAGTGCTGCACCTGCTCCCCACCTGCCTACCTCCTCTCCCCACAGTGTGGGGGGAATGGGTTCAGGGTCTGAAGTCTAATGAGTTGTACAGAGTCCCTTGGCTGGAAGTGCCCCCTCGGTCCTCTGGGCTCCAGACTGGCATGGCTGAGGCCACCTGCGGGCTGTGCGCAGAGCCGGGACAGGTAGTCAGCAACACTTCTTGGGGAAATCTGGGCCTGACTGACAGGCCTCTCTCTGAATCTCATGTTCTCCCTCATGATGGGGGCAGGGGGGGATGAGTGGTGGGTGGCTAAATAGTGGCTTAGGTGCCTTCACCCTCTGAAAATTCGTCTACCTTTAAGATATTTAATTGGAGAAGAGAAACAGAATTTGCCTTTCAGATCACAGTGCTGAAACAACAGGCCTTGAGGTTCTTCATCTCAAGTTTTAAAGCTGTTTACATTCTATCAACACATTAATTCTTACAAAACTGAAGAGATACGCAGCACATGGCCCTCTGTTAGAAGGGAACGTGATCACAAACGGCACGAGGGCAGTTTGGGAGAGAAGGGCTGTCCTTTTTCATCTCCTTTGCTGTCCCTCTGCAAGGTACACCTGGTCAGGGCCATGCTGCCTTTGGAGAGGTTAGAAGGGATGTCTGAGTGGGGCTTGTCCTACCACACATATGCACATGGGGCACATGTAAGGCTGTGCAGGACCTCGGCTTTGACCTTCCAGCCCCAAAGAGTGGACACTTGGTTCATATGACTGTTGTCCTGCACTGTAAACTGTGAAAACCTTGACCTCTCACCCCACAAAACCTTGACCTCTATAATGCTGCTTGTTAAAGGTTATCTTAGGTTGAAAATAAGAGCATGTACAGTAGGTGCTATTTTTAGAGTGGTTTCTACTACAGAAATACCATGATAACCTAATATTCTCTTTTAGCTTATATGAAGACATCAGCGAGACTCTGAAGAGGAGAAATACATTACAAAACCCGAGGCTAGAAGTAAAGATGGTTCCTGCCATCATTAATTATCTGGTGTGTTTCTGGAAAAGTAGTGAAGTCAAGTTATAAATTGTGGGTAACATCCCCACCCTCCAAATTCCCACGGCCTGGCTTAGACAAAGCACATTAGAGCAGACAGGGCCTCAGCAACCAGTTTCTGTTATCCCCTCAGCTTTATAACAAGAAATGAAGGCCAGATTGGAGGCCGACTGGCTTGGCCAATGTCACAAAGCAAATTAAAAGACCCTACTGTTCTGGACTCCCACCTAGAACTCTTTTTTTAGACACAAAGACACCTTCTTTCTGGATTTCCATAGCAGTCTGAACTGTTACCTGGTACCATTTATATCATTTATAGAAACTTTGTAAATTCCTAGGTCAATCCTCTCTTTTTGCCAAACACAGGCATGTACTGCACAATTTAAAAAGTTTTTCAACCTGTCAGTCCTGCCTAGAACTGGCCAGGACCACCGCAATATACACCTCCCACCACCATCCCCACCCTGCCTCATTTCTTAGCCTGAGTTTAGGATCAGGGTAGAAGCAGGGGAGCCCAACTATAGACCAGTGCTTTCAACAGAAATCTACTACGATGATGGAAAGGTTCTCTCTCTGTGCTGTCCAATACAGCAGTCCCTAGTCACACGTGAATATTGAGCACTTGAAAGGTGGCTAGTGTGACTGAGGAACTCAATTTTAACTTTTAATTCTACTTAATCTTAATGAATTTAAATTTAATTTTAAATAGACATGTGTGGCTAGTGGGTATCGTACTAGACAATGCAACTATAGACCATTCAGATAAAAATATGGGACCCAACTACCAGTGAGGCATGTGACATGGGCTGGTTGACTGATGAATCCAGGGTCCTACAAAGTCCTGCCTTCTACTGCGGTGGATTTGAGTGAAGTTCATCAAAACCCTCCCAAAGGAGTGTTGTGAAGGACAGACTCTGGAAGGGAGGGACAGAATCTGGCTCTTTTCACTCCACAGAATACAATTTCATATCTGCTATTTTCAGAGCTGGAGATAAGATTTGTAAATCAAACAGGAAGAACAACATTAGCTGCCTCTCCACCAGCCTCCCAGCGGGGCGCGGGGCCTGGGCATCCCCACAAAGGAAGAGCCCTTCTGAAGTTCCTGATGGGAAGGGCACTGGGAGGAAGACCTGAGCCATCTGCCCCAGGGCGGATGAGCCTGGTCCTCTGCACTCTCCTTTAGACATACTTTAGTGATTAACCAAGAAAGCACAGACAATTCATTCCTACATTAGGAATAAGCAGTGGCACAACCCACCACAGACTCAACATGTGGTGATTACATCTCCAGAAAATGTCGCAAAAGCCTGCCTAGCACTGCTCCCCCAGCCTCTGGGCTCATTGAACTGGAAGCTCATGAGAGCAGGGGCTACATCCCATAACCCTGGACACCTAGTACCTGGCACAGCAGGCCCTCAAATCATATTTGGAAGGAAGGAGGGAAAAAGCCTTCAGAACTCCCACTTGGCACACTGGGCACGCATGTTCCTGTCCACAGCCAGTACCCCTGCCCCCCCTTTCCCCACAAGGAGTGGGAAAGTAAAGCCAGCCAGTCCCAAGCTCTGATGGCAGCCCCAAGGCTTGGGACGAGGGCTCCTGAAGGAAGAAGTGGGTCAGGGCTTCCTTCCTGGTGGCTCCTTTATCATCTACTCCAGATCCCTGGGCGCTGCAGCGGAAGGCCCCACACACTTGGCTTGAATGGATGACCTGTTTGCATCTGGGATTTCTCTTACCTCCTCCTATGAAGGCGAGAGGAGAGCACTGCTTCCCTATTTCCCCTTCCTCAGATAAAACCTTGTTCAGGAATACTGGCTTTTTAGAAATTGCTGACACCTTTGGGAAGGGGCCCTGGCAGGAAATGAGCAGAGAAGAGAAGCCCTTCTATTTTCCCGTTTCCCACTTGTCTTCTTTCTCACTTAACCCTACAGAGGAAGACAGAAGCGGAGAAGGCAGTAGGGGGGTCTTCAGGCCCAGGAGGGGCTGACTATGTTTCAGAAGCACGTACAGAGGCAAACGTTCTCCTGGATGCAGCACAGGAGTGTGGCCCTGCAGACAAGGGCATATCCTCTTTCACTCACGTCTGTCTTGGAGCTGGCTCATTCTGAGTATGCACACAGGGCCCCATGGGGCCACGGTGGTAACAGGTAGGTTCTTACAAATATGAAAACCAGGAATGACAATTGCAAAGTATAATCAAGAAGTTTTAAATTTAGCAAATTCATTACTATTTTTGAAAGGTCTTTTTCTGTAGTATGTTTACATATTCAACTAAAAAAATTACACTATATTTTTAAATAAAATTGTCAATTAAAAATGGTTGGGGGGTGAGCCTAAGCCCAGCAATATTTGAACAAATAAGTGATTATTGAAAAATTAAACATCAGTGCAGGGAAGGAGAATCTGGAGGAACCAATCAAATTAAACTTGCGATGCTACTGTTGTCTTCATGTGGCTAAAAATGCAGACTCAAAATGCTCTGTGAAAACTCCCTTTAAAGCTGGATGAAATTAACCACACAGGCTCCTATACTCTTCTAGAAGAGTATTCTTCAAACTGAAAAAGCTCCCATTCTAAAATGTCATTTTGTTTTTTTAAAGTCATAAAAATTAAATAATTACAGGCATCTGGATGCTAGTTTTTAAGCAAGTGACTTAGATGAGATTTTGCTAATGTTCATTTTTCAAGATGAAACTTCATAAGCATTTAAAAAGAAATTATTAGGAATTTTTAGTCCAATCAGATGATGTACAGTGAGGCAGCGTGGAGGACTGCAGCTTACTGGATGGGACCGGGGTTCTGAAAACAATGTCTGGTGAGCCCGTGCGCCTCTTTGGTCTTCGTTTCCTCACTGGTAAGTGAGCAGGCAGGACGAAGCACGTGAGGAGTTTCTTAGATCCTTTCTAACTGGAAAATTCTGTGATTCCATGTTAGAATACATTATACACAACGTCAACATCTGAAACTAGGGGTCAGCAAACTATGGCCCCTGGGCCAAATCCAGCCTGTGGCCTGATTTTGTATGGTCCTGAGGCTGAGAATGGCTTACACATTTTTAAAGGGCTGTAAAAACAGACAAACAGAAACACCAAATACAAAAACAAACATGTGACAGAGACCACATGCGGCCTGCAAATCCTAAAATATTTACTATCTGGCCCTTTACAGAAAACGTTTGCGGAAATCTCTGCCTTAGAGGATGGACATGAATGAGAAGTCTTTCCCCATGAAGGTAAAAAAGGTTCTAGCCAAGTAAAATACACTCAAGACAGCATTAGGAAAGTATGGACAGTATTTCCTGTGCTAAAGAGGAATGGAAGGATCAGCTGGAGGCAACTGACCAATAACTGAGGCAGATATTGGGCTTTCTAATGCCACACAATGGGACTGGCAGGAAGTTCAGGCCAAAGCTTCCACATACAGGTGTGTAGGTGCACTGCACAACTCTAGGAGACACTAGTCTAATTATTATCATTGTTAATGGCGCCCCCTAGGGCACCGATGTATACAATTTGCACAGTGATAAACACCATCCTTGGCTCAGGCCACTTGTGGTATTTTGTAGTTGAACTTCATACATGGTTAACTTCAAGTAACTTTGTTAAGGTTTTTATTAGTCATCACTTTGAAGGAATTATGTGAATGTGCCCCCATCAAGTTAATGTGACATTGTTCATCAGAGCTCCTGTACCTGCTTGGTGGCCCCAGGCATTTGGTCGCCCTGGCCCTGGCCCTGGCCACTGGAGCAGTAGTGGTCATCTGAGATGGTGATCTGCTCGTTCTCCTCGGCTTCCAGCTGGCTCTGGTTGAAACGCAGGGAACCTTTCAGAATGTCTTTGATCTATTTTCAAAGAAGAAGAAAGTAAATAAAAAAGATGAATGAGTTTGTTTTTAAATGCTAGCTAAACCTCTAATACATTTAAACTAGACTTGTCATTGACCATTTTTTAATAGTACAGATATGAATATATTACCATATGAAAGAAATAAAAAAAAATCCAACTCCATCAAAGTCATTGACTTATTAATGATCAAGAAAGATTTCAGAGTCTTAATGGCCAGGTTCTCACAGGGTCAGACATGGGTGTCACATCCTTGGCAGTTATCTTAAAGCAGGAAGCACCATTTGCCTGCACACCCAGACCCACTGAGCAGCCCTTGCCTACTCAAGTGGCTCCACTCCAGCTGAGCTGTTAATAACATACGTGGGCATCTGAGAGCAGCGCACTCTTTTTGCTGACATTTACATTCCATTTAGCTCTTCAAGGGTGAATAAATGTGGCCCTTGAGGGTCTGAGGCCTGCTGCAGGTAGTGATTATGACTTGTGCTCCAAGGACATGTGTGCATTTATGGGTGAATGACTGGACATGACGCTGGACCATACCAGACCAGCTTTAAGTGAGGAACAAACAGAATGGGTTTGGTAAGAGGAAGGGGCAGGGTGGCAAATGGAAAACCAGCTGGGGCTGCAAGGTCGTCAGACATAATCAGTGGAAGGATCAAGGGGCGTAAAGAGCTGAAGATTCAGGAGGGACCCTGTCTGGAAGGAAATGAGGGGCTGGGGGGACACTGGCACTAATATTGAGGTACTCCATGCACCAGGGTGCCCTCCCCAACAGGCACTAGAAGGGTGGCCTGTGGGACACAAAGTCGGACCAATGGACATACCTGTTTTAATCCTGCCAGGGAAACCAGAATTTGATCTTCTTTTTCCAAATTTTCTTGTAATATCACATCTTGAATATTCACTGAAAATAGAAGAAGGATACTTTTTTAAATTGAAGTATAGTTGACAGTACACTATCATGTTAGTTAAGTGTCCAACACGGCGATTCAATGTTCACATACATTATGAAATGATCACCACGGTAAGTCTGGTCACCATCTGTCACCATACAAAGTTATTACAATATTATTGACTATATTCCCTATGCTGTGTATTACATCCCCGTGACTTACTTATTTTATAACTGGAAGTCTGTACCTCCAGAGTGACAATGCTCTGAGTATAACTCATCTGCTGCCACACTATAACTTCAGACAAACTTGGGAATTTTTCTGCCAATTGTCATAGCAACTATTCCCACTAAGGATGCTCTGCCAAACTGCAGGTGGGATAGGGGCCAGGCAGAGCAGAGGGGAGCACTGAGCCTGGTACGCGTGGTCTTCCCGCCAACATTCCATTAACCCGTTCTTATAATGACAGATGTGCCTGCATGTCCACAGAGACCGGGGCACCTTTTGCTGACTCACCATGTGGTGAAAAGCCTAGAACATTCATCCAACCTCTAGGAGGAAAGGTTTCAGCCTGGGTTTCCTACACTGCCTCACAGTTCAATGATGTTAACTCACCTCCCTCCCTAAAGATCAGTTCTTCCCCGGTGACTGAAATTAATAAAGACACCATCTTAAACAGTAAAGCATGTTGTAGATTCAACATAATGGCAAAAATAGAAGGACAAACTCCTGGTTCTACAGGTTGTCATCAGACAACAGTAAGTACTTACTGACTGACTGACTGACTGACTGAATGAATGAATGA
This sequence comes from Tapirus indicus, assembly GCA_031878705.1. Taxonomy (NCBI): domain Eukaryota; kingdom Metazoa; phylum Chordata; class Mammalia; order Perissodactyla; family Tapiridae; genus Tapirus; species Tapirus indicus. The sequence continues at coordinate 22,670,347 of CM062920.1, forward strand.
AAAAACATGGAAAAATACTCCTGGAACCTACATTTCAAAACACTGGTATTCTAAATACTTTCAAAAAGTATTTCCAGTAGGGGCAAGGCCAATACCATCAACATGAGTCCTGCCTGACAGTTTATCAGAATCTTCAGTGAGAATAAATCTATAAACCATGCTGACGAGTCCCCTTCCAAACTGCTGCAGAAAAACAGCAGCTTTTATTTATTCAGAAAACGTGACTGTAGTTTCTGACTAACAGAAAGGCCTGCCCCAAAACAAGAAAGCAAGATGAATGGGAATGGAATAATAGATATAATTAGATAGCAAATGTTTTTGGTTTCCTTAAAAGCCTGTAACAATTTGTTCTCTCTCAATAAAAAAACAACACAAAATCCACTGAACTGCAGAAATTGACAAGAAACAGTTCTGTGGGTCTTTCAGAGGACTGAAAACGGTTACTTTTGTTTTTATGACTGCTGTGGCTTTTAAAGCAGAGTTCCGAGGGCCGGAGGCTGGCTGGTGGGGCACACGGGAGCTGGGCAGTTTGGAGGGGCGGCGGCGGCGGGTTTGGCCCCACTGAGCTGCAAGGTGGGGTGGATTTTCCTGCTCCTGCTGTGTAAGCGGGGGCAGCAGGGGGACAGCTCCCAGGCCCTGAGAGGAAGCTCAGCCAATGGATGCAGGAGCACCAGGACATCTGGAGGAAGCATGGGGGGCTTCTTGGGTCCAAAGAACTAATGGAGGGGAGGCCCCTGGAGGCCACACCCAGCATATTGGGGGGTCAGGAGAAGAAGCAATCTGCAGAAACCAAACGTGATTTCCCGCTGCCCTGACTGGATCTTTGTCTCCTGCTGCCCCTTGATAGTCTGCTGTGGAACATAGCCTGAAGCAAAAGCGTTTGGCCAAATTGCCCAGCTCCTGCCCCCAGTGTAATGGTGGGGCCCATGGTCAGCAGTAACAATGACCAAATGCCTTTAGGGTCACAGGCTGCAGGCCCACAGGGCAATCAGTGGCTCCAGTGGGGACACTGGCCCAGGAATATGCAAGAACAGAGCTCTCCTTAGAGGCCGGCAAAGACCCAGAGGGCACTCAGAGGCCATTCCTCAAATACCAAAGAGACATGGGAGCTATCCCAGAACCCTGCCACCATCCCGGCAGGGAGAAGAGACAGAGTGGAGAAACTACCCGTGGGCATTTGCTCAGATGAGGTGGTTAACCTGTAAGAGACAGAGTAGCCTTTAACTGGCAAGTTCAAGCCTTGGAGTGCCATGGGTGGGAATGGAACTTCAGAGCATGATTTCTACACACCTGAGTTTAGGTATATAGATTTACTGTCTCAATACAGAATTATCAGCGTCCACCTGAGATCTTACAAAATCCAACTGGCCATGTTGCCTGAAAATCCCATGAACAAAGAAGCCCTAGCCATCCTCTCTTGGATGCCCTATTTTGCTGTGAGCCTGCCACAGACCCATATACTCAGGAGCGGTGGTGGTGATGCTTGCAGGGGTAGGTTGAAAAGGGGAGTGGTGGTGAAGGCAGAAGATGTGGGTGTATTGGGAAGATGGAATAAGAGAAACCTCTTGTCTTTCATTACAGGCCTAAGGGGGAATGACGCTCCATATTCTAAAGGCCACATCCCCCCATGTGCTCCCTCCTGATAAGAGCAGGAGTAGCCACCAACCGTAGATCCTCACTATTACACTGCCTCTTAGGTCTAAAGAGGTGGCAGGGCTGCTGGTGGGCTACCCCAACTCCACCTTCCACTCCTGCCACACCAACACGTCCCAGATTTTATTCAGGGCGGCACTGTGAGCACCTTCCCTTGCAGGTAAGGTTGGTCATGTGACACAGCTCTGCCCAATAAGGTGTAAGAGAAGTACCTGGATGGAGCTTCTGGAAAGCTCCTCATGGAGTACTGACTCAGTTTGTGTCCTTACTCTCCCCATTTGTGCTGCCTGAAATGCTGGCAGGAGCTCCACAAGTCACCTTGCAAGCACGCAGATGAGGATCACAGATTAAGGACTATGGGCAGAAAGCCAGAAGGAGGCTGGGGTACTGGGCACATCATGGAGCTGCCATACCTGATTAGACTGCCTACCTCTGGGCTTCTTTTATTTAAGTAGAAAATAACCTCCTGATTTGTTTATTCTACTGTTTTTTGGGTTTGTTATTAGCAGCTGTATTAGTTTCAAAGTACTACAAACTGAGTAGTTTAAAACAACAGAAATTTATTCTCAGTTCTGGAGGTTTTAAGTCTCAAGTCAAGGTTGGTAGGGCCACACTCCATGAAGGTTCTAGGGAAGCATTCTTCCTTGCCTCTTCTTAGCTTCTGGTGGTTGTCAACAATCCTTGGCTGTCCTTGGCTCTGTCTCCATCATCACATGGCAGTCTCCCTGTGTGTCTGTGTCCAAATTTCCCTCTTTTTATAAGGACACCAATCACTGGATTACAGTCCAGGCCTACCCTAATTCAGTATGACCTCATCTCAACTTGATTACATCTGTAAAGACTCTATTTCCAAATAAGGTCACATTCACAGGTTCGGGCTGGACACAAATTTAGGGGGAACATTATTCGACTCAGTACAGCAGCCACTGCCTGTTATCCAGGATGAAAATCATCCAGTTCCTCTAATGAAAGGGGTCCAACGACCCCCCCTCCCGCAATCCTCTCCTGCCTGCAGAATATGACTTCAAGTCCTAGCTGGCTCTGGCCTGACGTGCAGAGGGCAGCCAAGGGCACAGCCAGGGAGGGAGCAGAGCCTAGAGCCTTAGTATCACCGCCGTGTACCCTCTCCAGCCATTCTGCAGCCTTATTTTTCAGACGGGGTCAAAGATAACCTTTTAGAATCTGATGAAAACCAGGACCTTCTCCCCTGAAAACCCCATACACACAAAATGTTCACTTAATTTTAAGGATAAACCTCTCCTATAATCAACGAAGCTGACTGGTCTCACTTTAAGAAATCCAGGGTATAGAAATCCAAATTAAACAAAAGGGCACCTTCAGAGACTGTTAAATGTTTTGAATACGAGAATTTTCATTTTACTAACCAAGTACTGACCATGTAAATCCTTTGCTTAACCAGTTCCACTATATATTGATTTAAGGTAGCATTTACAAATATTCTACTAATATATGCTACGTATAATCTCTAAGTAACAAATCTATGGCTTTAAGGAAGTTGCACCTGCATGTAAGAAGAGAAAAACATAATCATGTCTTTTCATGCCTTAAAATATTAAAGGCAGAAATATGAAATGTTTAAATTTCCGACCTAACGCCTATTTTTCCTTATAACAAGAGGCAGAATAAATTATGATATAAAGGCTCTTTCTTTTTGCTTCTGTGTAGAAGCAAGATGACGTTATTTATAATCTCCTTCTATGTAACATATTATATACTATAAATGTTAAAGCACTGAAACTAATAGGGAAAACCTCACATAACTAAACACTTCTGTGGAAATAACAATTCCATGGTGACTCCACTATTTTTAATGAAATGTCAGTGCCACAAAAATAGATCTCTAACTCTGAGGATAATGGAAATGGCACACAAAACTACTTTTTCAATTTCTTAAAAACCTTATTTTCTTCAATGCTAGAATAAAAGTTTTCATTTAAATGGCTGGTACAAAAGGTAACATAAGCCTATATTCATGAAGAAGGGTAGCGGAAAGGGGACAAAAGCAGAACTAACATTTATCCATAGAGGAGGTAGAATTGGGCAAGTTATTTAGCTCCCGTGTGCCTGAGGTGTAATAACAGAACCTTCTTCACAGGATTACTGTGAAGAATAAATAAATTAGCACAGCACCTAACCCACTAGCAGCTCAGGCCCCAGTAGCTTTCATTTCTCCACGGCCACCTACCTCAGCTGACTGTCCCAACTACGACTCTAGATGAGGACCATCATCCTGCTACAGAAAAGGGAGCCAGGCTCAGAAATGCCAGGTCTGCTATTTGAGATCTCATGACTGGAGAGTGGTGGAGCCAGGATTAGATTCCAGATCATCTGGACTCCTGAGTCCTCTGTGTATATGGCACTGATGGAGGGGCTGGAGACATGAAGCACAGGATGGGGTTTTGGCATTGACTCAATTGCCTTGAGATGCCAGTGCCCTTTATTTGTGGTAGAACTGACCTAAGTGAGGTCAGCCAGAAACAGGAAGTCGCCCATATGCAAACCTGAGTGCCCAATCATTTCTACGAGACCTTTCTGGAGCACTGGCACTAGCATCAGCTTGGACTTTGATGACCTTGGGCTGTGATCTGTGTGTCACTAAACCCATCAGTAAGACGGGGGTTTATCAGTAATACCTATCTCAGAGGGTTGTTGGAGATATCAGATGAGATAATCAGAGCGGTCCACTTCTAGTATTCTGCCTCACTATTACTATTATTGCTTAGTATGTTGTTTTTCTTCTCCAGTTCCTTAAATACCCAGATAAGTGAATTCTGCTCTCTGATGATCTCTCATCTCTGATAGAGATTTAATTACCCTGCCCTCTGACAATCTCATATAAGGGACTGTCCCAGACTCTAAAGGAGAAATATGCAGGCTGTTACAAAATAGAGGGGTCACATGTAGGGCTGACCTAGGGTCATATGTATATCCAGAGTAGCAGTGGTTAACGAGGTGGCCATTTGTTACTATTGGCTTCGGCTGGACCATTGGCAAAGGGATTTCTGCTCAGAGTGTGTGCCACAGTTGTCCAGATCTTGGGAGAAGGCAGGTTTAGCAGAAGACTGTAGGTGTCAAATACTTCCTTTAATACATGGTGTGTATTTCTGTGTGTACCTGCAAATGCCATTCCCCTTCTAGAAGGCCCTCCTATTCTCCTTATAACATGACATCTCTCCTTTTCATCAAAGTTCACCTTAAAACTGTGTTCACACATCAGCTTCCTATTAACACTCTTCCCCCTGAAAGCATCCAGTTGTTGGCCTCCCTCCTACTTCATCTTTTACTCTTGGAACTACAATTCATAGATTGTGGAGGCTCAAAGACTGAAAGTGTCGTGAAACTGCACAGTTCTACATGACAAATCCTGGACTCAAGGTCTTTTGGTTCCAAATGTGGTACTCTGTTCACTATGGCCCTCTTACTTTAGAACCCCAACTGTCCCTGCCAATGTTTCTGAGATCACTGGTACTCTGGGAGGACCTTGGTTTGCTTCATGTGAAGCTATGTGTTACTTTAGGTATTTCTAAAGAGGTATATACTCTTTTGCTCTCTCTCCCTACTTTGAAGTTTTACTTACCTCTTCCATATACACTGAGCTCAATTTTAGACTACCACTTCTCCCTACCCCCAACCTACCTCTCCTAGAACCTATTTTTACATCAGAGAGCAGGTACTTAGCAAATATTGGCCAAATGACCAATGTGAGGCTTTCCTGCCAGCATTAGGGCTGATTTTTATCTCCTGAGGAATTGATGTAGCTGAGCTATTTCTCAGATGAAGAATTAAGAGATACTAAAATGATCAACCAGATCCTTCATTGAGAAAAGGTAGGGGCAGGTGAAGGGAAATAACTTTCAATGGTAGTCTATTAAGAGCCAAGTATTGAGTCAGGTGCTCCATGCTCAGTATATTCCTAAAAAGCAAAAAGCAGATCACAAAGAAAATATAATCAAGGGTCCTATTTTGCATCCAGCTGCCAGAATGGCTGATGATCCTAAACTCAGCACTGGGAGAGGAGCATTACTTAGGAAAATCCAAGGTTAAGACTAAGAAAATATGTGTATTACAGTTAAGATTAGTCATCGGGCCAATAAGTAGTTCTCTTAAGTGGACTGAGTGTGCTTAGCACAGTGTTCCAAATGTTTACTGACCTCTGCTGTTTGGCGTGTTATTCTCTTAGGATTTACCACCCTGCCAGCCAGAGAGTGTCATGGAAGTGTGACTCCTCACAGTAAAGTCTATCATATTCATGATATGGTTGCTACCTTAGGGTCAACCAGAAGAGAGACTTTACACATATTTTTAAACTTAAAAGGTCTCTAAGCTCCGGTAAGGGTTAGATGCCTTTGCCAGAATATGTACTCCTAAAAATAAAAGCAGAAACATAGCTAGGGCCTTACTTATAGGAAACATCCTGGGGTTCTGCCATCATGCCCTCTCATTTCGGAGCAATGAGACAGGAGAGAAGCTTGGCTAAGATTGTCCTGACATTACATCTTTTAGTCAAACAAGACCCTTTGAACTGGGTTTAAGATGAAGATTGTTTTTGTGAATTTCAGGCCATAAAAGTTTTGCTGACATGAGGATCCAGTGAAAGTTAAGTGCCACTCCTCAGCAGGGATTTAAATATGGCCCAAGGCAATGAACATTAGCCTTCTTGTCTTGGGCTTCACCTTCCCCTATTCACAAGGCCCTATACTCAGCATGAGATGCTTGTGGTGGCCACAAAGTCCTTGAGCTTTCGAGCAATTTGGCAGCAAGCCTGTTTCCACAGAGATGGGTGGATAAGTCTTTTGCCTATTGGGTCATTAGCTGGAGAGGGCCAGGACTGGAGGACATGGAGAGGCAGCCTGGTGTAGAGGGGTGAGGACAGGCTATGCAGACAGTTTAGAAAGATGAAGGATTTGGGACTTATATTTAAAAAAAGAGAGAGAGGGAAAGATATTCAATTTGGGTTCTTCCTATGGAAAAGCATGTGGGAAAATGGGAGAGAGCCAGAAAATGGATAACAAAATGATGAAAGATGGATAGTCTGTACTGAGGCCACGTGACCAGAGTTGTGTATCTTAGCCTGGGAAAGGATAAGATACTGTAAAGTTTGCTAAGTTTCCCTAAATAGGTATAGGGTTGGTACAAGTAAGATGCTGATCAATTGTTTCAAGTCTTCTGATAATAAAATCAGCGGCGGAAAAGACTTCCACTAGAATAGAACAAGTTCAGAGAGGCTGAAAAAAAGAACTGAATTTCAGATGACTGAAGACTACATGAGAATGCCAGGGGAGGTTGTGAGCTCTCTGTGCACAGAGTTTAGCTGCACATGTGCCTGGAGCGTGGGGTTATGAATATACTAATAGGGTTATGAATACATTTATTGAATTTTGCCCCAATAATTTTAAGTTCTCTTGCTCCTTGCTGCTTGAAGGAGGCCGGGGCCAGTACGATCAGGTCACCGGGGGCTGTTAGGATGCAGAACTTCAGGCCCTACATCAGAGCTACTGAATCTGAATCTGTATGTTTAACAAGATCCTCAGGTGAAGCGTATCTTTTCCCTCCATAGAGGACTATGCTACCCACAATTAAATGCAGTCCTTAAAATTCTTAAAATAATTATGAAAAGCTTTTATCACAGTGTGGTTGTCAGAGAGAAAGCTGTCTAGTGATCACATTTTTCTTCTCTGTTTTTCAACTGTCATTAGTTAATTGCCTTATTGAACGTTTCCAAAGACATCCATCAGAAGTTGTTTTTATAAACATCAGAAAATCAGACTTATAAACTTCTTGCAGAGGCAAATAAACTGATTTTCAAAACTGGCCTCCTCTTATAGCTAATTCTTGCATAAATATTATGACAAGTGCAAAATCAGTAATGATGTATGCAATAAAATAGCAGAAGATCTGAATTTCAACTACAGATCAAGTGTGGCCTCAGTAAAGCATCAGTGGAAGAGAAGCCAAGGCCTGGATGCGGCTCCGGACTCCTGGTGCTAGCTAGCTGTGTGTCACTCATCCTTCTGGGGCCTTGGTGTCCTCATCTGTGAAATGAAGAACAGCTGAGACGGCTTTTAGGACTTCCACATCTTTAACATTCTAAGATCCTACGAGCTACAGTACTCTCCACAAGAGCACGGGAAACCTAATTTCCCTTAATTCACTGCAGTTAACTCTCCCATTGTTTGTATGAACCACCAAAGAAAGGGCAAGTTGCTGGAAACCAGTGTCTAAACACCAAACAGATGAATGGAAATACTGCCGCTGGGAGCAGGCAGGTGTGGACATCAGAGGCCAGCAGGGTACACAGCTCCCACTCCCTGTAAACAGCTGGCAGCTCAGCCTAGCTGCTCACGAACAGAGAAGGGGAAGCTGCTCACCCACGTGCAATTACGTGTGAAGTACGGCAAATCTAAAAATAGCCTGAGCACAGCCACGGAGGTTAATACTGTCAATGGCTTTCAACTCAACTGTCAGGATGACAGGAAGGGGAGTAACTATAGCAACAGAAAAATGAACATGTAAAAAAAGTCTTCTGAAGTTGACAGGAAAAGTTTAGATTTAATAAAACACGTATTTTCAATTCCTGTCTCTAAATCTTTGAATTCAAATAGTTCAATTATGTGGAGGCAATAAAATTAGAATTTCGGTAGGGTTTTGATAAAACAAACTCTTTCCGTCTTGGGTTCTAGAACCATAAGGAAACACTGCTAACCTGTCAATTTTATTACCTTTATAATTTAAGGACCATTTGAACAAATGCTTTTATATAATTTTTAACTGAGAGGCTTTTCTCTATATTTGTTCTACCAGTTATAAAAATAGCCTTGAACCGTACTTGACATTTTAAGATATTACTGCATGTCTGATGAAAACATAGGGTGACACGGAATTCTCTTGAAATGAAAGGAACTCAGTGAAAATAGTTAACGTTAGAAAAAGGTACAGAGAAGTAACTCGCAGAATAAGTTTCTGAGGTGGTTCTCACAGCCACCTCGGTAGCCTGTGGCCCCGGGCATAGCGGAGGCACAGAATGCTCCCGCCAAGGAGTGCGGAGCGCCATTCAGCTCTGATAAAACGACTTTTGCTCAAAGAGCTCACACACCTAATCTTAGGGCCAGCGTATCCCAAATTCCAGCACCTTTTTGCATTATTTGATAAAGGAATATTCAGTTAGGTGCTGGGAAATGTGGTATTGGTCCCAGCTCTTTCACTAACTAGTTGTGGGACCCCAGACAAGTCACTACGCAGCTCTCTGGTCATGGGCTGGATGAGTCTCTCAGGATCTTCCCTGAGAAGAAACAGTTAAGAGTTAAGGGGAAAGAGGGGATTTGTGGTGAATACCCATTTGGGCCACACCCTGTGTTGGGCTTTAAAAATATATTATCTTGGCCACAAACTGGCAAGACAGATATTTGTATCTCTGTTTTATATATGAAGACACAATCGTAAGCAGGCTGAGCTAAGAAGTGACGGAGCATCTGTTTGATGCTCCACGAGGCTGTCTCTCCTTCTCAGATACCACTGCAGCGCTCTCACAGCTGCCTCCTGCCTGCAGTGTCAAGATCAACCCCCAGGTGCCAGTTACATGCACTGAAGCCATCTACAGATTTTCAGTGAGGGTCTTGTATTTTTCAAGCATAGAAGATTAGGTCACTTGGAAAGTCCCTCTAGAATTGTTTTTCACCCCAGCAACCACTGTTAAAGGTTGTTTTCACATCAAACATATACTATTCTGCCACCTGCTTTTTTCACTTAATAGATCATGAATATCTTCTTATATTAATAAATAAAAAAGCATCTTAACTTTATAAAGATTGCATTACTACATATTATAATCAATCACTTACTAATGGATATTTCAGTTGTTTCATTTTAAAAACAAGGTATAATTGACATATAACATTATATTAGTTTCAAGTGTACAATATAATGATTCAATAGATATTTGTATACATGGCGGAATGATCACTGCGATAAGTCTCGTTAACATCTGTCACCTTACACAGTTACAAAAAAAATTTTTTTTTCTCGTGACGAGAACTTTAAGATCTACTCTCTTAGCAACTTTCAAATATGCAATATGGTATTATTAACTGTACTCACCATGCTGTACATTACATCCCCAGAGCTTATTTATTTTATAAGTGGAAGTGTGAACCTTTTGACCACTTTCACCCATTTTTCCCACTCCCTACCCCCCACCTCTGGCAACCATCAATCTGTTCTCTGTATCTATAAGCTTGGTTTTTTGTTTTTAGATTCCACATATAAGTGAGATCATATGGTATTTGTCTTTTTCTGACTTACTTCACTTAGCATAATGCCCTTGAGGTCCATTCATGTTGTTGCAAACGGCAAGACTTCATTCTTTTTTATGGCTGAATAATATTCCATTGTGCGTGCGTGTGTGTGTGTGTGTGTGCACACACCCACACCACATTTTCTTTAACAATTCATTCATTGATGGACACTTAGGTTGTTTCCATGTCTTGGCTATTGTAAATAATGCCGCAGTGAACATGGGTGTGCATGTATCTTTTTTTTTTGTTTTTGAGGAAGATTGGGCTTCCTCAACTTGTTTTGAGGAAGCCCTAAGCTAACATCTGCTGCCAATCTTCCTCTTTTTTCCTTTTTTCTCCCCAAAGCCCCAGTACCTAGTTGTATATACTAGTTGTAGGTCCTTCTAGTTCTTCTATGCGGGATGCTGCCTCAGCATGGCTTGATGAGCCATGAGTAAGTCTGTACCCAGGATCTGAACCAGGGAATCCCAGGCCGCCGAAGCGGAATGCGTTGAACTTAACCACTAAGCCACTGGGCTGGCCCCTGCATGTATCTTTTTGAGTTAGTGTTTTCGTTTTCTTCAGGTAAATACCCAGAAGTGGAATTGCTGGATCATATGGTAGTTCTATTTTTAATTTTTTGAGGAACCTCTATACTGTTTTCCATAGTGACTGAACCAATTTACATTCTCACCAACAGTGTACAAGGGTTCCCTTTTCTCCACATCCTCACCAACAACTGCTATTTGTCTTTTTGATAACAGCCATTCTAACAGGTGTGAGGTGATATCTCATTGTGGTTTTCACTTGCATTTATCTGATGATTAGTGATGTCGAGCAACTTTTCACGTACGTCTTGGCCATTTGTATGTCTTCTTTGGAAAAATGTCTATTTAGATCTTCTCTCCATTTTATAATTGGATTCTTTTTTTTTTTTTTTTTACTATTGAGTTGTATAAGTTTTTAATATATTTTGGATATTAACCCCTTATCAGATATATGATTTGCAAATATTTTCTCCCACAGTTGTCCCAATTTTGTTCTACTTTAATAATCAGGAAAAATAGAAAATATCATCTGGAAAAAATACGGTAAAAGTCATTTTTAAAGGAGGTATAATAAGTCAAAAAGTAAATCAAGAGCTTCACCTTAAATTAATTTTTGTGTTTTCCTCAAATCTTTGCTTAGAGTCAAAATTGCCTACAACACAGGAACACCCTTTACTAAACCAATGTTATAATATGCAGATGAAATAAAATGCATCTGTGGGCCCTGGGCCAGGAATTCTTCATAGCATCCCTCAATCCCACTTTAAACATGCAGTCATGCTATTTATATGGTGAAAGATATTGACAGCTATGTGAAAGGATTCTGGCTGAAAGTGAAACATACACAGAACAACAAAACCTAGTTTTGTGGTTAGTCAAAAATTCACAGCTGGTAGGGGCTTTTCTTTAATTAAAGTATTTCCCCCTCCCATGCAAAGAGAAAATGCTCTCTTAGTGCTGACTGAAAGACCAAAATCAGAGCAAAAGCGGTTTGAAAATTCTGAGGCTTAAGTAAAGTTGCTTTAAAAGCTGCTATGTGGACCAAACAACTTGGAAATTTCCTAACAGGATTTTCTTGAGTTCCAGTAAATCTTTCTCTCAGTCACTCCTTTGTTCTCCTACTTTGGTCAAAATCAAAAGCAAGTAATGCAAAAGTCACCCACATAGACAAGCAAAAAAATACTGCATGCATGCACATACACACACACTTTGTTTAAAATTAAAATTATATTTAAATAATTAACTAAAACTATTTATATATAAACTTTCTCTTCACTAATTCGTTTTGATGCATTTTTAAAGTGTGATGCTATAAGATGAGGTTCATGTAAACTTATTTCTATAAGAATTTTTTAAAATAATCATAAAGAAGCATAAAAATAAACAGAGTTTTGAAGGGGGTGGACTCTGATGTGACATGGGCAACGTTTCTTGCTGTGATAAGGGACACTACCCTTTTAAGCATCTAGCAGGGTTTCTCCTGTTGTTTCCTCCCCCTAGAGCCCTTTCTCTGAAGGAGTGGTCAAGAGAGTAGAAATAAGGCGAAGATAGAATAGGGCCCAGCCAGCCAGCTGCCTAATAAGACACTGGTAGGCAACCAGCCACTTAGGTCAGCATCTCTCCAAATCCATAAGAGAACATTTATTACTTGCTAGAGGCCAGGATGGTTTAGGCTACACCCAAATGACAGCCATTTTGGCCACATGCAATGGAATCATGACCTAATAGGCTTAAAGATAGAAGGAGTCTGAGGTGAGAGTCCACCTTCAGTGATGGCCCCAGAGATGGGCCACTCTCAGGGCCCCTGCTAGTAGGAAGGGGCCTTAGTGGATTCTCTTTGGTTTCCCCCTCACAGGTGGGATGTATTCTGATTTCTTACAATACTTGGTATTGCCATTTCTCCACACTCAGAGAGCAGCATATTGGCCATTTCCATTAGAATACATGTTTTATTTTCCTAATTTGTTCCCAGACTACAGATGCTGAGACACTGGAGAATGGAGAAAGAAAGGATATCCACAAGTGGGCTGAAAAATACTAATGATATGCATTATAAAAGCTTTTGCAAGCAGCATGGAGTTACTGAAGCAATACACGTGATCCAGTGGAGACCATTTCTCATACAAAATACAGAACTTTCACAAATGTAGAGAGGGTAGTGCCTGAAGACTTTCTAATGTGATATATGTATGACTCACATGTAAACTGAACTTCAAGCTAGGACATTTCTTAGAATATAAGCATAGCCATAATGGGGCCGGCCCGGTGGCGTAGTGGTTAAGTTCGTGCTTTGGCAGCCTATGGTTCGTGGGTTCGGATCCTGGGAGCAGACAGATGCATTGCTTGTCAGCCATGCTGTGGTGGTGTCCCATATAAAGTAGAGGAAGATGGGCACAGATGTTAGCCCAGGGCCAGTCTTCCTCAGCAAAAAAAGAGGAGGATTGGCAATGGATATTAGCTCAGGGCTGGTTTCCTCACAAAAAAGAAAAAAAGAAAAGGAAAAAAAGCATAGTCATAAGTAGGAGAAGGTCATGTGGTCCTGACATGCATTTCAGGCAGGTAGTTAAAAACATATTTTAAAAAATAAAGCATTGTTGAAATAATAATTACATTAGTGGTTACAGACAGGTTGGCATGACAGTAGAGGTAACTATTCGTTCTTGAATGCTCAACGTTTCATTTTGGTTTGAAGTAGATAGATATTTACAAAGGGCAGTATAGCAGTAAAGAGTTGAAATCTACAGCCAGAATACTCAATCTACTCCTCTTACTAGTGATATAATCTTGGGAAATTTTATTAATCTCTCCATGCTTCAGTTTCCTCATCTGTACAATGTGGACAGTTAGAGTGCATTGACCACAGTGCTGCTGTGAGGATGACATGAGTAATTCATGTAAAGACTCAAGACAGGGGCTGGTGGCTACTGTTGTTAGGACTATCATTATTCCCAGGGCCAAAGTAGTTCACTCACCAAGATGAGTGTCCATCACCTTTGCACAGTATTTGCACATGGCATCCAGGTCATTCAACTGTCCCTGAAGGAAGGAAATTTGGGCTTCTAATTCTTCTTCCTACAATGAAGGGGGTAAAAAAACGGAAATTAAAAAAAAATTCAGATAAAATCCCCAAAGCTCTCCAAATGATCTGGACTGTTTTAAAAAGGCACAATGTCTTTGCAGTCCTAGATGAAACAAAAGGAAAGAGCAAATAAACAGGAGCAAACCCACCATTGCCACCACCAACAAAACAAAGAAAAGGTAAAATGGAGGTTTAAAAAAATCTGGACTTTTCCTAATTGAATGCTAACTTTGTGCTATGCGTAAATGTTTACTCACACAACCTTGTATAAAAAAAGTACATAAAGTATCTTCAATAACTACTGAGCCACACAAATTGGAGAGTAAATTGGATTTCAGAGGACCATACTCTCTAGGCAGCTGTTACAAAAACCGTACATTTTTCTCTCTCACACAAAGATTTCCATTTGTACAGGACAAATCTCATCATTTTCTAGACAATGATAATCTCTTAAAATGTGAGATTTCCCAAAGCACTTGGAAAAGTTTTGCCCCCACAGCCCATAAATAGCTGCTCTTACATTTCCTCTCTTGATACGACACTAGAACATTTTATTTATTTGATTGTTTCTAGGAAAAATACTCTGAGTTGAGTAATTATCTGAATGGTAAAAGACAATGTAACTGCAACAAAGGAATAAAGTCTTTCTTTTTTTTTTAAGGAAAAAATAATAAACGCAAAAAATTTCCCAAGGAAGTTTAGAAGATTATGGAAGTTTTTCTCAGAGATAGAGAATAATCCTCATTACGTAGGATATTTTAAACCAAGTTAGCTAGAATACAAAAAAAGGATGCTGCCAGAGCTGAAACAGGCTAGAAAATTGATTTTTAGAAAACTGATTTTCCAGTCTTAGATGCTTGTCTTTTCATGTAAGAATCCTCTGTGTCATTAAAGAAGGGAAGAGAAACTTACCGAGATACGCTTTTCCTTAGAGACTGAGTATAATTTGACTTATAGATGGAAATTAACAGTTGAAAAGGTTACTTGTAGGTGTATTCCATTTTAGCAACACACACATGCAGCACTGGAAACTATTGTTTTTAACTGCTGCCTAGAGAATGAGCCCTTAAGAATATGCATTTAAATGCTTGACACAGAAAACAGACATAGCAGTAGCTCTAAAAAATTATTGTGAAATGCTCACTGTAGGATTACACAAGCACTAACCATGCTGTTTACATATCCCACAAAGTACAGCAGCCTCTCCTCTGAGACTCAAGTAAGGACAAATGCCACCAGAAGAGGCTCAGCCAAGGGATGATTACAGGGGCCCATGGGTAGGTGGTGCCGCCTTCCTAACTCTTTGGCTGGGCATGAAGGTGGAAAAGAACAGGGTGTTTTAGGGCATTTTTCTTCTCTTTTTTTTCTCCTTTATTTCTGCACAGGCTTGAGCTTCCCTGCTCCATCAGGACACTGTAGGAATTAGAGAAAGAATGCTACAACTGTTGTTAATTATGGTTGTGGTTAGTCTCCAAAGATGGCCACCATCAAGTCCTTCCCCCCTTCAGTGTACATGCTGTTCCACTCATCATGAGGTAGTATCTATTTCCCCTCCCCCTGAATCTAGGCTGGCCTTGTGAATTGCCTTGATCCAGAAAATGCAGCAGAAGTTAAACTATGCCATTTTTGGGCTAGTGTAAGATGCCTGCCAACTTCTGCTTCCACTAGAGGAAGACAGCTACCACATTGTAAAGAAGTTCAGGCTAGAATACTAAAAGAGAGGAAAGAAAATATGGAGAGAAAGAGGCCACAGGAGAAGCATTGAGGTTCTAGACATGTGAATGAAGTCTTCCTGGACGTTTCAGCCCAACCTAGCTGAAGGCAGCCAAGTGAGCAACCCAGTCAACACCATGTGGAGCAGAGCAACAGCCCAACTAAGCCTTGTCCAAATGCCTGATGCATAAACCTATAAGACACAACAGTGCTGTTGTTTTAAGGAGTGGAATTCTGGAGTGGTTGCTATGCAGCAAGAGATAACTGAAATAGTGGTAGAACGGAAAGAATACCATACTGGTATATGGTGTGAGGAAATTTGAGTTCATACTGGTATATGGTGTGAGGAAATTTGAGTTCATACTGGTATATGGTGTGAGGAAATTTGAGTTCTATTTCTGGTCCTGCCATTAACAAGTCATGTAACCACAAGCAATCTTCTACCCAATCTGGGCCTAAATTCAGCACTCTTTGGAGAATGTAAAAGTCAGAGACTTTTCTCCCAAGGAGCTTACAAGCTTGTAGTTGGTAAGAAAGTTATGTACATTACTAGAGTATGAGGTAGATTACACGGAAGTCTTATAATGAAATAAGAAAAATTGCTCTGGAAATCCTGGTCCCTGCCTCCTCTCCCTTATACTGAACAAGTCACCTATTCAATGTGTTACAGACACAAACCCAACTGGATGAGTGTAGAACTGTACTGAGGCCAGAGCTTGGCAGTCTTTTAAAAGAAGGGGGCCCAGCTGTGGCCTGAGTTTCTCCTTGCATGTGGCTACCAACTGGGGTGCTGACAGCACAGAGTGGCAAAGAGCACTAGGAATGAACTGCCTCCTGGTTTAAAGACATCTTCTCTATTTATTCTATGTATTAGTTTAATTTGGATTAAGCAATCACTTCCTTTAAAATGCAAAAGCCCTTGGGAGCTTTAATCCCCACCAGTCATTCCTACCTAAATGTATTTATTTTATTCAGCTTGTTTTCTTTTTAAAATCTGAGAGGGAAGAAGAGCTTGACAGGAGACACTTTAAAAGGAGACAGGCCTGGCCTGTTGGCCATGAGGTGTTGAACAGCTGGAGGGAAGTATGTAGCTCAAAGGGGGTCCCTTCCTTAAAACATTCACTGTACTAGCAGGAATGTTATTGTAAGAAAAAATGCAATGAGATTGCATAATTTGCACAAGTGTGCAGGGCACAATTTGCACAAGTGCATGGCACCCTGAAGCACTTGCTGAGTGAGCATGCAGGGATATAAAAACACAGTTTTCCAAGTTTGCAATTTTGCTTTGGGATCTGGTATCAAGTGAAGAGCATCTTTCTTGCCTAAATCCCAAGTAAACCTCAATACAAATGAAATCTACACTGTAAAAATGGCAATTTTCATTCATTTAAACCTTTTTTCAAAAGAAAGCTCACACAAAAGCCCAATATATGAGATAAGAGGAGCATTCTGGTTGAAACAGGTTGAGGGGCCCAAGAATCTCTTCCACTTGGAAGTTCAAAATCCAGCGTATCATCTCTCTAGAGTTTGCTTAATCTTAAAATATTCCTAAACCCTTCAACTATCACTCAGATTTTATAAATAGAAATGGATCACTTGGAGGCAAAAAGGTGGCTTGTCATTTATTCTTCACTATATTATATAATTACAAATAAAAGAAAGAGCCAAAAATCAAGCTTTTAAAAGTGTGGGAACTGACTTCACATTTCTATCTTAGCTTCTCATGCTCTACACTCCTCCCAACTAACATGCTTTAAACACTGACAGCTTTAGTCATTTGTTTTCATTAAATCGGTCCTCTGTAATCAAAAACAAATGCTTGGCTAATTGCCTTGAGGTTTTATGAAAACAACTTCTTAGTGTAATTTTTACGTATAAATAAGATACTGAAGATGTGTGCTTATTATATTTACTTTTGCATATATGTTCTGCCTTCCATTACAGGAGGGAGTATGGTAAGGCAGGACGGAATTCTGGAGTAGACACACCTGGGTTCAAACCCTCTTTCTGCCAGTCTCTAGCTGTATAATTTTGGACAAGTTCCTTCATTTCTTGGTCCTCTCACCCCCCCGGAAGGATTGGTGAGAGAGCAAAGTGAGAGCACGTGGAGAGTATCGGGCACAGAGCAGGTACTCAATAAGGCAATTATCCTTTCTTTTAAAAAATGTTTTGTAATCAGGTCAAAACAGTGGTTTCTGATTTTAAAACCTTTATGTAGCTTAGCCAAGATAGATTAATTAGGGTTTAAAAACCCATTGCTGTCTTAAGTTCTGGATAGCAAATTGATGTGCAAGGCAAGAAACCGATGCAGGATTACGAAGCAGGGCAACATGCAGACTACTGTGTGCAACCTGTCACCAACTGTACCCGGCAGCCCTATAGGGGAGAGGATGAAGGCCACTCCACCAGAAGAGAAAAACAGCTACCACCTAACCCTTTTATAGAGATTACAATACAGCAGGCACTGAGCTTTGCATGCATTAACTCATTTAATTCTCACAACAAACCCATGAGGTAGATTATCTCCTACAGCTTTCATTCACCTACAAGCTACGTTCTCTGGAAGTGTATGCCAAGGTTTAGACAGCTATTTGAGAACCCCAGTCACTCGGCCCACCACTCTCGTTTCTTCCCTGTGTACACATTCTTTCTCATGCTTAATTACTATTGCCCTTCCAATGAACAACCTCATATCTCAGTTTTCTTTAAGAGAGATTCACCGATTACAATGTTGAGTCCTAATCCCAAATTGCTTACTAAACTGTTCTCCTTGAAAACATTTAGGTATCATTGGCTGTGTTATTTTGTTGTTTGCTGGATGATTTTCGTTTTGACTAAAGAAATGTTTTTTGAATTTGCTTTTTTTTAAGGGAATGTGTTATTTATTTTTTTTGCAGGGAAAGATTCACCCTGAGCTAACATCTGTTGCCAATCTTCCTCTTTTTTTTCCTGCCCAAAGCCCCAGTGCATGGTTGTATATCATAGTTCTAAGTCCTTCTAGGTCTTCTATGTGAGCTGCCGCTACAGCATGGGAACTGACAGACAGGCGGTGTGGTTCAGCGACTGGGAAATGAAGCCAGGCCGCTGAAGCCGTGAGAGTGCAGAACTTTAACCACTAGACCATCAGGGCTGGCTCTGAATTTGCTTTTTAAAAAGTAGTGTTTCCATCACCATCCACACCAAAATAGTTGATGTATCATTACACTTCTATTCAAATATTACACATCTTAGTTTTTTAAATTGTTTTACAATATATGATTTTATATATCAATTTTGTTAATTGCTTCACTGCTATTTATTGGTTAATAGAACAAGCTTTTGTAATTTATTATTTATTCATTTATTAATTTATTCAACAAATATATTCATTTGTATTGTGTTAGGCCTTGTGGGAAATACAATAATGAATGAGACATGGACCCTCTACAAGTTTAGAGGGAGGTAAGACCTGTACAAAAAGCCTAGAAAGGAGTAAGGTGAGTTCTATAGAAGATATGAAAGAGGAGCCATCACAATTCTGGGGAGGGCAGATGACTTTTAATTCACAGAGGTGGAAATAAAAGCAGATTTTCTGGAAAAGGAAGCATTTTTGATGGGTCTTAAAAATGAAGGGGAACTTGGCTCAGAAGAAATGATGAATTAAGATGTTTTAGGAGGCAGGGAACCAGTAAACAAAGGAGCGGAGTTAGAAAAATGTGGGACGTGGGCAAAGAACCAGTCACTGAGTTGAGCCGGAGCTGAAGTTTGACGGAAAGGCTTCCCGGCCCTTCCCACTCATCCCTATCACATTGTTACTTAAGATAATTATGTTTTGGGGGCTGGTGCCCGACGTGCAGACTGCTGTGACCACAGCCCTAACACACACCATACTCGTAATAATTATACAGACTGCAGCAGTGTCTCTGTCCACAGACCAATTAAAACCCCAAGGTCCTTGGTTTGGGAGAAAAGTGGGGCAGGCAGAGCACCAGGGTGGAGTTCTGCTAAGCTTCCAAGTGGGTGTCCTCAGATCACAAGAAGAGAAGCAGACAAGAGAACTGATACTGACTGCAGGCAGCAGGAACGGGCTAAATATAGCAACCAGAAGACAGGAAAGACGCCCAGTCTTTCTCGAGCAGATGGGTGAACAAGAAGTGGGAAGTGAAGGAAACGGAAAGTCTCAAGGAGAAAAAGTGGGAAGGTCACGGATGTTCCGAGGAAGCTGTGGTGTACACAAGGGCAAAACACACACACATGGTGTGGATGAAATCCAAGCCAGAGCATATGGTATCAGCAGAGGAAGACACCACCAGAAAAAATGGAAGAGGAGCACAAAGAAGACTTGTTAGGAGTATAAAAATAAGTGGTGTGTAAAGCAGTATAGCCAAGCTGAAGAGAAAGCTGGAATATGATCACAAGCCCCAGAATCAGTGTATACTATGCCTGCATGTACCATCTCTGTGACCCTGACCAGACAGTAAAGCTCTCTGAGCCTCAGCTTCCTGTCTATAAAATGGGGATAATAATAATTCCTACCTCAGATGATTGCTGGAGGACTGAATTACATGAGATTTTCCAGATGAAGCATTTTGCACAGTGACTGGCACATGGCAAAGACTCAATAAATGTTCATTTTGTTGTTGCATCTAGATTATTAATATAATTCTAGAGTGTTATTCCAAGGAATTATGGACACATGCAAAAACATAACTCCCAGGATATTCATCACACATTCAATGACAGCACGCATGCACACACATTCCACACCAATCCTGAATGTCTAATGATAGGTGACTTAGGTAACTTTTGGTACATTCCTAGACAGAATATTATGCAACTTTTTAAAATGTTCTCATAGGAGAACATTTAATAATAACATATTATATACTAATTGAGAAAACAAGTTACAAAGGAGTAGGTAAAGAATGATTCTGTTTTTGAAGAAAAAAAAAGGGAAGTTATTCACTGAAGTGTTTATATTGGTCATTTTCCAAATGGTGGGACGATAGATCATTTTTCCCCTTCTTTTTGCTTATTTTTTCTGCATTTTCTACAACGAAATTGGAACATATTTTTGTAATAAGAAAATCAAGTTATTATTCAATAATGTAATAGAAAATAAGAAAAAGAAGTAAAAGGTAATTACCAAGGAGAAAAAAGAGGTAATAATATTTTTAAGTAACCAAAATTGATTCGAAAGCAAACTCTGAATGACACTATAGTCTAAACAACTCTGTGCTCCATACAACAGAAAACAGTAAAGAATAACTTAAATAACTTGTAAAAAAGCAAGTAATTACAATATTTTGTCCAATGTGCAAACCCTGAGTAGTACTTTTAGGATAAACGGTTTCTTTCTATGCACTCAAAGTGGGAACATCAACGGATGTTGTTCTTTATGGGTTTCTAGAAAGAATGTGATTCTTAAAGACACTTAAAAAAAAAGATGGTTAACAAATTCCCCGGTAAATAAAATAGTTCCCATTTTCAGATAGGATGTAAAAAAACACATTAAATATGAATGGAAAAGGCCTTCAAAAATTGTGAACTGAAATTCAACGTTTAGGGTGTTAAGTTTTAAGGTAGCAAATCACAGAACTTCAGTGCTGGAATTGCTTTTACAGATAATTTATTTCAAACCCCTTAATTTTGCAAATAAACTTTAGTATAGCTAGGTAGCTAACCAGTAGCAGAACTTACATGAGCAGGCTTCCTTGTTTCTCAGCCACTGAAGCAGTGCTATGTACCCCCACTAAGATGTGTACCACCTGTGGACAGCAGAGATGTCCTGACTCAGGATAGGGTTTTCACAACAATCACTGAGACCTTTCTCTCCACCCCACTTCCTGCTGTAATGGTGATGTTCCTTTCTTCCTATTGTAGCCTGGAGCAAAGGCACCAAAACCTAAACTCAACAGTATTTTGAATGACTTTGAAGAGGAGAAAGAGCATTCTCTACCCATTCTGGATCCTTTCTGGCTGAGCTACAAATTAAACTGACCTCAGGCCGAATAGCAGGAGAAAATCAAACAAAGCTTTATAACATGTATACATGGGAGAGATTCGGGGAAACCGAGTATCTCTTGAAAAATGGCCGAGATTCTCTTAAATAGACAAACGAGGATATTGGGGGTTGGGTCAGTTATGGGAGATTACCAGAAAAGCACAGTGAGGCCTCACCTTCCACACTGACAAGTTTCTAGAGATGAGGTCATCTGCCCCTCTTCCCAGTACAGAGAAGGAGATACCTTTACAAACGGAGACTTTCCTTACAAATGTAAATATCTGGTAAACAGAACTTTGATAAGAATGGGCCCAGCAAAGACCTTCCCAGTCTATCAATACCCAGAGTTATCCATGGTGATGCCCTGTCCTGGGGACAGGCCTTCCATCCCAAATCCCTTCAGACAGTTAGTGGAGGCAGGGAAGGTCAAAGCCTCCTTTAGTGCTTGAGGTGGCCAATTCTGGTCCCCACATTTCTTTTCCTTTTGTATGTTAAGGAGATGTAACCACCAACCATCCTGAAACTGACCAAGTGAGAAACACAAGGGAGATGTAACCACCAACCATCCTGAAACTGAACAAGCCTTGCCACAAGAGCTACGCCTATGACCTTTGCCTTATTTTTAATGCAAAGATCTCTCCAGGAGGAGCTTAGGCCTCATTATATGCAAGCATGTTCTCCAACTGAGCCTGTGCAGGCAAATACCTGCTTCCCCCTTTTGAATATTCATTTCCCAACCAAGATAAAAGTTCCTGTTTCCCTTCGTTCGGGGAGGCCATGACTTTGGAAATGATTCCTCATGGCCTATTTGTTGTAAATACACTTTACTTTGTGAGACAACTTCCACTGGTGTAGAGTCTAATTTAATTCACCAGGAGGTGAGCCCACTTGGTTTGGTAACAAAACCACTACATTCAAGAGTACTGCCTCTGGGTTAGATGGCAGAGGAAGAAGCACCAGGAATCTGTCTCTCCACGTAGAGACAACAATTGCACTGGCAGAATCTGTTCGATATAACTATTTTGGAATGCTGGAGTCTACTGAAGGCTGGCTACTTCCAGGAAAAGGCTTGGAGGGTAAATTGCAGTTAATTTCAGTCAATTTCAGCTCTTAGCACAATAGCAGTTACCCATCCCCTACCCCCAAGCCCTGTGGCAGGCAGCTGTGCACTCATTCCTGGAACAGCTTGCATGCAGCTTGTGGGAGCCAGGGTGGTCAAAAATGACCCTGTCCTCCAAATATCAGGGATCTCTGCTCTGATCGCTGGTTGCTGTTTCTGATCACAGAGTTGCAGACAAAGAGGAGGGTGGTTGTTGTTGCACCACTTGCCATTGTTGCAAACCCCTCCCCCTCTGGCTGAAATGACTTCTAGTGGATTTAAAGAACTTGCACCCTTTATCCCCCACGTCATTTTTCTCTTTTTCCCCTTTTGGGAGCCAGACATTACAGACTAGGACATTCAAAAGGAACTGCATATTTTAAAAAAATTAGAAAGTGACTGTGCATACCCAGGGAAAAGCATAGGTTCAGAAAAGACCTGAGGAGACCTTAAGTTTATACCTCAGGCTGATCCTTGGTACAGAGGCAGCCTACATACAAACAAACAAAAAACTCCACAATAATAAAAACCAGTAAACCCTGGGAAAGGAGGAGAATCTGATTTTTAGAGTCACCACATTATTAGATTCAAATGTCCATTTTTCAACACAAAAAATTACAAGGCATACAAAGAAACAGGAAAGTATGGCCCATTCAAAGGAAAAACATAAATCAACAGAAATTGTTCTTGAAAAATACCTGATGGCAGATCTACTAGACAAAGGCTTTAAAATAACCATCTTAAAGATGCTCAAAGAACTAATGGAAGAAGTAGAGAAGTCAAGGAAATGATGCATGAACAAAATAGAAATATCAGTAAAGAGACAGAAAACCTAAAGAGAAACCAAAAAGAAATTCTGGGGCTGAAAAGTACAAGTGAAATGAAAAAATCACTAGAGGGATTCAAAGGCACATTTGAGCAGGCAGAAGAAAGAATCAGCAAACTTGAAGAAAGAACAATGAAAAGTATCGAGTCTGAAGAACAGAAAGAAAAAAGATTGAAGAAAAGTGAACAGAGCCTAAGGGACCTGTGGGACACCATCAAGTGCATCAACATGCACGCTGTGGGAGTCCGAGAAAAAGAAGAGAAAGGGATAGAGAGAATATTTAAAGAAATAATGGCTGACAACTTTACCAATTTGATGAAAAGATATGAATATAAACATGCAAGAAGCTTAATGAACTCCAAGTAAGATGAACTGAAAGACACCCACACTCAGACATTATGCATGAATTAAAGGTTCAATACATCAAGAAGATATAACAATTATAAACATTTACACACCTAATAACAGATCAGCAAAACATATGAAGCAAAAATAACAGAATGGAAGGGAGAAAGAGACATTTCTACAATAATAGCTGGAGACTCTACCCCACTCTTAACAATGGATAGAACAAAATCAGACAGAAGATAAGTAAGAAAATAGGAATTTAAACCACACAACAAACCACCTAAATCTAACAGACATATAAACACTCTAACACCAACTGCATATACATTCTTCTCAAGTGTACATGGGACATCTTCCAGGATAGACCATATTAGGCCACAAATGAAGTCTCAATAGATTTTAAAAGATGATAGATATTATACAAAGTATCTTCTTTGATCACATTGGAATGAAGTTAAAAATCAACAAAAGTAAAACTGGAAAATTCACAAATTTGTGGAAATTAAACAATACACTTTTAAAACAACCAGTGGATCCAACAAGAAATGATAAGGGGAACAAGAAAATACTTAGAGATGAATGAAAACAAAAACACAATATATCAAAACTTATGTGATGCAGTGAAAGGAGTATTAAGGGGGAAATTTTATACTTATAAATGCTTACATTAAAAAACAAGAAAGAGGGGCCGGCCCAGTGGCGTAGCGGTTAAGTTTGCGCGCTCCACTCCGGCAGCCCAGGGATTGTGGGTTTGGATCCCAGGCGAGGACTGATGCACTGCTTGTCAAGCCATGCTGTGGTGGCGTCCCATATAAAAAAGTGGAGGAAGATGGGCATGGATGTTAGCCCAGGGCCAATCTTCCTCAGCAAAAAGAGGAGGATTAGCAACAGATGTTAGCTCAGGGCTAGTCTTCCTCACACACAAAAAACCAAGAAAGATCTCAAATCAACAACCTAACTATACAACTTAAGAACCTAGAAGAAGAACAAACTAAACCCCAAGCCAGCAGAAGGAAGGAAATAATAAAGATTATAGCAGAGATTAGTGAAACAGAGAATAGAATAACAATACAGAAAATAAAATCAAAAGTTGGTTCTTTGAAAAGATCAACAAAATTTAGCTAAATGGACTAAGAAAAAAAGAGAGAAGACTCAAATTACTAAAATCAGAAATGAAAGTGGGAACATTACTACCAATTCTATGTAAATAAAAAGGATAAAAGAGTACTATGAACAATTATATGCCAACAAATTGGATAAGCTAGATGAAATGAACAAATTCCTAGAAACACAAAACTTACCAAGACTAAATCACAAAAAAGCAAAAAAATCTGAATAGAGCTATAACTAGTAAAGAGATAATCAGTAATTAAAAAAAAAAAAAAAAAAAAAAACTCCCAAAAAAGAAAAGCCCTGAACTCAATAGCTTTACTGGTGAATTCTAGCAAACTTTTAGGGAAGAACTAATACTAATTCTTCTCAAACTTTTCCAAAAAATTGAAGATGAGGGAACACTTCCCAACTCACTCTCTCAGGCCAGTACTACTCTGATACCAAAGCCAGACAAAGACACGATAAGAAAAGAAAACTACAGACCAATATCTCTTATGAACTTTCATGTAAAAACCCTCAACAAAATACTAGCAAAAGAAATTCAACAGCATATTAAAAGGATTAAATGCCATGACCAAGTGGGATTTATTCCTGGAATGTAAGGATGGTTCAATATACAAAAATTGATCAATGTAATATGCCACATTAACAAAATGAGGGGAAAAAACACATGATCATCTCAATTGATGAAGAAATAGCATTTAACAAAATTCAACACCCTTTCATGATAAAAACACTCAATGAACCAGCAATAGAAGGAAACTACCTCAACATAATAAAAGCCATATATGAAAGAACCACAGCAAACATCATACTCAATGGTGAAAGACTGAAAGCTTTTCCTCTAAGATCAGGAACAAAGCAAGGATGTCTGCTTTCACAACCTCTATTCAACTCTACAGTACTACTGGAAGTTCTAGCCAGAGCAATTAGGCAAGAAAGAGAAATAAAAAGCACTCAAACTGGAAAGGAACATATAAAATTATCCGTTTGCAAATGATATGATCTTATTTGTCGAAAACCCTAAACATTCCACAAAAAAACCCAACTGTTAGAACTAATAAATGAATCCAGCAAAGTAGCAGGATACAAAGTCAAGACACAAAAATCTGTTGTATTTCTACACACTAACAATGAACAGTCTGAAAAGAAAATTACAAAAACAATTCCACTTACAATAGCAATAAAAAGAATAAAATACTTAGGAATTAACCAAGGAGCTGAATGTTTGTACAATGAAAGCTACTAAATATTGCTGAAAGAAATTAAAGATATAAATAAATGGAAACACATCCCATGTTCATGGATTGGAAGACTTAATATTAAGATGTCAATACTATCCAAAGTCATTTACAGAGTCAATGCAATCCCTATCAAAATCACAAGGACACTTATTGCAGAAATAGAAAAACCCATTCTAAAATTCATATGGAATCTCAAGGGACCCCGAATAGCCAAAATAATCTTGAAGAAGAATAAAGCTGGAAGACTCACAGTTCCTGATTTCAAAACTTACTACAAAGCTACAGTAATCAAAACAGTGTGGTTACTGGCATAAAGACAGACATATAGACTAATGGAATAGAATAGAAGACCCAGAAGTAAAATCTTGCATATATGGTTAAATAATTTTTGACAAGAATGCCAAAACCATTCAATGGAGAAAGGATAGTATTTTCAATAAATAGTGCTGGGAAAACTGGATATCCATTTGTAAGAGAACGAAGTTGGACCCTTATCAAATACCATATGCAAAATTAACTCAAAATGGATCAAAGACCTAAATGTTAAGACCTAAAACTATAAAACTCTTATAAAAAAACAGGGCAACAACTTCAAGACATTGGATTTGACCATGATTTCTTAGATATGACACCAAAGGCACATGCAACAAAAGAAAAAATAGACAAACTGGACTTCATAAAAAATAAAAAACATGTGTGCATCAAAAGACACAGTCAAGGGCCACCCCGGTGGCGTAGTGGTTAAGTTCTCGCACTCCACTTTGGCAGCCTGGGGTTCGCAGGTTTGGATCCTGGCTGTGGACCTACACACTGCTTATCAAGCCATGCTATGGCAGGCATCCCACAGAAAAAGGAGGATTGGCAAGAGATATTAGCTCAGGGCTAATCTTCTTCACCAAAAATAAAAAAAGCAAAGATAATCAACAGAGTAAAAAGGTAACCCAGAGAATGGGAGAAAATATTTGCAAAACAAATATTTGATAAGGAATTAATATGCAGAATATATAGAGAATTCCTAAAAGTCAATAACAAAAAAACAACCTGATTAAAAAATGGGCAAAGGACGTGAATAGACATTCCTCCAAAGAAGATATACAAATGGCCAATAAGCACATGAAAAAGTGCTCAACATTACTAATCATTAGGGAAATATAAGTCAAAACTATACTGAGATACCATCTCACACCTATTAGGATGGCCACTATCAAAACCCAGAAGATAACAAATGTTGGTGAGGATGTGAAGAAATTGGAACCCATAAAGGTTCCACTGTTGGTGGGAATGTAAAATGGTACAGCTGCTATGGAAAACAGTATGGATGTTCCTCAAAAAATTAAAAATAGAATTACTGAATGATCCATCAATTCCACTTCTGGGTATATACCCAAAACAATTGAAAGCAGAGTCTCAAAGAGATATTTGTACACCCATGTTCATAGCAGAATTATTCACAATAGTTAAAATGTGGACAACCCAAGTGTCCATTGACAGATGGATGGAATAGCAAAATGTGGTATATACATTCAATAGAATATTATTCAGCCTTAAAAAGGAAGGAAATTCTGACATCTGCTACAACATGGATGAACCTTGAGGATATTATGCTAAGTGAAATAAGCCAGTCACAAAAACACAAATACTGTATGATTCCATTTATATGAGGTACTTAGTCAAAATCATAAAGACAGAAAGTAGAATGGTGGTTGCCAGGGGCAGGGTTGGGGGGGATGGAAGTAATGGGTGTAGAGTTTCAGTTTTACAAAATGAAAAGTTATGGAGATGGATGCACAATATCATGAAAGAATTTAATACCAGGGAACTGTATACTTAAAAATGGTTAAGATGTCAAATTAACATGTTATGTATATTTTACCATAATAAAAGAATACTGACTCCTTATAATTTACCAAGTCAAAACTTGACTGCTTTGAAATCAGAGTGGCCAGGTGAGGCAGGAGCCAGGCTTTCTCATGCTGCCTCAGCTGGTCCTAAAGGATAGAGACCATCCCCACCCCTTCCCTGCAGCAGCCCAAGAAGAGCTGGAGGGCAGGGCCACAGGTGAAGTTAAGGCGAAACTTATTTTTCCAAGCGAAAATTTCCTCTACCAAACTGCCACTTGACTTTTAGCATTTCCTGAAAGTTGACCAATTACATATCAAGTTCACAAGCACTTCATCAGTTTACATGTGCAAGTGTTCCAAATATCTTTTTGAAGTTAGGTGTTGGAGGGTTAAAATAATTAACTCAGATCACGTGCTTGCCATGGGTGGGACATATGGGATATGAATTATAAGTGATATTTTAAAAATAGAAAATGTAAGGCTTACAAAATTAAGAGGGAGAAATTTCCTCTTATTCAATAGCTGCCTCTCATAATTTTTATTGAGGGAGTAAAAAAAAATCTTAGTTCCTTGCCTCATTTTATTCTTTTGGGTTTACCTGATAAAGCAGAAATTTCCCATTGTCCAGTCATGGCTAGTAACTTTTTTTTGTAGACGGAGTTAACCACAGCCTCTTTATGCCTCAGTTCTCTCATCTGTAAAACGGGAAGTAATTACAGCACTGACCTCATAGAGGTCTTTGAGGATTAAAGGAGCTACTACATGTAAAATGCTTAGAACAGAGGACACACGTCGGAAGTGTTCTATAACCATTAGCACTTAGCCATCATCCAAAAGGAGAACGTGTTCACACCAGGATATGTTGGAAGCTGGCTTTATCTATAGAAAATCTCACTTCTGATTTGGTACTCAATTAATTGTACTTAGACCAATTCTTTTCAATCTTAAATATGCACAAAAATCACCTGGAGAATGTTGTTAAATGCAGAGTCTAATTTAGTAGGTCTGGGGTGGGGCCTGGGATTCTGCATTTCCAATAAGCTCTCAGAGGATGACTATGCAGCTGGTCTATGGACCACATTTTGAATGGCAAGGATTTAGAGGACCCATTTCATGCCATCCTATTTACTTTGGAATACAGCTTCCAATCCCTCTGGGAAGGCTGTGAAACACTGTACTGTCTCCCTGCTCTAAGGCAGTTTTAACAGATGGCTGCACAGTGAGATGCATATTTGGTAATATTCCAGAAGACCTCTTCTCAACATGAAGTGGGATGCAGGGAGGAGAGAAGCAGGGTGACAGGCTTCCAAGATAGCTTTCCCACCTCCCTCAATCAGTTCTGTAGAGAGTGGCTTCATTATTCTATTTAGAGCTAATTCTTAGACTATTAGGTATCGATTTATTCTACTGTAAACACAAGCACTTATTTTAAAGCCAAATATAAATTAATTTTGTTGAATTACGCATACTCTCTTCTGTAACTTTTGACAAACAGAGGCAGTATATAAGTATCAAAGAATAAAAGATGCTTTTCAAACACGAATGCAATAAAAAGAAAATAGAACACATCCAATAGAAAGTAGAACACATCCATAATCCATGGTATTTAAATTCATCCCTGATTTTTATAATAACCATAAGCAATATCTATTACTTTTAGCCTTTAGAAACATGCTTTTATGTCTACTGCCATTTCAACATTGTGTTATTTTAATCTAACTGTGCCTTTCTAGAAGTTGTTTACAAAAAATAAACAGAATAAACAGAAAAGATAAGAATGGTGCCAGAAAATAGGATCATGTACTACAAATTCTAAAGTAAACTGAATAAATTTATAATCCTGAAATAAATCTACTGGACATTAAAATAGAATCTTTAACTAGGACAACCTCATACACGTATAACCAGAGGAAGAATAAAACCTTACTTGCATAGTTACAAACCTTATTTGCAAAAATCCTATAACTGCTCTTTAAAATAATCACATTCATAGGATATGTCTTAGCAACTTCCTAGCGTTTAAAAAGTCAAAAGGTATAAAAATGTTAAGCATAGTTGTTAAGGCAATTGCCTGTCTTTTGACCATTTTAACTGGGAAAAAAGGTTTCTTCTAGAAGGGACTAGGTTTGGCAGGCTAATTCAATGGCATTTGTGGAGAAATGTCCCATTCTTTTGGACTTCTGAGCTATCACCTCCATGTCGTATTTTTATAATTAGGCAACTTGACCAATCTTTTGTAAACTAGAACGGCTCTCTCCTCCACCATGCCAATTAGCACAGATGTTACTTTATTTAACAAGGGTTTTTCCCTCTCTACTTAACACGTGCTCAGACCAACTGATGAAACCACCCAGCCAGCACCGGGCCTCCAGCTGAGTTTCTCATAGTGTTGCTGGCTGGGCAGAACCATCTGCGTGCTTTCCCTCGCTGTTCTTGGCACCAAAAATAGGCATCTGTACAATGGCTGACCCAGATAGAAGGGCCTTGGCCAAGGTTGTTTGTCTTATGGCAAAACTAATCGACTCATGTGAGGATGAAATGTGCACCCTCGTACCACCATTCTCTGGGCTAAATGACCCCCGTGATGTCCCATTAGAGACAAACAAAAAAGGGTACCCTACTGCAAATCCCAGCCGAGGAACAAGCATGGTTTAAGAAATACTTTAAATTACAATTGGTAAAGGAAGCCAAGTGTTGGAACAGCTTTAAGACAAATGCTACTAATTCTGAGACGCTGGGAGAGAAAAAAAGGTGAGAAGGAAATACAATTCTCTAAATTACCTGGTTTATTCACAGGCCTATCGTACTTTTGTTAATTTACCCCTTAAACTAATTTATAAAAACCCCATTTCTCACTATATACCAACAATGTGGTTGGTGAATGCCACTGGGAAATGAAGTGATGTTTCAAGCCCTAGAAAAGGCCAGAGTAAAGCCTAATACATCCGAATCCTTGCACAGCACCCAATTCCCTCAACCCTCATTCATTCCTAAACATTTCCTGAGTGCCAGACACAGGGCATACTGTGACGGAGACAAGCGCCTGCAAGAGTCTTATAACTGAACACAAATAGTTCACCAACAGTCAAAGCAAAGGATACCCTAGGACATCCCCCACCTCAAGAGGTGGCTTCTGTAGGTTTGGGGAAGGGCTCTGAAATCTGCAGGTTAAGTAGGGCCACAGCTACCTACCAAAAGTGCTTAAAGCTTCCAGAGGGTGGCAGGGGAGGCTCCATGGGACACAAGGTGGTTGGGCGGAGACCGGAAGGAAATCTATGAGTTTTGTCGCCACATGAATCATTTTGGTCAGAAGAGACAGGGGAGCAAAAGTGCAGAGGTGTGAGACAGTCTGGCTGGTCTGAGGGAACTGAAACAGTGGTGCATTCCTGAAGGGCTGCGGAGGAACTGCGGGGAGGGCTGATGATAAGGCTGGACAGGTGAGAAGGGCAAGGGGCGCAGGCCAGGCCTTAAAATCACAGGATTTATCCTAGGGAGAAGGAGCCCCTGCAGAGTTCTGATGGGGAGTCAGACACTGGATTAGACAACCACAGTGAGCAAGCTGGTGTTATGAAATACTTGGGATGTATGTGACCATTAATAAAATGGACTTATTCTATAATTCCTAATTAACATGATACTGTTAGTTACTGAACTGAAAAAACATTAATAACAGAAAGTATTATCTTTCCTATATCCTCATTCCCCCAATCCACCAAATTCAGAAGCTGTATGTCAAACCCAGAGTAGAGCCAGTTCCTGTTTTGATAATGTCAATGTGTTCCAACGTGACTGATGGATCAGGGAACTGAACATAACATGAGCTCATGTTTGCTTCCGCACAAGGGCATCCACAAGAAACACTAGGGGAATGCAGAACAATGCACGTCGCTGAACCGAGACATGGAGGAATACACAAAGTGGTTACATGCACACACCTCGGATATCTGCAGCTACCTCAGGTCACAGTGCGTGTGATGCTACACCCACAACCCAAATCCATCAGATTCCAGATCATTCTCCTTCCACTACTTCACGGTAACTCACAAGCTTGCAACTCTTCTGATGTCCACTTCCCCAACCAAGCTTCAGGTCTTTTCCAAGGTAAAGGGTCACATTTATTGTAGGATTTATTTATTTTGTAATCATTTAACATGTGTAAAACCGTGCTACCCCTTTTATTAGGTTCCTACCTTGTTTTATGTGTCACTGATGAAGTTTTTGAGTGTTGTTCCCCAATCCCATTTTTCCCATGAGTCCTGTGGTTTTTAATGTATGATTTTGCACAGCATGGTGACCTTGGGGAATGTATAAACCACCTATAACAGAATGGGCTGTTCTGAAGATGACTGTTCATTTGAAAATGAATATATTCATGATAATCATACTGATACACTGTTTTACAAAGGTAATTGTTTGCAGAAAAGCTTTAGTCTAGAGATCATGGCAGCACTCAGTAGGGCTAAGTGAACTCTGACTCTGCGGGAGGAGTGCTGGTGCTCCCTGTGTTCCCTCTCATGTCTTCCTCCCTAAGAGGGCCCTGCAGCCGTGAGCCTCCTCTCAAGGGAAAGTCCCCAATCCAGAGCCCCAGGAAGACATGGTCTTTCTCCTCTAGATGTTGATAAACGGATATGGTGTTGAGAACTGCTATCGCTGTCTCGCTTCTAACCTAGGGAAGGGCCTGTTCTGAGCAGGGCAGAGAGGTGGAAAGAATGTGGATCCTTGAAGGCACTGATGAGCTTCTAAATCACTGGTTCTAAACCTTAGCTATGCACTTGAATAACCTGGGAAGCTTTTAGCAGTTACCAAGGCCCAAGCCCCACCTCAGAGATTCTGATTCAGTACTTCTGTTACTGGTATTTTTTAAAGTTCTCCAGGTGATTCTAATGTGCAGTCAGGAATGAGAAGTCCTTTGGAATTATGTGAACTAGTAATTTTCCTTATTATCGGAAGCAGTTTGAATCAGAATTTCCGTTCTATTCAGCTTAAAGCATCCTAAATGATGACATTCTCTGTGGAATGAAATGCAAAGTCCAGCATTAGAACAGTCTTTAAATTCAATTAGTCTATCTGAGAAATTTAAATCTCAATTCCTGACAAAAGAATTAGGCCTGCTCATTTATTTGAGAAAAAGATCTTGTGCTTACCCAACCTTCAAACCTAAGTCTGAAGACCTTCATCAAGGGTGTCAAAAAAGGAGTTTACTCATAACAGAGACTGAGGGTGGGTGACTTTGACTATAGACACTGAGGGAAAAACCAACACTCATTTATCCTGTGCAGTAAATACATATTAATAGTTTCATCACTGTACAGCAGGATGATACCTGACTGTTGTCTAGAGATGAATTCAAGATTTCTATAAATGTTAGCATTATCACATAGTGGTACCTTGCGGGTTTCATTCTTATTTTCTTCACTTTCATTTTCAAAAGTATTGTTCTTGATATTTTATGGAATATGTATCTTTATACCATGACGAATGAAGAAGAAATGCATTTGGAGGATAAAGATATGCTTCAAACCCAACAGATTGCCTAGAATCTAGACTGAGAACATCCTGAAGTTAAGAATTTGGCATTTCTTACTGTTTGTTCCAAATTGATTGGGGCTTTATTCTGCACATGAGGCCTCCTTCAATTTTTTGGACCATGTGGTGGTAGGTGTATGTGGGGCAGGTTAATGATATAATTTGCCAGTTCTTTACACTTCCTTGCTAATGGAACCCTTGAGTTATCTGAGGGGACATATGAAAGAATTCAGAAAAATGTTGTAAACTTACAAAATCTTGTTTACAATTCTGTACTCACTTTGGGATGGTCTCCAAGAATAAACAGGTGATGACGATCAAGAGGTCAGGGTGATGACCTGAAAGTGATTCTAGATGCCAGTCTGAAAGGCCCTTTCTGTTGCAGGGACAAGGTAGGGTTGGAAAGGGTTTATTTAATAAGATCAGACCATCTTTAAGAGTTCATCAAAGAGGCAAAATAAGAAAGATAGGAAACTTTAAAGCAGAACAATAAGAACATCAAAGGTGAAAAAAAAATCGGGAAAATAGACCAAGAAAGCCAGGAATCAGAGTCTAGTCAGGGGTCTATGAATAAATGCTGGGGGTGAGGATGGGGGAAAGTATCCTCTTTCATAACTTCTTTTCCAGTTGAAACATTTTTCTTTATCTTTTCTTTCTTGTTTTCAAAGGTGGTCTGTAACTTTTTAGGATTTAATATAAAACGAATTTGTTAATGGCTTATTATAATCATCATACTTTGAATTACTGCTGTTAAAATTTCTATCTACTGACCTAAATAACTTTGGAAAATGCTGTTTTGACTGGAAATGATAAGGCTACAGACAGAACTGTACTAAGCTGGTAACAACTCTCAGGGAAAGGAGTGAGGGCTTTGTCATCATCTTAAATAAAAAGGAAGTTTGGGAATTCAATTATATTATCTTCTGGTGATCCATATATTCAAGGCTTTTAAAATCCTCAGCCACATTGTGATGTCAGGGCTGAGAATGGTCTTGGTTGTTGTTGTTTCATATACTTAAAAAAGTTGCCTGTGACCAACTGTGCTTCACAAGTAAACACCCCAGACCAAGGTCAAGCATATGTGAGCACATTTACTAGTCTAATCCAACACAATTTACAACAAAGTTAATCAGATACATTTGTAATGATAGACATGCTTATTAAGAGGCTTAATAAAGCATGAATGGTGTACTCTCTGTGTAAATGATTATGCTTAGTATTATTCTTATGGTCAAATGATTTTTGGTTTTGTTTTTCTTTTCTCATATTATTAGTTCTTCATGTCAATGCTAACATCTTTTCCTGGTACCATCCATGTTTTTTAAATTTTATCATCACTGCCACGAAATAAAAAGGTCCTGAATTTTTCCAACAATTGCAGTTCCCTCTTGGGGTCTTTACTAACCTAAAACATGCTTTTAATTTAATTAGGAAAAGTCATCTCCTTCGGGTGCAGTACTTGGGGAATGGATATTACCTTTGTGCAGAGAAAAAAAATGCCCCTTCTCCAGGCGAACATAGCTCTCAGACCTGGGCTTGCTGCTTAGTGAACAGAGACCAGGGTGGTTTTAGCACCCACTTGCCCCTTCAGCAGGGCTTTTGTGAGCAGTGCACACACTGCGTTACTGATGACCCGGAACTCGGGTCCTTTCTTCCATGCTTCAGGGGTGAGGTTCCTGGTGCTCACCACCTGCAATACTTCCATGTGTATGAATTCCTGACACATGGGCATTTTGGAGCAGAAAACTGGGAGGGAATAATAGCAGGGTTCAGGGAAAGAGAGGAAGCTGTGGTAAAGGTGCCCAAGCCTCTAACTGATCCTCTGGGCACAGCAGCTCTAGCATGAGGAACAACCAGAAAGGTGTTCTTAGCCTTAAGGTTTCAAGGCCAGGTGAAGGCTGCCTGTCTGATACAGATCCCCTCTTTGTTCAGTAGGCCTGGAACTCCTGACAGGAGCAAAGCCATTCATTCTGGAATTAAAGCTCAGTGGATTAAAAATACAGCTTCCTGAAAAAGTTGACATAGATGCTTCAAAGAATACATAATGAGACACTAGGGGCAGAAGATTTAAAAGCAGTAAGACACTGTGTAAGAGAGGGTGGTGATGTCACTGAGGGGAAAAGAGAAGGACAATCTAAGAGCCTCCACAATTTGGCCTCTGGCCTTGGCTGACCTCCATCTGCACAGGACAATTCAGAGCCCTCATTTGCTTCCCTGCTGTGCACATGTGCACTTTCGGGCACAAATTACTGTCCTCAAGGCAATGTGGCATTGAAAGACTGAATAAATGTCAAGTTTCAAGAAAGGTTATTGGAAGAAAGCAAATGCTATCCATGACACATTTAATTTAGCATGATACAAACCCACAGGAATTTCTGGCCAGGGATTCTAAATATTTCTAATTGCTTTGCTTGAACTCTCCCCAAACCATTGTCTATGCCTCCTGGGCAGTGTTCAGCATGGTTACAGTCTGGCATCTTTGCATTTTATGGAGATGATGGAGAAAAGACAAATGATGGAGGAAGAAGGCCCAGCACGAGGAGGATAAGTGTCTCCTTCGTCCCCAAAGGGCACCATCTTCACCATCCTAAAAAGGGTATTACAGTCAAGGTTCAACATTCTGTTTCCCATGGTTCTGCTTTCATGGGCTCCTCAGATTTTCTGGTTAAAAATAAATTTACTGAAGTACAAAGATGTTTAAAGGTGGTTATAAAGCCTGTTTACAAAAGTTAAATTAAAAATGTCATCCTGTTGACAACAGAGAGCTCTTTATGAGCCTCCCTTTGATGTTTACACTTCTTTGCAATGGAGTTATGTGAAGTAGGTAAGGCACAAAGATGGAGACAGGAGGAAGGAGCACTCCTACAAAGATATACGGTCCACCTGCCCTGACCTTGAGCTAATGCACTGGCAGAAAGACTGTGAGCAGGTTCATGGGCACCGAACGACTAAATAAATGTCATGCTTCCAACATCTGAGTTCATTTTGGCCTTAGATCAAAATGCCTTTCATGAGACTTAAAAGAAGCTAGAAAAATTGCTGATGTCTAAATTCATTTTATATCTATTCATTTCATTAAACTATATTATATGGGAATTTATTTTAAATGGGGCTGTATTTTAATTTGGTTATCGTTATATTATTGATTAAACAATGAAAATTTACAAATATATATTAATTGAAAAAAACCCTATAATTAGATACACTCTAGATGGCAACTTTCAACTTCATCCAGAAGTCCGTAAAGAAATTCATTATAATCAATACTTTCTACATAATATGTGTTCTTGGGAAATATACATCATTGACTGAAGAGAAAATCAGATAACTAGGAAAATTCTGGCCTACTGGGAATGCCACTGCTCAATTTCTCTCTTCCAACTACCAATCTAACTCAAGAGCCTAAAAATCTACCACTAAAACATCATTGATACAACAGAACTGGCTCTTTTCAAATGCAAATGCCTTAGGGAAAGATCAGATAAACCATTTTGGCAATTAATACTTTAGAGATAATTTGCCTATCAAACTGTCTAGCCACATCCCTCTACCTCCTTTCCACATTGTCTTGGACTTCTTTAAACCATTCCCCTTACCAAAGATTGGTTTAGGAGTGGGCATGGGATTTAATTCTGGCCAACTAATGAGATAGGAGGGAAAGCCTGGTAGGAAACTAAACAGACTTCTCTAGAAGACATTGTGTGTGGTGGGGGAGGGAGGGATGACAGGACATATACCTGGCTCTGTGGAAGCCCTCTTGAGAACATGATGGGAGTGAGTTGAGGGCAAAGCCAATACACTGAGGATGGCAGAATAGAAAGCTGGTGATGTCAACGAACAGCTGAATTATCCAATGCTAGACCTGCCTATCTCAGGACTCTTGTTATCTGAAATAATAAGCAACAAATTTCCTCATTTGAGATAATAATTTCTCTTATTTTTACCAAAAGCAATTTGATAGAATCCCAACTATTTTACATTCTCGCAGAGGATGTAAGGGAGAAGAGAACACCTATAGCAGATATTGTTGACTGCCTACTCAATATCTACCACCACTATCTGTGCTAGTAAGTTTTTGGATTTTCATAAGGGAAAACAATGGTCGTGTTTAATGGAAGAAGAAATATGTTTGTGGTTCAAGTCTGATCTCTCACATGAAACTTGTCTAGACCAACAAAGCCCATGGTGGTCTATCTTCTGAATCCATGTTATTTATTGTTTTTACTGCTTATATGGCATTAAATCACATAAAGCCTCTCAAATTGATGAGTTATATTTTTATTTATTTTTTGCTGAGGAAGATTCGCCCTGAACTAACATCTGTGCCAATCCTCCTCTATTTTCAATGTGGGTTGCCACCACAGCATGGTGTAGGGTGGTGTAGGTCCACGGCCAGGATCTGAACTTGGGCCACCAAAGCAGAGCACGCTAAACTTAACCACTAGGCCACAATAGTTTAATTATTACTTAACTTTTGATGTGTTTCCTCCTCTCCCAATTTCACTGTAAGCACCCTCATTGGGACTGCTCTCTTATATTTCTTATATAGGTATGTCTTAAATTCCAATTTCTAGAACATGACAAGTAGATCAGGTACTATTCAGGTTGTCTATACTTCTAAAAGTAAATAGGAGTCTACTTTCAAATTTGTTGTCACTTATCTGACACTTGTTATTTTGTTATGATAAAATAATAAAATAAATTCCATTTACAAAAATAAATTCTATTTGTATGACTATGGAACTACCAAAGGGCAATAATGAGTGCATGCAGGGGTCACAAAGACACAGGATGAGCACCCCCAGTGGTGCTGTGAGCCTGCAGGTGGTGGATACTTCATTACACATCCTGTTTTATGCAGGGATTTCCAGCTCAGACAATTTTGATTTCCTGTGGTTTAGAGAGGACTCTGAACCATGGATAAGTTTAGATCTTTGGAGATTAGTATGTAATTATCACAAAGCAGAGCAAAATGTCTTGCAGTTCATCAAGACCTTCGGAAAAATCTTTTAATTGGCTGATGGGCTTCAGTTTTAGAACTTATACACCAATCAATTTTAGAGGTTTTCTTATATTCAGTATTTTCCCTATTCTTTAACCTTAGCAAAGATATTCTTGGAAAGTGATTTGGCAACAATCATAAAACATGACTAACAGTGCTAAAACAAGTAAAAAATTACTTAACAAGTCAGATGAATGATCAACTAAGATAGATTTCTAGAAAACTAAGTATTGGATGTCATTTACATTTATCATGCAAAATAAAGCATAAAAAATTAAAAGTATCAAAAGTTTCAATTTTCTCTTCAAGACTAAAAAGTCAGAGCTTAATTAAAACCTGGGTTTGAATTAGGTGAGCCCTAAAGGCTCTTCTGGGAAACAAAGCAGAGGGAAAATTGTCTTCACGAATAAATACCAATCCTCAAAACAATACTACTACTGATAATGAAGGAAGGTCAATTTTTAAAACTTCCTACTACTCTGCTCACATTTCAGAAAAGTATAATGATGTCTTTTGTAAATATATGGCACGAAGCTTACTTTGTTACTTCTTTAAAGATTTAGCTGAGTTTTGCATTCTTTTATTATACAGCCATCAGGGGCCTTAACAGGAATAAATGTGATACATCTTCATCTAGAGAAGACAGCCTGTGGATTACAGAAAGGTTTGATATGATATATAAAAAGTCTACACTGAGAGGAAATAAGTTCTACAACCTAAGATATGATGCTTGTCCAAAATATGTCACACTTATATTGATTTTGGAAATCATTTCTCAATGAGTAGATTAGAACCGTTACAAGCAGATTTCACCACACTTAGGTTGACAGCTAGGACTAGATTATCTTTGTTTTAATGTCCGTTTTCAACTGCTATTTTAACCTTCCGTTAACTGACATCAATAATTTCTTGACTCTGGGCCACCTTAAAGATCAACTGAGTCCTGAAATCTGAAAGGTATCATATAGTTTAAGGCACTGGAGACCCAAAGCAAGAGATGTCTTTGCTTCAATTTCTGGATACTTGCCTATGTGAGAAATTGATGATGATGATGTTAATGAAAAACTATTTTGAACTTTTTTGAGTACATGAAATATCCCTGTATCACACCAAACTGGGCTGGAAATGAAAGCAAAGCGGGCTCAGGGATGGAACGTGCCCTGTCATAGTCTCTGGTGCCACTGGGACCACTCTGGTGGTGGCATGTGGCTCCCCG
This sequence comes from Tapirus indicus, assembly GCA_031878705.1. Classification (NCBI taxonomy): domain Eukaryota; kingdom Metazoa; phylum Chordata; class Mammalia; order Perissodactyla; family Tapiridae; genus Tapirus; species Tapirus indicus. The sequence continues at coordinate 22,709,829 of CM062920.1, forward strand.
GGGAGAATGATTCCCAGCTATGAGCCCGAACATTTTCTAACTGTGCATTGTTAGGCCATGATAAGCAAAAATCTCAGCTTAAATCAATAAAGGTTTATTTCTCACTCATATTTCATGTGTATCAAGGGTTGGCAGGTGGGCTCTGCTCATTGTGCCCGAGGGAAAGAGGGGGCTGTGTAAGTGGGGCAGTGGCAATACACTCGTATCACTTCCACTCACAACTCACTGTACAGAACTAGTCACATGGCTCTGACAGATCACAGGGGACAAGGAGGTGCAATCCTATCAATTGCCTAGAATGAAGGAGAACTGGAATTATTTGGCAAAGAGCATTGACTACAATAACTTATTTCATAAAATAATAAGATAACCTATTGCTTGGAAAACCATGAGCTTTTTCTTGAAAATTTCTACCTACTTACTTCTCACAAGTTAGGAAATATAAATTTTGAATAATAATTTGGCATTCTGTTTCTTGGTTCATAGCAGGTCTATATAGAAAGAGTTAGACTTAAGACTCAGACTCTATTTCTATTTTTGCTCTACTTCTCAGTTTTAAGTTACAGTATCACCATAAAGAAAAGTAATTAATTGGTGTTGTAGACTAATCCATATGCCACCAAAATATGATGAAATGCAAATGAAACATGTCTCCATATGCCTTTCTCATTTGTTATTCCTTATTCTGGTTCTTCACAGGCAGACATCTCCTAATTTATTATGCCAATACCTTCTATTTTTATTGTAATTTTTAATCTGTTATATATGTAACACTTGAAGAGTCAAATGGTGCTACAAGGCTTGTTACAAAAAACAGTTCACACAGCCCCACCCTCCACTTCCTGCTCTCCCAAAGCAACCACTTTCAATTCTTTTACCCATTTTTTTCATCTCTATATTCTAGCTTATATTGCTATTTCTTGATTTTTCTAGAGAGTATTATACACTGATTTTCCACTATGGAAGATGAAGATTTAGTTCTATTGACCACCACCACCTGCTCCCTCCCCTTCCCATGCAAGCACACAGTTCCCACACCCCATCTTCTCAACAGAATTTTAGCACAATTTTGATTAGATTAATAGTAGGCTTACATTATTATGTCTGTAAATTCTAGTCATTGCTCAGTTACAAGGTTTAGCATAACCTTTCTTTCTTTTCTTGTACACTGTTTTTCTTTGGGTTACCAATTGTCCTGTGTTTTAATGGCTTAGTTTTTATACAGTTATCACTAATTCAAACCCAAACTTATCCCTAGTTGTGTAAACCTTTCAGTTCATTCAAATATATTAGTCATTCTTCCAATTTCATCTTTTTGGAGAAAACTTTCTGGAACCTTCTGACTTGCTCCAATCTGGGTTGGCTGCTGCTCTCTGGACCTGCTAAATAGCTGTGTTATATATAGTCTTATAATGTAGGGATCTCCCTACATTATTATTCTGAGGAATCTTTTGTCTTGCTCTGGTTGTTTCCGTGTTCTCATGTATTTCTCATCCTTAGTGTATGTCCTCATCTTTGTAGAGCACATCCTCCAGTGAATTCTGTAAATGGGTGCATAGGAATAAATTTTTTGAATCTTGAACATCTGAAAGTAGCTTTATTCTACCCTCACACTTAATTGGTTTGACTAGGTGTTGAATCTAGCTTAGAAGTAATTTTCTCTCAGAACTTTGAAGGTATTCCTCCATTGTCTTGCTTCTCGTGTTGCTATGCAAAATTTATAGCTATTCTAAATCCTAATCCTTTGCTGGAAATCTTTCTTTTCCCCCAACTCTAGAAGTTTGTAGGATATCTCTTTGGTCCCAGAGTTCTGAACCTTTTCAGTGATGTAACTGAGTGTGGGTTTGTTTTTACTAGTGTGGGACTTTTTATAGACTTTTTAAATCTGAAAACTCAGGTCTTCCATTAGTGGAAAAATTTACTGAATTGTATTTTTGCTTATTTCCTTCCTTTCATTTTCTCTATTTTTCTGGAGTTCCTATTTTTTAGATTTTGAATCTCCCAGGTTGATTCTCTAATTTTCTTATATTTTTCTCTCTTACCTTCCATTTCTGTCTTGTATTCTATTTTCTGGGCAGATTTTCTCAATTTTATCTTCCAACTCTTTCACTGAGTTTTACATTTCAGATATCATATTTTAATTTCTAATAGCTTTTGTTGTTTTCTCTGAAGGAACCTTCTTCTGAAGCGTTCTTCTCCTGCATAGACTTGTTTCCTCTCAGTTGCTTTTTTCTGTCTTTCACTATCAGATGCTCTCCTCAAGTATCTGGTGATCCTTGGCTGTCTTGCTCATAATAAATAGTGTGAACTAAAAGCTAAAAGAAAGTTCTGTGCTTGGATGGGGCTGTGATGGTTGGGTTCACTGTAAAGTGAGCTGGTTGTATCCCCAGAGAACCCCTAAGATCAGTATGTTTGTGTTTTTTTAATTTGTGACTAGAGAAAACTCTGGGGATATACATGCGGGGATTCTGAAAAGCAAGTGGGGTGAGGCCTGGGGATCTCAAATTCAGTATTTAAATATATTCATCATTCCTTTTCCAGTAGGGTGGTCCCACACTTGAATGTGCCTGATCTCTCTCAGTCCAGAGACACTTTGTTTTATGCTTTCCAGAGAATTAAATGTCCAGTCTTCTGCCAGAGTGGGGAAGGGAATCTAATTGTTTCTTGAAGACTTCTGACCAATCCTCATGTCTTCAGTTCCACCTTCACCTCATTTCCAGTTTCTGAGCTTCCAGAGGATTTTATAATCTAAATCAAGTTGCTTCTTGGTTTTTACCTACTGCTGACTTAGCATTCAGCTTCTTAGGCTGCTAAGTTATGTTACCACTTAACATCCGCATTCCAAGTAACAAAATTTTGTTGCTGTTGTCTTCCATCCCGTTTTCTTATTCTGAGGGTTTATCCTTAACTCCCCTCACTGTCCTTGAAGTGGAGTTTAGGAGGGAGCAGAGCTAACTGCCCACATTAAAGCTGCCATCTTTACATGAAAGTTCCATTCTGCTTTTCTTCAAATTAGAGAATCACAGTTCCTACACATTGAGAGGGACCCCAAGAGAGTATTTAGTGATCTCTTCCCTTCAGAAAGCAAAGTGTGTTGTTAAATTTGCAGATGAAGCACCAGGAAGCTGAGTGTCTTGCCCAAGGTCATACACAGTCATACAGATAGACATCATGCTGTTCTCTAGTCTATGTACCGAAAATAATGATCCCTCCAAGGTTTTACAGGGTTTTTTTTTTTTCCTCCTAATTTAGGACTATTTTAGCAACAGCTAGATCCTTTTTTGTAAGAACTTACGTTTGCACCCTCTTCCAGTGGGCAGATGAATTCTTCATATTAGAATATTAGGTGTTGAACTAGTTATAAAATTTGGCTAAATGTTTTACTTCTTGTGAAGTTAGCTTACTAAAGTTTCACAACCAGACTTATAAAATAGTTGATATGCTTTAGATATGTCCTTTTGAGCAATGTATACAAAGGATCTTAGAGAGCAACACACTATAATTTATTTAAATGTAATTTGTATAACTTTTTAAAACAGTGGTAGAATAATTATTTTTAATTTTCAAGAAATACTTAAAACTGAAAAAAACAGCTTGGTTTGTTTTAAAAGTCTTACTCTATTATTTAGTATAATGCTATTTGTTAAATTTTAGGAAAAAACACAGGCTTTGACAAAAAGGCATTTGTAGAGGAAAAACGGATTGAGATTTGGGATTCAGCTTGTTTTAAACTGATGCTACCTTTTTTCTTCCTGCGTAATATAGCCCATAGCCTTAAAATATTACTAAATTATAACAAAATTAAAATGTTTTTGATGAAAGAATTCATTTTAGATGTAAAAATTTTAAGAGCTTTATAAAAACGAGGCACTAAAGAAGCTTTAACAAATGCAACGCTCTAGAGGAAAATGAAGGATAAAAAGAAAACCATCCTCAAATACTTACAGATTCTTTTCTGCCCATAGTTTTGCTTTGTGAGCGGGAACGGGAGATGTTGCTAAAAAAGGAATCCTTTTTAGTAGCAGAAGGTGGGGAGCCAGTGAATTCTCTTCCTCCAGGCAAACTCTCAATGCTTGGAGATGAACTGATGTTTTTAGAACTTTGTCCTGTAAGAAGAATAAAGTAGCAATAATGAAACACCAGACTCTTTCACTAAGCTACTGAATTGACTGCTTTTGATAGAGGATCAATTATGATACTTCTTTGTTCACACTGTCAACATAATGACACTATGGAATATTAAAATGCATGCATTTTTATGTATCAAAATAGCTGCCAAGTTTTTTAAAACAATGAAGTACTGCTCTGGTTTTCTACATGTAATTTATACTACAATAGTCCAAGTGTTGCATACATCTAAAAAAACTAAAAAATCAAATTTTTAGGAATCACAGGGTAAATGACTGGATTTTCCCTTAACTAATGGAATTGTCCTTAATAATAGAAACCAGAACAATCATACTGCATATTATATTATTAACATCAAAAATTCTAAATTCTTTATCAATGTTTCAAAAGAGCCTCTTTCCTTTTCATTGACTGCACACCAGATACAAGGCTACCCCTGGCCTATGACAGAAGCATCTGGAAATGAGACTCAGTACTAGCTCACAGAGCCAGCCCTGGTGGTCTAGTGGTTAAGATTTGACACTCTCACCCATGTGGCCTGGGCTTGTTTCCTGGTCAGGGAACCACACAACCTACCTGTCAGCTGTCATACTGTGGTGGCTGCATGTTGCTGTGATGCTGAAAGCTCTGCTACTGGGATCTCAAATACCAGCAGGGTCACCCATGGTGGACAGGTTTTAGTGGAGCTTCCAGACTAAGACAGACTAGGAAAAAGGACCTGGCTACCCACTTCCGAAAAAACTGGCCATGAAAACTCTGTGAATAGCAGTGGAGCATTATTGGATACAGTGCCGGTTGTGAGAGGATGGTGCAAAAAGACCGGGCAGGGTTCTGCTTTGCTATACACAGGGTTGCTAGGAGTCAGAATTAACTTGATGGTACTAATACAACTGGCTCACAGAACCTCTTTCTAGACCTGTCCCCATATTAGAGTCAGGGGATCTCATCTGTGATTCCCCAGCAGTGCCTTTTTCACTGAAGGGTCTGGAGCCACCAAGCTCCCTCAGACAGGAGCAAGGGCTCTAGTGAGTCTTGTGGAGAGGGTGGTGTGGAGAGGGTGGTGTGTAGAAGGCTGGTATAGAGAACTGGCTGCAGTCAGACCCATGCAGGTCTCACTTATACAGGGGCATGCTCCCATAAGATTGTTATGGGGACTTAAGGACCTATCAAAATACCTGGTGTGCATGCATTCATTCATTCAACCATTAGTAACTGAAGGCCTAGTAAGTGCCAGACCCTTACGGGTGCAGGGAGACAGTGGAGACTAAAACCATCAAAAATCCCATCCTTTGAAGAGTCTACTTTCTAGTGAGGGGAGACAGACAAATACATTAGTAAAGTATATATGATTCTAGATGGTAGTAAGTGCTATGGAGAAAAATAAAGCAGTAACGGAGAATGTGAACGTCAGTCCAATTTTAAATAGGATGGTTGGGGAAGGTGTCACTGAGAATTGAGGTGCATTAACATTTGAGCAAAAACCTAAAGAAGGTGAAATACCAGATTTGCAGATAATATGAAGAAACAGCAGCGCAAAGGCCCCAAAGCAGCAACTTTGTGTGTTCGAGGAACAGTAAGGTGGCCAGTATGGCTACAGCTAAGAATGGGGGGAGGGGGGTAGGTGATGAGGTTTGAGAGCAAGCAGGGGATTACAGCAGGTAGGGATTTGTGGACAATTTTGATTACTTTTACTCTGAGAAGGGAAGCCACTGGAAGCCACTAGAGGATTTGAGCAGAGGAGTGACATGACTTGGCTTGATTTTAAAAGGATCAGCCTGGTTGCTGTGTTGAGAATAGAATTAGGGGTGGGAGAGGGCAAAAAACAAAAGCAGGGAAATCAGTTTTTGCCCCTGCAAAACTCCAAGTAAGCAGGACGATCAGAGCCCAGTGGTGGGAAGTGCTCAGATTCTGGACAAAACTGACTAGGTTTACTGATGAATCCATTAGGGGTATGAGAGAAAGAGAGGAGTCAAGTTTAACTCCAAATGTTCCAAAGTTAGATAGTGGTGATAGTTGTGCATCTCTGTGAATATACTAAAAACCACTGAGTCATACACTTTAAAAAGGTGAATTTTATGGTATATGAATTACATCTCCATAAAGCTATTATTTTTATAAAGTTAGTTTTCACATTTAACTCCCAGTTGTGACTCCCTACCCATTTCCACCCAACACAGGGCTGCTCTAATAGGAAATCCTGGCACATTTAATTCACATTGGTTTTTAGTATATTCACAGAGATTCGCAACCATCACCATCTAATTTTAGAACATTTTGTCACCCAAAGAGAAACCTTGTGCCCATTAGCAGTTATTCTCAATACCCCCTTCCCTATAGCCCCTGGCAACCACTGATCTACCTTCTGTTTCTACGGATTTGCCTTTTCTGGATATGTCATACAGATGGAGCGATACAGTATGTGGTCTTTTGTGACTGGCTTCTTTCAGTTGGCACAATGTTTTCAATGTTACTTCGTTCATTTTTATTGCCAAATAATATTCTGTTGTATGGAAATACCACATTTTGTTTATCCACTCATCAGCTGATAAACATTTAACTTGTATCCATTTCTTGGATATTATGAACAATGCCAATATGAACACTCATGTATAAATTTTTGTGTGGACATGTTTTCATTTCTCTTGTGTCTTGAGTGGAACTGCTGTGTTTAACATTTTGAGAAACTGCCAAACTCTTTTTGAAAGTGGCTACACATTTTACATTTCCATCAGCATTGTATGAGGGTTCCAATTTCTCCGCGTCATTGTCAACACTTATTATTGGCTATCTTTTTATTTTAGCCATCCTAGTGGGTGTGAAGTGGTATCTCATTATGATTTTCATTTGCATTTTCCCAGTGCAAATGACTAATGATGTTGAGCTTCCCATGTACTTATTAAACATCTGTATATTTTCTTTGGAGGAATATCTACTCAAATCTTTTGCCCATTTTTAACATTGGATTACTTGTGTTTTTATTGTTTTATTGTTGAGCTGTCAGAATTCTTCTGGGTACAAGTCCCTTTTTAGATACATGTTTTGAAAAAAATTCTCCCATTCTGTGCATTGTCATTTCACTTTCTTAATGGTATCCTTTGACACTTAAAAGTTTAAAATTTTGATGAAATTCCAGTTACCTATTTTTCCTTTTGTTGCTTGTGCTGTTGGTGTCATATCTAAGAAGCCATTGCCTAACCCAAGTTCGCAAAGACTTACTCCTATGTTTTCTTTTAAGGGTGTTATAGTTTTAGCTCTTGTATTTAAGTCTATGGTCCATTTTGAGTTAATTTTTGTACATAGCGTGAGGAAGTAGTTCAACTTCTTTCTTTTGCAGGTGGATATCCAGTTTTCCCAGTACTAATTGTAGAAAAGACTATTCTTTCCACATTCAATGGTTTTGGCACCCTTGTTGAAAATCAATATACTATAAATTTAAGGGTTTATTTCTATGCTCTCAACTCTACTCCATTTATACATGCCTATCTTTATGCCAATATCACACCATCTTGATTACTGTAGCTATATAGTAAGTTTTGAAATTGAGGACTGTGAATTCTCCAATTTTGTTCTTTTCAACATTGTTTTGGCTATTGGGGGTGCTTTGCATTTTCATATGAATTTTTAAGATCAGTTTGTCAATTTCTCCCAAAAAGACACCTGGGATTTTGATAGGGATTATGATGAATAAGTAGATCAATTTGGGGAGTATTGCTGTCTTAACAATTTAAGACATAAGCAAAATACATTTATACTGTCTTCTATATTTACTTTGTAGTTACCTTTTTCAGTGTTCTTTCCCTTTGTGTGGATTTGAATTAATTTCTGGTGTCCTTTCATTTCAGCCTGAAGGACTCCCTTTATTACATCTTGTTGGGCAGATTTGCTAGCAGAGAATTCCGTTTTTGTTTACCTGTGACTGCCTTCATTTCTTCTTCCTTTTTGAAGGATAGTTTTACTAGATATAGAATTATTGGTTGACAGTCTTTTTTTTTTTTAAATCACTTTCATTATATCATTCTACTGCCTTCTGGTCTCCATGGTTTTTGATGAGAAGTTCAGCTGTTTAATGTTATTGAGGTCTCCTTGTATATACCATGAGTTTTTCTCTTGCTGCTTTCAAGATTCTCCCTTTCTTGTTAGTTTTTAACAGTTTGACACCTAGATGGGGTCTAGGCGTGGATCTCTTTGACTTTATCCTGCTTGGAGTTAAATGAGCTTCTTGGATATACAGATTACTGTTTTTCATGAAACTGTGGAATATTTCAGCCAGTATTTCTTCAAATATTCTTTCTGCCTCTTTCTTTTTCTTTTCTTCTGGGACTCCTATTATCTGTATGTTGGTATGCTTGATGGTATTCTGCAAGTCTTTGAGACTCTGTTCATTTTTCTTCATTCTTTTTAATTCCTATTTTTCAGACTGGATAATCTCCACTGATATAGCTTCAAGTTCTGATCTTTCTTCTGTCAGCTCAAATCTGCTGTTGATCCTCTGTGGTGAATTTTTCATTTTAGTTATTATACTTTTCAATTCCAGAATATCTATTTGGTTTTTTAAAAAAATTCCTATCTCTTTAGTGACATTCTCTGTTTGGTGAGACACTGGTCTCATACATTCCTTTAGTTCTTTAGACACAGTTTCCTTTAGCTTTTTGAAGGTATTTATAATAGCTGATGTAAAGTCTTTATCTAGTAAGTCCAGTGTCTCAGTTTCCTCCGAGGCAGTTTGTATTTACTGATTTTTTTCCCCTATATATGGGCCATACTTTTCTGTCTTTTTTGTATGACTCAGAAATTTTATTGAAAACTGGACAGTTTAATAAAATAATGTGGCAGCGCTGGAAATTAGATCCCATTCATCCCCCAGGTTTGTTTTTCTCGCTGTTTGTTATTTTTTTAGTGACTTTCCTAAATGAATTTTGTAGTATATATTTTTTGTTTTGTGCGGCCACTGAAGTCTCTGCTTGGTTAGCTTGGTGGTCAGTTAAGAGACAGAAATTTCCTTTCCTTAAATGCCTTGAACCAGTAAGTCTCTGTGTGTGTCAGGGCACATCTTCAGTGCTCCAGCAGGCAGTTCACAATTCTGCTTTAGCCTTCATTCCTGCCTATGCAGAGCTTCAAGTTCATCCAGAGTTGAGAGATACGCCCTTCTCAAGTCTTTCCTGGGCATATGCACAATCCTGCATGTGTGTGGCCTTCTAGAATCCCAGGAATATACTGGAGCTTTTCAAACTCCCCTATGGACATCTCATTCCTCAGATTTTCCTTTTAAGTCTTTTGTTAGCCTCTGATTTGCCTGTTAAGTTTTCAGTTAGCTGCTTGTTTGCTCCATTTCCACCTGGGACAGCTGTGATGTTAAATAATTACCACTGATTATTTTTGATGGATGCCCCATGGATAGGGTTTCTCCCTTACAAGCTCTGAATAGGGCAAATAAAGACAAGCCCTATGAATGAGACTTTTCCAGGGAGCTGCTGGACAGGTCAAATAGTGACAATTTACTGGGACTTTTAGGGTGCTCCAAATCCATTCTTTCTCTTCCAGTGGTTGCCAGGCTGCTGGTTATCAAAGGCTACGGCAGAACTGGGGAGAGAGGGTGGGAATAGGGCAAGGTAAAATGCCACAAAGCATGCTGTTGTTACTGAGATTCAGCCATTTTCTTGAACAGATGTCTCTCAAATTGTTGCAATCCTTTGATTAATTTCCAGAGTTCTGAAAAAGTTGGTTTTGACACTTCTGCTACTGTTATTATTGCTTTTACAGAGAAACAAATTTTCAGAGGTCCTTATATCATTCGAAAAGTTGATCCCTCTGTGAATTGCTTTTTGGACTTAGCTTGGTCTAGGAAATTAGTCTGTCATGTATAAAAATCTGCCTTACTCTTTTTTTTTTTTTGTGAGGAAGACCAGCCCTGAGCTAACATCTGTTGCCAATCCTCCTCCTTTTTGCTGAGGAAGACCGGCCCTGGGCTAACATCCTTGCCCATCTTCCTCCACTTTATATGGGACGCTGCCACAGCATGGCTGACAGGCAGTGTGTTGGCGGGCGTCCGGGATCTGAACCCATGAACCCCGGGCTGCCAAGCATGAACTAACCTGCCGTGCCACTGGGCCGGCCCTGCCTTACTCTTTTTAATGGCTGTGAAGAAAAAAATTTTGTAGCACTCATGAAAAGACATTTAGGATTTTTCCAGTTTTTTGTCTTTACAAAGTGACAATTAACATTTTAGTGAGGTACATCTTTAGGTACAAACAGTTGACTATTTCTATAAGGTAAATTTATACAAATGGAACTGCTATGTCTAAATGTATGTGCATTTTTAATTTAGATACATGATTCTGAATTGCTTTTTCCTACGATTTTAACATACATATGTGTGTATATGTACATTTATATATAAGTGTAAATGTAACATGATATATTATATCTTTATTCATCTATTTATGTGGTTAATCTGATGAAGGGAGCACTTCACTGCGTTAGCTTGAAGTTTCCTGATAACAAGTGAGGCTGAATATCTTTTAATATATTTATATAGGCCTTCTGAAGGTCGTATGTGAATTGTCTCTGCCTATTTTATTTCTAAAAACTGATTTAGGGGAGTTTCTCCTAAATTCTGGAACTTAGCCCTTGTATATATGTGTGTGAGTGTCTACATTTTCCTTTATGGCTTTTGTTTTTAAGAGTCCTGCTTAGGAAGGCATTTCTTACCCCAAGTAAGAACAGTGGGAAACAATTTAAGTATTTATCATAAACCTAGGTTTTTCTTTTTCCTTTTATGAATATTTTCTCATTGCTCCTTGGAACTCTACTCCTTAAGTAGCTTTTATTGCCTTGGGGTGGTAAGATATAGCTAAAACAAAAGGAATGCTTGCTCAGCTTTGAATTTCAAATTACTCTTAAAAGTTCACAGAAAAAAAGAGAAATCTAAGAAGCTAAAGCATTTTGATTCACCAGAACATGGCTTTTTTACAAAAAGAAATGAAAAAATTTCCATCGTTTTCTAAGCCTATACTACTGAATTTATCTGTCCCTTCAAAACTTGGATCGCCCACCTATAAAATTCTCTGGTGCTAGTGACTTTAATAAAGGCATTACAATGATGACTTTTTGGATTTTTTTCTACATTCAGTCGTCTTTTAAAGTTTTCTACTTCTTGGTCAATTTTGATAATTCATATCTTCCCCCCAAAAACCATATATGTGGTAGGCAGAATAATGCCTATGACCTTAATCTCCAGAGCCTGTGAATATGTTACCTTACATGGCAAAAGAGACTTTGCAGGTGTGACTAAGGTCAAGAACCCCGAGATGAGAAGAATGTCCTGGGTTATGATGGTGGGCCAATGTAGACACATAAGTCCTTAGAGTGGAATAGGAAGGCAGAAGAATGAGTCAGAGATGTGATTAAAGAAGAAAAAGGAGACAGCTTGAGAGGGATGAGAGGGACTTGACCCGGCACTGCTGGCTTTGAAGACAGAGGAAGAGGGCCATGAGCCAATGTGGCATACTCTAAAAGCTGGGAATGGCCCTCAGGTGACAGCCACCAGGAAATGGGGACCTTGGTCCTAAAGTCACAAGGAATTGAGTTCTGCCAACAGCAGAAATGATTCTCCCCTAGAGCTTCCTGACACCTTGGTTTTAGTTTGGTGAGACCTGTATCAGACTTCTGATCTACAGAACAGTTAAATAAAATGGGAAATTCTCTTTATTACTCCTTTTATTATTATACTCTACTTGTGATCTCTAGACTCTCAATACTTGATGTTATAGTTCAAATTCTGAGTTAATCTACAATTCTAAGTAGAATCATTTAAATTTTATTATACTTTTGGAAAAAGTTAGAATTTTGTGGACTATTACAACTGATTTTTTTCCATTTTCTTCTAAAACGAAAAATAGTTGTGAGGAGTTTTATATATATCAAATCTTATAAAATTTTAGTTGCCTTGAATACTTTCTGAAATAAGGTAGGGGGTACCTATTATATCTATCTAGCTATCTGTTGGATATTTACAATATATGAGTAAAGTTCTATCAAACCTGTTGGGAAAATTTTCCATTTAAAAGAAATTATATCAAAGAAAAAAATCTTAAGCTATCCCAGTTTGCATACATCAACTGTTTCCATGTTGAAATTATAATAAAACCAAGAAACCTTTTCTTTGGTTCTAGATTTTATCTGTACTATAGCTGTGTACTATTTGTTTTTTCTCCAACCTTCCCTATATACATACTTCCCTAGTCTGTCTACCCAAAGAAGAAGAAATCAGAAAATCAGAATATACCACAGCAATGAGATATTTGTGAAATGTTAGTCCATGCTCACATATGTACCTTTACACATATTATCTCATGCAATCCCAATGACATTGTGAGGTTGTTACATCTGAGAAAATTGAGACTTGGACCATTTAATTAATTTGTCCAAGGACATAGAGTTATATATATAGCTAGCAATATTATAAGATTTGTCTAAACTTAAAGACTATGCCAACACATATTATTACATTTCTGTATCACAGAGGATGACTCCAAGGAGCTATTAAGTCAAAATGGCAAAACCCCCCACAAAACTCAAAAAACAAATAAACCAGATGTGGGGAATAGGCGCATCTACCCAATTTTTAGGACATATATAATTTTGAGATTTTTTTTCTAGAAATAGAAAATACCCGATGGTCAGGCCACTTGTATTCAATTACAGGTGCCCCTACTTGTATTACAAAAGGCCAGATTTCACTAAGAGCAGGGACGGTGGTCATTACCCGCTTCACCTGTTGGGAAAAGCTAGCATAGTGGGTGGCATGTTTTGGGACTACAATAAAGGTCTGCCGATGTTCAATTTAGACTATCTGAAGAGGACTGTATACACCAGTGCTGCTCAATAGAAATATAATGTGAGCCACATATATAATTTTTAATTTTCTAGTATTCAAATTTAAAAAGTAGAGTGAAATTAATTTGAAAATTTTATTATATTTAACCCATTACACCCAAACTATTGTCACTCCGACATATAATCAAAATAAAAAAACTATTGAGATATTTTACATTCATTTTTTCACGCTAAGTCTTCAAAGTCCAGGGCATATTTTATTTATTTATTTTGTTTTGTTTTTGTGGCGAAGACCAGCCCTGAGCTAACATCCGTTGCCACTCCTCTTCTTTTTGGCTGAGGAAGACCAGCCCTGGCCTAACATCTGTGCCCATCTTCCTCTACTTTATATGGGACGCTGCCACAGCATGGCTTGACAAGCGGTGCGTCTGTCCGCGCCCGAGATCCGAACCTGCGAAACCCCAGGCCGCCGAAGCAGAGAGCATGAACTTAACCACTATGCCATGCAGCCGGCACAGTCCAGGGCATATTTTATACTCGCAGCATATACTGCAAGTGCTCAATGGTCAATGTGGCTAGGGGAGACCATATTGGACAGTGCAGGTATAAACCAAAGAACAGTCTAAATTTCCAAATATTTTTCACAACATTCAGGTTGTCACATTTAAGTAACTGTCTTAACAAAATAAGGTAATGATGTATCTAGGAGAAATCTTTAGAATCCCTGCTTTAATAAATTAGCTTGTCAGTTATGCACTGTGTGAGAATAAGCATGCAATCCAGAAAGACTCTGAGGAACAACATCCACAGGTACCTTTGATACCTATTACCCTGCTTGGCAGCTACCTTTCAGATAACACTAAGGTCAGCTCTCACCAGAACTTATGTCTGAATTGTCAAATTCCAAATGAGTGGTGGTATTAATAAGGTACCTGGCCTAGATCGCACATAAAAACCCTGTATAAAATATATTTCCCCTCAATTACAGAAATTAGTTTGCTAACGTTTTTGTGCCTGTTGGGAACATAAACATTTAGACCTTAAGAAAACGCAGTCACCAGAACATGTTCTCCAAAGGGATGATGGAGTTTCTCCTCTGGGGATCTGTAAGAAAAGCCTAGACACCAGGAGGAATCTTGCCTTGAGAAGAATAAAGGACTATCAGGCTTCCCTGCCCTTTCCATGCCCAGTACACACAGAACATGACAACACTGGTATGGCACACCGGTAAATGGATGAGACATTCCATCACCTAG